>OY728161.1:2041365263-2042578440 GCA_963277665.1 Viscum album | reverse complement strand
GATGGAAGTGGAACCCCTGGGGTTAAGGCATGACCTTCCCAAAACATAAAGGGTCAAGGGAGATACTATGATGGGACATGAAGGAACTTGACCCTCAAGAGTCTTCCTATGTATCCCCATGGTAGGGAATAAAAGTCCACATAGTTTAGTATGGGGAATAAAATTAGGATGTACACAAAGGATAGCGACCCGAACACATGCTGGGGGTTACGCGTGGTTAACGGCCTGCGAGTTGGTCTAACTCCACAAAGGGACGGACCAAGGATATGGGTCCTAGAAAAGGGTACACCTAAGTTTACCAGTGTTTGGGGTTAAACCTTAGGGAGGATTCCTACGTACCCTTCCTATGAGATAGGGATCAACACCCGCATAGTTCGAAAGCATACAGTTTAGCATTATGCAGGATGATGGAGAATTGACGTTAAGTGGTCGGGACTGATGGATGATGGGCTTAAACCTCAGCGAGGCTTCCTACGTACCATGCCTAGAATGGGAAAAGAAAAAAATTCCACATAGTTCGGTGGTAAGGGATAGGGATTATGCACAAAGGTATCCTAGAGAGGATTTCATGGTCAATTCTTACTCTAATCCCATGTGAGTCATGCTCGTGGTGAGAAATAAGAGGCAACAAAGACCCGACGATCATGTTGCGAAAGGTGCTTCTGCGAGTAATAGATTGGGTCTTACAAGTGGTTAGTAGACTAGGGAGATAGATATTGGGACTTACTCTAGGATGGAGGTCTGATGGAGAAAAATACCAAAGGAAGAAGGATGGGGTATCAAGAGTCTCATGTGCCCATCTCTCCTCAAGTCCTTGATCATGGAAGAAGAGAGGAGGAGAAAGGGTGATACCTCCTATAATAAAGTCTATGGGATTACAATAGAATGGTTACCCTTTCTTGTAGATAGATTTCGTTCCATTCAAGGAGGATCTCATTCCATGTGAGGAAGATCTCACTCCCGTGGTGACTAGTGGGCATAGAGAATGTCTAAAGTGGGTCACCCCATGTATATCACACAGGGTGAGACTATAATTTAACATCATATACTGTGGATAAAAGATTCTTGGTAGCTTAATGTCATGTAGCTCAAATGATGATGATTCTCTCCCCACCCCTAGGACTTACATAATCGGTGCACTTTAACCCTTGGTGAAGGGAAGGAACCGACAATGCTGTGTAGAGACGGGGTTGTGGAGTGATCCATTAAGGGGACCACATTAGCATGGCTTTGTGAAGAAGCAATAACTGTTAGCGTGCCTATGTAAAGAATCATGAGTCTAAGAAATTAAATATGAAGCACCTCCCAAGGGACCTTGAAATCACTTTGTACAAACCCGGAGGGCTGTATGGGAGAGGTATGTGCATGATAGGGGTGTCACACATAAGAGGGGATTGGACATGGAGCCTTAATGTAAAGATGTCATATGGAACACATAATGCGGGGCATGAAAAAGATTTGAGGCACACATAAGATGAGGTGGTTGCGTGCAAAGAGAGTAGGTGCATGCAAGATTGTTATGATATGAGTGAAAACTTTCATGAAAGAGGAATCATTTACACACAAATGCCTTAAAGTAAAAGTAAATAGATGAGGATCAATCCCTAGTGGGTGCACCCGAAGGAGGGCCCCTAGAAGACCTCTCGTGAAAGATACTATACCTTGAGGCCATGTCTTTCGCATGATCATGGAAGTGGTGTGTAACGCCCCGACCCTAGATACCCATAGTCGGTGCATTATTACATAACATTGGCATGATCACAAGAAAGATCAAGTCTCGAAAGACTGATTAGTTTAGTAGCCTTGGAAACACTAGATATATTCATAAATTTTACATTACATCAATAAGTGAAAAACTAGAACAACATATTGTCTTCATATCCCCTCATACTATCCCTGTAGGTCATTTATAAAATACTTATTCACATCCTGGGAAAAATAAAACATTGAAAGGGGTGAGCTCATATGCTCAGTAAGGATAACAATATAGCCGAAACATTCACAAATAAACATAAAAATTTAAGGCAATGTATAACTAAAACAAAAGCATTTTAAACTTTAACTTCAGCATAATATGGAAAGGATAAAATTAAATAATGCCATTTACTTATTCACATGCATATTCTACTAGTCTAATAATCACATGAAAATATTAATAACCACTTTCATAATGACGGATTGCATAATGCCAGACTATCATAACCACGTAGCCAAGGCCTCGTGCCAAGACTACAAATAAGATTTTGTCAAGGACTCGTGCAAAGACACTAGTTTGTCTCATGAGACCTACCGATGTATCAAGGAGCTATAGCGGGCTCCACCCGTCACTTACTAAGTCCAATGCATTACTCATATGAAAAGTTTTAAACATAACATAAACATTCGTATTAAAACTAGCATAAGAAATGTCAATACTTTATCCACAAACCATGAATGGTATAAAAATAGCCCATCCACAGTCAAACATAACTCATTTGATACAATATGAAATATTTTATTGTATCATATTATATTGACATAGATGAAAATAATCATCAAAACAATTAGAGTGACATATCCCCCTTTTTCTTGAAATCATTTAAAAGTCACACTATTTGTCAAGAATCCATTTAAAATGGATTTTAGAATCAAAGTGTACCATACCACTTTGAAACTTATAAAAGGAATTTTGATTTGAAAACTTTAATTTCCATATAAATAAATCCTTAAAACCATTTTTAAAACATGGACATTAATGATAAAGATTTAGAATAATCAATCTTTAAAACATTTTTAAAATGTCATTTTAGTTAGAGTTCCTAACCAAAAGAGAGACACTTGAATAAATATAATTGAGGAAATAAAAACTTTGTAATATCATGAGAATAAATTGATTCATGATATATTATGTCAAATTACATTATATAAACCATATAAAAGTGATTTGGTGTATAACAATAAAGGAGTCTCAATGGAATGTAAATTGAGATGAAATCTCTCATAAAAGCCGTATCCTAGGTTAAGGATAAATCAACGACATAATTATGAGTGAAAAATATAAATACACTCAATATGATTGGATATTCAGTGTAAAACAATCAAAGTAAATTCACACATATTCTTGTAAAAACAACACCAATGAATTGGATGTTTAACTCAACAAATCGTGATTGGGTAAAAATTACTCTTATCAAGTTCATACCGATGACCTGATAATTTATCAATGGAGTGATTATGTGTATCAAAAGTATATCCACAGAAAGGGGAGTGGAATTTATGACATAATCAAATGAATAGTGATTCTACACATAATCTTTTAGTAAAATAATCAATTAAGTATGCGTAAAGCCGAATAAGTGGAAATTGAAATTTCAAATTCCCTTATAGATTTGGTAACTTATGAAACATGCACCCATGAAAGAAGGATAATACAATATTGATGTAAATATCCATAAATTAATGTATATTACACAATTAATACAATCATGGGCAGTACACACACCACATGCAATAAATAAGTGGTGAACAATGGAAATCTCACGGAATTAAAAGTGAGATAAGAAACCCCTTACATTGTACTTTTTCCATGGTTGATGGTAGGTTAACCTCCTTTATAATGGTGAAATAATTTTTATTTAATTATACAAGAATAATTTACATTAATATGATATCATATATGATCTTTTAACATTGATTTGTTAATAATATCTTAGTATTATCGTCATTTCGGGTGTTAACTTACTCATTTTCCTTTATATTCTTTGTTACGTAAGCTGTGTTTGTTACGGATAGGTTTTATCTTATTCATATCCATAATTATATCAAGTCCTTAAAAATTATTTTTAATCATCAAATTAGAATTATACTTGAATGGATACTATGGGGAATGAATCTCATCGCGTTCGTGGAGACGGTAGTCCGTACGTACGCACGAGCGACAATATCATTCTTTTGATGTTAAAATAATATATAATTAGATAGTATATCATATAGAAAGAATAATTATCATGTTATATTTATTATTTACATGAATTACACATCATTATTATACCCATCCAAATAATAATTTATTGAATGACAATTACACCATGACGTGGAGACGGTAAGCCGTACATACGCACGTATGGTGAAATGTCATTCAAAGATGGATATAATACTGAATATGGTTGTACCATATTTATAATAACATCACAGTATATATAATATACAGGATTTATTATTTTAGAATAGAAATAACAAAGAAAAAAGAAGTTGAAGAAGAAAGGAACTTGAAAGAGGGTGGTGAAAACATTACCTCTTCTTCGGGTTCTTCCTTTTGATTTGATCAAAAGGGCTCCTTAGGTTGCATTCCTGATAAAACTAAGGCCTCTAGGATGAAGTGAGGGAATTTGAGAGAGTATTTGGGCAGATTATGGACGATCCAAATGGATTTGAAGATGTGAATTAATGATAAGGGTGAGTTCCCTTTTATAAGAGGGGTGAGGGGAACCTTTGGAAAAGCTAGAAATATTATTTTATAATAAATTCATATTCGGTTTCTAATGGCTCTAAAGTGTATTATTTAAAGTTTAAGGTGGTTATGGGTATAAATCCACTCAACCAATATAATTTAGACAGGTTTGGGTCATTTTATTAACCTTATCTTTTAGTTTCAACTCTTAGTTAATTAGTTTGACACTTACCATGTCACTTTGTATTTTTATATTATATAGTTAATAAACTTACTATATACCTCCCAGAGACCCCCAAGTGGTCCATTAATGATACAAATATCATGATATAAGTCTCTTGGCCGAACCTTAGATTTTTAGTAATTGAATATAAATTAATAATATAATATTTGTTTTAAAAACTCTTTTATGTTAATTTTCACACTATTTGGAAACTTGATTTTTGTGAAAATCATAACATAATGATTACTTATAACAAAGTTAATTACACCATTACTAACATGTCATATTAACCTATAAAATTATTTTAATTCATAAAAAGTCTCAAATTACATTTATTTTGATATTTATAATATCAATTATTTTAATATTTCATTAATTAGGTAATTACTGCATCACCATTGTGTCATAAATAAATTAAATTATTTAATGTCTAAAAATTATAAATAAAATACCATTATGTAGGAAATTTATTTAGATTTATAATGAATATTTATAATCGAATTTATCTTATGTTTAACCCTATATTAAAAATGTTTTAGTAAATAAACTTTGATTTTAACCCTTTTAACTCTTCTTTGAATTGAATAATAATAAATGTCCTAATCTAATCCAAGTGGACCTAAATGATAATATTTTATTCCTAAGGTTGTTTTTGATCAAGATAAACTTATCCAATAGAATTAGGACATGTGTTAGGGTAATATTAATATCATTTTTACCCTTAATTACCCTATTTACTTTTAACCATGGTAAATAAAAGTAAAAAAGTTACTATTCACCAAAAATTATTTTCATCTCATTGAACCACATTTTACTCCTTGATATTAACCATGTCTCTCGGATTTTATAAATTCCACTCACAGAAGCGGTAAAATTAAGTTTTATGAATAATTCAGTTTTTTAACTACCACTTAGTGGTTTCACTATCATCAAAAAATGAAAGTTTCCAGAAAAATACAAAAACTTAGGCCTAAGCTATATTTGATATTATGAATTCAAAAATGATGTCTATTTTACCAAATTCAAAACATATCAGTTTCATTAATAAATTTAAAAATTAATTCCCATCGTCAAAACAAATAGCGTGTTTTTAAGAGATAATAACTATCAAAAGATTGACACAAGTTTATGTTTGGTTTAAATGTGAAATTACATCCAATGACCAACATTGTATTAAATGGTAAAAATATATTCTAAATATACTTTAAAAACACTCAAATTAATAATTTATCACTATTAATTATTTCGATTAAAAAAGTTGTTTTTAATTAAAATTTTGTAATTTTCACTCTTCATCAAAATATGAAAGTTATCCGAAAAGTACCAAAATTTCATCCTAATCTAATTTCGATATTACGAATCCAAAAATGAAGTCCATTTCGAAGGATAAAATTTATAAAATTTCAAAAATTAGGTAATACTATTCATAATGGCTAGTTTGATTGGTTGTGGTGTGTTAGAATCTCGAAGTTGCGTACAATGCACGCCATTGCATTATTCAAAGGGAAGTGTACCGTGGAAGATTGGGGTGTTACATTCTACCCTCCTTCAATAAATTGCGTCTTTGCAATTTTTTTAAAATTGGGCTTGAGAATATAATGGAAAGTCTCACATCGGAAAAAAAGTCAATAAAACTATCACTTTAAAAGAAAGGAAGAGAGGTATAAAGGTCACCCAAGATAACCCATACTAGGATTCCATGTAGGAAAACATGGATATAGATGATAAACTAAGTGTTAAGTTCTGATGGAGAGGGTAAGAAAACATGATCAGGATAAAGTTAACAATAATAAAATCACAAACTTGTGTTGGGACAAACGGTCATTAGTCTCCCAGTAGGAAAAGTAAACAGACAACATTTCTTGTTTTAAGTTACATTACATAAGGAAAAGGAATTAATTTATGATATTGACTAAGAAAATAAAGATATATACTTACTTTTTAAGTAGAGTTTCATTCTTTAATAAATTTTTACCACTAACTCATTTTTTTGAACAATGAGTATTCAAGAAGACTTGGTCACAATGGAAGAGCTAGAATAAACTTCTATATAAATACATGATCCACATAGGATAAACTATATATTTACCTTGTCTTTAGAGATTAATCAAAACCAAAATGGTTAGTATAATATCTGATGATCCCCCAAATGGATATTCCATTAGAAAAAAAACACTAATCTTAATTTCTAAAATTAAACAATCAATACTCCAAAGTTAAATAAATACCATTCAATAATCAATTGTCCTTAAAATCCTTCAATATAATCCAAACTAATATTGACACCAAAAACTTATAAGAATGTAGTCTTCCAAGTTAAATTGTATCTCCAAATGACATTAATTACTCTTAAAGTCACATACTTAAAAGTATTTAACCTAATCATTTTAATAAATAACCCAAATTACTATAAATCCACAATAAAAACATAGATAAAAATCCACCATTACTCCTCAAATGAAATCCCATACTATTCTATTTTCCTTGGGCATATAGTGTTCATAAAAAAGCGAACAACTTCCAAAATAACATTTATCACTTAATCACCAAATCATTTTCCTATACTAAGGGTATTCATTTTATAAGACATAAGATCTAAAATTAAATTATTATTGATCAATAAAATAATTTAACTAAAAATAATAGTCACACTAACTAGGGACTTCACGTAGTCCAGTGGTAGGCGATAAATCCCAATCACACTTTGGTTGTGGGTTCGATTCCCACAGCTTTGTCCGACGCGACGGGTTGTCACACGGTCTGCGTGTTGTCCTTTTTCAAAAACTATATTTTATAACATTACCAAAATGAGATGAATTCCTCAAAATAACTATAACATAATTTAACCACAAATATTATCTCATACCTTGCATTTTTATCCCAAATTATAAAAACTTATAATTGCCTCAAACCCAACGATCATATAAAACCAAATGTTTATTTATAACTATATCCACAAGAGAAAAGATAATTCTTCCTCAAATATCATTCTCACATGGAAAACTGTAGGGTTAATATACAAGAGAAAATTATTCCAAATTAAATCCATCAACAAGGAGCACTAATACTTTTTAAACATTTCTCCAACCATTTATTTCCACATAGCTTCTTCTTTGTCCAAGAAAATATCCTATAGAATAGGGAATTCACTCGGGTAATGGCTAGGTCCCCTACATTTACAGAAAATGACTGTAAATTGATTATTGGGACCATTTTTATCTTCTTCCATAGTACTCTTCATTTTTCTTTGGCAATTCTTCACTTTATGTCCTTCCTTCCCGCATGTAAAGCATTTCTTTATCCCATTGAGACACTTTCCTGGGTGTCTCCTTCCACATTTCCTGCATGATGGAAATTGAGTATTCCTTTCTCCATGGTCTCCTTTGATGGAGCTTTTATCATTCATCACCTTTCTCTTCTTTGTTGAGTTCAGGAATTGGTTAATATATATATTTTTGATCATATTTTTGGAAAATTGATTTGACATAAAGACGATATCTTTTACGCCTATCAACATTCCATTTTTTTGCTCATTTCCACCACCGCTCCCACCTTGTACATCATTCTCAAAGTCACTATGACTTCCTTGGAATCCATCCATTGACTAAAACCAGAAAGCATTGTGTGAGTAACAGTAGTCATAAAATCATTTAGAGATTAACATGTCACCATATTCTCAATTTGAAACACATTATGATTAACCAAGGTTATTTACTCTCATATTATATATATAATACTTCAAATCATTTTGTAAATAAAATTTAAATTATCCTAAGAATATCCCTTGGGAGTGTCGTAACCAAGAGTGCAGCAAGGCCCTTTTTCGTGCACCAGTTCCCGTTCGAGTCTAGCTCAAAGCGGTGTTTTCGGGTTTTACCCCTAGGTACATCTGTGCCAGATCTTCCTCTACCTGCTCATATCTAGACATGGATGTATTGCTCGAAAAACTCACAAAATCTCTACAATACCAAAATTCTAGGAAGTTCTTCTATACTAATCCTCAAAGTCCATCTTAAATCTATGTGCTCTGATCGTACCACGATTCACTGTTTTATTTCACCCTTACACAGCAGTTTTAAACTAGTTTTGTAATGAATATTCCAAATATAAAAATAAATTGCACTTCATGTTTTAATAAATAAATTAATGTTAATAAATATTATAATGTTCAATGTTACTTGTTTTTATTGTTTCAATGTAGGTGGATGTGATTTGGAGAGCCTTTGATGAAGTGGAAGAAAATGGGCCAAAGTTGCATGGATCCAGGGATATCTGTCCACTGTTTTTCATATTACACGAAATACGTGAATCCAAATGGGATGAAATTTTGTGGACCTGTCCAGAACTTAATAGGCTACATTTCATATTAAGGAACCCAATGCTGATTCGGCTTCTATGGGGCCCGTCAGAACTGATATTTCCAAGACACCGAATTTGGACCAAGTCAAATGTGATGTTCTGTATTTTATCAATATCTTGAGCTGTATTTGTCCAAAGTGTGCCAAACTTTCGGTGGAGATATTCAAGAGGTAGGGATACAACTTTTATATTTTCTCGAAAGCGAGATAAGACTGTATGAAGGCCGAAACATGTGGTAAAAGTGGATTGAAGAAATCTGTGTGCCTAAACCACATTCCAATTTTCCTATAAAATGGCACATTGGGATCCCCATTTGCAAGTTCTTCCAAGAGGAAAGGTGCTTCCATTTTGGAGTCCCCAAGGAGTCTTCTCAACATCCCTAGAGGTTCTGGAGGCTATGGGAATTTCTACCCCAACATCTTTCTCTTCCTCCTCTCCCATGGGTTTCAAAACCCCTTGTGATCACCCGGGGAGGAATGTGATGTACATCCCGAGCTTCATGTTTGTAATATTTGAATGATCTTTTAAATTACAGATTTTTGTGTTGTTTTTCATCATCCTCTATTTTTATTTTATTGAGTTATGTACTGGTATGTCATGCTCAACCCATATGATCATGTTTGGGGGTACCCATTCATGTGATGTTTCACACACCGTTCACCACTTTCTTTCCCCCTTTCAATTGCGGTGTTTGTGTGGTTTATATTGGTAAATTGAACTCACACAAGTACTTTCAAGGCCATGTACATTTATTCCATGGTATCACAAAGAAATAACATACAAATCTGGACAGCGCATCGAGTTTTTCATGTGTTGCCTTGGTGAGTTTTGGTTATGAAGTCAAACACAATTCATTCAATCATCGGCGGTGTCCAGTGAATCATTGTGTGTTTTTGACTGAACCCTAGGAGGTATCCTATTATAAACTAAGTAACATTATAGTTCTAGGTGTTACAAAACAGGGATTAAAATATCATAACCTTATATCATGAAGCGATGAAGGATAAACATCATACGAGTACCCCGGGTTGATCACGCTTAATTAATTCTGTTAATCTCTACTTTGTTTTATAGATTCTATTTTCTATTGCCATCTTTAATCATCAAACCCAAGTATTATAAAACCCCAATTACCTTTTTAATTTCATAATCAGAACCACATTTTAGAATTAATGATCTAAGGCTCCGTCGAGAGACGACCTAGGGTTGCTGTTATACTGCAGAAATTCTAGTCAAAATTAAATAACTAATTTGACGCGTTCGACAACGCGGTCAAATTTTGGTTCCGTTGCCGGGGAGCCAAGATCATTTTTTTCTTTATTTTATTTTATTTATTTATTTTACTTCTTAATTATTACTCCTTTAAATACCCACCCCCATTTGATTGTTTTTTGTTTTGGGTTTTGTCTTTATTTTTGGTTGTTTTTTTGGTGTCTTCTTTATCTCTCTCTCTCTCTCTCTCTTCTTCCACATCTCACTCTATAATTATATAGTATAAAATTCTATTCTTATTTCACCCTTCTTAATTTTCTCTTTTATCCATCTTAAATCAAAAAAAACACAAAAAACAATCAATCAATCAAACTGGACATCATTGTTGCATGACAAGATCTGGTAAAGGAACACTACTTGAATTTGATCCTGAAATTGAAAAGTCACTTCACACACAAATCAAGGAATTTAGAGAAGGTCAATCAAGTAATATTGAGGAACCCCTTTTGAAACCTCAAGTGTTTCTAAACCAACCCAAAATTGAACCCAATCAAACCCAAGAAAACATGGCTGCAAATAATCGAACTTTAAAAGAACTTACTACCCCTGATGTGGAGTACCAACCTGCGTACATCCAATATCCCGAGGAAGCAGCCAACTTTGAGCTTAGATTAGGTCTCATCCACCTTCTTCCAAAATTCCATGGTCTTCTCGGAGAGGACCCTCACAAACATCTAAAATATTTTCACATAGTGTGCTCCATCATGAAACCCCAAAATGTGTTTGAGGACCTCATTAAGTTTAGGGCCTTCCCTTTCTCCCTTGATGGTGTAGCCAAAGATTGGCTATACTATTTTCCTTCCAAAATTGGGGGATGGAATGACCTAAAAAAGACTTTTTCTAGAGAAGTTCTTCCCTGCCTCCCGAACTGCTTCAATTAGGAAAGAAATATGTGGAATTGGGCAATCACAAGGAGAGACCCTTTATGAATACTGGGAGAGATTCAAAAGAATTTTCTCAAGCTGCCCCCACCACCAGATTAGTGAACAAATTTTAATTCAATACTTTTATGAGGGACTTATCCCCATGGATCGTGGAATGATTGATGTTTCGGCTGGTGGTGCCCTAGTTGACAAAACTCCTTCCGCTCGTGACTTAATAGCCAACATGGCTCAAAATGCACAACAATTTGGTACACGAGCTATTTCACCAACCCGAGGAGTTCATGAGGTAAGTCATTCATCCCTAGAAAAAAAGGTAGATACTAAACTTGATGAGATGCATACCCTTCTAAGGCAATTAGCTCAAGAACAAGGTAACTCACTCTCTACTTCTATTCCATTACATTATGGGATTTGTTCTGATAACACTCATTTTTATGACCAGTTCCCACAACTTCAAGATTCATCTGAATCCTGTGCATCTGTGTTCCCAGGGCGTCCATTCCAACAAGCACCTCCCTTCAAGAAAGAACCATTCAAGCCAAATCCAAACACCGTGTGGCAAGAACAACCACAATACCGACAAGGAGCAAACTTAAGCTACCCGAAGCAGAATTGGTATCAACAAGGCCAAGGTATGAAACCTTCTTATCCTTCAACTTCTCAAAACAATCATCCTCCTCCTCCTCCCAAATCTGAACCAATCCTCGAGGACATGGTGAAACAAATGGCAACCCAGAACCTTCAGTTCCAATAGACCACACAATCGGCAATTCAAGACCTACAAACTCAAGTGGGACAATTGGCGAACACCATCGGTGAGCTTAAGATGTAAGGTTCTGGACAACTACCATCCCAACCCATTTCCAATCCGAAGGATAAAGGTAATGTATGTTCAATTACACTTCATAGTGGTAAATAAGCTTCTCCTTCTACTGATTCTATGAAACAGGTATGTCCCCCTCTTGAAAACATTCCTTCCCAACCCTCAAAAATTTCATGAAATGAAAAACAAAACAAAAAGGGCAATCAAATTGTCATTGATGATTCAAATGAACAATCAATTCCTCTTAATTTCCCTCAAAGACTCTCTAAATCTAAGAAAAACTCTGATAATGAGATTGAAAATGAAATAATGGATACATTTAAAAAAGTTCAAGTTAATATTCCATTATTGGATGCAGTCAAGAAAATTCCCCGTTATGCCAAATTTCTTAAAGAGCTTTGCACCCATAGAAAAAGGTTGAAGGGGAATGAGAGAGTCAACCTGGGGAGTAATGTCTCGGCCTTGATTCAACCAGCAATGCCAACCAAATTCAATGTTCCGGGCACATTCACGATATCGTGTACCATAGGGGAGACCTTCTTTTCTGATGCTATGCTAGATTTAGGTGCTTCCATTAATGTGATGCCTCACTCCGTATATACTTATCTACAGGTTGGAGAGCTTCAACCAACAGGAATTGTTGTGCAGATTGCCAACCGGAGTACAACACATCCAAAAGGAGTGATTGAGGATGTCCTTGTTAGAGTGAAGAATCTCATCTTCCCCGCCGATTTCTAAATTCTTGAGATGGAAGATACCCGAACCCAAGGACATGCCCCTCTCATACTTGGGAGGCCATTCCGAAAAACAGCAAAGACGATCATCAATGATCACAATGGTACGCTTTCCATGGAATTCGGAGGAGAAAAGGTAGGTTTTAACATCCTTGAGGCTATGAAACACCCTTTTGAAGAGAACTCCACTCTTCTTGTCTATTTGATAGAAGTTCTCTCAAACGATGCACACAAACACAATTCTCTCCTCAACCCAAACTCTGATTATTTTTTGTTTTCTTCACCCTTGGATGATTTGAGTTTTGGTTCTTCTTTTGAATTTTGTGTGGGTTCAGAAAAATGTAAATTTTGTGCTTTAATTGATGAGTGTGTCTATTCTGAGGTGCCCATGACTATCGATGATTCTGAAAATCTCATTTCAATAGATTCTCCTTCCTTTGAGAATAAACATGAGCAGATAGATAGTTTCATGGACCTCACTCCCCCTAAATCCCCTCCCTCAATCCAGAAACAATCGGTGTTTGAACTTAAACAACTTCCTTATAATTTAAAATATGCATATCTCGAGGGTATTGACCAATTTCCCGTCATTATTGATAATAACCTCTCTCCACAACAAGAATTGAAAATGCTCAAACTTTTGAGAGAGTGTAAAAAGGCAATATGATGGACATTGTCTGATATTACCGGGATTATCCCATCTATTTGTATGCACCATATACTTTTGGATGATGAGGCTAAACCTGTAAGACAATCTCAACGCCGGTTGAATCCCACTCTCCTTGAAGTGGTAAAATTGGAAGTCAGTAAATTACTTGCTGCAGGGATCATTTATCCTATATCTGATAGTAAATGGGTTAGCCCAATGCAAATTGTGCCTAAAAAACAAGAGTAATAGTTGTGTCAAATGAAAGGAACGAATTGGTTCCAACACGTGTGCAAAACAGTTGGCGAGTCTGTATTGACTACCGTCGACTGAATCAAGCCACGCGGAAGGACCACTTTCCTTTACCTTTCATTGACCAAATGTTAGAACGATTGGCTGGTAAGTCCCATTATTGTTTCCTTGATGGCTATTCGGGTTATTTCCAAATCTATATAGCCCCTGAGGATCAAGAAAAGACAACATTTACCTATCCATTTGGCACATTTGCATACAGAAGGATGCCATTCGGTCTATGTAATGCTCCTGGTACTTTTCAGCGATGTATGTTGAGTATTTTTTCTGAGTACCATGATAGTTTTATGGAAGTCTTTATGGATGATTTCACGGTTTATGGTTCTTCTTTTGATGATGGTTTGGAAAACCTAGGTTCTGTCCTCCGCCGCTGTATTGAAAAATATCTTGTTTTAAATTATGAAAAATGCCATTTTATGGTTGAGCGGGGGATAGTTCTTGGGCATATCATTTCAAATAAGGGAATTCAGGTTGATAAATCTAAAATTGAATTAATTTCATCCCTTCCATTTCCAACATGTGTTCGTGAGGTACGGTCTTTCTTGGGTCATGCTGGTTTTTACCGCCGATTCATTAAAGACTTTAGTAAGATCGCACTTCCCTTATCTCGGTTGTTACAAAAGGATTCTGAATTTGTTTTTGATAAAAATTGTGAGGATGCATTCAATTCACTAAAAAATATTCTCACATCACCTCCCATAATACAACCACCAAGGTGGGATCTCCCCTTCGAGCTTATGTGTGATGCCTCTAACTTTGCAGTTGGGGCAGTTTTATCACAACGGGTTGAAAAGGCTCCTCATGTCATTGTGTATGCCTCGCGTACCCTTGACCCTGCCCAGGTAAACTACACAACCACTGAAAAAGAACTCCTTTATATTGTTTTTTCCTTGGAAAAATTCCGTTCATATCTTCTTGAGTCAAAAGTGATAGTGTTTTCTGACCATGCTGCCCTTCGTTTCCTCCTAAAGAAACCTGAAGCCAAACCACGCCTCATTCAGTGGATGCTCATCCTCCAAGAGTTTGACCTTGAGATTAGAGATAAGAGAGGAGTGGATAATGTTTTATCTGACCACATTAGTAGGATTTCCCCACCATTGGACCATCATGTTGACTCACCCCTACCCATTGGAGAATTCTTCCCTCATGAGAACCTTTGTGATGTTTTGGACCTTACCCCCTGGTATACAGACATTGTGAATTTTCTAGCAAAATCTAGGGTCCCTGCTGATTTTAGAACTTTACAATCCCAGAGACTTAAACATGATTCTCGATGGTACATTTGGGATGACCCATATTTGTGGAGGATCTGTAGTGACCAGGTTGTTCGTAGGTGTGTCCCTGACCATGAGTTCACCTCTGTTTTGACCTTTTTCCACACCTTGGAATGTGGGGGCCACTTTGGCTCTCAACGTACAGCTCTAAAGGTCCTTGACTCAGGACTTTATTGGCCAACATTGTATAGGGATGCCCATATATTTTGCAAGTCATGTAGTCGTTGTCAATTCATAGGGAATATCTCCAAGAGGAATGAAATGCCCCAACAACCCGTGTTATTTTGTGAAATCTTCGATGCATGGGGCATTGACTTCATGGGGCCTTTTACAAATTCATTTGGATTTGTGTACATTTTATTGGCTATTGACTATGTATCTAAATGGGTGAAAGCAAAGGCCACCAGGACCGATGACTCTCGAGTGGTTGTTGATTTTGTGAGGTCCCAGATTTTCAGTAGGTTTGGTCTACCAAGATTCATCATTAGTGATCAGGGTTCACATTTTTGCAATCGTAACATGAAAAACTTGCTTCATAAGTATGGGTTTGTTCATAAAGTCTCCACTTCATATCTTCCCCAAACTAACGGACAAGCAGAAATTTCAAATCAGGAAGTTAAGGGAATCTTGGAGAAAACGGTACAACCCAATTGGAAAGATTGGAGTTTGTGCTTGGATGATGCACTTTGGGCGTACCGTACTGATTTTAAAACACCGATCGGAATGTCACCATATAGGATTGTGTTTGGAAAATCTTGTCACCTCCCGGTGGAGGAAAAACACTGTGCATATTGGGATGTTAAACAATGTAATATGAACCTTTCAGATGCAGGTGAGGAAAGAAAGTTGCAGATTCAAGAGTTGGAAGAAATTCGACGTGATGCATATGACAACTCCTGAATCTCTAAAGAGAAGACAAAGGCTATTCGTGATAGCATGATTCACCAACGGAAGTTCCATATTGGTGAGAAGGTCCTCATGTACAATTCCAGGCTTAAGCTCCACCAAGGTAAGCTTCGTTCCCGATGGCTCGGTCCTTATACTGTTACTAATGTTTACCGTTTTGGTGCAATACAGGTTTTGCATGAGCAGAGTGGACGAAGTCTTACCGTCAATGGGAAGCGACTTAAACACTTCTATGAGGATTTTCCATAGAATCCGGTGGAGGAAATCCACCTTCTCGATGCATCATACCAATAAAACACACGAGGTTTTATCCTTACTTCTCACATTTTCAATTATTTCAGTGAGGACACTGCACATTCTAGGTGTGGGGGTGGATACATTCCTGGTTTAGTTAGGATTTTCATCGTTTTCTCCTTTTGTTTTCTCTTTTTGGCCTTCTTTATGGTATTTTTATTTTTCCCCATCAACAATTTTAAAATTCCATGATGTGGCGACCATAAAGTGGGGAAAGTAAAAATACCATAACGAAGGATAAAAAGAATTTGTGTATGAGTTTACCATCAAGGAGTGATTTTTAGTTAATTGGTTTTCTGTCAATGATATAAATGGTTGTATCTATGTGAAACCTTTGAGATGATTGATTCCCTTTGTGTGAGTAGTTTTTTGGAAAACTGTGTCACTAATATCTCCACAAATATTTGCACCAAACTGTTGTACCTCTCGTATCCCCTCGTGGTTTAATTTTCATGATCACAATCACTTTCTTATTTATCTAACATTGTTTTAAGTGTTTTTGTTTTATAGGCAAAAGATTGCCAAGGAAATGGGCCATGAAGCACATCAAGTGGACTGAAATTCAGTCCACCGGCCAACCGGTGTGATAGCACCGGCCAGCCGGTGGACCTGGCAGAGGCATTGCCCACTGCCAGGCTCCACCGGTCAGCCGGTGGCTTGACCACCGGCCAGCCGGTGGCATCCAGTCAAACAGTGGTAGCTACTGTCTGCCCACCGGCCAGCCGGTGGCTCTGGCACCGGTCAGCCGGTGGTGCCTGGAAAAGAAGAATCAGCTACTGCCAAGCCACCGGCCAACCGGTGGCCCATCCACCGGTCAGCCGGTGGAGCCAAGACTCGAAATCTCCCAAATTCCTCAAGCACCGGCCAGCCGGTGGGACTGTACCGGCCAGCCGGTGGAGCCAGTCAAACTAGCCGTTGCAGTTTGACCAGGCTGGCCCACTTGGCTCCCAATGGCTCTTTAAGCCTCTCCAACGGCTTCGAAGACTCCAAAAGGGTTCCTTGCCTATAAATAAAGTCCAAGGAAGCCCCGGACACCAACCGGAACTATACGGAATCCCACGGACACCTTGTTGATCATTTGGCGTACCTCCGGCGCATTCCTCCAAGGGAACCCCAATAGCTCCAACTCAATTCCGCATCCAAGGAGCATCACCAAAGAAGCTTGGGAGTGCACGTCTTCAACTCCAATCATCCATTGGCGCCCAAGGCTTCTCCAAATACGGTTTTTATTGTTTTATTCATTTTGAGCTTAAATTTGAGTTTGTGTCTACAAACTCCCAATTCTCTCATCCTCCCTTCTTTGGGTTCTCACACCACCTTCAAGGTGTGAAGAGGTTAGTCAAGCCTTTCCTTTTAAAAGGCTTGAGTCACCGGTGAGCTAGCCTTCACCCGTTAAAAAGGCTAGTGGGTTCTTACTCAACCATTAAAAGTAAGTGGGTTCTTGCTCAACCAATAAAAGCAAGCTGTAATAGGTCCTAGTTCTACCTCAAAGCCTAGTGGGTTTCTTACTAAAACCATTTAAAAGAAAGCGGTAGGAATCTCTCAACGGTTGAGTTGGGAGCGGAGACGTAGGCCGGGTATTTGGCCGAACTCCGTTATCAATTTTGTGTCTTGCCTCTTTATTTCCGCTGCACTTTCACTTTGATTTTTAATTTGTTAATTAATTTTTTAAAAGGCAATTCACCCCCCCCCCCTCTTGCCATCACTCCCTTTTTCTCCGCCCAACAATTGGTATCAGAGGCAAAATTTGAGTAATACCCTAACCGGTTTCAAATTCAAGATCTTTTTTTATGGCTTCAACCTCTTTCGCCCCCGAAGGCTTTTCTTTGGGTCATGCTCCATTTTTTGATGGGACCGACTATAATTATTGGAAAACCTGCATGACCACTTTTTTAAAAATCATTAGCTATCCTATTTTTAGAATTGTTATGCATGGTTTTACGCTCTCTTCTCCCGATGGGTCTAAATGGACCCCCGCCGACATTGCAAATTTCGAGCTTGATGGAAAAGCCATGAATGCTCTTCATTGTGGCTTAGACCGTAATATATTTAATTGTATTTCTTCTTGCACTACCTCTTATGATATTTGGAAATATTTAGAGCTAACCCATGAAGGTACTAGCAAGGCTCCAAAGCAAGAACCCGCTCAAGAGAAAGAACTCGACGAAAAATTCAAACCCGCTTGCCCACTTCACAAGAAAAGGGCCAAAAAAAAGAAGGGAAAGAAGAAGGCTTCAAAGGAATCTTGGAGTGATAGCTCCTCCTTCTCCTCCTTCTCCTCAAGCGACCAAGGTAACAAATGCCTAATGGCAAAACATGAGGTAGATTCTTCCTCCTCTTCCTCCTCTTCCTCCTCTAGTTCTTCCAATTCTTTTAATCATCTATCTTATGAAGAACTCTCACACGCTAGAGACCAACTAGAAGAAGGCTTTCACGAGCTCTCTTCCAAATTTGTTTCTTTAAAAAAGAATTTCAAAAAACTCTCTTCCGAAAAAGAATAACTTCTCAAAGAGAAGGAAGAGTTGACCCTCAAAATCCAAAACCTCCCCGATGTTGATTCCATGAAATCAACAATCAAAGATCTAAGGGAGACTCTAGCCAAGTTCACCCAAGGGGAACAAAATTTAAACAATTTTCTAGGTTCCCAACGCATTTCTAGAACCACCGAAGGGCTTGGCTATTCCAAGCAAGCTTCCTCCTCCCATGCTCCAACTATTTTTGTAAGGGGGAGCTCTCAAAACAAATTTTGTAATTATTGCAAAAAACCCGGGCACTTAATTTATGAGTGCAATTGCAAAAACGCCCGGTATGGTAGGCCCAAAAGTATTTTCTTTAATGATGAATTTTTTAGGAGAAGACCCGCCACTAGACAAGTGTGGATTGAAAAATCCCTTCTAGCGAGTCTCACCGGACCGAAATTTGTCTCAGTTTCAAAAACCTCTCCCCGGTGATTTGTTGTTTTTATTTAGGGGGAGTTAGGATCGTTTAAACCCTTTTAATTTCAATTTCAAAATTTTCGATTCAAACTTTCAATTTCAACACTTGGTTTCAAATTTTTTTTTAATTTCAAACTGTTATTCAATTTTCTTTTCAAAACTTTCAATTCAAATTGTTATTCAATTTTTCATTTCAAAACTTTCAATTCAAACTGTTATTGAATTCTTGATTCAAAACTTTCAATTCAAATTTCAAAAATTTTCAATTGGTTTAAAATCTCCATCTTGTTTAAAATCCGTCAATCAAGTTTTATGCCCCGTGCTATTTTGATAATCACAAAGGGGGAGAAATTATTGATTGATTGGGGGAGAATCCTTTTGATCATGCTTAGCATTTACTTTCTTTATCCTTTAAGCATGTCTTTATTTTATGTATTTTACTTTGATTGTTTCGGTGATTGTGATCATCAAAATAGGGGGAGATTGTTGTACCTCTCGTATCCCCTCGTGGTTTAATTTTCATGATCACAATCACTTTCTTATTTATCTAACATTGTTTTAAGTGTTTTTGTTTTATAGGCAAAAGATTGCCAAGGAAATGGGCCATGAAGCACATCAAGTGGACTGAAATTCAGTCCACTGGCCAACCGGTGTGATAGCACCGGCCAGCCGGTGGACCTGGCAGAGGCATTGCCCACTGCCAGGATCCACCGGTCAGCCGGTGGCTTGACCACCGGCCAGCCGGTGGCATCCAGTCAAACAGTGGTAGCTACTGTCTGCCCACCGGCCAGCCGGTGGCTCTGGCACCGGTCATCCGGTGGTGCCTGGAAAAGAAGAATCAGCTACTGCCAAGCCACCGGCCAACCGGTGGCCCATCCACCGGTCAGCCGGTGGAGTCAAGACTCGAAATCTCCCAAATTCCTCAAGCACCGGCCAGCCGGTGGGACTGTACCGGCCAGCCGGTGGAGCCAGTCAAACTAGCTGTTGCAGTTTGACCAGGCTGGCCCACTTGGCTCCCAACGGCTCTTTAAGCCTCTCCAACGGCTACGAAGACTCCAAAAGGGTTACTTGACTATAAATAAAGGCCAAGGAAGCCCCGGACACCAACCGGAACTATACGGAAGCCCACGGACACCTTGTTGATCATTTGGCGTACCTCCGGCGCATTCCTCCAAGGGAACCCCAATAGCTCCAACTCAATTCCACATCCAAGGAGCATCACCAAAGAAGCTTGGGAGTGCACGTCTTCAACTCCAATCATCCATTGGCGCCCAAGGCTTCTCCAAATACGGTTTTTATTGTTTTATTCATTTTGAGCTTAAATTTGAGTTTGTGTCTACAAACTCCCAATTCTCTCATCCTCCCTTCTTTGGGTTCTCACACCACCTTCAAGGTGTGAAGAGGTTAGTCAAGCCTTTCCTTTTAAAAGGCTTGAGTCACCGGTGAGCTAGCCTTCACCCGTTAAAAAGGCTAGTGGGTTCTTACTCAACCATTAAAAGTAAGTGGGTTCTTGCTCAACCAATAAAAGCAAGATGTAATAGGTCCTAGTGCTACCTCAAAGCCTAGTGGGTTTCTTGCTAAAACCATTGAAAAGCAAGCGGTAGGAATCTCTCAACGGTTGAGTTGGGAGCGGAGACGTAGGCCGAGTTTTTGGCCGAACTCCGTTATCAATTTTGTGTCTTGCCTCTTTATTTCCGCTGCACTTTCACTTTGATTTTTAATTTGTTAATTAATTTTTTAAAAGGCAATTCACCCCCCCTCTTGCCATCACTCCCTTTTTCTCCGCCCAACACAAACCACAAATTGCGATTATTTATTACTTAATATAAGATAGATATATGTGGGATTAATATTTTTCATCTTTAAATGATATTTCCATACGTTCGTTCCTTATCCGATCTGTTTCATTATTGTACCAGATTGACCTATGAGTGTGTACCTAATGTCCGACTATTGTGCGCCCTCAAAAAAAATTGTTGTGTCTTGGGCAGGTCAAAAACCACTCCTCCTCAACCTTTGATCTTGTTATAACTATTTCAATTAGTGTCATGAGGAGATCAAACAAGGGTTAAGAGATGAGTGTGAGATTTGTTCCAATTGAAACTTCAAAAAAAAATATAATAAATGAGGGGAGTGATGAAATGTGCAACATATGGGGATATCAAGGTCGGGAGCTTATGGTTTGACTTCTGGGAATGCTTAAATGAGTGGGTCTTGAAATATGATTGCAAAGGATGTAGGACAGGTTCGGTGACAAAATCATTTAAGCTAAAAAAATGTTAAAATAACATATATTTATTGGATAGCAAGTGGAAAGAATAGCATGGAATGGTTTTCACACACACGTGGAGATTTAGTGTCATGGTTTACTTCTGAATTCTTTTCTCAATTGGGTATTATGAATCTTTTTTAATTTCTCTATGATATTATTTATGAGACATCTTTTTCTATTTTCACTAGGAAGAACTTCTTGGTGTGGTTCGTGCATTGATAACTTTACTTTAAATAAAATTTCCTCAAATGATAAATCTTTAGGATGTTTGCAATATATATATATATATATATGAATAATTGTATTTGGATATGTGACTTTTCCCAGGAATGAAAATGTTTAGGTGTGGGGGTGTGATTGTACCACGATTCACTGTTTTATTCCACCCTTACACGGCAGTTTTAAACTAGTTTTGTAATGAATATTCCAAATATAATAATAAATTACACTTCATGTTTTAATAAATAAATTAATTTTAATCAATATTACAATGGTCAATGTTACTTGTTTTTATTGTTTCAATGTAGGTGGAGGTGATTTGGAGGGCCTTTGATGAAGTGGAAGAAAAATGGGCCAAAGTTGCATGGATCCATGGACATCTGTCCACTGTTTTGCATATTACACAAAATCCGTGCATCCAAATTGGCTGATAGTTTGTGGTCCTGTCCAAAACTTAATAGGATACATTTCATATTAAGGAATCCAATGCTGATTCGGCTTCTATGAGGCCCATCCGAACTGATCTGTCCAAGCCACCGAATTTGGACCAAGTCAAATATGGTGTTCTGTATTTTTTTAATATCGTGATATTTATTTGTCCAAAGGGTGCCAACATTTCTGTGGAGATAGTCAATAGGTAGGGCTACAACTTTTATATTTTCTACAAAGCGAGATAAGACTGTCTGAAGGACAAAACGTGTGGTACAAGTGGATTGAATAAATCTGTGTGCCTAAACCACCTTCCAATTTTCCTATAAAATGGCACCTTGGGCTCCCCATTTGCAAGTTCGGCCAAGAGGAAAGGTGCTAACATTTTGGAGTCCCCAAGGAGTCTTCTCAACATCCCTATAGGTTCTGGAGTCTATGGGAAGTTCTACCCCAACATCTTTCTCTTACTCCTCTCCCATGGGTTTCTAAACCCCTTGTGATCACCCGGGGAGGAATGTGATGTACATCCCGAGCTTCATGTTTGTAATATTTGAATGATCTTTTAAATTCCAGATTTTTGTGTTGTTTTTCATAATCCTATATTCTTATTTTATTTATTTATGTACTGGTATGTCATTCTCAACTCATATGATCATGTTTGGGGGTGCTCATTCATGTGATGTTTCACACACCGTTCACCACTTTCTTTCCCCCTTTCAATTGCGGTGTTTGTGTGGTTTATATTGGTAAATTGAACTCACACAAGTACTTTCAAGGCCATGTACATTTATTACATGGTATCACAAAGAAATAACATACAAATCTGGACAGCGCATCGAGTTTTTCATGTGTTGCCTTGGTGAGTTTTGGTTATGAAGTCAAACACAATTCATTCAATCATCGGCGGTGTCCGGTGAATCATTGTGTGTTTTTTACTGAACCCTAGGAGGTATCCTAGTATAAACTCAGTAACATTATAGTTCTAGGTGTTACAAACCAGGTATTAAAAGATCATAACCTTATATCATGAAGCGATGAAGGATAAACATCATACGAGTACCCCGGGTTGATCACGCTTAATTAATTTTGTTAATCTCTACTTTGTTTTATAGCTTCTATTTTCTATTGTCATCTTTAATCATCAAACCCAAGAATTATAAAACCCCATTTCCCTTTTTAATTTCATAATCATAACCACATTTTATAATTAATGATGTAAGGCTCCGTTGAGAGACGACCTAGGGTTGCTGCGATACTGCAGAAATTCTAGTCAAAATTAAACAACTAATTTGACGCGTTCGACAACGCGGTCAAATTTTGGCATCGTTGCCGGGGATCCAAGGTCATTTTTTTCTTTATTTTATTTTATTTATTTATTTTACTTCTTAATTATTACTCCTTTAAATAGCCACCCCTATTTTATTGTTTTTTGTTTTGGGTTTTTTCTTTATGTTTGGTTGTTTTTTTGGTGTGTTCTTTATCTCTCTCTCTCTCTCTCTCTCTATTCTTCCACATCTCCCTCTCTAATTCTATAGTATAAAATTCTATTCTTCTTTCACCCTTCTTAATTTTCTCTTTTATCCATCTTAAATCAAAAAAAACACAACAAACAATCAATCAATCAAACTGGACATCATTGTTGCATGACAAGATCTGGTAGAGGAACACTACTTGAATTTGATCCTGAAATTGAAAAGTCACTTCACACACAAATCAAGGCATTTAGAGAAGGTCAATCAATTAACATTGAGGAACCCATTTTGAAACCTCAAGTGTTTCTAAACCAACCCAAAATTGAACCCAATCAAACCCAAGAAAACATGGCTGCAAATAATCGAACTTTAAAAAAACTTACTACCCCTGATGTGGAGTACCAACCTGCGTACATCCAATATCCCGAGGAAGCAGCCAACTTTGAGCTTAGATCAGGTCTCGTCCACCTTCTTCCAAAATTCCATGGTCTTCCCGGAGAGGACCCTCACAAACATCTAAAAGAGTTTCACATAGTGTGCTCTACCATGAAACCCCAAAATGTGTCTGAGGACCTCATTAAGTTTAGGGCATTCCCTTTCTCCCTTGATGGTGTAGCCAAAGATTGGCTATACTATTTGCCTTCCACAATTGGTGGCTGGAATGACCTAAAAAAGACTTTTTTCTAGAGAAGTTCTTCCCTGCCTCCCGAACTGCTTCAATTAGGAAAGATATATGTGGAATTAGGCAATCACAAGGAGAGACCCTTCATGAATACTGGGAGAGATTCAAAAGACTTTGCTCAAGCTGCCCCCACCACCATATTAGTGAAAAAAATTTAATTCAATACTTCTATTAGGGACTTATCCCCATGGATCGTGGAATGATTGATGTTGCGGCTGGTGGTACCCAAGTTGACAAAACTCCTTCTGCCGCTCGTGACTTAATAGCCAACATGGCTCAAAATGCACAACAATTTGGTACACGAGCTATTTCACCAACCCGAAGAGTTCATGAGGTAAGTCATTCAGCCCTAGAACAAAAGGTAGATACTAAACTCGATGAGATGCATACCCTTCTAAGGCAATTAGCTCAAGCACAAGGTAACTCACTCTCTACTTCTATTCCATTACATTGTGGGATTTGTTCTGATAACACTCATTTTTCTGACCAGTGCCCACAACTTCAAGATTCATCTGAATCATGTGCAGCTGTGTTCCCAAGGCGTCCATTCCAACAAGCGCCTCCCTTAAAGCAAGAACCATTCAATCCAAATCCAAACCCTGTTTGGTAAGCACAACCACAATACCAACAAGGAGGAAACTCAAGCTACCCGAAGCAGAATTGGTATCAACAAGGCCAAGGTATGAAACCTTCTTATCCTTCAACTTCTCAAAAAAATCATCCTCCTCCTCCTCCCAAATCTGAACCAAGCCTCGAGGACATGGTGAAACAAATGGAAACCCAGAACCTTTAGTTCCAACAGACCACACAATCGGCAATTCAAGACCTACGAACTCAAGTGGGACAATTGGCGAACACCATCGGTGAGCTTAAGATGCAAGGTTCTGGACAACTACCATCCCAACCCATTGCAAATCCGAAGGATAAAGGTAATATATGTTCAATTACACTTCGTAGTGGTAAAGAATCTTCTCCTTCTACTGATTCTATGAAACATGTATGTCCTCCTCTTGAAAACACTCCTTCCCAACCCTCAAAAATTTCATGTAATGAAAAACAAAACAAAAAGGGCAATCAAATTATCATTGATGATTCAAATGAACAATCAATTCCTCTTCCTTTCCCTCAAAGACTCTCTAAATCTAAGAAATACTTTGACAATGAGATTGAAAATGAAATAATGGATACATTTAAAAAAGTTCAAGTTAATATTTCATTGTTGGATGCAGTCAAGCAAATTCCCCATTATGCCAAATTTCTTAAAGAGCCTTGCACCCATAGAAGGAGGTTGAAGGGGAATGAGAGAGTCAACCTGCGGAGGAATGTCTCGTCCTTGATTCAACCAGCAATTCCAACCAAATGCAATGATCCGTGCACATTCACGATACTATGTACCATAGGGGAGACCTTCTTTTCTGATGCTATTCTAGATTTAGGTGCTTCCATTAATGTGATGCCTCACTCCGTATATACTTCTCTACAGGTTGGAGAGCTTCAACCAACAGGAATTGTTGTGCAACTTTCCAACCGGAGTACAACACATCCAAAAGGAGTGATTGAGGATGTCCTTGTTAGAGTGAAGAATCTCATCTTCCCCGCTGATTTCTAAATTCTTGAGATGGAAGATACTCGAACCCAAGGACATGCCCCTCTCATACTTGGGAGGCCATTCCTAAAAACAACAAAGAAGATCATCAATGTTCACAATGGTACGCTGTCCATGGAATTCGGAGGAGAAAAGGTAAGTTTTAACATCCTTGAGGCTATGAAACACCCCTTTGAAGAGCACTCCACTCTTCCTATCTATTCGATGGAAGTGCCCTCAAACGATGCACACACACACAATTCTATCCCCAACCCAAACTCTGATTCTTTTTTGTTTTCTTCACCCTTGGATGATTTGAGTTTTGGTTCTTCTTTTGAATGTTGTGTGGGTTCAGAAAAATGTAAATTTTTTGCTTTAATTGATGAGTGTGTTTATTCTGAGGTTCCCATGACTATCGATGATTCTGCAAATCTCATTTCAATAGATTCTCTTTCCTTTGAGAATAAACACGAGTAGATAGATAGTTTCATGGACCTCACTCCCCCTAAATCCCTTCCATCAATCCAGAAACAACCGGTGTTTGAAATTAAACAACTTCATTCTAATTTAAAATATGCATATCTCGAGGGTATTGACCAATTTCCCGTCATTATTGCCAATAACCTCTCTCCACAACAGGAATTGAAACTGCTCAATCTTTTGAGAGAGTGTAAAAAAGGCAATAGGATGGACATTGGCTGATATTATCGGGATTAGCCCATCTATTTGTATGCACCATATACTTTTGGATGATGAGGCTGAAACTGTAAGACAATCTCAACGCCGGTTGAATCCCACTCTCCTTGAAGTGGTAAAATTGGAAGTCAGTAAATTAGTTGCTGAAGGGATCATTTATCCTATATCTGATAGTAAATGGGTTAGCCCAGTGCAAATTGTGCCTAAAAAATAGGAGTAACGGTTGTGTCAAATGAAAGGAATGAATTGGTTCCAACACGTTTGCAAAACAGTTGGCGAGTCTGTATTGAATACCGTCGACTCAATCAAGCCACGCGGAAGGACCACTTTCCTTTACCTTTCATTGACCAAATGTTAGAACTATTGGCTGGTAAGTCCCATTATTGTTTCCTTGATAGATATTAGGGTTATTTCCAAATCCATATAGCCCCTGAGGATCAAGAAAAGACAACATTTACCTGTCCATTTGGGACATTTGCATACAGAAGGATGCCATTCGGTCTATGTAATGCTCCTGGTACTTTTCAGCGATGTATGTTGAGTATTTTTTCTGAGTACCTTGAGAGTTGTATGGAATTCTTTATGGATGATTTCACGGTTTATGGTTCTTCTTTTGATGATTATTTGGAAAACCCAGGTTCTGTCCTTCGCCACTGCATTGAAAAAGATCTTGTTTTAAATTATGAAAAATGCCATTTTTTGGTTGAGCGAGGGATAGTTCTTGGGCATATCATTTAAAATAAGGGAATTCAGGTTGATAAATCTAAAATTGAATTAATTTCATCCCTTCCATTTCCAAAATTTGTTCGTGAGGTGCGGTCTTTCTTGGGTCATGCTGGTTTTTACCGCCGATTCATTAAAGACTTTAGTAAGATCGCACTTCCCTTATCTCGGCTGTTACAAAAGGATTCTGAATTTGTTTTTGATAAAAATTGTGAGGATGCATTCAATTCACTAAAAAAGAGTCTCACATCACCTCCCATAATACAACCACCAAGGTGGGATCTCCCCTTCGAGCTTATGTGTGATGCCGCTAACTTTGCAGTTGGGCAGTTTTATCACAACGGGTTGAAAAGGCTCCTCATGTCATTGCGTACGCCTCTCGTACCCTTGACCCTGCCCAGGAAAACTACACAACCACTGAAAAAGAACTCCTTTCTATTGTGTTTTCCTTGGAAAAATTCCGTTCATATCTTTTTGGGTCAAAAGTGATAGTGTTTTCTGACCATGTTGCCCTTCGTTTCCTCCTAAAGAAACCTGAATCCAAACCCCACCTCATTCGGTGGATGCTCCTCCTCCAAGAGTTTGACATTGAGATTAGAGATAAGAGAGGAGTGGAGAATGTTGTAGCTGACCACATTAGTAGGATTTCTCCACCATTGGACCATCATGTTGACTCACCCCTACCCATTAGAGAATTCTTCCCTCATGAGAACCTTTGTGATGTTGTGGACCTTACCCCCTGGTATACGGACATTGTGAATTTTCTAGAAACATCTAGGGTCCCCACTGATTTTATCACTTCACAATCCCAGAGACTTAAACATGATTCTCGATGGTACATTTGGGATGACCCATATTTGTGGAGGATCTGTAGTGACCAAGTTGTTCGTAGGTGTGTCCCTGAGCATGAGTTCACCTCTATTTTGACCTTTTGCCACACCTTGGCATGTGGGGGCCACTTTGGCTCTCAACGTATATCTCGAAAGGTCCTTGACTCAGGACATTATTGGCCAACATTGTATAGGGATGCCCATATATTTTGCAAGTCATGTAGTCGTTCTCAATTCACAGGGAATATCTCCAAGAGGAATGAAATGCCCCAACAACCCATTTTATTTTGTGAAATCTTCGATGCATGGGGCATTGACTTCATGGGGCCTTTTCGAAATTAATTTGGCTTTGTGTACATCTTATTGGCTGTTGACTATGTATCTAAATGGGTGGAAGCAAAGGCCACTAGGACCGATGACTCTCGAGTGGTTGTTGATTTTGTGAGGTCCCAGATTTTTAGTAGGTTTGGTCTACCAAGATTCATCATTAGTGATCAGGGTTCATATTTTTGCAATCGTAACATGAAAAACTTGCTTCGTAAGTATGGGGTTGTTCATAAAGTCTCCACTACATATCATCCCCAAACTAACGGACAAGCACAAATTTCAAATCGGGAATTTAAGGGAATCTTGGAGAAAATGGTACAACCCAATAGGAAAGATTGGAGTTTGTGCTTGGATGATGCACTTTGGGCATACCGTACTGCTTTTAAAACACCGATCGGAATGTCACCATATAGGATTGTGTTTGGAAAATCTTGTCACCTCCCGGTGGAGGTAGAACACCGTGCATATTGGGATGTTAAACAATGTAATATGAACCTTTCAGATGAAGGTGAGGAAAGAAAGCTGCAGATTCAAGGGTTGGAAGAAATTCGACGTGATGCATATGAAAACTCCCAAATCTATAAAGAGAAGACAAAGTCTATTCATGATAGCATGATTCACCAGCGGAAGTTCCATATTTGGTGAGAAGGTCCTCATGTACAATTCTAGGCTTAAGCTCCACCCAGGTAAGCTTCGTTCCCGATGGCTCGGTCCTTATAGTGTTACTAATGTTTACCCTTTTGGTGCAATACAGTTTTTGCATGAGCAGAGTGGATGAAGTCTTACCGTCAATGGGCAGTGACTTAAACACTTCTATGAGGATTTTCCAAAGAATCTGGTGGAGGAAATCCACCTTCTCGACGCATCATACCAATAAAACACACCAGGTTTTATCCTTCCTTCTCACATTTTCAATTATTTCAGTGAGGACACTGCACATTCTAGGTGTGGGGGGGGGGGGGGGTGGATACATTCCTGGGTTAGTTGGTATTTTCATCGTTTTCTCCTTTTGTTTTCTCTTTTTGGCCTTCTTTATGGTATTTTTATTTTTCCCCATCAACAATTTCGAAATTCCATGATGTGGCGACCATAAAGTGGGGAAAGTAAAAATACCATAACGAAGGCTAAAAAGAATTTGTGTATGAGTTAACCATCAAGGAGTGTTTTTTAGTGAATTGGTTTTTTGTCAATGATATAAATGGTTGTATCTATGTGAATCCTTTGAGATGATTGATGCCCTTTGTGTGAGTAGTTTTTTGGAAAATTGTGTCACTAATATCTCAACAAATATTTGCACCAAACCACAAAGTGTGATTATTTATTACTTAATATAAGGTAAATATATGTGGGGTTAATATTTTTAATCTTTAAATGATATTTCCATACATTCGTTCCTTATCCGATCTGTTTCATTACTATACCAGATTGACCTATGTGTGTGTACCTAATGTCCGACTGTTGTACGCCCTCAAAAAAAATTGTTGTGTCTTGGGAAGGTCAAAAACCAATCCTCCTCAACATTTGATCTTGTTATAACTATTTCAATTAGTGTCATGAGGAGATCAAATAAGGGTTGAGAGATGAGTTTGAGATTTGTTCCAATTGAAACTTCAAAAGAAAATATAATAAATGAGGGGAGTGATGAAATGTGCGACATATAGGGATATCAAGGTCGGGAGCTTATGGTTTGACTTCTGGGAATGCTTAAATGAGTGGGTCTTGAAATATGATTTCAAAGGATGTAGGACAGGTTCGGTGACAAAATCATTTAAGCTAAAAAAATGTTAAAATAACATATATTTATTGGATAGAAAGTGGAAAGAATAGCATGGAATGGTTTTCACACACACATGGAGATTTAGTTTCATGGTTTACTTATTAATTCCTTTATCAATTGGGTATTATGAATCTTTTTTTATTTCGCTATGATATGATTTATGAGACATCTTTTTCTATTTTCACTAGGAAGAACTCCTTGGTGTGGTTCGTGCATTGATAACTTTAATTTAAATAAAAGATCCTCAAATGATAAATCTTCAGGATTTTGGAAATATATATATATTAATAATTTTATTTGGATATGTGACTTTTCCCAGGGGTGCAAATGTTTAGGTGTGGGGGTGTGATCGTACCACGATTCACTGTTTTATTCCACCCTTACACAGCAGTTTTAAACTAGTTTTGTAATGAATATTCCAAATATAATAATAAATTGCACTTCATGTTTTAATAAATAAATTAATGATAATCAATATTATAATGGGCAATGTTACTTGTTTTTATTTTTTCAATGTAGGTGGAGGTGATTTGGAGGGCCTTTGATGAAGAGGAAGAAAAATGGACCAAAGTTGCATGGATCCATGGACATATGTCCACTGTTTTTCATATTACACACAATCCGTGCATCAAAATGGGATGAACTTTTGTGGGTCTGTCCAAAACTTAATAGGATACATTTCATATTAAAGAACACAATGCTGATTCGGCTTTTATGGGGCCCATCCGAACTGATCTGTCCAAGACACCGAATTTGGACCAAGTCAAATGTGGTGTTCTGTAGTTTATCAATATCTTGAGCTTTATTTGTCCAAAGGGTTCCAAACTTTCGGTGGAGATAGTAAAGAGGTAGGGCTACAACCTTTATATTTTCTCCAAAGCGAGATAAGACTGTATGAAGGCCGAAACGCGTGGTACAAGTGGATTGAAGAAATCTGTGTGCCAAAACCACCTTCCAATTTTCCTATAAAATGGCACCTTGGGCTCCCCATTTGCATGTTCTGCCAAGAGGAAAGGTGCTGCCTTTTTGGAGTCCCCAAGGAGTCTCCTCAACATCCCTAGAGGTTCTGGAGGCTATGGGAAGTTCTACCCCAACATCTTTCTCTTCCTCCTCTCCCATGGGTTTCTAAACCCCTTGTGATCACCCGGGGAGGAATGTGATGTACATCCCGAGCTTCATGTTTGTAGTATTTGAATGATCTATTAAATTCCAGATTTTTGTGTTGTTTTTCATCATTCTATATTCTTATTGTATTGTGTTATGTACTGGTATGTCATGCTCAACTCATATGATCATGTTTGGGGGTACCCATTCATGTGATGTTTCACACACCCTTGACTACTTTCTCTCCCCCTTTCAATTGCGGTGTTTGTGTGGTTTATATTGGTAAATTGAACTCACACAAGTACTATCAAGGCCATGTACATTTATGCCATGGTATCACAAAGAAATAACATACAAATATAGACAGTGCATCGAGTTTTTCGTGTGTTTCCTTGGTGAGTTTTGGTTATGAAGTCAAACACAATTCATTCAATCATCGGCGGTGTCTGGTGAATCATTGTGTGTTTTTGACTGAACCCTAGGAGGTATCCTAGTATAAACTCAGTAACATTATAGTTCTAGGTGTTAAAAACCAGGGATTAAAATATCATAACCTTATATCATTAAGCGATGAAGGATAAACATCATATGAGTACCCCGGGTTGATCATGCTTAATTAATTCTGTTAATCTCTAGTTTGTTTTATAGCTTCTATTTTCTATTGTCATCTTTAATCATCAAACCCAAGTATTATAAAACCCCATTTCCCTTTTTAATTTCATAATCAGAACCACATTTTAGAATTAATGATCTAAGGCTCCATCGAGAGACGACCTAGGGTTGTTGCTATACTGCAAAAATTCTAGTCAAAATTAAACAACTAATTTGACGCGTTCGACAATGCGGTCATGCTCTATTCAGAGTTTATCTAAATCTAGCTTCCAAGGTTTGTACTAAACTTCCTCTGATACCAACTGTAACGCCCGACCCTAGATACCCATAGTCGGTGCATTATTACATAACATTGGCATGATCACAAGAAAGATCAAGTCTCTAAAGACCGATTAGTTTAGTAGCCTTGGAAACACTAGATATATTCATAAAGTTTACATTACATCAATAAGTGAAAAACTACAACAACATATTGTCTTTATATCCCCTCATACTATCCCTGTAGGTCATTCATAAAATACTTCTTCACATCTTGGGAAAAATAAAACATTGAAAGGGGTGAGCTCAGATGCTCAGTAAGGATAACAATATAGCGGAAACTTTTATAAATAAACATAAAAATTTAAGGCAATGTATAACTAAAACAAAATCATTTTAAACATGAAATTCAGCATAATATGGCAAGGATAAAATTAAATAATTCCATTTACTTATTCACATGGATATTCTACTAGTCTAATAATCACATGAAAATATTAATAACCACTTTCATAATGACAGAATGCATAATTCCAGACTATCATAACCACGTAGCCAAAGCCTCGTGCCAAGACTACAAATAAGATTTTGTCAAGGACTCGTGTCAAGATACTAGTTTGTCTCATGAGACCTACCGATGAATCGAGGAGCTATAGCGGGCTCCACACGTCACTTACTAAGTCCAATTCATTCCTCATATGAAAAGTTTTAAACATAACATAAACATTCATATTAAAACTAGCATATGAAATTTCAATACTTTATCCACAAACCATGAATGGTATAAAAATATCACATCCACAGTAAAACATAACTCATTAGATACAATATGAAAGATTGTATTGTATCATATTAACCTCAATTGAGAATGATGAAGGATATTGACATAGATGAAAATAATCATCAAAACAATTAGAGTGAAATATCCCCCTTTTTCTTGAAATCATTTAAAAGTCACACTATTTGTCAAGAATCCATTTAAAATGGATTTTAGAATCAAAGTGCCCCATACCACTTTGAAACTTTTAAAAGGAATTTTTATTTGAAAACTTTAATTTCCATATAAATAAATCCTTAAACCCATTTTTAAAACATGGACATTAATGATAAAGATTTAGAATAATCAATCTTTAAAACATTTTAAAATGTCATTTTAGTTAGAGTTCCTAACCAAAAGAGAGACACTTGAATAAAAATAATTGAGTAAATAAAAACTTTTTAATATCAAGAGAATAAATTTATTCATGATATATTATGTCAAAGTACATTATATACACCATATAAAAGTGATTTGGTGTATAACAATAAAGGAGTCTCAATAGAATGTGAATTGAGATGAAATCTCTCATAAAGGTCGTATCCTTAGGTTAAGGATAAATCAACGACATAATTATGAGTGAAAAATATAAATACACTCAATATTATTGGATATTTAGTGTAAAACAATAAAAGGACATTCACACATATTCTTGTAAAAACAACACCAATGAATTGGATGTTTAACTCAACAAATCGATATTGAGTAAAAATTAATCTTATCAAGTTCATACTGATGACCTGATAATTTATAAATGGAGTGATTATGTGTATCAAAAGTATATCCATAGAAAGGGGAGTGGAATTTATGACATAATAAAATAAATAGTGATTCTACACATAATCTTGGAGTAAAATAATCAATGAAGTATGCGTAAAGCCAAATGAGTGGAAATTGAAATTTCAAATTCCCTTATCGATTTGGTAACTTATGAAACATGCACCCATGAAAGAAGGATAATACAATATTGATGTAAATATCCATAAATTAATGTATATTACATAATGAATACAATCATGGGCAGTACACAGACCACATGCAATAAATAAGTGGTGAACAATGGAAATCTCACGGAATTAAAAGTGAGATAAGAAACCCCTTACATTGTACTTTTTCCATGGTCTACGGTAGTTTAACCTCCTGTATAATGGTGAAATAATTGTTATTTAATTATACAAGAATCATTTACATTAATATGATGTCATATATGATCTTTTAACATTTATTTGTTAATAATATCTTAGTATTATCGTCATTTCGGGTGTTAACTTACTTGTTTTCCTTTATATTCTTTGTTACGTAAGTTGTGTTTGTTATGGATAGGTTGTATCTTATTCATATACAAAATTATATCAAGTCCTTAAATATTATTTTTAATCATCAAATGAGAATTATACTTGAATGGATACTATGGAGAATGAATCGCATCGCGTTCGTGGAGACGGTAGTCCGTACGTACGCACGAGCGACAATATCATTCTTTTGATGTTAAAATAATATATAATTGGATGGTATATCATATAGAAAGAATAATTATCATGTTATATTTATTATTTACATTAATTAAACATCATTATTATACCCATCCAAATAATAATTTATTGAATGACAATTACACCACGACGTGGAGACGGTAAGCCGTACGTACACACGTATGGTGACATGCCATTCAAAGGATGGATAGAATACTGAATATGGTTGTACAATATTTATAATAAAATCACAGTATATATAAGATACTGGATCTATTATTTTAGAATATAAATAACAAAGAAAAAAGAAGTTGAATAAGAAAGGAACTTGAAAGAGGGTGGTGAAAACATTACCTCTTCTTCGGGTTCTTCCTTTTGATTTGATCAAAAGGGCTCCTTAGGTTGGATTTCTGATCAAATTAAGGCCTCTAGGATTAAGTGAGGGAAGTTGAGAGAGTATTTGGGCAGAGTATGGACGAGCCAAATAGCTTTGAAGGTGTGAATTAATGAGAAGGAAGAGTGCCCTTTTATAAGAGGGGTGAGGGGAACCTTTGGAAAAGCTAGAAATATTATTTTATAATAAATTCATATTCGGTTTCTAATGGCTCCAAAGTGGATTATTTAAAGGTTAAGGTGGGTATGGGTCGAAAACCACTCAACAAATAGAATTTAGACAGGTTTGTGTCATTATATTAACCTTATCTTTTAGTTTTAACTCTTAGTTAATTAGTTTGACACTTACCATGTCACTTTGTATTTTTATATTATATATTTAATAATCTTACTATATACCTCCAAGAGATCCCCAAGTGGTCCATTAATGATACACCTATCATGATATAAGTCTCTTGGCCGAACCTTAGATTTTGAGGAATTGAATATCAATTAATAATATAATATTTGTTTTAAAAACTCTTTTATGTCAATTTTCACACTATTTGGAAACTTGATTTTTGTGAAAATCATAACATAATGATTACTTCGAACAAAGTTAATTAAACCATTCCTAACATGTCCTATTAACCTATAAAATTAGTGTAATTCATAAAAAGTCTCAAATTACATTTATTTTGATATTTATAATATCAATTATTTTAATATTTCATTAATTAGGTAATTACTGCATCACCATTGTGTCATAAATAAATTAAATTATTTAATGTCTAAAAATTATAAATAAAATACCATTATGTATTAAATCTTTTTAGATTTCTAATTAATATTTATAATCGAATTTATCTTATGTTTAACCCTATATTAAAAAAATGTTAGTAAATAAACTTTGATTTTAACCCTTTTAACTCTTCTTTGAATTGAATAATAATAAATGTCCTAATCTAATCCAAGTGGACCTAAATGATAATATTTTATTCCTAAGGTTGATTTTGATCGAGATAAACTTTTCCAATAGAATTAGGACATGTGTTAGGGTAATATTAATATCATTTTTACCCTTAATTACCCTATTTACTTTTAACCATGGTAAATAAAAGTAAAAAAGTTACTATTCACCAAAAATTATTTTCATCTCATTGAACCACATTTTACTCCTTGATATTAACCATGTCTATCAGATTTTCTAAATTCCACTCACAGAAGCGGTAAAATTAAGTTTTATGAAAAATTCAGTTTTTTAACTACCACTTAGTGGTTTCACTATTCATCAAAAAATGAAAGTTTCCAGAAAAATACAAAAAATTAGGCCTAAGCTATATTTGATATTATGAATTCAAAAATGATGTCTATTTTACCAAATTCAAAACATATCAGTTGCATTAATTAATTTAAAAATTAATTCCCGTCGTCAAAACAAATAGCGTGTTTTTAAGAGATAATAACTATCAAAAGATTGACACGTGTTTATGTCTGGTTTAAATGTGAAATTACATCCAATGACCAAAATTGTATTAAATGGTAAAAATATATTCTAAATATACTTTAAAATAACTCAAATTAATAATTTATCACTATTAATTACTTCAATTAAAAAAGTTGTTTTTAATTAAAATTTAGTAATTTTCACTCTTCATCAAAATATGAAAGTTATCCGAAAAGTACCAAAATTTCATCCTAATCTAATTTCAATATTACGAATCCATAAATGAAGTCCATTTCTAATGATAAAATTTATAAAATTTCAAAAATTAGGTAATACTATTCATAACGGCTAGTTTGATTGGTTGTGGTGTGTTAGAATCTCGAAGTTGCGTACAATGCACGCCATTGAATTATTCAAAGGGAAACATACTGTGGAAGCTTGGGGTGTTACATGGTGTATTTCTCACGAGACAATGTCAGTTCATCTTCTGTAACCGTCTCCTGAAGGGAGGGGTTTACGCTTCTATTTGTATCCAGAAACATTGGCAGTGGCGCTCAAGAGGAGCTTCATGAAAAAGATTGTTTGACATCGCATTGGGAGCACAAGGGTTTGCACACATATGGGAATCCTATGCACCGAACAATCTTCCATTGTTCCACTAACTTGGATGGTTTTCATATGGTCATCATAGAAGGATCCCTTTCACATCGCATTGGGTGCGCAAGGGTTTGTGCGCATATGGTAATATTGTGTGCTTAGAAATCTTCCTTCACACCATTGAATTGTCTAGTTTTCAGATGGTCACTACGGAAGGCTCCCTTTGAAATCGCATTGGGCATGCAAGGGTTTGTACGCATATAGGAATCTTGTGAGAAACTCTAAATTCTTGTGCGCAACTCCCTCAGGCATCGCAGAATTGTCTGTGGATTCCCAATATGCCTTAGGTTTTCTCAACAGTTCCTGTTCATGGCCCTATCTTAAATTCAATGTCAAAATCCCCCCCCCCCAGAATCAGAGCCAAAGGGGGGTCCGAAGGTTGAATTATGAGGGTCACACTGAAAATCAGAGTAGCTCACCATCGATGTGTGCAAAAATGGCCCTTCGGTGCACAAAACACTTCCGCATGCACATAAGGGTTGGTCCACACCTATAAATGTGCTAAGGCCCCCCTTGGTCCCCACTTTGACTTTTCCATGCGATAGGTTCTTTTTCTCTCATGTGAGAAAAGGTTTCATTTTTGCGTGCAAGTTCTCGCAGCTGATCTGAGTTTTTCATGCACTCATGGACTCTTTTGCATCGTCATCCCTTCTTGTGTGCAACCTGCTTTATAGTATTATTGCACGCAACAGGCTGTCTTGCGCACCGACCCCCTGTTCTTTCATGCACATTCCTTTGTGAATTTCAAAACCCAACAGAAATAGATTCTCAATAGACTAAAACTGATAGGGAGGCTACCGCAGATGCAAAGAGGAATCAGATGATCACAAACCCTAAGATTCTTCACGCGAGAAGAGTCATGTCTGATTATCAAATGCTTTTTGGCATGCTGACGCGGGCTTAAAAGGATTATTTCCTAAGTGATAATCTACTGATATTGAACTTCAGTATTTTGGAGGAGGTGTTGATGCTAAGATTTGAAACTGATACGCCACAGTCATGGGTAACACGTGAGGACAGCTTTCCGCAGTTCAACATCACTAACAACCATCATACCTCTAAGGAGACACATAACACATCCATCTATTTCTTGAATCCAAATACCCATACTATTGTAGGAAGGGATCCAGTTCCTGAGGAATCTCTAGCTCATTATTTGATCACCTTTAGAAGCATCATTACTGATGAGACAGAAGGTTGGAAAGAATAGGACTTCAAGTCTGGGGGAAATTTAAAGAGTGAATGTGAATAGGCGTACGGAGTATGCCAGACATGCGAGGAGTTCAGGGAAGAGCTGCAGTCTATCAGTCTTTTTGAATTTGTGTTGACATCGTAGTTTCACTTCTACCACCAGCAAGACCTGGTACCGGAACTGTTTAGTCGGTGGTCTCTTGACACCAACACCTTCCACCTCCACCACGGGAAGGTAGGCATCAGTCTAGGGTACATCTATTTCATTGGTGGGGTTCCCTTAGAGGGGTACCAATATGATGAGTTTCTCTCAATAGAGAACATCTGGGGGATAGGATGTGAACCCCTATTTTGTAATGGAATCTCTTAGAGCTGGCTAAGGAGAAGTTGTCTATTAAGTACATTCTAAAGGATATATCTTATTTGGGTGGTTCAGTCTAGTTCTGACACAGGACAAGGCAGTGAAGATTCTAGGCCGAGGGAAGTAGTGCCTGAACACATCACAGAGGGGAAAGGTGGGATCATATTGGATAGTTCTAGAAACAAGTGAGTACTGATCCTGGGGCTTCAGCATAGATGAAATTCAGGACCCAAACGTACGATATGTTGGGTTCCATGATTCATTTCTATACAGGTGGATGCTACCAGTGATGGAAACGATGAGGGGGGTCCGCCCATGAATTCTAGTGATGGCTGGAATCATGGTAGTGAAGAACAAGGTTAATCTAGGGGTACCCGTACTAGCCGGGCTATATAGCATTCTGGGATGCATCTCGATGGGAAGCACACCCAGAAGGATATATGGGAAATTCCAGATCCTTTATGGATGTTTTGTAGATCATTGAGATGGGTATGACTTCCCTAATTTCATTCTCCCTACAGGTGATGGTCTGTGACCATCCCTCGTGAATATCGCTAGAATTCACCCGCCGACGCTTAGAGAGGAAGGGATCAAGATCAAGATTGGAAGTCATACCAACTTTGACTTTCATCTATTTTATACCCCATTTAGTTAGATGTTAAGTGATGGGTGAGGCCCATTGTATCATAGGGATTACTTAAAAAGTATTAAGGGAGGTGTGTTGGTAGCCCAGATCAATGGAAAAATACTTTGTGAACCGTATGTGCCGACAAGGTTTTCCAGGAAGTTCAGGTGCATGTAACAGATGCAGAAAAAAGTATACACAGAGGTTCAGGAAGAGAGACACCCTTACATTATTCACCAAATATGGCTCATGTTCATGAATTCAAGCTTGGGTTAAGTCATCACCCTCCCCCCTACTGATGTTAATGCTGGCCTATCAATGGAGTATGTCGACCATTGGACAAAAATGTACCCAGAGGTGATTCTGTGGAAATGCATCTGGAAAATCAAGGTGACTAGCATGGAGTCCAGAGAGTGAGGAGGCAAACGAGGTGCCATTAGGGATATGAAATAAGGAATAGTTCAGGTAGTTATAATGGTGCGGTCTAGAACTTCATTGGTGGGAGCGTTACAAGGTGATAACGTGACTCCACCTTTTGAAGATGGGTGGTCCTACGGGTGGCCTCATGGGCTAGTTAGGGAACTCTCTGGGAAGCAACTAAGGCATATCCTAAAGCTGACCACTGATGATATATTCCCATATATATGGTCTTCCTGGAAGATGTTGTGATAATCTATGTCCACTAAAGATCTATGGTAGGGACTGGTGCATACCGGGCTTGACTTACCAGATATAGGGTGCATCTAGGTGGTGGATAGGGTAAAATTTCATCGTCGGCATGCATAACTGACAGCCATGTATATGTACTCATGCCAATGAGAGCGGTATGAAGAGATGAATCTCCTAGTGAAAGTGATACTTCGCTAGGAAGATGACCTGGAAAAACTGTCGTCCGAGGATGACAATGATGAGGAAGAAGAGGAGGAGGGGAGGAAGAGGAGGAAGAAGACAAAGAAGACACAGAGGAAGAGGGAGAAGATGAGGAATGGATTGAAGGTCCTAGAGGTGAAAGACTCCCAAAAACAATATCTCTCCAGTGAATCCTATGTGAGAGTAGTGAAATCATAGGCTCTGATGCAGAATTGGCTGAACAACTCAATGTGATTTTTTAACTCTTATCTCTACTAGCCTTTCTCTTTTCACAACTCGAATCAACTGACCAAACTCTATCATGTTTAGGAACACATTTAAAATTTTATCCAGGAATCCTTCCCTACAGGGGTGAAGATGTACCCATAGATGTGGAAGAACATTCTCATGATCCTGGATTTGGGATCGAGCAAGGAAGGGAACCATCCATGGTTGAAGTGGACAGCGATGAACCAGAAGGAGGGGATGAAATTGTGACCTATGAGTCTCAAGCTATTCCCATCATTCAAAAGGATCTGTTACCAGTGAAAGAGCTAACAAGTGTCGAGGGATATCCTATAGTGGCAGATCCCACCATGACGCAGGCATTGGATACTACCATGCTTGGATCTTGTAAGTCTTTACCTTCATTGGATATTATATTTTATTGGGAAACTTGATTGACCAAGATATTGATTCCCAATGTAGTGGTCGCAAGGTTGGAGGCTTGGAAAACCGTCGAGTCTAGAACATCTATAATATCCCTACTAGTGATTGCACCAGCTCTTGCAGAGCCAACTATTCAAGTTGGTCCCACTCTGGTACTTGTCGAGCCAAAAGCTACAATTATAGGTGATAATGCTGCTAGGGTTACTACCACAAAACTAGGTTTCCACAGCACCAACCTTTAACAGAACTAAATAAAGTACTGATAAAGGGGGCCTTTATCAGTTCTAAAAAAATTTCTAATAAAGGGAAATTTTAATAGTTCTAAAAAGTGTTGTTAAAAGTGACCCTTTATTAGCATTTTTAGCACTGTTAAAGCGGACCCCTTTATCAGCGCTTTTTTTAGTAGAGCTGATAAAGTGGGGGCTTTATCATTTCTTTTTCCTAGTACTGATAAAGTTTATATTTCAAAAAAATCATGGAGAATAATATATTGTTATATAAGTAGGTTTATATTGATATAAATATAATATATATTTTTTAAATATGTTTTAGATAAGTATAAATAAACTATTACATTTAATATATAAGAAATTTAGTTAAAATGAATTTAAAATATTTTAAAAAATATTATTAATTAATAATTTTCTAATTATCATCGATTAATATTCATTTAATAACAATTTGAAGGCACAAAAAATCAAAAAAATTAATAAAAGGTCTAAAATAAGTTGAAAATGTAATTCAAACTTCAAACAGACATAACTTTTGATCTGGGTATCTGTTTGAGCTCTACAGCATATCAAATCAAATCATGCAATGAGATCTACATTATAGTGACTGGATGGAACCTTATGTAACATTTTTTAAGGGCAAAAAATTCCCATAAATCATCCAAAACTGAGTTTTTAGTCAGGATACCCTGATTTTTTAACATTCAAACAGATATAACTTCTGATCAGGATGTATGCTAGGAATGTACCACATTTAATATCAAATGTTGTTTCATTCTCTTTAATTTTATTGGTTGTGGAGTTGAAACGGACTTCTGGATTAGAAGTTATGGTCATTTTTACTTTCTATGGCTTTTCAAATACACATATATATGTATTTATTTGTGAATATATATATATATATATATATATATATATTTGTGTGTGTGTGTGTTTGTGAATCTGTGTGTGTGTGTTGTATATATGTATGTATGTATTTATTTATTTATTTATAAACACACATAAAAAACATATTTTATAAATGTATTTAAAACTAATCTTATAAATAAATATAAATATACAAATAAATATACGAATAAATATATATATACTAATATATGAATTAATATATATATATATATATATATATATAATAATATAACTAAATATATTTATATTAATATGAATCTATATTAATATACAAATGAATATAACTATATATATATATAAATATATATCAATATATGAATAAATATATATATATTAATATATGATTAAATATATAGGTATTAATATAACTTAATATATTTATATTAATATGAATCTATATTAATATATGAATAAATATAACTATATATATTAATATACAAATATATATATATATATATATATTAATATATGAATAAATATATATGTATTAATATAACTTAATATATTTATATTAATATGAATCTATATTAATATATGAATAAATATAACTATATATATATATTAATATACAAATATATATATATATATATTAATATATGAATAAATATATATGTATTAATATAACTAAATATATTTATATTAATATGAATCTATATTAATATACGAATAAATATAACTATATATATATAGATATATCATTAAATAGAGAAAAAAATAAATAGCTTAGTGGTAAAGGTGCAGGCATGCAAGGGGGAAGGTCTTGGGTTTGAGTTCGGGTGGAAGCAGGGAGGGGCGCACAATAATGTGGTTGATGCACGGGCAAGTGCAGCGTGTAGGAGAGTGGGTGGGGGGGGGGGGGGGTTTGCCTAATGCTGATAAAAGGGGGGGTCAAGCGCTGTTAAAAGCTCCCCATATTTATTTTTTATTTTTTTAATTTTTTTGACTTTTACGAGCGCTAAAAAGCGCTGATAAAGGACCTTTTTATCAGTGTTTTTTTAGTGCTGGTAAAAGAACCATTTTATTAGTGCTTTTTTAATCACTAATAAAAGAGGCCTTTATCAGTGCTTTTCTGAGCGCTGATAAAAGGAACCCCCTTTATCTTTTCCTCAATTAACAGTGCTTTTAATGCCATTCTTTAGTGTTGATAAAGACTATATTTACAGTTGTGGGTTGAGCTCCAGGTTGGTGGGGGTGAGGTCTCTAAAGAGGAGAGAGTGCCAGAAGAGGACCTTGCTGCTAAACTCCTAGATACTTTTGCTAAGTACAAGCCTGCAGACCCTAAGGATATGGATGACTCTAATCCAGACATGGTCAAGAAGAGTCATATGATGCGGTGCAAGGTTTGGATGTGCATCAAATGATTTCTTAATCATTCACTGGAAGAATAGCTGAGCCGGATGGGTTCACTTCTCACCTAGCTATGTTCTCTTTATGCTGGAGGGGTGGATGCTCAGCGTATTCATATAATGATCCATGATTATATTTCTAAGAAAATATAGGAGGGTATCCAATGATCCGATATTACCGATGTCAGAAGGAGTCAGAAAATACCCATAAGTTCCTTAAAGTTGAGAAATAAGTCTAACGCCTTGAAGAGAAAGAAAATGAAATAGCGTCATTTATCGCAAGCCATTCTGATCTCATTTAACAGTTGAGGGCCCAACTGGGATATTCCTAGGAGAAGGTAGTGTGGGTGAGTCACCAAATTATTGATCTCCAAGATGAGAAGGTGCGATTGCAGGCTAGAGCTAATGAGTTCTGCTCTGCATCCACTAATGAAGAGAGGGATCTCAAATAGCGAGAGCATCCTTGGAGTCTACGAGCCAGAAGGTGGCAACACTGGAGCAATCCATTAAAGGTGTTGATCCATAAGGGCACTATTTTGGCTGAAGTCCTAAACCTATCTCTCTTCTTTTATTTCGAACTATGTGCAGGGACTGATTATTTTCTTTCAGGTTTATTTTAGTTCATTATAACCATAATTATGAAGTAATTAGAGATCTATCTCTAAGCTCGCGTGGTTCATGACTAGTGTGAAAAACAAGAGAAGACTATGTAATTGTTCACTTTGTGTATGAGAGAACTGGCTAAACTTTGGAAAACTTTGGGTCTGGATGAACACCCAGAGTTTCTTGAAATGGTGGGGGGAGTCTTGACTAGGGAATAGGGTTCTCAAAACAGCCAATATTCTCTTTTCCATGTACTCTAGCGCATGAGAGGGATGATTCCACGAGTGTTGGAACAAATTCTAACTAAGGGGAATGAAAAATGTGAGTTACGATACCCTAGATTTGGGATGTAGTGAGGATGGAATGACGACATAGGATTGTTGTTGACCGAATTCAAAACACATCACCTGTATTTTGTTAGCCTGAAATGGGGATAAACAAATGAGGGTCAACCGCTGAACATGTTCGAAACACGGTACTTGTCGCAAAATGTCATATGAGGTCTTACGGGGTGTTGGCCCAAGATGGTAGGTGAGATAATGTGTCATGAGACCAATATATAAAGGGGTTCCCTTCATACATGGAAAGGAAAATAGATCTGAATAAGGGGTATGCAAAGTGTGGGTTGGAGTGATAGTTGTTCAAATAAAGTCCAACACTCTTGGAATTATGCCACTGTGATGAATGTGCAAGGGGTGAGTGTATCGGTCTGAACCAAGATCAGGCATACTTCTAGGAAGGACCTCTCTGGTGAGGACCTCAAATGGTCTATGTTTTTACATCATGTGGTGAGAACTATAGACATATAGTTTAATGTCGTATGGTGAGGACAGGGTTACCTAGAAAGGAAATGTGTGGTGAGGTACACATCCCAATGTGAATGAGGACTATAAGATTCCCTACCACACCACATAATCTTGGGGAACCATTAGGTAGAGAGACCAAAGATATTTAAATTTGGGTTGGTCTTGAGAAAAAATATTTAGGCATTTCTACCTATCCCATGAGGATGTGAATCAATTCATACATAGTTCTGAGAGTACATTTTAACGTCATGCGACAATGATGAAAGTCGTGTGTGGTTCGGTTGCACCAGTACACATCCTACCAAAACCACTAAGTCCAAGTCATTCTCATTTTGGGAAACAAGGAGTAGTGATGGTATTTTTCTGGTATAGGGAGGCACACATTAGGGGAAATGGAACCCTAGGTGAATGACATCCCAATAATACTGACCTGTTTACATAACTCACATGGATACGTGGAAGGGTAAAACTGAGTTTTTTGGAATTCCACTTAAACATAAGGAAGTGGAAAGATGTGAACCATGGTGCCCGATATCTAGATCACAATGATGATGACATGACAATGGAGGATAACTTTTGACCATGTTCAAAACGCAAAAAAAATTCTGCGTAAGCCTGGCGTGGACGACAGACAAATGAGGGTCGACCACTAACCATGTTTGAAACACGAGACCTATTGAAAAAATGTCATCTGAGTTCTTTCAAGGCATTGGACTAAGATAGTAAGTGACCTAATGTGGCATGAGACCAGGCCGTAAAGGGGGTCCCTTCAGAAATAGAAGAGGATGGAGATCCAAATAAAGGGATTGTGAAGTGTGGAAACGAAACGAGGGAATTTCTACGTAGAATCCAACACTTTAGTCTCTATTCCACGACACATTGGAATATGCCAATGAGACGTTTCAGATAGAGGGAGCTGAATCCTTTTCAAAATACAATGTTTTTGGGGATGAAAACTCCTAGTTTAAGGTCATAGAGTGGACCATTGAGAGGGAACTTGGTTTAATGAAATGTGCGCAGGGTGGAGAAGTAGAAAAACCCATCATGGATGAGAACCAAAGAGGCATTCCATCTTATGAAACATTCATGGGGCTGGACCCAAAGACTAAACATATGGGCATTCCTACGTATCCCACGAGGATGGGAATCAATCCATACGTAGTTTTAGAAAGATTAGTGTAGTTTGGGAGGAAGATCCCTTAAGGTAGATACATGGAATGTCTATCATAGACCTGATGTGAATGAGGACCCAAAATGTCCTCACCACACTACATTATTTTGACATAGTTTGGGCCAATGGGGTGCCGGAAAAGAGGCAGGATTTGAGGTACTTGGGGATGGACCCAAATATGAAATGTTTGGGGTTCCTATATATTCTATGGGGATGGGAATCAATCAACATGTAGTTCTGAAATATGTAATGGTAGGGTACCAATTATAGGAGAAATACTGTCATTCATGTATGGCCCGTGCACCAAAAGAAGTGGCATTTGATGGATCTTGTTTGTTCTTTAGGTTGGATGTGTTTTTTTTTTGAAGCAATGACCCTAGGATGGAGAATTTGGGCATCACAATAGGAATCAAGCCATATGTAGGCCTTGAAAAATGGTATGGTGGATAATTGATACTAAACATGATGTCCCCTCGAGTAAGGACACCACAATGTAGTATCATTTTTCATCATGCATCCAGGAAGATGGTGTCACATTTTAGGGTTGTATGATAGGACCCACCCATAAATTTTAACATCATGTGCAAAGAAACGATAGTTTAAATTCATGTAGGACCATGCAATATAATTTAATTTTCCATGGCTTGGACACCCAAAGAATAATGAGTTTTTAATGGGAATGTGCAATGTATGATAAAGCATAGCCAATGCGAATGAGGACATCAGTTCACACCATATCGCGTGCAACCATAGAGGGGGGGGGGGACCTCAGTACAAGTGGCTTGAAAAGATCAGAGGATGTGGGGTTGGACCTGAAGACCAAATTTTCGGGTGCTCTTATGTATCCCATGAGAATATAAATCAAGACATGCCTAGTTCTGGAATATGTCCTGTATTTTAACATCATGCGATAAGGATGGGGATAGGAGAGACTAGATTCTAAAGAGGGAGTAGGTGGTGCAGCTAATTTAGGCCTGATGTGAATGAGTAAATAAGTCCACATACACAGAACCATTCAATCCTATAAGATTCAGGGCCAAAAGGCCGAATAGAATAAGTAATTAGTAGATCCTGAGATGGACCTGAAGGCAAAATATCTGGGCATTCTTACGTATCCCATAAGGATGAGAATCAAGCCATACATAGTTCTAAAAATTCATGAAGTTTAACATCATGTGATAAGGATGAGGGGGGTCTTAGTTTACGGTAATATAGCTCAGACCGAAAGAAGTGTGATTCATCCAAGCAGGTGCAAACCTTGACCAAGTCCCTAAGCCCACATGAGTTGCACTCAATGTGGGAAACAAGGGTGGAGAAGATCTTCTCAACATGTGGAATACAAAGAAAGGGTAAATGGAGTGGAGCCTCTAATGACACCACTCCATGGATTCATCCTCTTAAAATGAAAATGCGCACTGAGGGATAGCACTAAGAATGTCAAAATTCCACTTAGACGTGATGGAGTGGAAAGGGATGTGAATCGCACAACTAGTATTCAAGGATTAATGGTGGTGGCATAACAATGGATGATAATTGTTGACCATTTTCAAAACACAACATCCATATTGTGTGACCTGAACTAGGAATGAAAAAATGATTGTCGACTTCTGACCGTATTCACAATGCGGGGCCTGTGTTAAATTTTCGTTCAAGATCCTCCAATATGTTGGCCCAAGACGGAAGGAGATCTCTAGGGCCTATCATCCATACTGTTTGGGGGTCATTTTGGATGTGAAAGATGATGAAATCCCAAATAAAGGGAAACATGAAGCATGGAAATGGATGAAAACATGTCCGTGTAGAACCCAACACTCTAGGACCCAAACCACAGTGTATCTAGGAACGAAGGTGAATTGTTAAAGAAAGTTGAGGGGCCCAATTTGAGAGCAGAAAACTCAAGAAGATGAGTAGAGGAAAGGGGGTAGAGAGCTCTCAATAGAGGGGTATGTAGAATGGAAGTTGCAAACCCGAAATGAGTGAGGAAAAAGGGTGTCTGCACCACACCACATACCCCTTGGAGGACTTAGGCCAAGTGGCCAGAAGGAAGAGAAGGTTTCTAAGAAACAGGGCTGGACCCAAAGACAAAATGTTTGGGTGTTTCTATATATCCCATGAGGATGGGAATCAATCCATACATAGTTCTGAAATATGTCATACAGTTTAATTTCTTATGACAAGGATGCGGTAGATCTTAGTTTATGGTCATAGAGTTCAGATCGTAGATTCCCATTTTAATGTCATGTGTGTGGGACAGAAGGGAGGAAAAGGTTTATCACTATGCCCTTCATCTGGAAGAACAAAAGATGGAAATAATGATTGAGGATAACTGTTGACCATGTTTTCAACAAAGTATCCCTCTCATGGTGACCTATAATAGGGAAAAATAATTGAGTATCAACCGCTTAACATGTTCGCAACACGAGAATTGTGTCAAATTTTCAGTTGTGATCCTTCAGGACTTTGGCCCAAAATGGTAGGATAGCACTAAGGCCTAGAATCCATGTTATTCGGGGGTCCTTTCTAATTTGAAAGATGATGAAATCCCAATTAAAGAGAAACATGAAGCATGGAGGTACCCGTGCAGTTTAATGTCTTGTTGTAAGGACGAGGGATTAAGGATGGGTGCCTTAAGGGAATGTGTGGGGTGTGGTAAAAATAATCCCGACGTGAATGATAACATAGATTCTATACCACACCGTACAATCCTAAGTGAGAACTTAGTCCAAGAGGTTGGAAAGGTTGAGGGACCTGAGGCTGGTCCACGGATGGAAAGTCTCGGCATTCCTACATATCCCATAAAGATGGTAATCAAGTTGAACATAGTTTTGAAAGTTTCATGCAATTTAACTTCATGCGACAATGATGAGGGGAGATATTAGTTTAAGGTCATAGAGATCAAACCATTTTTCAGTTTATCATCATGAGGGATGATTGCTGAGTAGTTTTACGTCCTTTATCCTGGATAGATCATGCAGTTTAACATTGTGCGGTGAGGAAAAAATAGTTTAAAGTCATGTGGGACTACTAAGAGAAATACTACTTTAGGAATTTAGAATTGGTGGGAGGAGTAATATGCTCATCATTCATGGTAACCAGGGAGTATGAACCATTTGGGTAAAACTTGTGAACAAAATAAGGTCCCTTCCATTTGGGATCCATCTTCGGTAGCTTCCTATCGGGTTTCATTGGCATTCTCAGGGCCAACATCATGTCACCTTGTAAGAAAGATCAGAGGTGAACCATCTTATTGAAATATATAGCTATCTTGTTCTAATACCTATTGAGATTGTGCAGGGCACAAAGCATGTTTTTATCAATCGTTTCCAGTTCATCCAGATGGATTTCAACTACTTTTTCTTGTGACTACTGATCTTAGGAAGCTATATGTAATGAAGGAAATTGAATCTTGATGGTTAGGACTACCTCTGTTCTGTACACTAGGGAATATGGTGTCACTTGAGTGGAATTACGAGTCATTTTCCGATAATACCAAATATTATTGGGGAGTTTTTCCATCCAACTCTTCTTATTTTGACCAACCATCTTCTGCAAAATGTTAGAGAGGGTTTTGTTGAATGCTTCAATCTACCCATTTTCTTGTGTATGATAGCAAGGGGTATGATTTTAATGGATATTGTACTTGTCGTACAAGCTCTTTAGCTTAGCTTCTTGGAAGTTGGTGTCGTTATCGGTGAGTATGGTGTGAGGGACTCTGAATTAGTAGATGATATTAGAGCTCACAAAATCAATGATAGAATGGTCCTTGACTTCTTTAAGTGTAATTTCCTCTGCCCAATTGTAAAAGAAATATCTATTGATCAGGATGAACATACATTGGTGAGCTGTCACCGGTGGATATGGTCCCACAACATCGATTCCCCAAACCTCAAATTCCTAAGAGTACATGGTAGTGTGGAGACGTTCTGGCAGTCGATGCATGAAATTAGCATGGATTTGGAACACTTGGAACCTCTTGGAGAACCCGATACAGTCACAGGTCATGGTTGGCCAAAAACACCCCAATATCTGGATCTAATGAGAGAGTTTTGTCCTTGCATGATGACCCCTATAGGAACCAGCATGAACCTCCTGCATTACCTGAGAAATCTCACCTCCCTAAATGCAACGGAGGAGAATCCCATCAAACCCGCATCTTTAGAGGATCTGCTTAAGACTGGGACCACTCTGGAGGTGGAACTGCACTGCACACCAACAGAATCGCTCACTTTCAGCTCGATCTTCTGGCATATTACCATGTCGTAGATACTCGATAAAAGGGGTCATCTAGTCCAAGATCACGTCTAATACCGTGGAAGGGGGACTTGAGGTCCCAATATAGAGGAACCAGGCTATAAGGTGTCTTACATGTGGGAAATCATCATTTTATGGAGTGATATTAGTGATTACTCTTTTTTGCGCCACCTGGATAATCAAATCATCTTGGTCAAGCACAACAAGAGATGCGGCCAAGCTGTCCAAGGTGTCAGCTCATCCGTTCTATGATCAGGGGACGTGAGTAACTTCTGGACGAGAAGGGAACTAGGCCATCAGCTAGAGGGTACGCTCTAATGGTGGTATGAACTCAGGATTCTTGAAGACATAGTCATCATTGATCTACTTTATGACTAGTTTGGTGTCCCCTTTCACATGAAAGTGGGGAATTTCAATCTTGAGGTCCATAGCAATACCAGTGATGAGAGCCTGGTACTCTTCCTTGTTATTGGTACAACCTTCTAACAATAGAAATGAATACAATAGGACATCTTATGCTATAGTTATGAATATGATACCCAAGAACACTCTGTTGAGTCTAGGATCATTGAATATTCTGTCAGTAGGGCTTTGGGAAGCTCCATCAAAGTGAATTTTCCAACATATAATGGCTTGATCTACTGAAAGGATTTCCTCATACAGAAAATAAAAATCCAGAGACTGCTCTGTAGGAGATGGATGGTCATCAAGGAAGTCTTCCAATGACTTCCCCTTGATAGTCTTCTTCGGGAAAAACTTGATGTTGAACTATTTAAGGATCACTTCCCACTGAGCTAGACAACCTGTCAACATGGGGTGGTTCAAAATTTACTTTATCATATCCACTCAGAAAACCAACTGTATCTCATAGTGCTGCATGTAATGTAACAATTTCTATACCAAAAATACTAGCTCTAGGAATCTCTTATCGATATAGGATTATCTGGTCTCTGTATCAAGGAGCATGTGGATGAGATAGTATAAATTGTTCTCTATTCCCTCATTATTCTTTTTGGTGAGAAGGGCACCGAGAGATCATTCCAGAGCAGTCACATAAAGGAGAAGTGGATTTCCTAGAATGGGTGGCATCAGAACTAAAGGTCATATAAAGTACTACTTAATCTTTTCAAAAGCGTTCTGACACTCCTCATCCCACAAATAATCATCAACTTTCTTCATGAGACAAGAAAAGATCATACACTTTCCAACCATATTTGAGATGAATTGGAATATGTAGGTTAAGTGGACTTGAAAGCCTTGGAGCTCTTGAATGTTGCTCAGAGGAGACATCTAAGAGATGGCTTTGATCTTCTCTGGGTTAATCTCAATGACTCTGTATCTGAAAACGAATCCAAGAAAATTTTCAGAGGTGACCCTAAAGGCACACTTCAAGGGGTTCATCTCAAGATGGCAGGAATGGAGGAAGTCGAACACTTTCTCAAGATCTTTAAGATGGTCCTGACACTGGCGATATTTGACCACCAGATCTTCCACGTAGAATTCCACCAATTCTCCTAGGATTATCTTGAATATTCAGTGCATGGAGCACTAATAGGTGGCACCTACATTCTTTAAACCAAAGGGAATTACCTGGTAGCAGAAAGTTCCTTGTGGTTCCCTAAATGTGGTAAAATATTCCTCTTAGGGGGTAATTCAGATTTGATTATATCCAAAATAACCATCCATGAAGGATAGATCCTGGAATTGAGCGGTAACGCCAATCAATAGTTTCGTCACCGAAAGGGGAAAATCATCCTTCAGATAGTGACAGTTGAGATCCCGAAAGTTGATGGAGGCTCTGATCTATCCATTTTTCTTCTTGACATGCACAATGTTAGCTAACCATCTAGAGTATTGTACCTCCTTGAAGAAGTTTTATTTGATAAGCTTATCAACCTCGGCCTCGACCATAGCATCGTGAGAAGGGTGAATCTTTTTTGGAGGTTGTTTGAACTCGCGATGATTTTATGGAAGACTGAGATGGTGGATGGAGACCTGAGGATATAAACCTGTAATTTCATTGTAAATCCATGAAAATACATCATGATGCTACTTCAAGAAACCCACATATCATTGTTTCTCTTTGACAGGAATAGAGGAACTGATCAATGTTGGTTTCAGATTCGTCTCATCACCCAGGTTCATGTGTACCAATTCATCAACCATAGTGGAGACACCCTCTTTGAATGTGGGAGGAGCATCCTCCAAATCCTCTTCTTCATCCTCAGGGGAGGGATCATCAGTAGAAGTAAATTCTTCCGAGTCAACAAACCCTGATGGGATACTGGATCCAACTTGGGCAGTGGTGGACACCTCATCGGGGGATTCCTGCTCTGCTGAAACCATGGTGACGAAAGCTGTCAACCTCATCCCATCTAGCCTTCGACCTAGGGGGACACGTTTGATGATATAAAAGTAATAGTGGTGCATCGGCTTGAGCTAGTTTATCCCAGCCCGGTTAAATAAGAAATTATGATGTATTGTCGTTGTTGTGGGGCGTACATCTGGATACCTTATAGAATTAGGGGGCTCTAGGATCACTTGATCCTGATTTTTATAAGAGTACAAGGTGATATTCCAACATTCCTTAGACTTGGGAACATGCTTCCCCTTAATTCCAGATATGAAAAAACATTGTCCCAAGTCCGGGGTCATGCCCTCCAATCGGTGGATCGGGAAAATATAGGTGTTGTCTAGCTCTATCCATGGGTCAGTCACGGTCGTAGCGTGTCCAAACTCATTAGCTTGAATATGATTTTCCATGCTCCTTTAATAGTCATCATCCAAGTAGTGGGATTTACAAGAGGAAAAGGAAGATGCATCACCTTGTAGTACACCCACCTGATCATTTCGGGAGTACTTAAGGCATTGGTGACATGAATAATGGACCACCATGTGCAGGTGGATCCATGGACTACCCATCAATGTGTTGTAGGTGGTGTCTTGTGAGACAACCATAAAATTGGTTCTAGAAACTAGGCCACCAAACTGGGTCTTTAGGTGGATCTTTCCAACTAGTGTATGTTTCTTCCTTTCATAACCTTGAATTTTCATGTCATAGGGACTACAATCAGCCTTATAAAACCCCATATTTCAGAGTGTTCAGTTCGGGATAAGGTTGATTCCAGATCCTATGTCGACAAGACAAGGACGAACCCCCACACCATTGAAATAGACAGTGATGTACAGTGGGCGAATGTTCCCTTGTATAGGGGAGCCTTCATATTATTCAAAGAAAGATATAATGCCCTAAAATTCTTCATGCTCAACTACCACATCGTGGAAGGGCTCTATAGCTGTTACTTTCATCTCAAACTGGAGGGGGATTCTTAAAGCCTATGCAAGGGATTTGCACATATCTAATGACAGGAAAAGAGCCTTGAGGATAGAGAGATTCATAGGAATGTTGGAAAGATTATTGAGAATATCATACTTCTGTACCAAGAATGAACTTCTACTGGTAGGAGGCCTCTCTATGGAAGAAGGTATCACATGCCATTCTAGTTGAACCGGTGGCCGACTAGTGTTGGGAATATCCCGATGCTCACTAGTAAAAATGCACGGAGTGACGACCAGATGATGTCCATATGACTGAGGCTGATCCACAACTGAATATGGATTATCATAGCACGATCATGGTGGAACTGCCTGATCAAGTAGCACAAATGGTAGTGGAGGCAGATCTGATGAAACAAGATGAGAAATCTGCATGCACTGAGATTTTCACTGGGCTTACTCTCTATTTTTGATGGCATGCACAGCTTGGTTCGACGTGTTGACCAATTCATTCTGGTGACTCACATAACCACGGATCCGTCGATGCTGGAATCGGCTGGGGATGTTGGGAGGATACATCTGGTGATCTTCATCGTTGGGAACCATGTAGGGGTCTACCAGCTACATGGTGTTAACTGAAGCATACCCTTTATTATCACTTGAAGAATCCTTTATCACTGGATATATTCTAGGGAAAATATCCATCTATGGGGGAATGAAATCACTAATGGTATGGGATGATGATGGAATCGGTGAGGGACTTTTCCTTCCCTTGTGTCACTGATTCTTTCCCTTATGGGAAGAGGAAGACCGAGACATTGACTCAGAAGTAGTGGGTACAGGTAATGTGGCAACCTCTGAAGGTTCTGGTTGGTTCAAACATGCACAGATAATACCATGGGCATAGGTCCCGGACTTAAGGGCCATTTGTTCATAATATTTTTTGGACTCACGATTAGGAACCTGCTGCCACTCACCTTCGTTGTCATTGTCACTATCAAACTTTATGAACATGCATGCCACCTGTATCGGGGCTGGACCTAGCCTGACTATGTTGTTATTGACCTTGTCTTGGAGCCAGTCTTAAAACACATATCACTACTTGAGGGTGTTCCCAAGGATCTATTGATAGGGGCAGTAATTGGGGCGATCTGTGAGATTTGTCTCTTCATACATCCTACATTCCGGAAACTGTAGGATTCCCTAGTCTAAGGTACTTCAGAAATAACCAAGGACCTGAGCCTCATTAAATGAGTAGGTCAGGTTCCTTTTTTTTGGGAAGGGGGATCTAGGATCCTGGACGTAAATAGGGGCTGGAGGAGTCTATCGAAGAGTTGGAACCTTATTATCTCACCTAAGTAGTAGTGGCACGTTACATGGGGTGCCTGCCGATTCTGAGGTGGGTGTTGTTGGGCTGGAGGTTGTGCCTGAGGTGGTGGGCCTTAGAGAGGCTACGGAGGTGGATCCACTGGTTATAACTCTAGATACTTGGGGCCTCTATTTTTGTTTCCGTAGCGGGCTCTGTCTTAGCAGCTCTTCTCACGAGAACTACAAGAGGCAATGGATGTGCCTGCTTGGCCTGTTGCAAGGCTTCCTCTAGCTTCTGGGCTTTATCAGAGAAATTATAAAATTCCCCATGGTAGTTCTGAGTGATTAGATAAGGGACCCATTCAGTTTTGACATTCCCCACACACATTATTATCATTTTTTCCTAAGTCAGCAGCATATCAATGGAATATATGAGGCCTTTCCACCTGGAAAAAAAGTCGGTGATGCACTCGTCATGCCTTTGCTTGCACTTGAAGAGGTCAACAATACTCATCTTCCAGGTGGTGGAACTGAACTGTTAAAGAAACTTCCTACAAATATACTCCCAACCGGATACTAACTCAATGGATTACTGGTTGTACCAAACGAATGTGGGCCCTTCAATCATCTGTATGAAACACTAGAGCTTGGCGGCCTCCTACTGTGCTGTAGTTCCCATCATGATCCCACAACTTGAAATAAAGTGGGTCAAATGCTACAGTGGGTCACTCATCCCATTAAAGGTGGAAAATGTAGGATTTTCAAAACTAGAGGGTGTAGGCATATCATCCAACCATTCCAGATATGGATTTCCATCAGGCGGGATTTCTACCTGTCGGGTTTCTAGGACCTCAAGGCAGGAAATGAGTGCTTCCATTTGATCATCTGGATGAGGATTCCTATCTTGAAGAGGATCTATGACTACCAATATGTTGTAAGGCTCTTTAAGATGATAAGAAGGCCCAATGTCTTATGGAGCGGCCGGTGGGATGACCTGTGGAACTTTAGGGGGAATGACTTGCGGAGCGGTTGGGGGAACCTAACTAGGTCACGAGGAGGGTTATCGTGCAAATCAGGTGGATTTAGTGATTCATATCACGCCCTCTTTCTATAAACTATAGACTCTACTCTATCTATATGGGAAGTATGGTCAATGTCACCCATAGGAAACTCACTGGGGGGTGTACCTTCCCCTACTTCCCTAGTTGTGGATTACCGTAGTCTGGTCATTGTTCCGTAGCACATTCATCGAGAAGGTCATCGACCATATTTTTATGTTTCGTGAGATTTTGATGCAAAGTAGCCTCTTTGGGGTCATCTTCTATCTTTTTCACCAATCCCAATAGGTTAGAGGGTTTGAAGACCCCAGTGTGCTCTTTACACTTATTGGGGTTCCGACCGAGGGATAATGACTCGGAAGGACTGGGAAGACCTGGTAAATTTCTTTGTTGGTGATTAACCCTGCCCAAAGAATCCAACTGGTGTGGTACTACCCCAGGTGGTAAGTTTTCATCAAGGATCTCTAGATCGGTCTCTTCATATGATAGGTCGTCCATGTTAAATGTGACTATGCCTGGAGGCATATTCTCAATATCACATAGAAAGTTAGGCTGGTGCCATATAGAACTGAAAGGAAGTAAAGAATACTACCCCCAACCACAGATTTGAATGTGGTGGGAAGGATCCTTAAAAAATCTATAGAGCACTATAAATCTCTTTATACATCATTTTTGGAGGGTCCGATGGCGACCGGGAGACTCAGGGTGCTGAGCCACGGGGAGCGCAACCAGGTCGACCATGTGGCATTGTTGGACAGTTTCTTCAAAGTGTTCATGGATCTTGGGGTAATACACATTTCAACGATGAAGACGAAAATGTGTTGCCCAAATATTTTGGTGGAAGCACATGACCTTCTCCTGGGTAAGATATTCTGGAGTACTAAAGTTCGTGGTTGTAACCGGCAAGAACATCTCTGGGAAATGGTCCGATGTAAGGATGTCTTATAAGGTCCTCAGCTCAAACTTGAGATTTGGCCCTTGATTTACCCATTCATCGACTAAGGGTAGCTGAGGAACTGGCAATGGCACTGATGCAAATCATTGTGATGGTAGACTGGCCAGTAGAGAGTACGGTGTGTTATCTAACAAGCTGCCACATCTTGGACTGTCTTTCGAATAATGCAATGATTGAGCCACCACAACCTAGTAAGACGGACTAAAGACCATGGATTCATGTGTAGGGGTTTGGGTTATTGATAGTGGTTAATTTTTTTTCTCTACCTTTATTATTCCCCATAACAACTACTTGTGATCTTTGGTTGAGGTAGGGAATGATCCAACTAATGATAGAGAGGATTTCATGGCCAGAACCTAGGAAGAGACCAAATATTCCTCCTCCTGTATGTATATTTGCAGGTATATGGGGTTCCATTGGACCTCAATTTCTGAATGGATGAGTATTATATTCCTTCTTCCTATCCCGGACACTGACATAGAGGATCGGGATGAGGGCTCCATCACTGAATCACACTCTGCCTCAGAGTCTGAGAAGCAAATAGGTTTAATCACAGTCTAAAGATTCTCAGTATTCTTCCTTTGGAAAAGGAAACCTACCCTCTTTCCTTGGGATGGTTCTTTGGTATATGGTAGGCTTTTTACATGAGGAGTAACTTCGGTCAAACTGGTACTGGGGTGGAGAGGACTTCTGTCTGGGTGAGTTGGGGTGTGAGGATCTACCAGAAAAATATAAAATGGAACACGGGGAGGGCCTCTGTGTCCACTGGCTAGCACATAGGGATGACCTCCTCAATAAGTTTTAGAGTGTTTAGGACCTCCGCTGGATCTGGTGGGAGTATGGGTAGTGCTCTTAAGTTTATTTCCCTTAGCGGTGACGGTACGAGGGAGGCCTTCGTACCGGTCAAACTGAACACGGGAAAGACCCCTGCATTGGACACCAATAAAGTGGGCTGGACCTATGATTATATGATTTTTGGTAAGGGGAGGACCTTCTTCAGTTGTAGTCAAAACATGTGGAAGACCTCCATGATAATGGTTGACTGGTTGAGGTGAATCTTCGCATCAGTGGCCTAGGACAGGAGGAACGACTCCATACATGCGATCACAAGTGTGAAAGGAACCTCTGTGTTGGAAGTCAGTGCGATGGGGAGGGCCTTCACCTGTACTGAGAATGGAATGGGGAGGGACTCCATGCCAAGCTAGGGAGTGGGGAGGACCTTCTCCCTCATTGATAGTGGCAGAGGGAGGACCTTCATGCAGGATTTCATCACTGCAGGTTGGCCTGTGACGGGTACTACTTGTGCCAATGACCAAGAGAGTCATCCCAACCTGCCCATGGCATGGTTGGGGATTCAATCTGAGTTAGGCATATTACTTCCCATGTTCAGTATAAATTAGGGATTTATAGTTTGTTTCAACATCGGCACATGCCACTATAATTGTTGATGATGATTCCCCCTGGCGAGTGTCCTCCTCAGATTACACCCAACATTGGCGTTGGGTTAACTAGACTGGGACTGGTGGTATATGTGTGTAACTCACCTGCTCCTCAGCCTGTGGGACTAGGTGGTGGCGCTACTGTGGCCCAGTGAGATCCCTCCTTGGTGGCCCCTGGGACGGGATCACAGTCGGGATAGCCCAGACTTCCCTCACCTCATTGGCATAAAAGATCGATTCGTCAAATCATTCCAATGAGAGACTCCCAAAATAGTTTTAGGTTGGAGTGGGGAGCAGTGTCTCCCTATGCGGCCCTTGGGGTGATAGTGACAGTGAAGCACAGAAGCATATAGGTATTATCGGTCCATATCCCAAGTTGGGATAATACCTTCATCCTCATACCATCGAATGAGGTCATTGATCACCCTCCTCTGAACGAGTTCAGATGGTGAGATAGGGCATGGGCTCCCAGCAGTTGTAGATGTGGAGGCCATCACAGAAGAGATGGAGCCGCATGGGATTGTCTTGTTGGTGTTTACCCGCCCCCTGCATTGGTGGGTGGGTGGTGATTGGTTTCCTAACATAGTATCTTGGGTCCTGTAAAGCAAGAATATTCAACCATTAGTACTAAAAGAAGGAAAGAAATGTTTGTGCCCCAACGCCATTCTTTCTCCTAAGATTGGTAAGAAGGATCCACACAGACAATGTCATAGACTGGGATGCACATTGTTCAACTACCCCAATCTTTTGTGAGTTTCACGCCAGACCCACTATTTTCTTGGTGGGAACTGGTGCCGAATAGCTAGATCTAGTGACACTCTTATCCACTGATGCCTCAAACACTACCAATCTCCACATTGAGGAGAAGAATTCACTTCGGGTTCATCATTTATATTTCATATTCTTTCTTCGGGGCATGCATCTGTCCATGGGTATGCACTGGCTGTTTCCCCATATTCCTTCTTCCCAAAGGTAGGCGACATCTGCCACTTATTTAGAGATGTTTTCTCCATGATTGAAATGGGATGATGGGATGTGGTTTTCTCCTTCCATGGATTCCTCCTCAGAATTTGTCACCTAGTCTGGGTCTCCCTCATAGATTTAAGACTTTGTTTGTGAATATCATTCCCAGTGCCACATCATTGTGGACACTAGTTAATTACACTGATTCTTTCAAGAAATTCCAAGGGTTTAAGTTAGGGTAGAAACCTTCGATCAGGGGAATAGTCATGATGGACATCACTGGCATGTCTGGATGCTGAAACACCGATGCGTCTAGGTTTATTCTCCTTATGATAGTGCTTCTCGAGGGTGTGGAATCCAGAGCCATCCCATGTTGATTGTGGGGGATTATATTCCATAGTCATGTCCATGATTTTTTCATCAACCTCCAATGTTTAACATGGGTTATTTATTGAGTTTAAAATCTGGAAGAGATGATTACACCAGAGGTGTGTCTTCCGAGTTTTTCCTCAGACGTATCATGTTGAACACAAGGTAAGCTGCGAGTTTAACGTCTTACGAAGACGGAATAAGAGTGATCAGAACATACCATAGAGATAGATCAGATTGGTATATCCCTAGGAGGGATAACATAGAAGTTTTAAACGATGGATGGATCATAATGCCTAGTGAGGATGAATCTGAGGTGGTGTGTCCCATAAAGGGAATATATCACACCGTGAAGGCTGATATGAACACCACTGAGGGCGGATCAGGGAAATTTCACCCCAAAAAGGGGGACACCAAGGTTTATTATTGGCTCGGATTGAACCTTGGGGAGGTTTCCTATGTACTATCTGTAGACAATAGGGATTAAGCCCCACATAGTTCGAATGGGTGAATCATGGGATCAGGGTTTACACAATGAACAGCGACCCAAAGACATGTTGGGGATTACGCATGGATAGTGACCCATCAGTAGAGGGACACTCTTGGTTGAATGGTTATGAATAGTGTGGGGATTATTCATGGGTAGCTGCCTAAGGAAATGAAATGATCTTAGCATGATGTGGTGGCCCAGGTAAGAATCAGGATGGGTGATGGATTTTTGAACGAATTGGATGAGAAGAATTTGATGGAACCAACGTGAAGATGATGGTGATGTTGGGATTGAACCTCAAAATGGATTCCTACATATCCATGTGGAGGGGAATCGAATTTCACATAGTTCAGTGGGTGATGGGACACCTAAAATGGTGGCCCGTGAGAATGGACGCGTGGATGGGACCCGACGGAAGTAGAACCCCTGGGTTAAGGCATGACCTTCCCAAAACATGAAGGGCCAAGGGAGAGACTAGGATGAGACATGAATGATGGGATTAAACATTAAGGATTATTCCTATGTATCCCTATGGTAGGTAATCAAAGGCCACATATTTTAGGATGGGGCATAAAATCATGGTGTACACAAAGGACATAAACCCAAACACATGCTGGGGGTTATGCATGGTTAACGGCCTGAGAGTTGGTCTGACTCCACTAAGGGACGGGCCAAGGATGTGGGTTACAGCAAAGGGGACACCAAATTTTACCAGTGTTTGGGGTTGAAACTTAGGGAGGCTTGTTATGTACCATGCCTATGAGATAGGTATAAAAACTCACGTAGTTCTAAATCATGCAGTTTATCATTATGTGGTACAAGGGTGAACCAACGTGAAGTGGTCGAGACTAATGGATGATAGGCTTGAACCTCAAGGAGTCTTTATATGTACCTTTCCTTGAATGGGAAAAGGATCAAATTCAATGTAGTTCAGTGGTAAGGGATGGGGCTTACACAATAATGTGGCCCATAGAAGATGTTATGGTCGAAGCTTACTCTAATCCCATGTGAGTCATGCTCATTGTGAGAAACAAGAGGAAACAAAGCCTGAAAATCACATCAGGAAAGGTGTTTCTGTGAGGAATAGAGCGGGGATTATGCGTGGTTAGTGGACCAATGAGATGGAGATTAGGACTTACTCTATGATGGAGGCCCAATGACAATAAACCCCAGATGGATAGGGATGGGGTATTGAGAGTCCCATGTTCCCATCTCTCCTATGGTCCTTGCGCACCGAATAAGAGAGGAGGAGCAAGGGTTCTACCTCATCCAAGAAAGGCTAAGGGATTACACCAAGCTGGTTACCCTCCCCCGTGGGCAGATGTCGTTCCATGAAAGGAGTATCTCACTCCATGTAATGAAGATCTCACTCCCATGAAGACTAGTGGGCATGGAGAATGTTCGAGGCAGGGCACCCTCTGTATATCGCATGGGGTGAGGCTATAGTTTAACTTCATGTGTTGTGGATGAAGGATTCTTGGAAGTTTAATGTCTTGCAGCTCAGATGATGAGGATTCTCTCCCCACCACTAGGACTTACATAATCGTCGCGCTTTAACCCTTGGTGAAGGGAAGGCACCAGCAATGTCATGTGGAGATGGTGATGTGGAGTGATCCATCGAGGGGCTCATGTTAGCATCACTATGAGAAGAATTAATATCAATTAACAAACCTATATGAAAAAGCATGAAGATAAGAAATTCAATATGAAGCACTGCCCAAGGGACCTTGAAATCACGTCATACAAACCTAAAGGGTCATACAAGAGAGGTATGTTCATGACAGGGGTGTCACGTGTAAGAGGGGCTCTGACATGGTGCCTTAGGGTAAGGATGACACATAGAGCACACAAGGCGGGGAACCCAATATGGTGTGGTTGCACACAAATAAAGTAGATACACACAACATTGTTACGATACGAGTGAAAAATTGGTCTCAAGAGGAATCTTTTGTGTGCAAATGCCTTAAAGTAAAAGGAAATGGATGAGGATCAAGACCTAGTGGGCCCACCCGAAGGAGGAACCCTAGGAGACATGTCGCACAAGATCCTATACCTTGATTCCATTCCTTTTTCATGTTCACAGAAGTGGTTTTTTCATGCGGTAGACCATCAGTTTGTATTCCGTAACCATCTCTCGAAGGGTGGGGGTTACGCTTCTATATATAGCCAAAATATTCGGTGGTAGCATGAAAGAGTAACTACACTAAAAATGATTTTTTACATGGTATTGGGAACATAAGGGTTTGCATGCATATGGGAATATTTCATGCCATGAAATCTCCATTCGTTCCATTGACTTGGCTTGTTTTTGGATGGTCGCTGCGGAAGGCTCACTTTGACTTCACATTAGGCGTGCAAAGGTTTTCACGCATATGGGAATATTGTGCACTAGGAAATCTTGCTTCACACCATTGACTTGGATTGTTTTCAGATGGTCACCGTGAAAGGCTCCCTTTGAATTCGCATTGGGCGTGCAAGGGTTTGTGTGCATATGGGAATCTTGTGTGCAACTCTTAATTCTTGTGCGAAACTCCCTTGGGCATCACAAAATTGTATGTGGATTCCCAATATGCCTTAGGTTTTCTCAACAGTGCCCATTCATGGACCTATTCAAAATTCATTGTCAACAATAAGATCATACAATTCCCTCTCATTAGTGGCCAAATATTTCAGATTCAGAGTAAGTTGTTTTGCGATTTCATACAGTGGATTTCAGTCAAAACCACATGCCCCCAAGTAATTAAATTGTTGATAAAGGCATTCCCCTTGGTCATAAAATACTTCTAAATGAGTCTTAGTAATCAAGCTATAAATTTGTTTCTAGATCATCCTATATTTTTTTAAGCCTATGTACCCAATGAAGAAAGTGTGGTAGAAGGAGGAATAACCAGTTGAGAAAGTAAAGAAGTAGGAGAGGAAGCCTCATATTCTCTCCTCTCAACAGGTGTATCATCTATATCCTGTGACATCGGACTGATTTCCTCAATGTATTTTATCTCACTATCAGGGTAGTCTTCACTAGAATTAGGGTGCTTCCTTGATGTATTTTCCAGGTCTTCGATCAACTCCATCATCGCCACAGACAGAGGGGTTGGTGAGGCAAAAGGTCTATCCACATAATGGACAAGATGGTTTATCACACCGTCCAGATAATCTACTACCCAAGCCTAGTCATAATCCTGGGTAAGGAATTTAAGAGAATTAATAAGAATAGTATGATCTCAGTCTCAGTATATTCACGTGCTAGTATCATCCAAAACTGGTGGATGGCCCTAGGATGCCTCTCTCCTCATATTCCATCTAAAGGAAGAGGGTATGACCTTTGGGTGCATTCAAACTAATGAGAAAATCGATAATGTGTATAAGCATCATAGATGATAAGTTCATCCACCCTGGTTGTAAGAACCTCATCCTAAAGAGAGATCATATATGACCCTTCATCAAGGGAACTGTTGTTGTTACCAATAATTGGCCTAGCTGGTTCATGGTAATGGGTAAAATCAAAACTATTAGATTTGGGTCAACACATCCTTGATCTTGATATGAATAAGTGACATGGTTCCAACCCTATATATGTTTAGAAGTCTAAGATGGGATAAGGCATATGTGAACCTAGTGGAATAGTAGTATTCATAACAATGGAAATGTCACGACCCGACCCATAATAGGGCTCGAACCGCAACTACCCCAAGCCCGCCTCCATAGGCTAGGGGATGGTGACTAGCATCAAAGGCACAAAAAACTAGGGGAGGCATTTGCCTAAGAAATTGTACACACACACACGCAGCCAACTCAATGCCAAAGTACAGAGGAAAAGAAATCAAGATACAACGCTGTTATAAAAGGGAAACCAAACATATATGCATCGACCTCTAAACAGTAAAAGTACAAGAAAAGTAAAACTAAAAGGGAAAGGGGAAAAATACACACCCAAATATAAAAGTGCCACAACCTGGCAATATGTGAAAAAGTAAAATAGCTGGGAGAGTCCAAATCCTTAATACCAAGCTACAACCACCGCACGTGGTCCAACCACCCCGTATCCCTAAGATCTTCTGATATCACAATCAAATATCCTTCATCTATAAGGACACACAAAATACAGGCAAAGCCCAATAAGGGGGGAGTATAAGAATACTCAGTAGGATTCTCCAAAGGCTCGAGAGAGTAGCAAGAGAGGTATTGAAGAGGGGAGAAGTAAGAGAGAACAAGGTACAATAATAGTGAACAGAAAGAGTACAGCTCCACCCAATAATAGATATGCTCGCTCAAAGAAAACCAAATTAGAGAGTAATTGGATCTCCATCTCAAAGCTCAGCCCAAGAAATTGAGTAGTCAACAGTTCCATGTAAATCCATCTACAATTTCCAATACCTCATCACATCTGTCCAGGAATCCCAAGTCAAAGGGGCCCAAATCACCACACCTCGATACTATCCTATTTGGGCGGCACAGACTCACCCACAGGGTTTTAGGTCATGTCACAAGAATGAATCTCAGTTGAGAAAGTTCCCCTCTTCCTTTTGGGTCCTTAGGTAAGTCGAACCATGCCTTTCCACCATTCCACATGGTCGATGGTATTCTCTGAACCATTAGGGACTACGCTACTTGGCTCAGCGGGAGAGTCATCCCGATATCTCCTCAATGACTACATTATGGGTCAGCCCAGTATCTCCTCAAGGAATAAACTCTAGGTCATCCTGGTATCTCTTTGGGGACTACGCTCTTGGTCAGCCCGATATATCCTCAGGGACTATTCCACTCGGCCTAGCGGAAGGGTCATTCTGGAACTGCACTGGTCATCCCTACTAGATGGTACCTCTCAGAAAGTAATGAGGGTCACTGGTCATCCTTGCTGGATGTTACATCTCATAAAAGCATCAAGGAACTCTGATCATCCCCATTGGATGGTATGTATCAAAAAAGCATCGAGGAACTCTAATCATCCCCACTGGATGGTACGCCTTGAAAAATAATTGAGGAACTCTAATATTCCCCACTAGATGGTGCATCTCGGAAAAGCATCAAGGAACTATGATCACCCCCGCTGGATAGTTCCTCTCAGAAAAGCATCAAGGAACTCTAGTCATCCCCGTTTTATGGTACCTATCATAAAATCATCGAGGAACTCTTATCATCCTCGTTGGATGGTACCTCTCAGGAAAACGTCGTTGCAGTCATCGGGTGCTACCCTAGGTAGGCATCACACTCAGTATATCATGCATCTTATCTCAGAAGCTACTATGGAGGGCACCATCATATTCTACGCAGAGAAACACTCAGGATAGGCTACCCATATGCCAAAGTTCCATTCCCAAAGAAAAATATACAAGAGATATAAGATTCGTAAGGTGGTACATGGTGCATGTGGGGCCCACACATCATGTGACCCCACCTCTTCATCTGGTTGTGTACATATCCATACTTGGTTACTAAACTACAAATCAAGTACCCCTAGGCATGCTAGTGTACTCCCAGAGTACTTGATATCTCTAGCCAAAAAGTTGACAAGCGCGCATTGCTCGTTGTTAAACCGAAGGGTGAAAATGTATTTTTACTAGAAAGCCCCCTCAACAGCATCAGATAACCAAACGGATCACACTATTGTGATCCTTAGACAAAAACACACAAGATCGACTATTCATTCACCCATGATGAACATCTGATTGAAAAGTAATATATCGCCACATTACGCTTGAATAGCATCACGTGGGGCCCACACCTTGATCCCAAACGAAATTATATGGATCGTGTCACTACGATCCTCTCATAAAAACACACAGGATCGACTACTCATTTGACCAAAATGGATATGTGGTGAAAAAGTCACATTCCACCCAAACAAATGTGAACTAGAACTCATGGGGTTTGCACTTCAAATTTGATTTAAACACCTGCAATTAGTCCTGAAAATTCTGCTTCAATGTCAGGGTCATGACACAGCTGATAGCTTGCCAATCCGATATCATAATTTAGAGTTATAACCGATGTAAGATTATGCAACAATAATAATAATAATATTGTTAGGAATTTTGTGGACCTGAGTCATGAACCAAAATTTAATATCCAACATTAGACCTGAATTAGCTGTCTTAATGAAAGGTTCACATCCCCGCTAATGATAATTCAATCCGATGTTGCATGCGGAAATTATGGTGGGTCAAAACTTTAATAATAATAATATATTATTATTATTTGGAAATTGGGGGTGGGGGAACCAATCCACAAACTTGACAAAGGCATCCGACATCAATCTCAAAAATATTGTCTTGAAAATTGTGTCGTGATGCCGCTGATGACAATTCAATCAGACATTGCATAGAGGAGTTATGGCGGGTCAAAGATTTAATAATAATATTAAATCTATAATTTAATGATCATTTTGGATACCTGATCCAAAAACCTGAAAAATATATCCAATATCAGACTTGAAATCTCTATCTCAAAGTTTGGGTCATGTTACCGCTAGCGTCTCGTCAATCCGTCATCGTTTGAAGAAGTTATGTCTAGATTAAGAATTGACACTCCAAAACAAATAATATTATTATTATATTATTATCATTTATTTATCTCCCCCTTATTTTTGAGAAAGGCTACATGCATGATAAGTGGAATATTGGATTCCTTCCCCTCCTTTAATCCAGCGGGTCTACACTCATTTTTTTATTTAATTTAGTTTTCCTTTTAATATTATTATTATATCAATATATTAAAACTGAGTCATGTGAATCATGGATCTCTCCCCCATTTCCCTTGTTCACATGGAACGCCACCCCTTCTCATGGGGTCTATTTTATTTAAACCATTTATTATTATTCTCTATCCTATCATCCTCAGGGTGTTTGGGTTTGTGAGAAGGTGCCAACCTTGTTTTTTCTAAAGTTCCCCATCCGTATTAATTTTGAAAAAATCCTTTTTGATAAGGCTCCAACCTTTGGATTGGATGAATTTTTGGACGAAGAATCATGTTGTTCCCTCTATGGGTAGTAATCGGTAGGCACCTCCTTATTGGTTCCCCCCTCTAGAGGGTTTTTTCAAAATTAATACGGATTTGGTTGTATCTGCTCTCCCCAGGATTGGAATTGGATTTATTTCCCATGACAGTGATGGTCAGGTCTTGGAAGCTTACTACATAGTTTTTGATGCCTCTCAGAGCCCTATTATAGTGAAGGAATCTACCATTCTCCATGGGATTATTCTAGCGCACTCAAAAGGTTGGATCAATGTGGTGGTGGAATCTGACTTCTTGGAAGTGATTAACGCTTTATCAAAGAAAGAGGAGGATTCCCAGAAGTTTGGCCTCATTTTGAGAAATATCTGGTCCTTGACCGGTTGCTTCGCTGAAAGCAATCTTTATTTCATAAAGAGAGGGGGGAAATGGGAGGCTCATAATTTATCTTGTTTTGGGAAATCTGGGGGTAACTATTGTTGGAAAGACTCTTTCCCTGAGTGGATCTATAAATATGGTGTGACTGATCATTAATTTATTTGTTTTGGTTCAAAAAAATCATCCTCAACCCCATTCACAATTTTTCCTCACCTGAAACCCAATCGTCGCCTCCAATCTTCTTGTCTAACTCACGCCACCTATAAACCCTACCTACACACTCCTCATGGATCCTCTTTGTACGACATATGAAAATCTCATACATGAACTACTATCCCCGCAACCGACCAACAGACTACACCACGTCAGACCACCACATCATTGCCTCGCTATCAGCCGTTGTGGTTGATGCCTCGTCTTCGACCTCCACTAGCCATTTCTGTTAGTCACCTCAGAATTCCACCGATGCTCTCCCCTCTCACGGATCCCCTAGGAGTCATCACGGGTTTCTGTTTTCTCGGAGGCACCCCCGTCGTTCAACCTTAGTAGCCTCCATGTGATCTGTCATTGGTGGTTAAATTTTGACCACCCGATCTGTTTGGGAAATGTTATCAGGGGTCGCACCTCCACCTTGCCAAACTGAGTATGAAAACCCTAGAATTAGTCTTCAATCCATTACAAACTCCCATAAAAAATGTCACACCTCAATTGATCATGAATCTGTATCCGCATAAATGGTCTAATGTGTGGAGGATTGGTTTCACAACAATGAATTTTCGGGTATTTGATGAATTGAAAATCACAATAAAATATGGATGTGAACGGAGGGAGAATGAAGAGAAAATCATGATTAACAAATTCAACAATTAAACTTGGTTCTTTTTCAGATTATACTTGACTCAATTTCATTAGAACAATGAATGAAGAAAAATAAAAATAATTTATAAACTGATAAAAGCAGTTTATTTCAATTTCTGGGATCGTGCAAGAAGATGCAGATTGAAGATTCAATTATCGACATGCTCAAAGTTTAATAAGAGGAATAAAGACACCAAAGACAGGTCCTACCTGGATTGGATTGTTCGCTACTAATGAAGGACGCATTCATCAATGAAGGAGGAGGATCTATTCAGTTCACCACTTCTTGATCCGTCTAGAATCAGAGGTTCATCGCCATTCGTTCTTCATTCATTAACAGGAAGGAGATGAGAGGATGGTAGGGTTTTCTGTCATTGGAAAAACTGAATTATGAGGCCAAAACCTTCTAAAAATTAAATTATAACCTCTCATTAGGCTAAAAGAAATTAATCAAATAATTAAATAAAAAATTATTTAATTATTTAATTAATCATCCACATTGGCACATAAGCCAACCTCCTGATGCCAACAAAGGTTATACCCTACTTAGGGTAAAAAATATGTTCTAAACTCAATGGTGGTATTAGATTTCTCATCTGATCCCCCATCCATGAGTTATTTAGGTTTGAGCCATTAAATTAATAAATTAATAATTTAATTCATCCATTTAACATACCATCAATGAGCGAGGGATCTGAACGTCCTGCACCGACTTAGTTTATGTCATGCCTAAGGGAAACACTACATTACAAACGTGACTGTAGTCATGGATTTCCAATCTGATCAACCATTTAAGAGATATCCCATTTTATTTAGTTAACTGCATGTGCGTAATATAAAAACACTTAACATTTTTATAAAATTGATTTTGGGCACATCGGGCCTTAGAATTACACGACGTCTCAGATCCCAACTCTAGAAATATTCTTAAAAATATTTCAAAGTTTTATTAGGAAAAAACTGGGTCTCTACATTATTCCCTTCTTGAAACTTTTCTTCCTCGAAAAGAAAAACTTGGGAAACAACTCGGGATACCAAGCCCGCACTTATCCCTCCCGCTCTTAGGGAAACCTGTACATTTTTGTGCCACCAAAGAATGTGGACCAAAGGGATGGTCTACCCTCATAAGTCTTTCTTCAACTGATTACATGTGTAGGAACACACACCTATCTCCTCAATTGTGACATGTGGAAGACGTCGTGTACCCATTCCAACTATTTGGGGAATGGAAAGGCGGTATGAAACCTCTCCATCTCCTTGTATAGCCTTGAATGACCTGATAGAACTCAAGAGATAGTTTTCCTCCCTAGATGAACCTCTAAATCCCATGTCACTACTGGAATCAATATTTTCCACTAGAACATGGTCTCGTGATTCTCTCCTTCAGAATATCCATATGGTGAGACACCTAAGGATATCTGTTCACACAAGATTTCACAGTCGAAGAATCAAAACCAAGACTCTCTTACACACTTGATAAGAAAAAAATTCAACACCGTCAACTGAAGAAAAGTTGTACCCACCTATTCCACTAGGGTCAGCTGTAGGTAAGTTAACTGCTCTGAAACATCCCGCACTAGGTGATTATGGGACTTCACGTACTTCCTGCTATAGGAATCTACTACACAACCACACCTTAAGTGCATAAGTCAGAGGGACTCATCCACCATGATTTTCTTGTGGTGTCTGGGCCGCATATGACCACACTTCTGAGACAAATCATGAGAAGATCTCCTACGTTGAGATCTCATTGTCTGATGTCTTCTAGATGCAACAGACGTCTCAGTAATGTTGGGCTCACTGCCACAACCAGTTGTATGGAATTCTTCTAAAAAAATCTCTCTATCACCAACGCCTTCACTAGAACCCCGGTATAGGTGGGGATGTACAAGGGTAAAATGATAGCACAAATATCTGTACGGAGTCCCTGCTCCAAATTCCGTGCTCAGAAGTAACCGTTATAGATCATCTCCAGAGAGTAGTGTGCAAGGTATTTGAACCCAGTCGCATACTCATTCACTATCATCCCTCCCTAACATAATTATAGAATCTCCTAAAGTCCAATGGAGAGCAATCAGGAGTGTATAACTCCTGTCAAAATAGCTATTGGAATTCATCCAATGATATTTCCAACTCATCGTGTATTTGAGTAACCAAGCTCCACCAACTTCCAACTACTCTGGGGAAAAGGTCTGCTACCAAAGCCACCATATGATTTTCTAGTGTCCATACAAGCCTGAAGATGCAGAACAATAAATCTAGCTAAACCTTCAATGTCTGAGGGTCTGGATCACCGTGGAACCTCAGTGGTCTCCGACACTAGAACCCATGAAGTGTGCTCAGCCTATGAAAGTCCTCATCTCTCTCTATTGGGGTTGTCTGCTACCCAACAAGTAGGGTTGATGCTACATGGCCACCTAGAGAAAGGGGCTCACATGATGGGTCCTGAACTGAGGCCTCGTCACTCACGGAATATTCGTCATGAACCGTCGCTAGTATCATAGATGGATGTTATCATAGAGACATCCTGAACATTATCAAGGAGTAACGTGGCCGGATGAGCATATATATATACATCAACTGAAGTGGGGATATGACTCAAGAAGGACAGTTAAAGACCCGATCGTATATGATTCATGTACCATTGTTCCCTACAAAAAGTGTCTCAGGGTTCTGAGTTAACAAGTGGGTAATCAAGGTCTTGGTGAATGGATATGTTGGCCACCCGTACCATCATTGGACTCTTGGGCCTGAGAGACGCTCTTGAGACACTTTGACATTGTTTCCCTAAACCCAACCAAGACTTTTTTAGGGAAACTTTTGAATGACATCCCAAGGGTTAAACCACATTTGATACCACTTTGTCAGGACCTGATCCATACTGGGGCTCGATCCTCAACTATCCAAAGCCTGCCTCCATAGGTTAGGGGCTCGCGACTAGCACCGAAGGCAAAACAAATTAGGGGAGGCCTTTGCCTAAGAAACTGTACACACACGTAGCCAACTCAATGAAAAAGTGAAGAGGAAAAGAAATCATGATACAACACTATTGTAAAAGGGAAACCAAACATATATACATCAACCTATAAATAATAAAATTACAAGAAAAGTAAATAAGAAAGGGAAAGGGGAAAAATACACACCCAACTAGAAAAGTTCTGCAACCCAGCAACAAGTGAAAAAGTAAAATAGTTGGTAGATTCCTATACCTGAATCCCAAGCTATGATCACCACACATGTTCCAATCACCGTGTATCTATAAGATCTTCTGATATCACGATCAACTTGTCTGTCATATGTAAGGGAACACTAAATGTGGGCAAATCCCAATCAAGGGTGAGTATAAGAATACTCAATAGGATGCCCCAAAGGCTCAAGAGAGTAGCAAGAGAGGTACTAAAGAGGGAGAAGTAAGAGATAACAAGGAACAATAAGAGTGAATGGAAAGAGTAAAACTCCACCCAATAATAGATATGTTTGCACAAAGAAACCCAAGTGAGAGAGTAAGGGGATCTCCATCTCACAGATCAGCCCAAGAAATTGAGTAGCCAATAGTTCCAAGTAAATCCATCTACAATTCCCAACACCTCGTCACATATACCTAGGAATCCCAAGTCAAAGGGGCCCAAATCACAGCACCTTGATACTATACACTTTGGGCGGCACTGACTCGCCCACATGGTTTTAGGTCGCATCACAAGGATGTGTCTTAGTGGGGAAAGTGCCCCTATTCATTGTGGGTCCTTAGTTAAGTTGAACCAAGCCTCGCCACTGTGATGCATGGTCGAGGGTCTTCTCTGAACCATCGGGGACTGTGCTACTTGGCCCATCGAGAGGGTCAGCCTAATATCTCCTCATGGACTACACTGTGGGTCAGCTCAGTATCTCCTTAGGGAATACACTCTGTGTAAGCGTAGTATCTCATCGGGGACTATGTTTTGGGTCATCCTGGTATCTCCTCATAAAATACGCTACTCATCCTGGCATGAGGGTCATCCCAAAACTGCACTATTCATCCCTACTAGATGGTACCTCTTAGAAAGCACTGAGGATCACTGGTCATCCTTGTTGGATGGTATTTCTTGTTAAATCATTGAGGAACTCTGATCATCCCTACAGGATGGTACATTTAGAAAATTATTAAAGAACTTTGATCATCCCTGCTGGATGGTACGTCTCAAAAAATCATCGAGGAACTCTGATCATATCCACTGGATGGTGCATATTAGAAAAGGATCAAGGAACTCTAATCATCCCTACTGGATGGTGAATCTCGAAAAATCACTGAGGAACTATGATCATCCCCGCTGGATGGTACGTCTTAGAAAAGCATCGAGGAACTCTGATCATCCCCATTGGATGGTACCTCTCAGAAAAACGTTGTTGTAGTCATTGGGTGCTACCCCGAGTAGGCGTCACCCTCAGAATATCTTGCATCATATCTCAGAATCCACTACGGAGGGAACCATCGCATTCTACGCTGATAAACACTTTGGATAGGCTACCCATATTCCAAAGTCAGAGTCCAAAAGAAAGAGATGTGAGAGATAGAATATTCTTAAGGTAGTACACGGTACGTGTGGGGCCCACACATTGTGTGGCCCCACCTCTTCGCATAGTTGTGTACCTGTCCATACTCAGGTACTAAACTACAAATCGTGTACCCCAAGGCGTGCTAGTGTACTCCCAGAGTACATGATATCTATAGCCTAAAAGCTGACAAGCATGCATTTCTCATTGTTAAAACGAAGTGTGAAAATATACTTTTACTGGTAGGCCTCCTCAACAGCACCAGATAACCAAATAGATCACATTGTTTTGATCCTTGGACAAAAACGCACAAGTTTGAATATTCATTCACCATGAATGGACATCCGATGGAAAAGTTGTATATCACTGCATTTCACTTGAATGGTGTCACGTGGGGGCCACACCTTGGTCCCGAAACAAATTATAGGAATCGCGTCATTGCGATCCTCTCAAAAAAACACAATGGATCGACTACTCATTCTCCCAGAATGAATACATGGTGAAAAAGTCACATTCCATCCTAACAAATGTGAACCAGACCTCATGGGGTCAACACTTTAAATTTGGTTTAAACACCTATAACTTATACTAAAAATTACACTTCAATGTCAGGGTCATGATGACATTGACGGCTTGCGAATCCGATATCGTATGGGAGAGTTACGACCGATGAAAGATTCCGCAACAATAATATTATTATTATTGTTGGGAATTTAGTGGACCTGAGTCACGAAACAGAGTTTAATATCCAACATTGAACCTGAATAGTTGTCTTAATGAAAGGGTCATGTCCCCGCTGACAACAATTCAATCAGACGTCGCACGTGGAAATTATGGCGGGTAAAACCTTTAATAGTAATAATATATTATTATTATTTGAACATTGGGGGGGACTCTATCTGCAAACTTGACTAAGGAATCCAACATCTGTTTCAAAATGATAGTCTTGAAAACTTGGTCACACTGCCACTGGCGACAATTCAATCGGATGTCGCATGCAGGAGTTATGGCAGGTCGAAGATTTAATAAAAATATTAAATATATTATTTCATGAGAATTTATGATATCCAATATGAAAACCTGAAAAATACATCCAATATCAGACTTAAAATGTCCATCTCAAATTCAGGGTCATGATGTCGTTAATGTTTCGTCAATCCGTCATCTTTTGAAGAATTCATGGATGGATTAAGAATTGACACCCCAAAATAAATAATAATATTATTATATTTTTATCATTTATTTATCTCCCCCTTCTTTTTGAGAAATGTTACACACATGATAAGGGGAAGATTTTATTCCTTCCCCTCCTTCAATCCAGTAGGTCCACACTCCTTTTCTTTATTTCATTTAGTTTTCCTTTTAATATTATTATTATATCGATATATTAAAACTGAGGAATGTGAAGCGTGGCTCTCTCCCCCATTTTCAATGTTCACATGGCATGCCACCCCTTCTCATGGGGTTTATTTTATTTAATCCATTTATAGTTATTCTCTCTCTTATCATCCTCAAGGTGTTTGGGTTTGTGACAAGGCACCAACCTTGTTTTTCTAAAAGTGCTGCATCCGTATTAATTTTGAAAAAACACTTTGTGAGAAGGCACCAACCTTTGGATTGGATGAATTTTTGGATAATTAATGATGTTGTGCCCTCTATGGGTAGTAATCGGCAGACACCTCCCTGTTGGTTCCCCACTCTAGATGGTTTTTTCAAAATTAATACAGATGTAGCCATCTTTGCTCTCCTGAGAGTTGGCATTGGATTTATTTCCCATGACAGTGATGGTTAGGTCTTGGAAGATCATTGTAGTGTTGTTAATGCCTCCTAGAGACCTATTGTAGTGGAGGCCTCTACCATTCTCCATGGTATTATTCTATTGCACTCAAAAGGTTTGATCAATGTAGTGGTGGAATCTGCCTACTTAGAAGTGATTAATGCCTTATCAAAGAAAGAGAAGGATTCCCAGACTTTTGGCCTCATTTTGAGAAAGATCAGGTCCTTGAATGATTTCTTCACTGAATGAAAAGTTTCCTTTATAAAGTGAGGGGGAAATTGGGAGGCTCATCATTTAACTTATTTTGGGAAATCTTGGGGTAACCATTGTTTGGAACACTCTTTCCCCAAGTGGATATGTAGATATGGTGTGAATAATCAGTAATTTATTTGTTTTGGTTCAAAAATAATAATCCTCAACCCCATTCATGATTTTTACTCAACTGAAACCCAATCGCCACCCCAATCTTCTTCCCCAACTCACACCCCCTGTAAACCCTAGACGCTCACTCCACATGGATCATCTTCATATGGAACCTAAAAATCTCACACACAGACTGATATCCCCACAACCGACCAATGGACTCCGCCACTTCAGACAACCACGTCACTGCGTCACTATCAGCCGTCGTGGGTGATTCCTCGTCGTCGACCTCCACTAGCCATTTTCGCTGGTTTCCTTATAATTTTGTCATTACTCGCCCTTCTCATGGATCCCCCGGGAGTCATCGTGCATTGTTTTTCACTAGGAGTCTCCCCCACCATTCAACCTTAGTAGCTGACACGTGATCTGTCACTGGTGGTTAAATTTCAACCATCCGATCTTTTTGGGAAATGCTATGAGTGTGTCACACCTCCACCTTGCCAAATCGAGTACAGAAACCCTCGAATTGGTCTTCAATCCATTTTGAACTCCTATAAAACAATATCTCACCTCAATTGATCATGAATTTGTATCTAAATAAATGGTATAATGTGTGGAGGATTGTCTTCACAGCAATTCATTGTCAGGTATTTGATGAACCGCCGACCACAAAAAAATATGGCGATGAACGAAGAGAAAACAAAGAGAAAATCATGATTAAAAAATTTTACAATTAACCTTGGTTATTGTTGGAATTATCTTTTACCCATTGCCATTAGAAGGATGAATAAAGAACAATAATAATAATTTATAAACTGATAAAATAATTTTATTTCAATTTCTAAGATCGTGCAAGAAGGCACAGATTGAAGATTCAATTATCGACATGCTCAAAGTTTAATCAGAGGCGTAAAGACACCAACGATGAGTCCTACCTGTATTGGATCATTCTTTTCTGACAATGGACACGTGTTTCAAAAAAGGAGGAGGATCCATTACATTCTCTGCTTCTTGATCTGTCTAGAATCAGAGGGTTGTCGTCGTTCGTTCTTCATTCATCAACGAGGAAGAGAGGAGAGGAATGGAGAGTTTTCCATCATTGGAAAAAACTGAATTATGGGGCCAATCCCCTCTAAACAATGAATTTATAACCTCTCATTAGGTTAAAAGAAATTAATCAAATAGTTAAATGAACAATTATTTAATTATTTTATTAATCATCCATGCGGTCACATAAGACAACCTCCTGGCACCGACAAAGTTTATACCCTTCATAGGGTAAAACCAATGTTCTAAAATCAATGGTGGTATCAGATTACTCATCTGAGTCCCCATCTTTGAGTTTTTAGGTTTGATCCATTAAATGAATAAATTAATAATTTAATTCATCCATTTAACATACTGTCAATGAGGGAGTGGTATGAATGTCCTACGCCGACTTATTTTATGTCATGCCTAGGGGAAAAATCGCGTTCTCGACCCAACTATGATCTCAAATTTCTGATCTAATCAACTTTTTAAGAGATATACCATTTTCATTAGTTAATCATGCCTGTGTAATATAAAAACACTTAACATTTTTATAAAATTAATTTAGAGCACACCAGGCCTCAAAATTGAATACTGTATCAGTGCCCATCTCTGGAAATATTCTTAGAAATATTTTAAAGTCTTATTAGGAAAAAACTGGGTCTATACAGAAAATTCCCCCCTATCCATCCAAACAAAAACTGGAGAGAACCACTGATCTCAGGGTGATGCCTTATTAAAATTGTCCTAGGTGTTGTTAAAGGCATGAAAAGACTAGAACTTACAAATTGAGGTTCTTTCCTTTTGAAATTTGTTCCAAAGTCACCAACATGCTGACACGTATCCCTAAATGTGCATCCTCGACTGGGAAAATCCATCCATTCAAAAACATGGCTATAAATCCTACCAACCTAAGGCTCGGGGGGTATCTTTGAGTTCACTTGTTATCTCCATGAAGTATTGTCATCATCTTAAAATATGTCCCAATATGAACTAGCACTATCATAGACCTTCTAGGAAGGGAACCAATGGGGGTGTATGCCAGTTGGCCTAACCTCATTGTAATAAAGGAAAATATTGATCCAGTCTTTGAAAGAAAGGATTAAGTGCATCATCAGATCCTTCCTAAAATTATCCTTCACAATAGTAAGCATTTCCTTAACCAAAATTGGAGTTTTCAAGGGATTATCCCAACATCCACATCAGGGAGAAACTCATCATACATATCCCTGAGAGGAGGAATCCCACCCGGTTGGTAGATGTCCCATAGGCTAATTCTGACTTCATCATGAAAAAAATAGAATGTGTTGGTATCAGGGCCCCAATGGATAATAATTTCTCAAAGAAGATTGGGCTAGTGTTATATGATAAATTCATAAATCCATATGAATTTGTAAAGATGGACCCTTTATATATTTTCAATGAAATCTATGCAGTTTTTTATGAACGATAAGGGTCATGCCCATTCTTTAGATAAATTACAGCAAGGACAGAGATCCCATTTCAAGATTAATCCAATTCGTGTATTGTTCATAGAAGAGGAAAATGTACTCAATTAGTTCTGAGAAATAGGTTGATGAGAAAAATTATAGTCTTCTGAACACAAGGGATAGTTTTCTAACAAATAATACAAACCCTAGGGTTTAACTATGACCTAATAGCCTTTCTTGGAAATTTTCATATGAATATAGTGAGAATAAGTTGACACCCAACATGATGAAAGGTTGAATTCCAAGGGAGGGATGAAAAAATCATCTATAAAATTGAACCTGTATAGAGGAAGTTGGTGATATAAAGGATAATCTTGAATCCCAAATGCAAAGAACCTCTTCAGAGTTTTTTTTATCAGAATAAACCTGATATCAGGGGTCAGAACTATAGTTTCCAGCAATCAGTTCCTTTGGATTGGCCATAGTAGAGGAACCTTGGTGAGAACTGGAATCCATCAAAATAGAAGTAAGTGGCATATGTCAGATAGATAAAATAAAATCTTATCAAATAAAATACATAATAAATCAGAAGCATCATGCATATCATATGAATCAACAAGGGATTCGCAAATCGCATAAGGAATTTTTTAATAGCATAAATATTGCATGAGTTTCATAACCCCACAGAGCATCACGCCAACTCATGAATCCATAGAGACTCGCAATCACATAACCCAAACATTTTCACAGAATCCATATGATAGTCAATGGATCGTATGATCAAGCCAGCAAATCTTGTGAAACCCTCAAGATGATTGATAATCCTTATATCCAAAGATAAAAAAAATCTACCAAACTATAGTCCATAGTTGGTTCGAATAGGAAACTAAGAAAAATATGGCGTACAGAATAGTCATTGAAAACATAGGCTCATGGTGAGGTCTCACAATCGGGTATTGTGGGATGGTCTTGCACCAAAGACAAGCGACAAAATAAAGGGGAGAGTGCTCTGTAGAAATAGGAAGTCAGTGAATTAATGGATCTCTACCCATCCTATTTATAGGTCATCTCATGGAATACCAAGCATTGCTCAGAGGACAAAGCGTCACCCAAGACACTGATTTATGACAACAATAAAGACTCAGGTGAGAATTTACTTTACTTAAAACTGAACTCTTATACCTAAAAATGTCACTCTTGAGGGGGGCATTTTTTGATTCCTACCAAATGAGCATCAGAAAATTCACAAAAGAAGAAATACTTGGATATGGGTATTATTATCCCAAAAAAATAAATGGAATGAGAATGTGGTTGAGACTCGTGGATTTTGTAAGCCTCTAAGAGACATGTGATCACATGACCGTCATAAGGTCATGAAAAGGAACCATGTGTAGTGTATATACTATGAAATATCCCATCAATTCCCTTAAGAAAATCCCATTTACTCTTTTGAAGGCACCTCAGACAACTAGTGATCATGCGGAAGTAGCCAGATGAGCTCCCCTAGGTCATGTGGTTTATCAACCGGAAAGATCATGATAACCCATCCAAAAATATTTCAAAAATAAGAGAATATTTCCCAAAAGTAGGAGGCCTCTTATGGTCATAAAACTCACGTGATGGATCACTGATGGGGAGAATGATTATCCTCGAAAACATTCAATAAAAATAATGAAATCCCAATCCATTGTAAAATAAAAAAATGAAATAAATATGGAAGATTATAAAGACACTCATGATTGAAAACATCATGAAAATAATCTATGGTGGTCCACAAGACATCGCAAGACCCCAATGACATGTCTGTCGCATCTCATGAAATCCCACTAGCATGTCATAACTCATCACTTGAAGATGATTGGGTATATCCAGGTGACCTCACACTCCCCATTTGTCCCCCTAAGTAAAAATGGATGTAATTTTACATGAAATGATCATGCATCTCCATCGGACCTTTATTGGTCATGCAACACATCACCAATAAGTAGAGTATGTTTCTTTGAAATCACTCATGCAATCTCGCAAGACTTTCAAACTTTGAAAAATAAACAAAGAGAATAAAAATTAGAGGAGGTGGAATACTCTCACAGTCGTAAAACCCTTGTAATGTGCTAAGGCTATCTGCAGTATGGTCTCATGAGACCCCTTGAAAAGACAGATTAATCTCACAAAGGCCCCTTGACAATCCATCCTTGTCTCGTGTAATGTCCCAGATAAGTCACCTGAGATCATGTGAATGCCTTTCGAAAGGAACCTTGATCTCATGAGGTCACTTGGACATGTCAATATGAAAATATAGAAGTACTTAATAATGAAATCATGATTCAAAAAATCATCACTAATTGGAAAAATCAAGTAAAGGGGAATTGATGGAATTGACTTGTGGTCATTGAAAATCAGGTGATTCCCTTAAAGTGATCAATGATAGAGACTCACAAAGCTACATAATGTCGAAACCCTTCACCGACTCTAGCCTGGATTCATGCGATATGGGTCGTACAAATTAGAAAATAATCAGGGTGGTGAGGCCTATAAATCCCCCACCCCAACATGAAAAAATGATGACTCTCCAGTCTAGAATTTTTCCCTTTTTCATCCATTCACCAGAGTGGGTTTCTCAGAGTGGCTAATTTCACGACCAATAGTTTTCCATCTAGTAAGATACCAGTGAACAACTAGAAAAACCATGTATCATGTATAAGCACTGTAGGATCAAAATAGTGATGTAGATGCTCAATTTACAAGAGGGGGGTGAATTGTAAACTTTAAAAATTTCTTTAAGCAAGGAATGATCTAAGTTTAACAATGTTAAACTAAGAAGATTCACAACACCTCTAACTCCAATTGGAAATTCGAATAAGGTATGAAGTTGCAAACTTCTAATTCTAAAAACTTGCTTGAAATAGGAAAGTGATTCTGAATAATAGTTTTTGGAAATATGGATCTGGAAATTGAAATTTATCCTAAGTTTAGAATATGAGATTCTACCTTAAAGTGTATAGAATCAAAATGAATCAGAGTACAAGTGTAAGGAAATATAAGAAGATTATTCTTTCCTTACAATACAATATGCAGCGGAAAAAAAGCATTATAACTACAAGTAACAAACAATAACTCTTTTAACCCAAAGAGAAGGGTATCCAACAACCTTGGATAAAGGTCCCTTGATTTATACTTTCAAGCAAGTCTGTCTTACCCACACCAGGGTAAGACCTCGATACGAAGATCAGAGTCTCTATCTTGCGATCCCCGCAAGCCCTCAACTTCAAGGTAGTTGGAACCTCTGTCTTCCTCAGCAAGAAATACCTCAAAATTCAAGGTAGTCGGCACCTCTGTTTTCCTATCCCCGGAAGTCCTTGAATGTAATAACCAACATTTGGAGTCGCACGAAGCAATTTGAATGAGTGGTTCAGTACGCACAAAGCATGAAAAGATTCACTCTCTAGAAATCACCTTAAAAGCGTGTGGTCTCTAGATCTATCAACTCTTTTCATATCTTGAGCTCTTTCAAATGAGATCCTATTTATAGGCTCGGTCGGCCTCCTCTCCAACAGTCATATTTTCCTTAAAATTTGGAGGGACCTGTACACGTGTAACTCAACCAAAAGTTAGTTTGAAATAGAATAGACAACATAATTTAATAAAAAACCAAGTATAACTGAATGCATGACATCATTTTGTAATGGAGCATTTGTAAGCAAAATCCATACTAATTTAGGAGTGTATGTAAATTAAAAGTTTGGAGTCTAACCAAAAATGAAATTCTGAGTCTATAAAAAAATGATCGGATTCTATTTTATAGGAATTTGGAACCTTAAATCTGTAGAATTTCGGAGTCTGAATTTCTAAGGAAATTCAGAGTCTGGTTTCACCAGGGTTCGGAATCTAAACTTGCAGAGTTCAAAGTCGAACTGGTAAAAGTTCGGAGTCGAACTAATTAAGAGTTCGGAGTCGAACTCATGAAATTTTGGAGTCGAACTTCATAAGAGTTCGGAGTCGAAATACTTAAGAGTTCAGAGTCGAACTCATGAAAGTTCAGAGTCAAACTTCATAAGAGTTCGGAGTCGAACTACTTAAGAGTTCGGAGTCAAACTCCATAAGAGTTCAGAATCGTACCACTTAGAAGTTCGTATCCATAATTCGGAGTGGAACTTCATTATAGTTCACATCCAGAATTCGGATCCTAGAAACAGAATATTCCAATACTTTTCATTATATGATTCCGGGATTTTGGTTAAGAAACCAGTTTTTGTACTTAAGGAAAAATATTGCTACGTATAAGAAACTCTAGGTTAGGGTAAATTTCCTTACGGAAGAAAATTTTCCCTATGGAGGTAAAAAATACATTTTCTTATTTATAAGGTGTTTGTGATTTTCAAAACAAGAAGGAATGTAAAAGTCATAGGGAAAACCTTATTAACTCAACAATCACCCTTTTTTAGAAAGCACAAACATCCTTACAAAAAAAATATAATGACTTTGAAAATTTTCATTAGGCTTTGAAATTAAAACTTATCTTCCTTTGTTCTTGAGTGAAAGTGAATACAACTAACTCCCCCTTAGGCATTGAAACTATAAGGATTGTATTCTGAATTTCTGGAGTGGAGTTTTTATTATCATGGGAATGAAAAACTTTGAAGTGAGAAACTCCCCCTTACTTTAAGAATATTTCACTTAGAAATTTTTCTTTCTCCTCCTTAAAAGTAGTTATTTTTTCCTTCTCCCCCTTTGTGATTTTCAAAAATAATTAAAGGGTATGGAAAAGAAAAAATGGTACCTGAAACATTAGTATATGACAAGATACAACGAACCAAATAACATTTTATTAGAGTTGGGACAAATTTTACAAAGAAAGACAACTGCAACAAAAGATCGGAGTGGGTTCATTTTTCTTCCTTTTCCTTTGGAATCAGCTTCTTTAACAAAGTTTTGAGCTTATTTAGATCTCTTTGGTCTTCCTAGGCTTGCCTCTCCAAGGCTTTTTTCTTTTCTTCTTGGGTTTTCAAAGCCTGTCATGAGCCTCGATAGCTTCTTTCTGCATCTTTAACAATTCATCTTGCTGAACGAGACTTTTCTCAAGCACAATCCGGAGATTTCTATCATTTATAAGATTTTGAGACAGAGAATTTTCCTTGTCATTTAGTTCCTTCACTTGTTGAAACCAGGTACTCTTCTCAATAATCATCTCATCTTGAAGATTCTTAATCTTTTTATCTTCTGTGTCAAAAGATTCTTTCACGTCATTCTGAAAATTATCATACACAGCCAAGTCTTCCTAAACTCTCTTAGACGACTTTGTTACCTTACTGCAGGACTTTCTATGCACATAATAATCGATAAAGAAACTTTTTTTTCACTTCTATCTTCACACACTTTTCCATTAGCATGGATAGTGTCTCTGATTTTTGTTTTTGGCTTAGCTGAAGCATTTGACATCTAGTTTCAATGGTGGGAAAGATTGGAATGACGTCCACCAACTTTTTCAAAGACTCAACAATAAAATCATGCCCATGAGATGATGACTCCGAATCAGATACATCACTTTGATATTTCTCTTCTTCAACTTGCACTAGCTTCCTTCTAGAGGTACCACCAACCTCTTTCTTCCTGATGACATCTTTTATAAGAGTATCCATGAGAAATTTCTTCCCCTTATCAGATTTGGGAATTTGTTCCTCGTTAGGAGATACTTCCTCGGATTCAGAAACTTGAATAATCTAGTCTTCATCTGGTTTCTGTTTTTCTTGCCCTTCCTCAAGTAAATTCCTCTCAAAGTATTCTTCCTCATCATACAAGACATTTTATTCTTCCTCATGTTGCTTATCATCATTCTTACTACCTTCTTCACCTTCCTTTCCTGGAGTTACCAACTTTGCGGATCCTGCCTTATCTTGATAATCCTCTACTTTCTTGATCAAGAAATATAAATATTCACTTCCCTCTTCTTCTTCTTATTCTTCAACCTCTTCCTCTTATTCTTCAATAGGTTCTCTTTCAGCTTATTCAACTACTTCTTTACCCTTGGATTTTTCCGGAGTGGCAGTAGGAGTTTCTGGTAAAGAAGGCTCTGTAAGGAAATATTTCAGAACTGGAATCAGCTTAGAAGCTAACTTTGTAGCTCTCAGCAAATATTGTACCACTTCAGCTTCAGAAACTTTCTTTTTCATTTTCTTCTCTTTCGCCTACTTCTCTAACTCTTCTGCAGCTCTTTCTTTTAAGGCCTTAGCCTCTGTAGGATCCAATCTGAATTGTGGATCCCCTTCCTTCCTCTTCTGCTTATCATCCCTCTACTTCACAGCAACTTCATCAGGATAAGTTTTTTGTTTCTTTGGCTTGGGGGGAGCATACTGAGTTTCCTTATATTTATGATTTTCTTCATCAGCAGCCACTTCCTTAAGCTTTCTCTTCTTCCTTTGCTTTTTGGATGGTTCTGGAGTCTGTGTAACTTTCTGAAGTGCCTCGAATTCTTCCACAGAAAGAGAGTAGAATTCTCCTGATTCACTAGAAAAAACCATCTTCATCCTCTTCAAAGTATCATCACTCACTAGCATAAGCTTACAATTCCGGACTTTTTATTTAAATTCTACCTTGAAAGATTCTAAGCACCGAACTATCAGCTTAGATAGTAAGGAAGGAAACATGATTATATGAGATCTCAAATTGTCTTCTTTGATGTTCTTGATTGTAACCAAGACATGCCTCATCAAATTTATCTTTCTTATATTTTCCAAGAAATCTAAGACATAGATATCAATTTTCTTCAAATTGTCTTTGTCACCTATTCTTGGAACCAAAAAGCCTTGAACCCAAAGCTGAATAATTCTATTGTTCGGAGTGAGATGAGAAAACTTAATTGTTGAAGCATCCTTAAGTCCAAGACACTTCAGTACCTTCTCCTTGTTGAAACTTCCTTGCACGTCGGGAAGTTTGTGTGAGCAGAACTCAGTTTCTCATTCATAGGATAAACCAACCAAGCTCACGGACTTGGTGTAGGATAGCTTATAAGTCTTCCCATAAGACTTGAAAGAAAACCATTCTCTTCCATCTTCCATCTGGAAGGAAACAGACTCTTAGAACTCAATCAGCAAATCAGTATAAACCGGATCCTGTTTATCTGACTTTTCTACGCAAACATCCTCCCATCCATTCAGTCTAATATTCTTTGAAATAAGGGAATCAAGATTATAGAAATCTGGATGCACCAACCTTTCCCTAAAGATTAACCACTTCGAGATTGGCTTTGAAGTTGACATATCTTGAGATGTTGCTTCAACAGACATTCGGAATAGAGAGACCTGAAGGATTCTAAACGGCTTTGCAAAGATCGGAACCTGTATTAAGAAGAGCAGCAGGGCTTCGAGACGCGAAATCTTGAAAAACCGATGTGGTACAAGTCTTGAGGTCCCCTTTATATAGGCGATGGATGTGACCTTTGGTCTTCCAAAAGCCATCTAACAGTTGACAAACTTTTTGATCTGATATGACGGTTGTAAACATTCCCGCAAGGAAAACTTGACTCTGATCTTTTGAGGTTTTAAAGAAAACATTCGGACTTAAGGAAAACTAGAATCTGAAATATTTTTAAAAAAAACAGGAAAATACCAGTAAGAAAAATAAGATTATGAAAACTTAATTAAGGAAATCATACCTTTCAGATTGGCTAGAAAGATTGTTCGTAATTGGTAATAAAAAAACATTTCAAAAGACCATTACGAAAAAAAAAACCCCGTTACAAAAGTTCTAGCTCCCAGAAATTTTCATTCCAGAAATTTTGATTCTGGAAATTATCATTCCGAGAATTTTTATTTCAAAAATTTCCATTCTGAAACTTCCATCCCGAAAATTATCATTCCAGAAATTTCCATTCTGGAAATTCCATTCCTGAAATTATCATTCCGGAAACTTTGGAAAAAAACTGACTACGAAAATTTTAGTTACAAAATGTTTGAAAAACAGATTAAGAAAAAATTTAGTTATACTGACAATCAAATGTACTCCCCCTATGAAAAGGAGTTTGTTACTATTAGGATAATTGTTCAACAAGAAGTTAATGAAGAATGATTACCTTATGATTATCATTCCTAACTTTTGTTTAATGTATTCAAATCTATCAGAGGGTAAAGATTTTGTGAAAATATCATCAAGTTGATCTTGTGTTCTGATAAACTGAAGAATGGTATCTCCTTTAAGTGTGTGACACCTAAGAAAGTGATGCCTAATATCTATGTGTTTTGCATGAGAGTGATGTGCAGGGTTCTTACTTAGGTCAATGGCACTTTTGTTATCACACAAAATTTGGGTCTTAGAAAAACTCAGGCCATAGTCTGTGAGTGTGTGTTTCATCCATAACACTTGAGCACAACAACTTCCAGATTCTACATATTCATCTTCAGTAGTGGAAAGTGCTACAGAATGTTGCTTCTTGCATGACCAAGAAACTAATGAATCTCCTAAGAAATGACAAGTTTTGGATGTACTTTTTCTATCCATTCTACATCCACCAAAGTCAGCACCCAAAAAACCTTTTAAAACAAAATCATTTCCAGAAGTGTAAAATAATCCTAGATCCATGGTTCCCTTTAGGTAGAAAAAAATTCTTTTTACCACCTTTAAGTGAGATTCCTTAGGATTGGATTGATATCTTGCACATAAGAATACTGAAAACATTAAGTCTGGTCGACTAGCTGTTAAGTAAAGTAAACTTCCTATCATACCTCTAAAATATGTTTGATCTATTGGTTTCCCAGATTCATCAATATCTAAGGATTTTAAGGTACCGATGGGAGTACTTATACTCTTAGTGTTTTCATAACAATACTTTTTGAGAAGATCTTTAATATACTTAGGTTGAGATATATAGGTTCCTTCTGGTCTTTGATAAATTTGAAAACCGAGGAAAAATTTTAACTCACCCATCATACTCATTTCAAACTCAGATTTCATTATACTTGAAAAATAATCGGTTAAAGTTTGCTGAGTTGAACCAAATATAATGTCATCAACATAAATTTGAACAATCAAAACATTTTTCTTATCTTTCTTTATAAAAAGAGTTGGATCTGCATTTCCCTTAACATAGTTATTTTGAAGAAAAAAACCTGTAATTCTATCATACCAAGCTCGTGGGGCTTGTTTAAGGCCATAAAAATCATTGGTAAGTCTAAAAACATGATCAGGATGTTTTGTATCTTCAAATCCAGGAGGTTGTTCAACAAAAACTTCCTCTTGAACATATCCATTAAGAAAAGCACATTTCACATCCATTTGAAAAAGTTTAAAATTGAATAATGCTGCAAAGGAAAGTAAAATATGAATAGATTCAAGTCTAGCTAATGGAGCATAGGTTTCTTCATAATCTATTCCCTCTTACTGATTATAGCCTTTAGAAACTATTCTAGCTTTATTTCTTACAATGACTCCATTTTCATCACACTTGTTTCTGAAGACCCACTTTACTCCAATAACACAAGTTTCCTTAGGTCTTTCAACCAAGGTCTAGACTTTATTCCTTTCAAATTCATTTAGTTCATCTTGCATGGCTTTGATCCAATCATCATCACCTAAAGCTTCATCAGTGCTTTTTGGTTCTAATTGGGAAAGAAATGATAGATGTTCTACTTAATTTATCAAGGAACTCCTAGTCCTTATAGGTTGATTTACATCACCAATGATGCTATCACTGGGATGATTCTTAAGAAACATCTGATTTGGGTTTTGTAAAACCTGTTCATCAACATAGGGTAGAAAGTCTTCTGGGATAAATGTTTCAGAAGTATCTTCTTGAAAATTTTACTTATTAGAATAATCTTCTATCAAAGGTTGATAATCAATTTTTGAAAACACATCTGAGGATGTAGGTTGGGATGTTTTAAAAATAAAAGGATCAGATTCATCAAATTTTACATGCACTGTTTCTTCAACAGTACAAGTATTTTTATTGAAAACTCTATAATACTTAGAAGTTGTGGAGTAGCCTAAGAAAATTACTTCATCAGATTTTGGTGAAAATTTATGTAAATTATCTTTATTATTCAGAATGAATACTTTGCAACCAAACACCTTGAAGTATGAAAGTCTAGGATTTCTACCATTCCATAACTCATAAGGAGTTTTATTAAGAAAAGGTCTAATCAAAACTCAATTTATAGTATAACAAGCAGTACTAACAGCTTCAGCCCAGAAATTTCTAGCTATAGAATATTCACTCAACATGGTTCTAGTTATTTGTTGAAGAATACTATTTCTTCTTTCAACTACACCATTTTGTTGAGGAGTTCTAGGTGCTGAAAATTTGTGAGTAATACCTTTTCTACTACAAAAGGTTTCAAAATCAGAATTTTGAAATTCTCCTCCATGATCACTATGAATAGTTTTCAATGGAAGATTTTCCTCATTTTTAACTTGGTATCTAAAACTTTTGAAATAAGAAAAATATTCATTCTTCTTTTCTAGAAAATAGACCCATGTAAATCTAGTGTAATCATCAACTAGAGAAAATGCATAGTATTTGCCTCCAATGCTTCCAGTTTGTGTTGGACCAAAAAGATCCATGTGCACCAACAGTAATGCATCAATTGTTAAGACTTCACCGATTGATTTAAAACTAGATTTATGTTTCTTTCCATATTGACAAGGTTCACAAACTTTAGAAGAATCAAATCTAAGCTTCGGTAGATCCTTAACTAGTTTCTTCTTAGAGAGTTTACATAAGTTCCTAAGATTACAGTGACCTAATATTCTATTCCATAACCAAGAATGATCTTCCATTTTACTAAGGCAAGGTAAGTCTTGGCTTCTAAGGTATTATAAGTTCAAAGTGTAAACATTATCTTGCCTATTGGCTGAGAGAATAAATTCTTCCATGGAATTGTGAACTAAGCACTTATCATTCCTAAAATTCACAAGGTATCCTTCATCACATAACTGACTTATTCTAATGAGGTTGTGATTAAGACCCTTAACAAATAAAACATTTGAAATCAAAGTTTTACCAAGAAGAACAATGTTACCTATACCAAAAATTTCTACCTGAGCAATATCTCTGAAAGTAACTTTTCCTCCTTTCTTCTTGATAATATTTTCAAAATATATTTTATTACCAGTCATGTGTCGGGAACATCCATTATCCATGTACCAGTTGTTGTTGTTGGTACTTCCTTTATCTTCCAAAAATCAAGAAAAGAATTAAACTTTCAGAATCCAAACTTGTTTGGATCTGAGATTTCCAGATAACAAAATTTTGGGCACCCACATCTTCTTTGAAAAATATGCCTTATGAAATCCTAAAGATTGGGTTTTGTTTAAAGAACAGTTCTTTGCCTAGTGACTACCACATTGACACTTGGTAAAAAATGGGGAACTTTGTGGAACAAAGTAATTGTTACTAAAAGTTGGTTTAGCATGGGTATAACCAAATCCGGATTTGTTTCTTAAAGGTCGTATTTGAGAATAAATTTTATCAAAATTTTCTTTACCATGGGTAAAGTTTGATAAACACTTCTTTAAGGAAAAAATTTCAGACTTGAGTTTTATAACCAAGTTTTTATCTTCAAAATCATTAGATTTAGAACTAGAGCTAGGCTCGAAGATACGTTTCTTTGAAATTACTTTTTCTAACTCTTTAGAAAGTTTGTTCTTCTCATAACTTACTTCCTCAAGATTTTTTGAAATATTTATAAAATCAGTATTTTTTCTATCAAGATCTTTAGTAAGATATGATATTTCATTCGTAAGGATAGTATTCCTAGAGTTTTCCTTATCAAGTTTTTTATTGAGTTTGGAATTCTCAATTTCAAGAAGTTCAGCAAACCTAGAAACTTCTTCATAGGTAGGTAAAGTATTTTCTTCATCAGAAGAGGATTATTCATCTAAAGAGTTATAATATTCTCTATCATTATAATTTAACGAAACATTGGTCAATGATTCAGAATTTCGTACCTTAGCCATAAAACAATAATCATTTATAAGTAATCTAGCTATAAGACCAAGATTCTTTTGTCCTGAAGATTCATAATCAGGAGATTCATCTGAAGAGTCACCACCACTGGCACTCCAGGTGTCATTCGCTTTCAGAAATTTCTTAGATTTGGCTTTATAATACTTCTTTCTGTTCCTGTCAGAATGCATTTCTTTCCTTTCTTTCTTTTTGAGCAAAGGGCAATCCGGTCTAATATATCCAGCTCTCTTTCATTCATAACAAGTAACTTCTCCATATTTCCTATCTTTCCTTTCCTTTTTATTATACTTGGATTGGAAATTTCTCTAGCCATCTATCTTTTTCATCCTTCGAGAAAGATTGTCTATCCCGTTTTCAGAGACTTCACTTTCACTATATTCGGATTGGATAATAACTTTCTTAGACTTGGATCTGGTTACTCTCTCATGGGTCTTAGATTTCATATGATTTGATGTTATTGTAAAAGCAACAGTACCATTTCCATTATTCTTCTTGATGTTGTCAGCATCTCTCTTCATTCTTGTTTCATGTTAGAGAAGAGTTCCAAATAGCTCATCTAATGATATTTGAGTGACCTTCCTATTCTCATCAATAGCTTTTATTTTGGATTCCCACTCATTGGGCATAATATCAATTATCTTATCCACAAGAGCTTCATCATCCAGACCTTTCTCTCTCATAGACTGAAGACTGTTCACTATAGTCATAAATCTCTGTTGAACTTTGCAAATTGGTTCACCATAAGGAAAATTGAATCAGTGTTATTCAGCTCTAAGCATGGCTCTCCTAGTCTCAATCACTTTAGAAGTTCCAAAGTGTGTAACCTCTAACTTCTTCCAAATACAATTAGATGCTTCACAAGAAGAAATTTGGATATATACATTTCTAGTCATTGAACATAGTAAGGTATTATGTACCTTATAATTGAGTTGATATTCTTTCTTTCCCTGGGTAGTGAAAGTTCTAACTTCTTTATCAGGAATTTTATAATCGCCAGTAAGCATAACGAAATTATCCAATCCAGTATTGATAACGAAAGTCTTCATTCGATCTCTCCAATACTCATAATCGTTCCCATCAAAAATTGGTGGTCTTGTAGGATTTAGATTGTCAATAGAACCAACATTGATTCCTGCCATTCTTAAAATAACCTTTGGTACACAAACTTGTTAGTATCAAGAGTTCGTAATGAAATAAAATATATGAATCCAGAAAAACAATATGACTCCAGAAAATTAACTCAGAATATTATGTGAAAAAAACTTAGTAGATGTAAGAAAAAGATGAATCAGAAATTTATGAGTCTGAAAAATATGAATCCGAAAATTTCCTTCTGAATCTAATCGTGAGATTGAATCAGATTGAACCAAACCTTTGTGGTTTGAGTTATACTCCTCTGATACCAATTGTAGGATTGAAATAGTGATGTAGATGCTCAATTTACAAGAGGGGGGTGAATTGTAAACTTTAAAAATTTCCTTAAGCAAGAAAAGATCTAAGTTTAACAATGATAAACTAAGCAGATTCACAACACCTCTAACTACAATTGGAAATTGGAATAAGTAATGAAGTTGCAAACTTCTAATTCTACACACTTTCTTGAAACAGGAAAGTGATTCCGAATAATAGGTTTCGGAAATATGGATCCGGAAATTGAAATATATCCTAAGTTTACAATATGAGATTCTACCTTAAAGTGTATAGAATCAAAATGAATCAGAGTAAAAGTGTAAGAAAATATAAAAAAGATTATACTTTCCTTACAATACAATATGCAGCGGAAAAACAAGTAGTATAACTACAAGTAACAAAAAATAACTCTTTTAACCCAAAGAGAAGGGTATCCAACAACCTTGGATAATGGTCCCTTGATTTATACTTTCAAGAAAGTCTGTCTTACCCACACCAGGGTAATCCCTCGATACGAAGATCAGAGTCTCTATCTTGCTATCCCCGCAAGCCCTCAACTTCAAGGTATTTGGAGCCTCTGTCTTCCTCAGCAAGGAAGCCCTCGAACTTCAAGGTAGTCGGAAACTCTGTCTTCCTATCCTCGGAAGTCCTCAAATGTAATCACCAACATTCGGAGTCGCACGAAGCAATCTGAACGAGCAGTTCAGTACGCACAAAGCATGAAAAGCTTCACTCTCTAGAAATCACCTTAACAGCGTGTGGTCTCTAGATCTATCAACTCGTTTCATATTTTGAGCTCTTTTAAATGAGCTCCTATTTATAGTCTTGGTCGGCCTCCTCTCCAACGGTCATATTTTCCTTAAAATTCGGAGGGACCTGTACACGTGTAACTCAACCAATAGTTAGTTTGAAACAGAATAGACGACATCGTTTAATAACAAACCAAGTATAACTAAATGCACGACATCGTTTTGTAATGGATAATTTGTAAGAAAAATCCATACTAAGATAGGAGTGTAGGTAAATTAAAAGTTTAGAGTCTCACAAAAAATGAAATTCGGATTCTATAAAAAAAAGATTGGATTCTATTTTATAGGAATTCGGAACCTTAAATATGTAGAATTTCAGAGTTTGAATTTATAAGGAAATTCAGAGTCTAGTTTCACCAGGGTTCGGAATCTAAACTTACAGAGTTCAAAGTTGAACTGGTAAAAGTTCGGAGTCGAACTACTTAATATTTTAGAGTCGAACTCATGAAAGTTCAGAGTCGAACTTCATAAGAGTTCGTAGTCAAACTACTTAAGAGTTCAGAGTCAAACTCATGAAAGTTCGGAGTCGAACTTCATAAGAGTTCGAAGTCAAACTACTTAAGATTTCGGAGTTGAACTCCATAAGAGTTTGGAGTCGTACTACTTAGCAGTTCGTATCCATAATTCTGAGTGGAACTTCATTATAGTTCACACCCAGAATTCGGATCCTAGAAACAGAATATTCCAATACTTGTCATTATATGATTCCAGGATTTTGGTTAAGAAACCGGTTTTTGTACTTAAGGAAAAATATTTCTACGTATAAGAAACTCTAGGTTAGGGTAAATTTCCTTATGGAAGAAAATTTTCCTTATGAAGGTAAAACATACATTTGCTTAAGTATAAGGTGTTTGTGATTTTCAAAACAAGAAGGAATGGAAAAGTCATAGGGAAAACCTTATTGACTCAACAAGCACTTCTCATGGTCACTCATAGATCACGTGAAGGACTTTTATCTGGAAATGTGAAGAACATCTCACACACCTGCTATATCATGCTAGACTTAAAACAAGATAACACAAAGAAAATATTAGTCATTCTCAATATAAAAGATAGAATAAAGACTAAAGGTGGGAGAATTATGTGATTAATATACGTGCTAACCCTCATGCACTTTGTGTGAACTACCTAGGATATGGGACAGCACCAGTACAAGTTTCCTAGATCTTACAATGCTCCTTCAGTATACTATTTGGGTTATGTAAAGTCCTTTAGACATGTAAAAGCACATCACTTGGTTCCCCTCGGTCATGCCAACCATGTCTTGTGAAAACTTCCAGGCTCACTATTCAAGTATCATGATGTCCTTTAGATGTATCACTGGAATCATATGGCAGCACCAGTTCATGTTAGTTGAGCCTCACAGTCGCACCTGGGCATGTCAATTGGATCTCATGATTCCATCCAAGCACACCGACCAGGTCTCACAATACCCACCATACATGTTAGTAAGGACACATGAAACCCTCTAAGACATGTCACAATGACTCTCATGACGCCATCCAAGTATGGCATCCATCTCTTGAAATGACACAAGGGCATTTTAGATAGATCACATGACACCCTCTAGGCAAGTCAGTCGAGGTCATGCAATGTCTTCTAGGGTCAACTAGACATGCCTTGTGATGTCCTCTAGAAAATCCATCCTTGATCATGAAACAACCTTTATACATTCCATAAAAATTATGTGAAGTCGTATAAACAAGTCAAATTTATCATAAAATTGTCTTTGGACATGTCAGGTAGACACTCGCCTACATGTCAAGCAGGAAATCAAGGAATGTAAAGTAGATAATCAGTGCATGTCAAGTAGGAAAACATGCCAAGTCATTAAGGGAATCCTTAGATTTGATGGCTTTTTCCATCATTTGTGTGTAAGCACTGATTATAATTGGAATATTTGTGTGTAATCCCCGATCAATTGAACTATAATGACTATAATTCCTTCTATAACAAAGATAAGTAGGACACCTCCCCGAGGCCCGATCTCTATATTAAATCTTCTAAGGATTGTCTTAGTACAGATGTCTCACATCCATATTCAATGATAATGATCATTTTCCATACCTTATTTACCACACTGATCATAACTCATGTGAGATTAGAGAGTTTAAATAATCATATCATCTTCACCATAAATCTCTATCAAGTAAGGGAAATATTAGTGTGTAAGGCCTGCTTAACGAAACTACAATGATTATGATTCCTAATATAACCAGTATACATAGGACGAATTCTTAAGGCCCAAGACTGAACTCAAATGGGAATCAACCTCAGTGTGGGTCCCTCTATGTCTCTAAAATTTCAACCATTGGGACCCAATCATTACCATGGGCTGATCATCCTATCTCATCCCTTAGCAGACTGAGAAATTCCCTAAACTATGATGACTCTGATTCCTGTTATAACCAATATATATAAGAATCCTTCCTAAGGCCTGATACTGAACTCAAATGGGCATCCACCTTAGTGTGTTTCCCACCATGTCTTTTACATTTCATCCATCATGACCTAATCATTCCCATGGGTTGATCATTCTACCCAATCCCTCAGCGGACTGAGAAATTAATTAAACTATAGTGACTCTGATTCCTTTCATAACCAATATATATAGGACACCTCTTTGAGGCCCATGATTCAGATCAAACATCCCAAGGTATATCCTAGTTTATGATCCATGCATGAGTGTATAATTATATTTATTACTTTATATCCCTTGTTTCTCACACTGAGCATATCTCATGTGGGATTAGGGAGTTAAAATAGTCATATCATTCACATCATGAATCTCTACCAGCTAGAGAAATGTTAGTATGTAATCCCTGATGACTGGAATGATATAAACCTCCCTCGTATGAGGAAATCTACCTTAGGTCCAGTCCCAAGTGCATGAATGAACTATGAGAACTATGATTCCTGCAATAACCAGGACATGTAGGATGCCTTTCTAAGGCATGATCCCAGATAAGTACCCAATTCGGTGTAAGTCCTCTCATGTCTCCAACATATCAAACATAGATACCCAATAATTACCATGGGATGATAATTATACCTCATCTTTCAGTGGAATGAGAAACAAAATGAACTATGAAAAATCTAATTCTCTCTATAATCAGGATATATAGGACATCCCCCTGAGACTCGAGATTGAATATTTGGTTCCCTAGAGCACTCATATATGTTCTTTCCATATGACATTAAATTGTATGAGTTTAAAAAAATACATGGGTTTTGATTCCTTAAATAACCAAGATACGTAGAACGCCTCATAATGGCTCAATACCTTCCTCAGAATATTAACCACCTCCCTGTATGGTAGCAAATTCCAAAGCTCTTAATTATATGGCTTCAGCACATAAGTAGTTGTTCATTACTGGAAAATTTATGAAAACCCTTAAATTCATAGATATAGATTCATAGATGAGATCCATGAATTTTTAACATAAAATAAACTCAACCCATAATCATTTTGTTGGGGTAACAGGTCCCATATCGAGATTAGGAAGAGATTTGTGAACATATCTTAAATCTATAAGAGAGTCCTGGAGTAGGCAATAATCCCCCCCCCCTCAAAAGGGTGTGATGATCCCAACCTCACATCCTCTTGACCAATATGATTCCCCACTACCATCAAGCTTGAAAGCCCAGGTGAACACCTCATGGATGGGGGAACCATTGTGTGTTTCTATGAAAGAGTGGAAATAGTAACCTGATGTTAATGATTGTGCATGAAATAAAACCCCCACAATCAAACATCGGGCCTAGATGAACCTACCTCAATGAGGGTTCCTAGTCACACTCTTTTACCCAAATAAATTTTTATATATGTATAAATGAATTATTTGGGTATCAATTAATTATAAATAAAAATAAAAAACATTTGAGAGAAAAAGATATTTTTTTTTTGAAAAGATGTTTTTATACTCATAATGTATTTTTATCTTGATAAATTAAATTAATCACTATTTTTGAATGATTTTAAATAATTTTATATATTATCTATTAAATTAAATTTTTTAAATTTTGTTTAATATTTTTTCTAGTCATGGTATAAGAATAAACCAAGTTTCATGGTTAATTTTTTTTAAAACAGTTTTCATCGCGTATTGCACACTTATTTTGAAAATAATTCATGAAACTTATAAAAATTGAATTTTATAAAATGGATTTAATATTTGGAATTATTATTTTAAATTTTAGTAAATATACCCCTTTTATTTTTTTTCATTATAAATAGTAACTATGGTAAAATTTATCACCTTGATAAAGGTAAAATCGGGTTAATATAGGTTAAAATAAGTGATAAAACCTTAATTTTTCATCCAAAATATTATTGGATGAATTGAATTAGACCCTTAACACCTTATTATTTAAATTTAGTCATTTAATGGACACTTTTCTATAAAAGTGACCTGTATAATATTTAAAGCAAATAAATATACAAAATGTCGCTCTCTTAGTGTTAAATATCACTCATGTGTCCACATAGGGACAAAAGAAATTTATGAGAAAATATAACTATCTATTTTGATCTTAATGAAATTATTTTCATGATATAAATTTATTTCAAATTTTTAGTAATTATATAATGACCTTAAATTCTTATGCAACATCAATGCAGTATTTCTCTAATTAATAAAAAATAAATAAAATGATTTTAAAAATATTAAAAGTAATATAATTTGAGTGATTTATCATGTTCCTATAATTTTTTATATTAAAATAAAATATTATTGTTATTTTAAATAATTAAATTCTAATTCTAATTTTGTATTTATTTCTTTAAATTCAAATTAAATGAATAGTTTCTAAATTAGAAATAAATGATATTTTTTGAAAATAATATTTTATTAAATTACATAAAAATAATAAAAAATTTAAAATAATAAAATTGGGATAATATATGGTCTAAATTTTCATAAATTTCTCATTTATAGTCCACTTGAAACCATTTTTCTTGAGAATTCCTTTAATCTATTTTAATATTTTAAGAAATTCTAAGGATGTCCCTCCCCTCAACTATAAAAGGGAACCCCTCCTTTATCTTCTTCAGACCACTTTAATCATTCAATATTGAACAAAATATATTAATATATATTCCCCAAAACCCTATAAACATTATATATTTGATTTTATTCCCAAAATAACTACCTCAAGAGCCCTTAAGAGGAGATCCAAATGAGTTATTTCAAAGAATAGTTAATTTCCCTTATCAGTCACTTTCTTTTTAATTATTATTTTACCTCCTAAAAATATTTTATATTCTTATTAAAGTAATAAATTAATTATCCATAAAATACATAAATTTTATTAGGATTATTAAACCATATTTATTCACTCTCTTTCCATCAAATGGGAAGTAAAAACATTATTTGTGCGTACGTACATCTTATTGTCTCCACGTAGTGATAAAATTAATTTATCATCACCATATTTTATGGATGGGTATTATGATGGGTTTAATGTTTATATATAAAAGTTATAAAATAATAAATCATATTTATTGATAATAAAATATATACCTTATTTCCTTCCAAACCATCAGAAAATGATAACGGCGATCGTGTTTACAAGTGAATCACCACCTCCACAAGGTAATGAGATTTGTTTTTTATTTATGTTTTACTTAGATGGTAATAAGGATGTATTTAATGAATATATATGATATGTATGATATAATAATTATTTTTTAAAGGATATTTATTATTTACCTTTCCTTTTTCCCATATATTGAAAAATGAGAACAACATTCATCTGTATGTACAACCTACTAACTCCATGAACGATGTAATTATTTTTCTATATCGATCTTTTATGAATAATTATAAAATTTTATATCAAGAATATATATGTGTGTGTGTGTGTGTTATATTTAAATCATTATGAACATTATATAGATGAGTTAACCATGATCAAAATACAAGTACTAAAACTTCCAAACCAGAATATACATGAAAAATGAAGTAGATATCACCGAGAACAATGATTTTAGTAAAGAAATGTTAAAAAATGGGTGATAAAAGGTTATAATTAAATAATATATGGAATTATATATATTATTATGGTTATATAATAGTTTTATAATAAATATATATTCATTAGACATTAAGTATCAATGCATACGAAGAAATTTATACCTATAGTAAGGAATTCTCATCTAACTTTTATTTTTATGGGACACGAGCCTTATACACAACTTGTTTCTTTTGGGTGGTGTATATAATAACCATGAAGTTATTTTATGATTATTATTATAAAAATTATATGGATTTACATATCCATATAATTCTAGTTCTTTTATTAGAATTATAATTCAAAAGTTACCAAAGTAGAAATGGTTTTATATTACAATCTCATTGTTTATCATAACTATTTATGATTAAATTCTTGATGATAAAATATTATGATCTTCCACTCAATAAACTTATGAATTTTATTATACTTTGGTTATTTACTTAAAATAATTTTTTTTCTTTCATTTTTTCACTTTAAGTTCTCAAGAGATGAAAAATATATTTTTAAGGAAAATCAATTGTATTTATCTATTCGGTTGAAAAAACTTTTTCTTCCATATATATGCTTTCTAAAAATGTTTTAAATAAGGTTCTTAATATTATAATATTATTTTTTAAAGTCATTTTTACCCATGTTTGAATATTTACAAAAAATCCAAATGAATCTTATTTTTATTTTCTGAATTAGGTATTATTTTTATTTTTTTACAAAAGTGTAAAAGGAATGTTTTATTTTAACTTATACGGCATTAATGGAATTTCATGTTGTCATTTTCACTCAAGGATTTGATTATTACTTTACAATTATCCATGGATATTTTAAAATAAAATGTTTTCCATAATATTTTGTAAATTATTATATTTTAAAGAAGTGGTTTCAAAATGGAAAGGTTATTTTTATCAAGAATGATTTAATGATATTTTAATGGTATTTATATTAATCAAAGAAAACAAACATTGAATATACTTATGATTTAATTAGGATATGATCCATACTAGCCTTATTTTTTATTTGGATGTTTTATTTCTATGATGACAATATTTTTATGAAGAAAGTTCCTTTTCCATGGGTTATGATATGATTAAATGATGATTTTTTTATGAAATACATTCCTTTTACACAGGTTATACTATGATGAAAAGATTAAATGTTTATGAAACTAGCTTATTTTCCATAGGTTATTCTATGTTGAAATGTTTATAAATCCCATTTATTTTCCTGGGTTCTAAATGATGAATGTTTTAGGATCTTGATACACATATATGTATGGTTTTCATTATGTGATAGTGCTTATCTTATAACCAAGGATGGTAGTTATGTTATAACCAAGGAAAATGGTTATGTTATAACCAAGTATGGTAGATATGTTATAACCAAGGACGATGTTCATGTTATAACTGAGGATGGGAGGGACCTATATCTCCCTCCAATGCATTACATAAAGATTTATATCTCATGAGAGAAAAAATACTAGAATGGAGAGTGAAACCAGTTCAGTAAGGGAATCTATCCACTATGATAGTCTTTGAAGTGAAGCTTGACTATTATGATGACTTGGCGAGTGAACCAAATCCACTATGATAGTCTTGGAAGTTAGCCTTAACTACTAAGGAAATTATTTTCTATGCTTATGTTTATGCCAAAAAAGTATATCTTATGCCAATGTAATTATATAATGGATATTATTCTTTGATTCCTTTATGATTCATGTATTATGAACCACCAATACTTAAGCCATGATTCAAGACTATGATCTATGATATACTGGGTATGATTTTCAAATGTTATGATCATGTTCTCAAAAACTTATTTTTGTGTTATGATCAAGTCACTACAAAAAATAAGAAGTTATTATTGGTGGTTTATTAGTGCTAGTTCTAGTAACCACTGAGAAACAAATTCAGTTAAAAATAATAATATCACAGGGGTTTATTCAAACCACTACTATATTTTTTATTTTAATACTTAGTAGTGATTTCTATTAAACCATCATGTAATGTTTTAAAAACCCCTAATTTCATCCCCATACCCTTCCCCTTTTGTACAAGCCTAACCCCTATCCCCCCTTCCCCGACCTCCTCCTCTCCCCTCCCTGATATGACCCCGACCTCGCCACTTCGTCAGCTACCCACATGAACCCACCCCTCTGACCTACCTCATTTATCCTAGACAACGACCTTGACCCCTGTGACCCCCCCCCTTAACATCCCTCTACCTAACGATGATATGGACCCCCCTCCGACCCCCCCCCCCCAATGATTCCCCTCCTCGGTGGTGATGAGGACCCCCCCCCCCCCCTCCAACCTCCCTCTCCCAGGCTCGGTTACCCTCCTTGGAATCTCAAATCCCCTCTATGGCGATAAGGAAGACTCCCCCCCCCCAAGTTTGTATCATTTTTTAATCACCCTAAATATATTATTGAGTAGGATTATATGGAAAATCATGTGTGATAAAAAGAGTATATAATTTTTTTGTATTCATTCAACATTAACGTATATATGTAATTTTGTTTTATAATGTGTTATTTAGTTTTCATAGTTATTTTTTGTATTTATAATAAACATTAATTTTGGTTATGTTCCATTAAATTAAAAAAATTGTTTATGATATAAGTCAGATATGGAATCTAGATCATTCATAATTTCATGTTTTTTATTTGATATTAATTAATAATACTTTTTCTATATATTTTAATACCTCCAATTTTTTTTATATACATAATTGAGACTTTTTTACAACTCATGACCAATTGGTGGTAGGATTTCAGGTCACACGTGGTTTCATAACCAACCTTTGAAAGGTATCCAAGGATAAAGGCCTTTAAAATGAGATTTTATACACTTTTTAAATTTATTAGAATGATTCTTGTTTCATTCATATGCGAGGAATCATTTAGTTTAATAAAATATATCAAAAATGATATAGTAGTTAGGGTTAAGTTTTACATGAATGATAATCAATTATTGGTTATGATAACTAGAACATCCAACATAGTTTCATTGATTTTATTTTAACTAACATGATTTTTAAGAGAACTAATTATAGTGTATAGTTGTTTTGAGTTAAATGACTAATTTTTTTATCATTTGATATGAATCAAAAAATCCCAATTGTTTTCCAAATATATGATAATGTTTTCACTCATCATAAAACCTTTGATTTTTTGGATCCCCTCAAAGTAAAAAAATGATTCAACATATTAAATAGTGGACCTTAAGACCATCTCCAACCCATGTTAATTTAGCACGAAAATGCTAATCACCTTTCTTTGAAGAATGGTTGTGCTGATTTGTTGAATCCCAAAACTGTCCCTTCTCTTCTGACTAATAGTAATGTTTCTGAGGCCCAAACTAAATCCTCCCAGTCTTGGGCAGACATGGCTGAGAATACACAACAGATTGTTAGTGGATTAACTTTTAGAGATTCCCTATCTAAAGGAATTGCTGAGGAAAAAGAGTGTGAAGAATATGATGATAGCCAAGATATTAAAGAGCGTGGAGTAAAAGCTGATGTTGATGCTGATTTTTGGCAGGAGCAATCAGTTATTTCCTCAAGGAATAGAAAATGAAAAAAAATGGATGCTGCCTCTTCAAGGTCTAATCTCTCCCAAACCTACAGACATAGTGAGGGCTCAAAAAGAGCAGTTGGAACTCTTATGGATTCGAGCTGCAACTTTCAAAAGCCTGTCAGTAGGTAGCAGCGCTATAAGGGAGCTGGTCCTACTGGTAAAAAGTCAGCTTCTAGCTCCCCAGGCCTTGGAAGACTTCGCAACCCAGAAACTACAAATGAAACTGAGGTGATTCAAACACGTGCAGGGGACATAAATGGACCAGACTCTATTCAGATTTTAGGGACATGCAAGGATACGATTGCAGACTCTCCTGATGCTGGAAAGGATTTTCGTGACGCTACAAATGTTCAATTAATAAAAAGAGACATTGATACCTCATAAGGATCGGTGGAAGGCTCCGGCAAACTACAAAACAGACAGAGTCGCCTGCAACCTAAGGGTACTCAAATCCCAGTTACAGCAACTCCAAGTGCAACAAAAGATTCTTTAGGGGACCCATTAACTCCAGATGCAATGGGAGAAGAGCAAGTTGTGCTTTATGCTATGAAACAGCTGGATCCTCATCCGACAAGATTAAATCTATTTCTAAGGTGAGTTTATCCAAATCCTTTGATGCACTTGCATCCGGAAGTAGCAAGGAGGAAGGAAAAAAGTTCTGAATATGTGTCTGGAATAGTGGAGACGACAACTGCTATGGATGTTGATCTTCCTGACGATGGAGGTGGTCCTTGGTTGCAGTCTAGAACATCGCGTCGGGGACGTCCCCTAGAGGTAGGGGTGGTAGATCCCCCACCATAGTATGAGCACTTGTTCCCGAGTGACATGATCTTGTTTTTGTTTTGGATGTTCCGCCTTTTCTTACTTGTTCAATAAAGTGGTCTTTGAACCTCAATATTTTTAAAAAAAAGTTTCCTGATTGATATTATGTTGTATTTGGGATGGTGAATCAAATTTTATGGAAAATAAAAAAAATGAAAATACTTTCAATGAAATACAAAGTGACCCAACAGAGGAGAATTCAGTTCAAAATTTATTAAATGAAGCATTTGGTTTTCTAGAATACAATGTAAAAGATTTTAATAGATCAAAAGAACCTTATGTTGATCCTAATTAGGTTAATCTTGCTCAGAACTTCAGTGAAAAAAAATTATTTTTATGAATTAGTTGAAGATGGACAATAAAAATTGTATGAAGGGTGTGCCAAGTATTCGAAGTTGTATTTTTTAATAAATGTGTATCATGTCAAGTGTATATGTGGAATTATTGACAAATAAATGTCCATGATTTAATAGTTTCTTCATGATGAATTTATTGAATCTAAGATCCTTGTATCATAATATGAGATTAAGAAACCCATCAACAAACTTGGACTTGATTATAAAAAAATACATGAATGACCTATTGATTTCAAGTTTTACTGGTGAGAAGTGTCTAATAAAGAATAATGGATAGGATTTCATACAAGCATATGGAAGTCAATGAAAAACAAATAGATTATAAATCAATACAACCCTAGGAAGAAATAGAAGAAGAAAACTCTTGTAAAGGTATTGCGATAATTTCCTTTGAAACCATACTTGTAAAGATTATTCATGTCATCTAAGACAAATATGACATGAAGTGGCATGCTCAGGATAGTAAAAATGTCTTGATGATACGTCAAAAATATTCAACATCATGGAAGATGTTTGATTCTATATATCTAGATTTTTCCTCTGATCCTAGGAATATACATTTGGGATTAGCTTTTGATGTTTTAACCCTTTTGGTACTTTAAGTACTAATTATAGCATTTGGCCAGTAGTTTTGATCCCCTAAAATCTACCTCCATGGATGTTTATGAAGAAGAATTATTTAATTATTTTTATTATTATTCATGGAAATAAAATACTTGTAAATGACATTGATTTATACCTTCAATCTCTAATCAATGAATTGTGAGAATTATGGGATGATGGTGTGGAAACATATGATTATTCAATGTAACAACTATTCAAAATGAATTCTAATTTAATGTGGAAAATTAGTGGATTTCCTAGAATAGGAAATTTATCTGGTTAGAACACACAAAATGGTTTTCCTTATCGAGTTTTTAAGTTTTATTTTGAACCTCAACAATTACCTCATAGAAACAAATGGTGTTTTATGTTTCATATTCTATTTCTTTATGCTTCTCATAAATTTAGGTTTAATAAGACATTATTAAATAGAGATATTTAAATGAGAAAGTCACTTAAGGTGTTATCTGGTTCAAAAATTTTAAGACAATTAATGAATTTCACTGATGAATTTGGAAAATTTCATCAATTTAAAGAAGGGGGGAAAGGGTATGAGGTACAGTATCTGAGGAATCTAGAACACAACAATGGAAGAAAAATAGTATATTTTTTAAAATTCCTTATTGGGAGTTTAATTTGGTATGTCATAATATTTATTTAATGTATATTGAGAATAATGTATTTGATAATATAATTTTTACAGTGTTTAATGAGCATGGTAAATCAAAGGATCGCCTTAATGCTCGTAAGGATTTAGATTCAATGAATATAAATCATGGTTTGTGGGAAAATGATAATGGAAAGTATCCTTTGGATATTTTTACAATGAAAAATCATGATAAATATGTATTACTTCTAACATTAAAGAATTTAAAAGTGTCATATGGGGATTTAAGTGACATATCAAGGTTTGTTGACTTAAAACATCAAAAATTACATGGATTGAAAAGTCATGACTCGCATATTTTTATGGATTAGTTGTTGTTGTTGGATTTTTATAATACTTAACCTGAAAAAGTAAATGTGGTTATAGTTGAGTTTTGTACCGTTTTCATAAATATTTGTGGAAAAACTCTAAATCTAGCTGAGCTTGATAAATTTCAAGAAATAATTGTTTTGACACTATGTCATTTGGAGATGTTATTTTCCCCTTCATTCTTCATAATCATGATTCATTTGACTATTAATTTGGTTGAAGAAGAGAAACTTGGTGGACTGGTACATTATCGATAGATGTATTCAATTGAGAGATATTTTGATATTTGTTTATTTTAATTGGTGAATTATATTTTATCAAATCATTGTGTAATTTTTTTAATATGTTTCTTATTCTTTTCATCAGGTACTTATGTCATTTGAAATCATATTTGAGGAATAAATCTCAACTAGAAGGATCTATTTTTTAAGGTTACATAGCCAAAGAGTGGTTGACCTTATGTTATAGGTATTTGTACGGGATTGAGACTGTATTCAATCATTATAGACATGTTGACGACATATCCACCAATTGTCGTTCTGAAAATCAGTCATTAGTATTTCAAACTATATGACGACCAATTGGAAAGGGGTAAAATTTTACACTGACTGAATTAGAGTTTCTACAAGAACATAGATATGTGCTAATCAATAGTGTTATTTCTGATCCATTTGTTGAATAATTGCAAATACAAACAAAGTGTCGACTAAGGGGTCAATATCTAAATGAGCTGGAATTAACAAAAGATATTAATAAGGAGCTTATCAAATGGTTCGTCCATTATGTAATTATATACTCATATTCATATTATTGATGTGAAGTTATTTTTTCTATGTTAAAAGTAACACCTTATATCTTTTTTTCTAGATAATAAATGTTGAAAATCGAGCTGAAATATCTTTCTGTCTATCCCACCACTTGATTAACCTTTGGCCATGGAGCAGTTGGTCACCCCTCCATCAAGGGGATATTGGTGAGTTACCGTTTCTGGTATATATGTAATTTTTCAAAAAAATATATATTTTTTATAAATTTTTTTAATGAATTTTTCAAACAGATAATGAAAAATATAGAAGGGATACAAATATGAACACACCAGATGTATGGAACCTAAATGAATTCAAGATTATCATTCCATTTGATGAGTTTGGGGTGCCTACCGGTGATGATGTCTGAATCTATGGACAGATTCTTAGGCAGCTTTCTTGTGAGACGGTGAGCTTTCCCATTAATTATAAATATTGGAGGCTTATTCCTAAATCTTGGAAAAATGAGGTCTTTGATACTCGAGTAAAGATAACATTGATTTAATATTCATTAATAACTCGTTTAAAAACATGAGTAAAATTCTGTAATATACTCATAAAGTGTTATTGTTTTTTATTTCAAGATGTTTTTTTATTTTGATGTCCCTGACTCTGTTTCATGCCCTTAGACTTAGAAAATTTTGGGAAAGATATGGAGAGATTTTAAATGGATATTATAGCATGATTTTAATGACACTTCTCTAAGATCATGATATGTGTATAAGAAAGTTCCTGAAAGATTTTCTCATGAGAAATGGAATCTCTTTGTCAATATCAAAAGAGATATGTCTCATGAGATAATTGTATATATCATACTATCTTAATAACATAAACTTAATAAAATTATAGTTGTTATTAATGTTCCTATTTTTTTAGGAATTATCTAAAAAGCTATGAATCATGAGAAGCAAGTCATTTCTCACATCGCTCGGTATCAGAGTTTTTCAAGAAAAAGAACAATTCTGGTTTTTATTTTATTCATTGTTATTTATATTATTTTATTATAAATCAAGGTTTTTTCAAACTTGATTATATTATTTTATAAAGGCTAATCAATTATGTCACTTTTTTTCCAAACAGAGATGTGGTTTAAAGTGCATAGTAAACTCAATGGTAGTTTTTTAAATGACCCTACCAAAGATATTGGAGTAAGTAATTTTCATTACCATTTCATATTATTTCATTACTATAAAAACATAATAACAAAAAATATATTATAAATAATAATCTTTAAAACCAATTAGTTAGGTTCAAGACTTGTTTTTTGTTATAATATAATTTTCATTATTATGTTTTTATTGTAATGAAATAATAATAAATAGTGACGAATGTTTTATTAATTAGATAATATTATGAAGTCCAAATATTTTAAAAAATCATTATTAATATTTTTGTATTAACAGATTAAAATTCAATAAGTTTGGGATGTAAACCCTTCACAATCGTCATCAGTTTCCAAAAACGATGTAGTTAGAATCGTTTTCGGGAAGGAACATCCCAGACTTATATGGGGGGTGGGACCTGGGCCTACTCCATCATATGTCTTTGGTAGGGAGGTGACATCTATTACTCCTACACCCAGTGGGGGTTTGAGTAGTGTCATTGATCAAAAATCACAAATATAAATTAAAATATTGAAATAAAAAGTGCAAGAACAAGACTCTTATAGGAAAACATGGGATCAATGGTGGTCACAAATGGAAAATGCTTTAGTTTCTATATTTCAGCGGATAGTCAACATGATCCCTAAGGAAATTTTTAGCCTTATATCCCATATAGACAAGGTAAATTCTAAATTCCATAGATCATTAACACATTTTTAAAGAATATATACAACATCCATAAAAAAAATAAAATGAAAATTTTATATAGAAAACACATATTTCAAGTCATACTGACCACATCTTATTACAGATTGAAGTTTGGTTGATTCGTACACATCAAAAATGATTTATAAATCATTATCTATAATTTTGAAAATAATAAAATCTTTTTTTCCTAATTTTTACTTGGTAAATACTTCATAAAGGTACAAAATCCTTTAAAACCAAGCATTGGGGGTTCAAAACTATGAAAACGATGTCATATTTCCTTGAAATCAGGGGACAATGACCATTGATTTAATTTTGAAATGTAGGAACTGACGAAACATCATTCTGAATGGTGGTTTCCCCATTATGGCCATAAACATGTTTTTAGTGTTTTAAAACACTAAAACGTGAGTGGAATGATCAAAACCATAGAAAAAGACCTCATGTTGATTTTAAATCAATAGAAAACTACCTTTGAGTTATTTTTGATATTTACACATAGAAAACACTTAAATATGTTGTGTGATGTGGTTGGAATAACCCATTAACCACTTCAATAAGGTATAAAAAACATTAAAAACAAGTTTTAGAGGGTCAAAACTAAGAAAATGATGTTATATTTTCTTCATATCAGGGGAAAAACCGTATATTTAATTGTGACATTTTGGAATTAATGGAACATAATTATGAATTATTCTTTTCCCGTTATGGATGTAAACACATTTTTATTGTTTTAAAAAACTAAAACGTGCTTGGGGTGGTCAAAACCATACAAAACAACCTCATATTTACCTGAAATCATTGAAAACCCATTGATAAGTTATTTTTTATGTGTAAACATAGAAAGACATCATTATTAAGTGTGGTGTGGTTGGAATGACTAATTAACCACTTATTAAAGGTACAAAAATCATTAAGAACAAGTTTCACGGGGTCAAAAATAGGCAAACAATGTCAGATTTCCCTTAAATTAGGGGAAAATAACCTTATATTTAATTTTGAAATATAGGAACTGACGTTGTATCATTCTGAATGACAGTTTTCCCGTTATGTCTGTAAACGTGTTTTTAGTGTTTTAAAACACTAAAACATGCATGGAATGGCCAAAACCATGGGAAATGACCTCAGATTGATGTGAAATCATTGGACAACCATTACTGAGTTATTTTTTATGTGTAATCATAGAAAACATTTCATTCCAGCATACAGTGTGGTCATAATGACTTAATAACCACGTATTAAAGGTATTAAAACCTTTAAAAACAAGTATCGTGGGGTCAAAACTAGAAAAATAATGTCAGATCCCTAAAATTAGAGTAAAATGACCATAGATTTAATTTTGAAATGTTTCATCCAATGGAACATCATTCCAAATGACGGTCTTCCTGTTATGTTTGTAAATGTGTTTTTAGTGTTTTAAAACACTAAAATGTTAGTGGAATGGCCATACCCATATAAAAAATCCTCAAATTTATGTGAAATCATTGTAAAACCACCACTAAGTTATTTTTGTTGTGTACACATGGACAACGCATCATTCCGACATGTGGTGTGGTCGGAATGACTCATTAACCACTTTTTAAAGGTTCAAAAACATTCAAAAACAATTTCTAGGGTCAAAAATAGGAAAAATAAATCATATTTCCCTAAAATTAGGGTTAAAAAACCATATATTTAATCTTGAAATACAGGAACAGATATCACATCATTCTGAATGACGGTTTTTCCATTCTGGTCGTAAACACATTTTTAGTGTTTTAAAACACTAAAACGTATGTGGAACTGATAAAAGACAATTTTTTGGATATTTTATTGATAATAAATGAAAAAAAATTCCTCAAATTGTGTTAAATATGTTTATTTATAAAATATTTGGGATTAGATCATTCATTTAAAAATTTGGTGAAAATTCTAGTTTTACCCTTTAAAATTCACCGTATAATTTCAAACATAAATATTTTGATATGTATTATTTGGACTTAAAATTTGTTAAATATATTCCTAAATTAATGGGATAAAACTTTTATTCAGGACACTGGAGCTAAATTGTGAATTTGATGGGTGTAAAAGGGACATGAAGTCAAAGATGGGATGGACCCGCTAGTTTGGACATCAGTTCTATATTTAGGCCAGATATTCTTCATAAAAGATTTTATTTGGCCCAATTTTTAAGATGAGATTGAGGACCCAATTTCTCACATTTAATATTTTTTAAGGATAGATGAATCACACGTTTTAGAGATCGAACAGGCGGTACAAGTTGGCCTAAAATATTTGGACGAATTTCCCCATTCACACTTCAAACTACTTGTAACCTAACCTCCCTTCCACTCTATAAATATGTCTTTTTCTAATTTTTAAGAGTTGGTATGTGAATAAGGAAGTTTATGGAAGAGTATAATTAGTTTCACTCCAATTATCTATGCAATTCAATAAGGGTATATCTTGAAGCAAGGATCCCTTTGTCGAAGCCTTATTCTTCTTCTTCACGTTGTAATGTTTGTGTTTGTGTAATATAGTTCATAGTTACAATTAAATTTCTTATATTTTCTTATATTTTGAACAATTATATTCTTCTTTAATCTTCCTCTTCGATCTGGAATTCAAGAGTAGAAATGATATTGGGTTATACCCATTCTAAATCTTTGCAAATGCAATCTATTTCTACGATGAATATGTCTTTAATAGAATAGTAGTTCTATTAGTAATAGATCTACCTCTTACCTTATTCATTCATTTATTTTGAATCAATGATCTAACTTAATTCAATTAATATGATCTATTAATTGAGTTTTTATTTTAAATGAAACTAAGCAATCAATTGAACAATTGACACAAAAATACGTGAGGTCGAGATTTGTGTAAATTGTGAGAGTGCAATCTTAATCGGTAATACAAGACCATGAGGGAAAAAATAGAGTTAAAATATAATCCCTAAACTCAATTAATCCTCATTTCTAGAGTAGATATGTTCTCTAATTAACCACTAACCATAATCTAACCTAATAACGTCAATCAAAGCAGGGTGATGCGATTTCATGTTCTAAAGCTAGCCTAGGGTTTAAGTAATTTCATCTTTGTAGTTAATTTAACTCATGTAGGGTTCAAGGGTTAAAAAATTATGTGATTATAATTAAGTGTATGTTAATTTAAAATATAATGATAAATAATTTAGTGAATAGGTAGATTTATATCGATTACTATTTTTAAAATATTTTCTAAAAAAAACATCTTCTTATTGTGTTTTATTAATCAAGTTTCATTTCAAAAAAAACAAAAAAAAATGCAATCTTCTTCCAACATACTTATTATTATTTTATAAATGTTAAAAAACTCATTATTTTTAAGTAGTGTTTTTATTCTCTTTTATTTTACTTTTAGAATATATTTAAAAAGTTATTTTAATTTACTTCCTCTTTTGAGAGACGACCTTGGTCATCCACTCTACTGCACCCAAGTACCCAAAAAATCACACTTAATTTGAGAGCACCCATGATAGAACATTTCAAATTAGTGTCATTTCTAGGGAGGAATGTAATTATTTAAACCAATTATAGGTATTCATTTTATTTTACATTTTATTCTCTTATTTTTTCCTTCTTTACCTAATTTGAATTTTTTCTCCTTTTATTTTCTTTTTCTTCTTTTGGGACCATCAACTCAAACTTCCCATTTTTATTATGGTCTACTTTCCATATTTTTATTTTTATATGGTTTATGACCTGAACTAATCCCAAGGATCTTTTATATCTTGACCTTGAGATTGAACATAGCCTTTGGGCTCGAATCCAACATTCTCTGTCTATGGGAAGTTTCAACATTCTACCAGTTGGAGAATTCCTCCACTGTAAGAACATTGAAATTAGAAACACTTATAAATCTAACTTAAAACAAGAAACAATGTCTGAAAATTATAACAATGAACTTAATGTAACCATTCAATAATTGACTGCACCATATATTAATTATCAACCAAATTGTATTGCATACCCAAATCATGAATCAAACTTTGAACTGATATCTGTGTTAATTAAAATTATTCCAAAGTTTTATGGATTATCTAGTGAGGATCCAAACAAACATTTAAAAGAATTTAATGTGGTTTTCTCAACCCTTAAACCAATAAATTTATCTAAATATCAAATGAAACTAAGGGTATTACCATTTTCATTTAATGGAGCTGCAAAAGACTGGATGTATTATTCACAACCTGAAGATGTAACTTGTTGGAATGATTTGAAACGTCTTTTCATGTAGAAATTTTTTCTAGAATCAAGGATCACTTATATTTGTAAAGAGATCTCAGGGATTAAGAAATCCTAAGAGGAGTAAGTGTATGAGTATTGGGAGCGATTCAAGAAGTTGTGCGTGAGATTTCTATATCACCAAACCAGTAAGAAACTCTTCATCCAATACTTCTATAAAGGACTCACACCTATGGAGAGAATCATGGTGGCTGTTGTAGTTGGAGGGGTATTGGTTGACAAAACACTAGTATCCGCCCATGCGTTGATCGACAAGATAGCACAGAACTCCCAAAAATTTGGTGTTAGTGGTACACCACATGTTATAGGAGTACATCAGTTAAGTCCTTCCTTCTTGAAAATTATTTTTTTTAAAGAGGGTGGTGCCTCAGTCAAGGACTAAGGAACAATTTATTGAATAGAGAAAAATAAGATCTACATGAGTTTGAAATGTGGAATCTTATTATAATCTTTATCACAAAGAGGGATCAAATCAACAGGAAGGTCATCCTGCCAAGTTATGTCCCGGTTGACTCCCTTATTAGCAAGATCATCTACAACCATGTTCGCTTCCTAAAAGGAATGAGTGAAAATATAGTTGATCTTCATAAGTGAAGTTAGAAAATTTATCCAATGGGTAGTAAGTGGCCAGGAAATATGCACCACACCATTCCAAATAACCTGGAAAATAGTGGTTGAATCACTTTCAATCCAAATACTGTTCCAACCCTTTTTCTTGGAAAAGTCTACGGCAGGGATCACACCCATCATTTCCGCTTCCAGAGACGAAGCAGCACCATAGCTACCAAAGAAGCATCTGTGATACTGACCAAGAAAGTCTTTGAAAATATCACCACAACCCACAGGTCCTGGGTTTCCTTTAGAAGCGCCATCGACATTTATTTTGATCTATCCTGGGAGCGAGGCTTGGTAGAACACCTCCAAAGTACATCTAGGCTGTCTATAGAGACCATAAATTCTAATTCAACGTAGGATTTTGAAATCTTTAATATTGTTGTCACAAAAAGCTTTCTAAATTGAGGCAGTATCCTGAATGGAAATGAGAATCCATTTCCAACCTATATTAAGACTGAATGAGAAATTATTATGAAGAATAGAATTTCTATCATACCAGATCACTTGGAGCAATTCAGTAATGGCAGTTAAGAAAATATTCCTGATTTTCTAAGAGGTTTCAAGATCCACACAACACTTTATTTGTGAGCTGATTGAATCAAATAGTAACCATCTGCAATAAAAAATGTCAAGAATATATTTACAAAGGGATAAAGCTGTAGCACAAGATAGAAAAAGATGGTTAGTATCTTCTCTATGTTGATTACAAAGATGACACTTAAAGCAAATTTAATCCCAAAATACTAAAGAAAAACCTTAGTGGAAACTCTATTGTGAGAAATATTCCATACCAGAGTAAGCCTAGAGGGTTTAATCCAATTTTTGTCAAAGGATTTAAACCAAAAAAAATTAATATCAGAATTTAAAAAAATGTGTTTATAATAGTTTTTGGAATCAAGGACACCTTTATGAGTAGGTCCCCAGATAAGGAAATCATTATAATTGGAGTAGGTATAATCATCAATAACATGAATGATTTTTTCTGAAGGGTTGATGTTACAAGAAGGAATCACATCCCTTATAGTTTATTTGGTGTTCTCTGGGAGAGAATTGGGAGGTAACATGGAGATTAAAGGATTACTAGTCCAATTTTCCAACCAAAAATTCATGGTGGAATACGCATTGACTATCCATATAGAATTATTCATGATGTTGGAAAAATATTTTCTAATAGACATCCAAATAGAAGATGTGATATAATTTAAATTTATTTTCTTTAATTTAGTAATAAATCTTTTTATGAGAAAAGAAATTGCATCAAATTTGTTGTAAAGTAATCTCTAAGTGATTCTATCTTGAAAATCATCATTAAAGAGTTTAAGATTTTTGATGCCTAGACCACCCTTCTCTAAAGGTTTACAATAAGTAGTCCATGGAATGGTCACAATATTCCTTTCTATTGAAAATCATTTGATTGATTCTAAGTTGGAAGAATTGATCAATATGGTGTGGCATATTACTTTGGATAAAAAGGCATCCCAACCTACTCCTATGAGGCCATGTGGCATTTTCACTAAAACAGACTACCCAACTGATTGTTTCCCCCAATTACAAGAGCCAGAGGATTGTGCAACATTATTCCTTAGAAGACCATATCAGTAGAAACAATAGCCACATCCCATGATTAATTTTCACCAACATACAACCAAGGGTGTAAGGATCAATCAGACATGAGGTATGGCTCTATAAAATAAAAAAAGGCCTCATTTTCAACAAAATTTCCCGCAACCTCCACCTTACTAATAGGGTTTCCAACAACCCCAAATAAAATTTGAGTCTCAAGCATCAACAAGTCAACAAAAAGGGAATCCCCCACCCAAGATAGATTCTAACACTAATGAACTTTTGAAACAAATTGTTCTTAATCAACAGAATGAGTTGAAGAGTCAAGGTTCGGAGTTGAGGGAGTTAAAGACACAATTGAACCAGATTGCCACTTCCCTCCATGAACTGGTAAGTAATAATTATAGAAATCTATCTTCCCAACCTACTCCAAATCCCAAGGGGAATGTTAGTGTAATCACATTGAGAAGTGGGAAGCAAAAAATTGATATATCTGCACCTATTGTTCCACCGGGATTCACCTCAACTCCAAAGAAGCCCCATTCCATGCCAACTAAAGAGAAACCAAAGGAGAAAGAAAAAGGTAAGAAAAAGATTGATGATGTTTCTCCTAAAACCCTTCTCTTTCCAAACAGGGTTGTACAAACCAAGAATATGGCTGAAGAGGAAATACAAAAAGAAGTTTTGGATACATTCAAGCATGTGGAGATGAACATCCTTCTACTTGAATGCATCAATAAAATCTCAAGGAATGCGAAGAGAACTTTGTACCAATAGAATAGGTCTCAAGGGAAATAATAGGATCAATCTTTGAAGGAATGTGTCAGCACTCATTACACCAACTCTAGCTATTCCAAAAAATTGAAAGGATCCCAGGACATTCACCATCCCATGCACCATAAGGGAGTTTCACTTTTTTATACTATTTTTGATTTAGGAGCTTCCATAAATGTGATGCCTCACTCTATATTATCTTCTTTACAGGTTGGTGAGTTGAAGCTCACGAGAGTTGTGGTGTAGTTGGAAATCGAGCTATAGCGTATCCAATGGGAGTCCTTGAGGATGTACTTGTCCAAGTAAGAGACAAGATCTTTCCATAATATTTCAACATGATTAAAATGGAGGATGATCAGGTAAGTTCACATACTCCCATTATCTTAGGTAGGACCTTCCTCCAAACTTCTAAAATAGTCATAAATTTCCTTGAGGGTACACTTTTCATGGAGTTTGGAGATGAATTTGTTATATTTAATGTTATGTAAACCATGAAGTACCCCTCATAAGACCATTCTTATTTTGTTATCTCCCATTTTGAACCACTAAGTAAAAACCCCATGGATTTTTATTGTTCTATTCTTAGGGAGATTATGAGAATTGGTTCTATTTTGATGTCTAAGAGTACTTCTACACCTATTTATAATGCAGAATACTCTCTTAGATTTGATTTTGAAATGGATTCATATTCTGATTATGATCATTTTTACTATTATTATGACATGGTTGTTGAGTATTCTGATGGATTTGATGAATTATTCTCTGATTTTGATGATGTTTATTCTAATACTAATGTTATTTTTGAACATATTTCAGTTCCTTCAATGTTTCCATCCACACATCACCCCCCCTTCATTTGAGATCAATCCATTTCCAACAAATCTCAAATACTCATACTTGTTAAGTGGTGATAGATTACCTATTATAATTGCTAAAAATCTTCCTTTTGAACATGAAAAAAAAACTTTTGAATATCTTGAGGGAGAACATAAGGGAAATTGGGTGGACCTTGGATGACATATCAGGTATTAGACCCTCCATTTTCATGAATATTATTATTTTGGAGGACGGAGCTAAACCAGTTAGGTAGCCACAAAGGAGACTGAACCCAACACTTTTGGAGGTTTTTAAAAAAGAGGTTGAAAATTTGCTCGAGGTAGTTATAATCTATCCCATTTTAGACTCCCAGTGGGTAATTCCTACTCAGTTTGTGACTAAGAAAAGTGGTGTACTGTTATTAAAAATGAGAAATATGGGTTAGTTCTAATGAGGGTGAAAAATAGTTGGCATGTGTGTATTGATTATAAGAAACTAAATCACTCCACTCACAAGTACCATTTCCCCCTCCCATTTATTTATCAAATGCTTGAATTGCTGGTAAAACACACTATTGTTTCTTGGATGGATTTTTTGGATATTTTTTAGGTTCCTATCACTGGGTAGGATCAGGAGAATACAACATTCACTTGTCCATTTGGCACATTTTTTTACTAAAGGATTCTATTTTGACTTTGCAATTCCCTAAGTACCTTCTAGATATGTTTGGTGAGTATTTTTTCAAATTTCATTGAGACCTTCATGGAGGTATTTATGGATTTTTTATAGTGTATGGGTCTTCATTTGATGGTTGTATCTCTAGTTTGGGAGAGGTGTTGAATAATTGTATTGAGAAGAATTTAATCTTGAACTTTTAAAAGTCTCATTTCATTGGAGAGCATGAAATTGTCTTAGGGCATGTAGTGTCAAAACATGGGATAGATTTTGATAAATCTAAGGTAGATATTATTTCATCCTTACCCTATCCTTCATGTGTGCATGATGTTAAATATTTCCTAGGGCATGCAGGATTTTATCAGTGCTTCATCAAAGACTTTAATAACATTTCCCTTCCTATGTCAAAATTACTTTAAAATGATTCTAATTTTGTGTTTGATCATTCTTTCATGACTTCCTTTGATGAGCTAGAGAAGTTTATGACCACTCCACCGATCATACAACCCTCACGGTGGGAGATTCATTTTGAGATTATGTGTGACACCTCCAACTTCATGGTCGGAGATATATTATCTTTGATGGTGGAGGGACATTGAAATGTGGTTGAATATGCATCGAGTATATTCGATTCATCCCAATAAAACTACAAAACCATAGAAAAGGAGTTTATTTCTGTCATATTTTCTTTAGATAAATTCCATTAATTTATATTGGGCTCTAAAGTAGTTTTTTTTCTGACCATGCAGTGTTGAGGTACCTCTTGAAGAATCCAGATGCAAAGGCCAGACTCATCCAGTGGATGATCCTTCTTTAAGACTTCAATATTGAGATAAAGTACTATAAGGGGTCAAAAAACTTGGTGGCAGACCACATGAGTAGGATAACTCACACATTTGAGTCTGAAACCTTGGACTAGGTACCACTTTGAGACACTTTTCCAAACGAGAAACTTTATTCACTCTTAAGTATGAATATATGGCATGATGATTTAGTTAACTACCTTGTTGCCTCTAAAATTCCAAAAAAAATTAAAGGAACATCAAGTCCAAAAATTAAAGAGTGGGTCTAGGTTTTATGTGTGGGATGACCCCTACCTCTAGCACATGTGTAGTGATCGAGTTATTAGGAGGTGTGTTCCCAATCATGAGTTTGAATCTGTTTTACATTTTTGTTATACACTTTCTTGTGGTGGACACTTTGGACCCCAATGGATTGCTCGGAAAGTCTTAGACTCTAGATTATATTGACCTAGCTTATTCCATGATGCTCATGTGTTTTGAAAGTCATTCTCATGTTGTCAACACACTGGAAACATTTCTATAAGACACGAGATTCCCCAATATCCCATATTATTTTTTGATATTTTTTATATTTGGGGAATTAATTTTATGGGTCCTTTTCCAAGTTCATATGGTTTCATGTACATTTTGGTTTCCATTTATAATGTGAGAAAATGGGTGGAGACCAAGGACACCAAGACTGATGATTCTCATGTTGTGGTGGACTTTGTCAAGACACGAATTTTTTTGTAGGTTTGGAGTACCAAAGGTCATCATCAGTGACCAAGGGACACACTTATGCAATCACAATTTGGCTTCCCTCCTTCATAAGTATGGGTTGACACACAGAACATCAACACCACACCACCCCCAAAAAAATGGCCAAGATAAGGTTTCAAATCATGATTTGAAATAAATTTTGGAGAAAACCCTATAGCCGAATAGGAAGGATTGGATCAAGAACTTGGATGATGCGCTATGGGCTTATAGGACAGCATACAATATACCCATTAGTATGTCCACATTTTGAATTTTTTTGGGAAAGAATGTAATCTCCTAGTGGAAGTTGAGCATCAGGCATATAGGGATATAAAGAAATGAAACATGGATTTGGCCCAAGATGGAATCCAAAGGAAGCTACAAATTCAAGTTCTTGAGGAGATTTGATTGTCTTCATATGAGAAATCAAGGATCTATAAATAAATATCAAAATAAGCTCATTATAGAATGATCCAAAAAAGGGAGTTTCATGTTGGATAGAAATTCCTTCTCTAAATTTCACGACTGAAGCTAATGTCTGGTAAGTTATGTTCCAGATGGTTAGGTACTTATATTGTATCTAATGTTTCTCCTTATGGTGCAGTGGAGATCGCACAAGAGGACACTGGAAGGATCTTTACAGTCAACATGAAATGTTTGAAGAAATACATTGAGGGACTTCATAGTGATTTAGTAGATTTCATCACACTGCATGACCCCATCATTACTTGATCATATCAGTCTATTCCTAACCCTTTCACTTTTATATTATTTGTTCTATTTAAAATTATACATTTCATGTGTATATATCATCTTAGAGGTTCACATTGAGTATAATGTAATATTTTAAGTATGTGGAGGGGAAAAAATTTTGGGGTAGATATTTAGGATTTCCATTTGTGTGTTTTGTGTGCATTTTCTATAAAGTTTTTGGTTAAAAATTTCAATAAAAAACCATAAATAAATAAATCAATAAATCAATAAAAAATATATCATGTAACATTCTCATGTGGAGAAAATAAAAAATGATTGTCTTCATAAATCATTGGTAGACTTATAATCATGAGTCGGATTTCAACAACAAGGGTTGATTTTTATAAAAATTGAAGTCGTTGATGATATAAATGATTGTTTTTGTAATGTCCCAGACCCTCATGGTCCATCCGTTTTCCAAATTCCGGATCCTAAGGGTGGCGTCTCGGTGTTAGGACATCATTTCGGTGTGCAACCAATCGGTGTGACATGATCGATGTGTCACCGATCGGTGCGACCAATCGGTGTGCGACCGATCGGTGTGACACGATAGGTGCGACCGATCGGTGTGCGACCGATCGGTGTGACACGATAGGTGCGGCCGATCGGTGTGCGACCGGTCGGTGTGACACGATCGGTGTGGCACCAATCAGTGCAACTGATCGGTGTGACATGATCGGTGTGCGACCGATCAGTGTGACATGGTCGATGTGTCATCGATCGGTGCGTCACGATCAGTGTGCCACCGATCGGTGCGACATGATTGGTGTCACACATCCTTGTTGAGTTTTTCTTCTACAGTTTTTCCTGTAACACTACATTTAAACTTTTTTTAACCTTTTGGAAGTGTTTCAAGTCCATTTTTAGCCCCATAATCAATTTTTAAATTACTAAGAGTGGGTTGACCCTTAACAGACCCCATTGTGTTTCCGTGTAACATTCCCCTTTGTTTATATAAAATCCTTTAAAGTCACAACTGTTACCACCAATTTCCGATGAGAGTTATTAAATAACAATTAATCTAGTCATGTGTAACCACCCAACCGCATGGTGAAACCATGATCTGCCTTTAAAACCACTGAAGATCTTGATATCCAGTAACACATGGGCTCATCTTTATATAGCACTAGCCTTCCTCCTTTTCTTATTCTTGGATGGGTTCACTCTTACCTTGGAGCGTCTGGAGTTCCCTTCCCGAGGTATGTGGTGCGCATGTGCTGGAGCCCTTACTGATCATCCTTGGAGTCGCAGACAATCCTCCCCTGTAAGTTGCACATCCCTAGTTCTTAGCACATCGAGAGAAAAATCAATATTTGATCATCCAAGTAGGTTTTTTCCTTCGTATCTCTTACTGTGTATCATGCAGGGTGGGTATGCTATTGTTTCTATGGGTATGGATGAAACCAAACTTTAAATGAAGATAATAAACAAACTTTTAAAGAAAGGGGGAGGGTGTGATCGGTGTTTCTGTTGTATTTCTTATTCTTAATTATGTGTTGTGAATTGTACAGGCTCAAGACCACTAAAAATCATAGAAGTTGGTGGTTTTTCCTTGTGTACTAATGAACCTATGTGCTTCTATATTTCTTTTTCTTTTACATGATTAAATGACTGTGACATGGAAATAAGTTAATCACCTAAAATTGGTTGGTAAAATGGATGCCCAGTGAACATAAATCCTTGTGTGGTCCCCCACCCCAGTTAACCAACAGAAATAATAACCTAATTAATGATGTGCTTGAATCTGGAATTTTCCCTACTCTGTTTTAGTAGTAGGTGTGTTGTTCTACTAGATGCTTATGGGGTGATGTGGATGGGAATGGGATCCTCTATTGTGGTACGATTGTTGGTTGTGAATCTGAAGCCGTGTGGGGCTTTATCTCAAGGCTTTTTTTGGTTCCAGTACTTTGAGGGATCTCACGGATCCCTTTGTTGTTGTGACTTCACAAGAGAACCGGGTGTGAATGCTTAAATTGTTGTTTGGTTGTTTCTCTTTCTCTGGCTTGTGGTTATGTCAGTTAGTTGCCTAGTGTGAAGAATTCACTTAAATGGGATCACTTGAACGTGAAAACAAGAATGGGCTCAATGGGGAATTGTTTTCCAGGATGAGTGGTGACTTGGTCGTGGGTTCGGTGCTTCTTGTGAATGAATAGTAACGAGGGTGTTTGTGCTAAAGTTAGTTTTGGAACTCCTAGGTTGGGATGAGTGCTTTTTATATATATATTATGTAATTTTAGTTATTATATTTCTTATTTGCACCCCACCCAAGTTGAGCACCTAGTGCCAAACACCCCATTTCATGGGGGTGGGTGTTTTTCCAAGTACTTCTATCAGTGGCTGGTTATTAGACCCTTTTCTGCTCCCTTTCCCGAATATACCAAGACTCATCGGGCAGGTTGTGATGGCTTGAGGTCCATTATATCCCAAGATTCTTCGGGAATGGTAGTTGTGGTATTTTCCTAGGTGTGTGCGGGAAGGTTTTTTCCCAAGTGTCTTTGGGATGAGGCCCAGGTATCTTTGGGTGTGGTAGTAGTTGTTCTAGCCCAGGTGTGTGCGGGTGGGGTGTGGCAGTGGCACTGTGGTGAGAATGGCGGGAGAGGTTAGATGAATAGGATGTTTCCAATAACCAGTGGTAAAATGGCATGGGGTACCCAAATATCAATGTGCTATTACTATACATTACTTGACTTGCGTTATTTGGGGAGTGTGCCTTGGTGAGGCTTGGGTGGATATTTTTCTTTGTTAGGTGCTTGGGTTATCTCCTTTCTCACGGGGCATTAGAATTCCTCCCCACTTGTTCACGGGAGTCTTTGGTTTTCCCTACTGAGTATACTTGTATTCTCACCCTATGTATATAAAAATGTTTTCAAGTTTCAAGGAGGAATTCAGGGATCGTGCAGGATCATACTAGTTCAGAATATGGGACAATTGTCGTTGTTGTTTTACTCTCTTTGGTATTTTCATTTTGGGGTTTTCTTATACCTTGTAGCTTTTACTTTTGGAACATTCATATGGGAATGGTTTGTTTTGGCTTTACCTGTACTTCCACTTTTGGTGTTTTTGGGATTTACTATCCTATCTCCTGATCCTATTAAATAAAAAAAGGGGGTAATTCCTTCCATCTTGTGTGTGATTCTATACCCTTGGTGCTAGTCGCCACTTCGGGACCTATTGAAGGTGGGTCTCACGGGTCATTATCTCTCCTTCAACTTGAAGAAGGAAGGGTCTGGCAACCTGTTGTCCCTTACCTCATCTTGCTGAAGGTGGGTCGTGATAGAATGGTATCAGAGGCGGAGATTGGGGGTTGAGAGATAGGGTGGATTCTGGGGTTAGGCTTCCTTCCAAGTTAAATTTTTATAAAAGCCATTTTAGGAAAATGGGAAACCAGAGTACACAAAGTGTTACCACTACGTGCTGAAAGAGCTCACAAACTGATTAAACACGAGACTGATATTACTTGACCCAGCTATTCTATAAAGCTCCCAATGCAGAGAACTAAACTGAATACCTGGATCATCGTTGATGATATTTTCAAGATGGGAGATCATCCTTTCCATTGTTTGAATAAATTCTTCTGAGTTGATTTTCTTCTGGTTAAAGCCTCGGGCCAGAATTCTATCTTGCTTGTCAATCCAGACTTCTTGCTTCTTTGTAGCATCAACTTGCAGCCTCCGTTCATAAATCCTCTTGAGTTCCTCTTCTGATACATTGGGTCGTAAGTCTTGCTCAAGAATTTCTTCCTTGGAGTGCAGGATTAGATGCAGACACTCCCCATCTTCTCCCATCTTCCCTTTGTTCCTTCCTTTCTTGGCCGATCGAGTTTCCATGGGTTTTGGAAGATGAGAGTAATCCTTGCGTCCCTTCTCCCTTTTCCCCTGAACCACAATAAATTTCCCTATGTCTTTAATACTTTTCTTCCCCTTCTTCCTGCGAGGGCTATGAGGGCCTTTCCCTTGACATCGGTCCATACTATCCACTGAAGGTAGACTATTACTTTCCTCCCATGACGAGTCATCCTCCTCATTCCATGGAGATTCTTGGTCTTCTAATCCATCAAAGAGATTCCCAAGCTTTAACTGTGGGTCAACTATAAGGGAAATCTTCTTAGTTTGAGATTTCCTTATGCCTGCTTTATTCTCCCGGCCTATTCTCCTCTCCCCTAACCCAGACTTCGGACAAAGGGTGTTAGGGTCAAGTTCCCTAAAAATGTTCTCATCAGCAGACCTCCTTTGGTCCTCATGAGATGTTTCAGCTAACAAAAAAGGCCCCTCCTGCACTGGTTCAGATTCAAGGAGTTGCACATACCCTCGGCCCATAAACTGCTGCTGAAATTTTTTTAACTCCCAGCCTCTTTTTTGAGATCCACCGGAACTTTGAGCCTCACTCCCAACTAAACTCTTCTCACCAGCCTTGGGATCCACTAAAGGCACTGCTAAGGGGACCTTTTCAGCGCTATAGATGCCCAGGTCCTCCTTCAACCGGGCGAAGACATCCTCAACCCGTGGTCCTGCCTCCTCTGTCCTCCCCTTCTACACTGGTTCAGAGGGGTTTCCCTGAGATGGAGCCTCCCCATTGTTGTCAACCGCTGCTGGAGAAACCTGGTTACTCCTAGGAATATGCATTAAAGGAATATCCCTGTGCACTGCTTCATTCAAACCTCCACTATCCCGCAGCGGAAGGACACATGATGCATCCGTATGAACTGTTGTAAGCCTATCCCGAATCGCACGACGACACTCAGAGGAGAAGTGTCCGAATTTGAAGAAACCCGAGCAGAAAGCAGGCCATGCCTCAAACACCACTCTCTACTTCCATCTGAACTCCTCCTTAACCGATATCCAAATCCACTCTACTAGTGGTTTAGAGACATCAACCTCCACACAGGCGCGAGGCATAATCGGATGACAGACCGTAGATGTTCGCTGATCCGAACAGAGAAAGCGACCAACCAGGTTCCCGAGCATAGAAAAAATGGAAGGGTTTTGGAAGGGTAGGGGAAGATCGGGAAAGCTTACCCAAACAGCAGCTGAAGGCGGGTCTCGATTCATGCTGAAATCGAAATACCATCTCATGAGGAAGAAACTGAATCTGTTGAAGACCCGAGGAGCGCTGGACCAGGCGACAGCCAAGTCATCCTCCGAGTCGAAACGGATCATCAGCCGGCTAGAACATGGGATTTTAGGGCCCCCCATGATCTGATGCAATGACTATGGGCCTACCAAACAACCAAGTAAAGCTACACTGATTGTAGGGTAGAGACTCTAGGGAAGGTACATGCATCATAATGACTTGTGTTCTTGTGTTTCATGGGTATTTTGGGAATTTAAAATGAATAAGAAGTCTAAGAAAATTTAAAATCAATCTTCTACACTACTCAGGCTTAGGAATTCCTTGTTTACCTTGCAGATATGGAACCCAGACAGTGACCAAGGGTAGTACGGGCGATCGAGGCCCTGGAGGTTTATTTGGCTGATCGACATAGGGCTGGCCGAGAGGAGGAGGATGATCAGTGGTAGAGGACGCTTCATGCCTTTCAGCGGAAGACCCTCGGGAAGTACGAGGGTAACATATTAGACATGGAGACAGAGAGCTAGCTAGAGGAGATGGTGATAGATTTTAGATTGATCCAGGCTCCGATAGAATAATGGGTTCCTCTGGCTGTAATCCAAATGTGGGGATCAGCGCATCCGTGGTGGACCCTTTATCTTGGGGAGAAGAGGGAGGTTGAGGTTACGTGGGATGGCTTCGAGAAGGAGTTCCGGGTAGAATTCCTCTCTTCCACGATGAAGGCTGAGAAGAGGAAGGAGCTACTCTCCCTTTAGTAGGAAATAATTTCAGTGAGAGAGTTGGGGATCAAGTTCAAGGATATCCTCCACTTTGCTCCGGACCTCTTTCCAGATGAGGAGTCTTGGGAAAGATGTTTGGAAGAGGCACTTCAACCTTCTCTTCAGTATTGTGTTACTCCCTTCACCTTACCGACATACCTAGAGGTCCAGAAGAAGGATGAAGTGGTGGAGAGGATGCACATGCTGGGAGGTGTATTGCGAGAGGGAATCCAGTTGGGCTTGTCGAAAGGGAAGGTCGTCAGCAGCAAGCCTCCAGCATCAGGGCCCTCTAGGTTTCGACCAGTAGGGAGCAGGCCTCAGTAGTTCCAGTTCTGATCTCATGGTCCTCATCCTTTCCTTTCGGGCCTAGGACCAAGATGCTTTGTCTGTGGGATCCATGGGCACCTTCAGAATCAGTGCCTGGACAGAGTGTAGTATAGAGGGGGTGGGAAGGTTCAACGCCCACCTCAGCAGCAGTCGTTTCCAACTAGGCCCTTTCAGCAGCAACAACAGGGGCAGAAAGCTCCCGCCCCTCTGAGACCAGACGTGTCGGGATGAGGATGACCCCAGGGTTCCCCTCAAGGACCTCGACTAGGGAGTGGTTGGGGAAGTGGCCGACAGTTGAGAGGCAGAGGATCTGGGCGTGGGTAGTTGCACACCGCAGAGGCAGCAGTTCCAACAGGGCCAGAAGTCGTTCAAGGTACGATCAGATTGTTTAGTACTCTTGCATATGCCCTGTTCGATACAGGATATTTTCACTCCTTTGTTGCACCTAGTCTGGCCCGTGCTCTGGGTTTAGATGTTGAGATACTTCCATTTACCCTTGTGTTGAGCACGCCAGTCGGAGGTCAGACCGACTTGTTTTATGTTTGCCGAGGGTGTAGACTGATGATAGGGCCACATCAGTCTATCAAGGATCTTTTACTGTTGCAGATACAACCATACGATGTCATACTAGGCATTGACTGGTTGTTCTCTATATGTGCCATCATTGACTACTTCCAAGGAAGGATCGTGTTTTCGGATTTGGGAGGTCGACGTGTAACTTTCATCGGTGAGCGGGGTTTCCAGAAAATCAGCAGGAGAGAGGAGCCCCTCCTTTCCTTTTTAGCTGGACTATCAGTGGAGTCAGTGGATGCCGAAATGGTAGAAGTCCTAGGGATCGTCAGTGAGTTTATGGACATCTACCCTGAAGAAGTGGCGACTCTACCCCCTCAACGTGATGTTGAGTTCGGGATAGACTTGCAACCTGGTGCTTGTCCGATTTTGATGGCTCCCTACCGGATGGATCCTTCTGAGTTGCAGATTTAGATTAAAGATCTGATGAAGAAGGGTTTTGTTTGACTAAGTGAGTCACCTTGGGGTGCTCTTTTCTTGTTCTCAAAGAAGGAAGACAATGGTCTTTGGCTGTGTATAGACTGTCAGAGACTGAATCAGGTAACAGTCAAGAACCGTTACCCTCTCCCAAGGATAGACGATCTCTTTGACCAGCTGAGGGGAGTAGGTTGGTTCTCTAAGATTGATCTACGGTCTGGATATCACTAGTTGAGGGTGAAGGAGGGAGAAATATCAAAGACTTCCTTCAGGTGTAGGTATGGAAACTTTGAGTTTGTATTCATGTTTTTCGGTGTTACGAACGCACCAGCTGTGTTCATGGGACTCATGAACTCCGTCTTCCAGGAATACCTGGATCGGTTCGTAGTCATTTTTATTGACGATATCATGATCTACTCAAGGTCAGAGTAGGATCACGCTAAACACCTGAGAATGGTTTTATAGGTCCTCCGACAACACCAACTCTATGGGAAATTGTCCGAGTGTAAGTTTTGGACGTGAGAAGTGCACTTCCTTGGGCATGTGGTGTTCGAGAAGGGAATAGAGGTGGACCCATTGTAACACCCCATGTTTTTCTAAAAATAAATAGAAATGCATGGAACTTTGTTTTAAGTATATTTTTTTAATTATCCTTTAAAACATAACTTTTTTAAAGAAACTGTCATCTATATTTGTGTTCAGTATGTTATTTGGAGTCTATTGGAACCAACTTGTTTTTTTGGTGAATAGTAACATACCCTTATGAATAGTAATATGAATAGTAATATGAACTTAATGAATAGTGTATTTTTTTATTATTTTATTTTATTAAGTCTTTAAGATAATATCATCTAGGTTAATTTTTCATTGTGATATAGAAGTAGTTATAGAATTAGAATTGTTAATTTTTGAATTAAGTATGCTTTTATTTAAAAATTAAATTAATAATATTTAGAAAATTATTTTCAAAAAAAGAACTTATTTTTTGAAATATACATTTTGATAAATGGTTAGGGTGAATTTTGGGAATTTTTCTGAAACAATTGATTTTTCAGTGAATAGTAAAAAATACAGTTTTTAGTTTCGGTGTGTTAATGACATCATTAATGATATACTAATGATTTCATAAATATGGTAGACTTGTGTATAGTTAAATAATGTGTGAGGTTTCCCAAGTGTCTTATTCCATGATCAAATACCATGGGCAAGGCCATGGTTTTGCAAATACCACTCATGAGGTGTCCCTTGAAAATTATTAAAATATTCCCTTACTTTTCCTATAAATACCAACCCCTTCCTCCATTAACTTCATTCCCAATTCTCCCTCAACGAAGATATGGCCTCCTTACCATAATAGTAGTCCTCCCAAGGTTTCCTCAATCCCCCAAGGTCCCAACCTTCAAGTTCTAAGGGTTACTCTACAAGGTAATAAAATTCTCAATTTCTTTCTTTTTCCTTTCAAATTCTATTTTATGTGGTATAATTTTCAAGTTTCCATACCATGTTCTTATTTACTTCTTATTATTGATATTCCCTATATTATGATTCATTTATGGATGGGTGACCCTTTTCCCCACTCTTTTTAATATTTTCTAAAACCATGTTGTGTAGCCGTTAGGTTGCCGAATTTTTGTAAGAGATTTCTCACTTTTTCTTTTAATTTGAGTTCCTCCCTTATTATTTCTTCATATATCCTTACCCAAGAGGAATTAAATCTCCATAAATAATTTATACTATGTATTTTATCATGTTTATGAAAAATTAATCATCATTATTCTTCTCTTATCTCACTTATTTAAAGAATAAAAACATTGTCTGTTTGTGTCGAATTATCGACATCTTGGATGATTTAATTTCAATTTCCATTAATTCCTTCAAGCCTGGTCATGAAACCATTTATATGGTTGAACCAGGTTATAATATATGTTTTATAACTCACCCATGGTTCTGGAATTCTTTTGTACTCATGGTTCTAATTTTTAAGACAAAACGAAGTTGTTATTATCAAAGAACCACTAAAAGGATCTAAACGAACATCACTAATGTTCTAACTTATTAATAATCCTCATGTAATAATTAAAAATTATAAATGGAATAATTTTTGTTACTGGTTATATGAAAATAATACTCCATTACAATTCTAGAGTTTCACTTCCAATCGACAAGAATGTCCACCGGGAACCAATCATAGTAATCATGTAAAGAATTCAACCAAAAACAGTGCAAGGGAAAAAATACTAACAATTAAGGGTGAAAATATGTTATTAAATGATAATATAAGAAGTTATAAACATGAAAATTTTTCTTCAAAATATTAATAACACTTTTTTAACTATTATACATGAGGTTTAAACAAGTTTTAAGTAAGACAAACCCGAGGTAAGGGAATTCTTAACCCGATTTCCATTTTTTGGGTTAACCTCCTACTTCATTATTTATGTGCTATTTAAATTGTTTGTGTGATGGGTTATGTTTATATTATGTTTTATTATGTGTATTTATAGTATATATACATAATAAATCCACTCTATTAAGTCTCTCTTCAATTTTATGATTTTTATAAGGGGCTTTTCTTTAAAAATCCTTTTTTTAGTTCGGTTTTACAAAATTCAAAAGTAATGTTTTTATGAAATTATTCATGTTGTATGATTATGTTTTGGTTATTGGGAATTATTTATGATGAAGTGTGGGACCTATATTTCCCTCCAATTCATTGGTTATGAGTAAGTTGGAGGTTTGCCGTATGGTTACTCTAAGTGTAACTGCAATGGTTACATAAAGTAAGGTAGTTGTGAGGGTTACAGATTATAAGGTAGCCAAGAATAGTTAAAAGATTATGTAAGTAATGCCCCAAGATACCTCTATGATTATATTTATGTTCTCATGATTTTTTGAAACTTTTTTGAATCTCATGTTACACAAATTAAGTATATATGAGTGACAACCATGTATTCTGAAAATGTTTTCATACGTTATGAGTATTCATGGACTAATGTGCTCTTTCCTTCCTTTTTCATCCCTTACTGAGATTTGTTCTCATCCCAAGTTTTTAAATAATTTTTCACAGGTTAATGGATGTGTAATACAAGGAAGTAATACACGTTTAATGTTGAATAATTGTCAAGGAGTCTTGTTTTAAGTTTTAATGTTTTATATTTTGAGAAAAATGGAAACTGTTTTTATGGTATCTACTCTGTAACAATGTGTAATGTTATGAATGTTTTGTCCTAATTCTATAAAGCTCTAAAATTTAAAAGATCCTCAATGTAAAAGGAAATGTTTTCTTAAAAAAACTCAAGATTATGTATGTAATAAGGTCGGGTCCTTATAGTTGGTATCAAAATATGGTTTAGATAACTTTAGGGGTTACGGTGATGTTAATAGAATACCATAAATGATTTTCATTCTATGTTTAATTTGTTATAGCATTTAAAGATTACCATGTTGCTTCGTCTAAGACATGTTTGTTCAGAATGGTTGTCCGCAGAAGAAACAGGGATGCTGAAGAGGAGAGGCACCAATAGAATGACATCCTTTAGGAACTACAACCCGGAATGGTAGGTATTGGAGTCGAGCAATTTGTGACAGTAATTGATTAGCTAACATAGGAAATAAATGGTGGTGGATTCCATGAAATAGAACCAATAGAGGTAACACAACGGAACATGACAGTAGTGGAACATTTTATGAGACAACATCCTTCTAAATTCAATGGATCTTCTGACCCAGTAGCAGCTGAAGGATGGATCAATTCCCTTGAAAAGATATTTGATGTTATGTGATGATCAGATAATCAAAAGGTAATTCTTTCCATTTATCATTTTGAAGGGGAAGCTGATCAGTGGTGGTCAATGGTAAGGAATATCAGGTGTAGAGAGGATTTTGATGCCTTAGAGTGGGATGAATTTAAAAGTCTTTTCTTTGAAAAATATTTTCCTAAGGTGGTGAAACTAAGAATAGAGAAGCAATTCCTTGAATTGAAACATAATGAGGAAGATTCAGTGGCTATGTATGAAGCTAACTTCACCCGACTGGTGAGGTATGATCCAAATCTTATTATGGATCTTGATAGAAAAATCAACCACTTTTACTCGGGATTGAAGCCAAGGTATCGAAGGGCGTTGGCCTCTCGTGAATTAAAAAGTTATGAGAAACTTGTGTGATGTGTTGAGAGGGTAGAGATGGAGTTTTCTAATGATCACATGCATTTTGGAAACAAAGAGAAGAAGAGGTCCAGTTGGAAAGTAATGGGTAAGAATCAACCAAAGAAATCTGATGGTAAGAAAATCCAATTTCCACTTTGTGAAAAGTGTGGAAAGAAACACCATGGGGAATGTCTTAGAAAAACTGGGAAGTGTTTTAAATGTGGTAAGTTAGGACATATGGGCTGAGATTGCAATGAAAATGATCTTAAGAATAATCCAGATAAGCAAAATATAAAGTGTTTTAAATGTGGTGAGATGGGTCACTATGAAAACGTTTGCCTAAAGAGAGATCCGAATGATGCAAAGAAGCCAGACTACAAGTAGAAAGGTGTGGTTAGATTCTTTGCGACAACATCTACAGATTTCAGGCCATCTAATTAAGTTATATCAGGTACTTTGTTTGTTTAATCAGATTTTTCTAAAGTTTTGTTTCATACGGGGTCTACACATTCCTTCATCTCTCAGAATTTTTTTGGTAAATTAGAAATATCACCTCAACAAATGAGACCCAAACTTGTTGTTAGAACACCAGGTGGAAATTTTATAGAAAAGAGGAATTTTAAGAATCTTTCTATTGTGGTTTGTGGAAATACTTTACCTGAAAACCTTATTGTTTTACCCTTAGTCGAGTTTGATGTTATTCTGGGGATGAACTGGCTTTCTGATTATCATGCTAAGATTGACTGTAGAGCTAAAGAAGTAGTTTTTCATAAAGAGTTTCAGTTTATATACAATAATGAACCCATAAATTTGATAACATATTAGGAAGCTGAGAAACTATTGAAAGATGGAAATGAAAGTTATCTTGATCATATTGTAGAAAATAAGGGAACTATTCAAATTAATGATGTGTCGGTGGTAAATGAATACCTTGATGTTTTTTCTGATGAGTTACTCGGTGTTATACCTGATCGAGAATTCGAATTCAAAATTGAATTATTTCCTAATGCTAAGACAATTTCAAAACCCCCATATCGTATGGCTCCAATGGAACTTCTTGAATAGAAAAATCAGTTGCAGGATTTTCTTGACAAAGGCTTCATTCGTCCTAGCACTTCACCATGGGGAGCCACTATTTTGTTTGTTAAAAAGAAAAAAGGTTCCATGAGACTTTTCATTTATTATAGATCTTTGAATAACATCACTTTTAAAAATAAGTATCATTTGCCTCATATTGATGATTGTTTGATAAGCTCCAGGGAGCTTAATACTTTTCTAAGATTTACTTGAGATTTGGATACCATCAGCTGAAGGTGAAGGAGGATGACATCCCAAAAATAGCCTTTTGTACTAGATATGGGAATTATGAATTTTTTGTTATTCCATTTGGATTAACTAATGCACCTGTTGTATTTGTGAATCTTATGAATAGAGTATTTCATGAGTTCTTGGATAAGTTTGTGGTTGTATTTATTGATGACATTCTGGTATTTTCTAAAAATAAAGAGGAGCATGAAAAACATCGAAGGGTTGTTTTACAAACTTTAAAAGAAAAAAACTATATGGTAAATTCAGTAAGTGTGATTTTTGGTTGCAACAGATTTCTTTTCTTGGGCACATTGTAAATAAGGATGGAATAACAGTTAATCCTGCCAAAACAAAAGTAGTTGATGAATGGACAAGACCCAAAAATGTTACAGATATTCGTAGTTTTATTCAGTTAGCAGGTTATTAAAGACAGGTTGTTAAGAACTTTGCATGGTTATCTAGCCCGATAACTAAGTTAACATGGAAAGGGGTTAAATTTGTTTGGAAAGAAGAATGTGATGTTTGTTTTCTGGAACTGAAGAAGAGATTGGTGAATGCTCCAATTTTGTCCTTACCTTTCCGTAATGGAGATTTTTTCATCTAAAGTGATGCTTCTTTAAAGGGACTTGGTTGTGTTTTGATGCAGAATGATCAGGTAATTTCCCATGCTTCAAGACAACTTAAATCTCATGAGCTAAATTATCCCACACATGATTTAGAATTGGAATTTGTGTTTTTTGCTTTGAAAATATGGAGGCATCATCTATATGAAACCAAATGCCAAATATATACTGACCATAAAAGTCTAAAGTATATATTCACTCAAAAGGAATTAAACATGAGGCAGAGAAGATGGCTAGAACTGATAAAGGATTATGACTGCATGATCAATTACCATCCGGGAAAAGTAAACAAAGTAGCAGATGCCTTAAGTCAGAAACATCATGCATCATTAACCATGCTACATTTGGAACATGATCCCTTGATTAATGATTTGATGAATTTTGGCTTAGAATTCGTTGGTGTAGGGAATACATCTATTTTGTTTCAGGTTTCAGTGCAGTCTTCGTTGTCAGACAGAATTAAGCAAGCGTAGAAGGAAGACAGTGAGCTACAGAAAAATGTAGAATTGGTTAAAATGGGCAAGTTTCCAGAATTCAATCTTGATAAAGTTTGTGTTTTAATATTTGGAAAAAGGTTGTGTGTGCCTTGTGATTACCAGTTGAAGAAATAATTATTGTGTGAAGCTCATAGTTCTCCATTTTTTTCATCCTAGTAGTACTAAGATGTACAGAGACCTGTAGGAGTATTATTGGTGGGATGGAATGAAAAGAGATATTTCTGATTTTACCATGAAATGTTTGACATGTTAACAGGTTAAAGCAGAGCGACAGTTACCGAAGGGGATGATTCAGACTTTTCCAGTGCCAGAGTGGAAATGGGAGAATGTATCCATGGACTTTGTGGTAGAACTACCAAAGACTTCTCGAGGTAACAATGTGATTTGGGTTATTGTTGATCGGCTAACAAAATCTGCACATTTTTTATCTATTCGAGATACAATGTCTTTGGATCAGCTTTCTCAATTGTACCTCAAGGAGATTGTTAGGTTACATGGAGTTCCTCTTTCGATTGTATCTGACTGAGATCCCAGATTCACTTCTAACTTTTGGAAGGGACTTCAGAAGCCGTTGGGCATAGAGTTAAATTTTAGTACAGCTTTTCATCCTCAATCAGATGGGTATTCAGAAAGAATGATTCAAAATTTGGAGGATATGCTTCGAGCTTGTTCAATGGACTATCAGGGAAGTTGGGATCAACATATTTAACTAGTTTAGTTTTAATATAATAACAGTTTTCATTCCAGTATTCAGATGACACCTTTTGAGGCCTTGTATGGAAAACGGTATCGGACTCTAGTGTTTTGGGATGAATTCGGTGAAAGAAAGTTGATGGGGACAGAATTAGTTAAAGAAGTAGCTGAGAAAGTGAGGATGATCCAGCAACACATGAGGCAGCTTAGAGAAGGCATAAAAGTTATGCAGATAACATAAGGAAAGACTTATCTTTTGAGGTAGGTGACCATGTTTTCCTTAAAGTCTCTCCTTGGAAAAGTGTTATGTGTTTCGGTAAGAAAGGAAAGCTAAGTCCATGGTTCATCGGTCCTTTTGAAATCTTTGAGAAATTTGGAACAGTTGCATACCGCGTAGTTTTTCCTCTGAGTTTGTTTCAGGTACACAATGTTTTTCATGTTTCGATGTTGAGAAAGTATGTGCCAGATTCATCACATGTCTTGAGCCCAAAATCAGTTCAGCTGGACGAGAAACTTTCTTATAAAGAGAAACTAGTGCAGACTCTTGATCAAAGAGAACAGGTATTTCATAATAAGTTAATCCACCAGGTGAAGGTTTTGTGGAGAAACCACATGGTTGAAGAAGCAACATGGGAATCTGAAAATTCTATGCGGGAAAAATACCCTTAGTTGTTTAATAAGTAAATAAAATTGCGAGAACACAATTTCAAGAAACTGGGGATAATGTAACACCCCATGTTTTTCTAAAAATAAATATAAATTCATGGAACTTTGTTTTAAGTAGATTTTTTTAATTAGCCTTTAAAACATAGCGTTTTTACTTCTATGTTATGAATTTCAAGAAACTGTCATCTACATTTGTGTTCAGTATGTTATTTGGAGTCTATTGGAACCAACTTGTTTTTTTGGTGAATAGTAACATGCCCTTATGAATAGTAATATGAATAGTAATATGACCTTAATGAATAGTAAATTTTATTATTATTTTATTTTATTAAGTCTTTAATATAATATCATTAAGGTTAATTTTTCATTGTGATATAGAAGTAGTTACAGAATTAGAATTGTTAATTTTTGAATTAAGTATTCTTTTATTTAAAAATTAAATTAATAATAGTTAGAAAATTATTTTCAAAAAATGGAATTCATTTTTGAAATCTACACATCGAAAAAAATTTAGGGTGAATTTTGGGAATTTTTCTCAAACAATTGATTTTTCAGTGAATAGTAAAAAACACAGTTTTTAGTTTCAGTGTGTTAATGTCAGCATTAATGATATAATAATGATGTCATAAATATGGTCGAATTGTGTATAGTTAAATAAGGTGTGAGGTGTCACAAGTGTCTTATACCATGAACAAATACCATGGGCAAGCCCATGGTTTTGCAAATACCACTCATGAGGTGTCCCTTGAAAATTATTAAAATATTCCCTTACTTTTCCTATAAATACCAACCCCTTCCTCCATTAACTTCATTCCCAATTCTCGCTCAACGAAGATCTGGCCTCCTTACCATAATAGTAGTCCTCCCAAGGTTTCCTCAATCCCCCAAGGTCCCAACCTTCAAGTTCTAAGGGTTACTCTACAAGGTAAGAAAATTCTCAATTTCTTTCTTTTTCCTTTCAAATTCTCTTTTATGTGGTATAATTTTAAAGTTTCCATACCATGTTCTTATTTACTTATTATTCATTATATTCTCTATATTATGATTCATTTCTGGATGGGTGACCATTATCCCCACTCTTTTTAATATTTTCTAAAACCATGTTGTGTAGCCGTTAGGCTGCCGAATTTTTGTAAGAGATTTCTCACTTTTTCTTTTAATTTGAGTTCCTACCTTATTATTTATTCATATATCCTTACCCAAGAGGAATTAAATCTCCAGAAATAATGTATACTATGGATTTTATCATGTTTATGAAAAATTACTCATCATTATTCTTCTCCTCTCCCACTTATTTAAAGAATAAAAACATTGTCCATTTGTGTCGAATTATCGACATCATGGACGATGTAATTTCAATTTCCATTAATTCTTTAAATTCTGGTCATGAAACCATTTATATGGTTAAACCAGGTTTTAATATATGTTTTATGAATCACCCATGGTTCTTGAATTCTTTTTTACTCATGGTTCTAATTTTTAAGACAAAACGAAGTTGTTATTATCAAAGAACCACTAAAAGGATCTAAACGAACATCATTAATGTTCTAACTTATGAATCATCCTCATGTAAGAATTAAAAATGATAAATGGAATAATTTATGTTACTAGTTATATTAAAATACTACTCCATTACAATTATGTAGTTTCACTTCCAATCGACAAGAATGTCCACCATGAACCAATCATAGAAATCATGTAAAGAATTCAACCAAAAATAGTGCAAGGGGATAAATACTAACAATTAAGGGTGAAAATATGTTATTAAATGATCATATAAGAAGTTATAAACATGAAAACGTTTCTTTAAAATATTAATAACACTCTTTTAACCATTATACAGGAGGTTTAAACAAGTTGAAAGTAAGACAAACCTGAGGTAAGGGAATTCTTAACCTGATTTCCATTTTTTGGGTTAACCTCCTACTTCATTATTTATGTGCTATTTGAATTTTTTTTGTGATGGGTTCTGTTTATATTATGTTTTATTATGTTTATTTATAGTATATATACATACTCCATCCACTCTATTAAGTCTCTCTTCAATTTTATGATTTTTATAAGGGGCTTTTCTTTAAAAATATTTTTTTTAATTCGGTTTTACAAAATTCCAAAGTAATGTTTTTATGAAATTATTCATGTTGTATGATTATGTTTTTGTTCATGGGAATTATTTATGATGAAGGGTGGGACATATATTTTCCTCCAATGCATTGGGTATGAGTAAGTTGGAGGTCGGTCATATGGTTACTCCAAGTGTAACTGCAATGGTTACACAAAGTAAGGTAGCCGTGAGGGTTGCAGATTATAAGGTAGCCAAGAATGGTTACAAGATTATGTAATTAATTCCCCAAGATACCTCTATTATTATATTTATGTTCCCATGTTTGTGTGGATCTTGTTTTAATTTCATGTTACACAAAGTAAGTATATATGAGTGACTAGCATGTCTTCTGAAAATGTTTTCATACGTTACGAGTATTCATGGACTAATGTGCTCTTTCCTTCCTTTTTCATCCCTTACTGAGCATTGTGCTCATCCCAAGTTTTTAAATAATTTTTCACATTTTAATGGATGTGTAATACAAGTAAGTAAGACACATTAAATGTTGAAGAATTGTCAAGGAGTCTTGTTTTATGTTTTAATGTTTTAAATTTTGAGAAAATTGGAAACTGTTTTTATGGTATCCACTCTGTAATAATGTGTAATGTTATGAATGTTTTGTCCTAATTCTCTAAATATATAAACTTGAAAGGATCCTCAATGTAAAAGGAATTTTTTTATTAACTAAACTCAATATTATGTATGTAATAAGGTTGGGTCTTTATACCCATCGAAGGTCGAGGCGGTTGTTTCTTGGGAAGCACCCAAGAGCGTGACAGAAGTTTGTTGTTTCCTAGGTTTGGCAGGTTACTACTGGAGGTTCATGCCCAAATTCTCCCGAGTTGCAGCACCTTTGACATCCCTGACCAAGAAGTACCAGGATTTCATGTGGAGTGGTAAGTGCGAGGAATCCTTTAGTTATCTGAAGGGGAAGTTGGTTAGTGCCCTGGTGCTGAGGTTTCCAGAAGAAGGGGTAGTGTATGAGGTGTTTTGTGATGCTTCAGGACAAGGCCTCAGGTCTGTGATGATGCAACGACAATGGGTAATCTATTATGGATCTATACAGTTACGTCCCCATGAGCGTAACTATTCCACCCATGATCTAGAGCTTGTGGCGGTCGTGTTCCCACTAAGGTTGCGGCAGTATTACCTCATCGGGGAGCGCTTCGTGGTCTTCACGGATCACAAGAGCTTGAAGTATATCTTATCCCAGTTGGACCTGAACTTATTGTAGCAAAGGTGGATAGAGTTCCTTTAGGACTACGACTTCGAACTTTCCTACACCTCATGAAAAGGGAATTTGGTGGCTGATTCCTTGAGCAGGAAGTTGCAGAAGAATGTGGTTCGAGAGTCGGAAGATGCTTGGAAGGCGATGGAGGAGTTGGTTTCCCTGCACCTGGATGTAAGGGAGGATGGTGGTATAAGTTTTCTGTTTCAGATGACAGTACAATCCTCTCTCCTATGGTAGGTGGAGGAGTCTCAGTGGGGAGACGTAGAGAGTGAATTAATGTGTGACCGGGTCAACCAAGGCGATGCTCCGGAAGGATGGATGGAGGATGGTCAGAATCAGATGCTTTTCTGAGGGAAGTTGTTTGTTCCAGAGACGATGCACGAGAGAGTTCTTGGTGAGTTCCAAAACTCACCCCTTGCAGTGAACCCAGGAGTTTACAAGATGTACCAGGGTCTGAGGAGTCAGTTTTGGTGGCCTGAGGTAAAGCTGGTGGTGGCAGAGTTTGTGGCCAGGTGCCAAGTGTGTCAGTAGGTGAAGGCTGAACACCTTGTTCCAGGCGGTCTGTTACAACCTTTAGATGTCCTCAAGTGGAAGTGGGATGACATCTCGATGGATTTCGTCACAGGACTACCCAAGGTTCAAGGAGGTTGTGATGCTATATGGGTAGTGGTGGACCAGTTGATGAAATCGGCTCACTTTCTGGAAATCAGGGAGTCGGGTGCAGTAGATGCCTTAGCACGGAGTTATGTGGATGAGGTGGTGTGGTTTCATGGGGTTCCGAGTTCCATAGTCTTGGATAGGGATGCATGGTTTACCTCAAGAGTCTGGAGAGGATTGCAGCAAGCTTTTGGCACCCAACTATGTCTTAGCACTGCTTTCCACCCCCAGACAGATGGACAGACAGAGCGCACCATCCAGACAATGGAGGATATGATAGGGGCATGTATTCTGGACTCTGGGGGATCATGGGTGTGACACTTGCCTCTGGTATAGTTTTCCTACAATAATAGCTATCACTCTACCATTGGCATGGCTCTGTTAAAAGATTTTTACGGAAGGCCATGTCGATCACCCGTATGATGGACTGAGGTTGGGGAAGTAGGTGTTCTTGGCCCGGAAGTGGTGCAGAGCACGATGAAGAAGGATCATCTTATATGGGAGAGGATGAAGGTGGTCCAGGACCAACATAAGTCATACGTTGATAATAGGAGGATTCCCTAGGAGTTCAAGGTCGGGGACCACGTATTCCTCAAGGTCTCCCCTCGGTGCGGGAAATGGAGGTTCGGTAGGGGGGTAAGCTTTCTCCTAGGTTCGTTGGACCATTCGAAGTACTACGGCGGGTCGGAAAAGTGGATTATCAGCTAGCGCTACCACCGTCGATACTGAGAATGCATGATGTATTCCATGTGTCACAACTCCGACGGTATCTACACGAAGATTCACACGTCCTCGACTGGGGAAAGCTGGACATCGAGGCTGACGTGACGTTTGTGGAAATACCTGTGAGAATCGGTGATCATGAGGAGAAGCTGCTCCATGGATGGACCATTCCCTTGGTTCGTGTGTTATAGAGGCATGGTGGGCTCGAGGACAGTACCTAGGAATTGGAGGCATAGATGCGTTCCCAATACCTAGAGCTGTTTTGAGTTTTGTTCTGTTTTGTTTTTTGATTTTTTTTTATGTAATGTTGACCCTGTTGATTTATGAGGTGTTTTGTTTCCCTACCTTGCGAATGTTATGAAAAGTCCTGATATGTGGGGAAGGGGGGACTTTATCCCTAACCAAGATTCATTAATTTGGATTCGATTAAACTCGTGTAGGTGAGTCAGTTCCACCCAAAGAGGATATTATCTTGACATGAAGGAAGGAACTCTCGGAACCGTGTGTCAGGAAAATATGGACCTTGAGTTTGGAATGGCTGTTTGGGGTGGTTTGTCCCCAAGGGATATCTTTCTAGGGAGGGGGGGTTCCAGACCTCTCTCTTCTCTTCAGTTCTAGCTTTGATTCTCGAGGATGAGAATAGTTTGAGAGGTATCTAATGTAATGGCCCAGACCCTCATGGTCCATCCCTTTTCCAAATTCTGGATCCTAAGGGTGGCATCTCGGTGGTAGGACGTCATTTCGGTGTGCGACCAATCGGTGTGACACGATCGTTGTGTCACCGATCGGTGCAACCAATCGGTGTGTGACCGATCGGTGTGCCACGATCGGGGTTTCACCGATCGGTGCGACACGATCGGTTTCACACAGCCTTGTCGAGTTTTTCTTCTACATTTTTTCCCGTAACGCTACTTTTAAACTTTTTTTAACCTTTTGGAAGTGGTTCAAGGTCATTTTTAGCCCCATAATCAATGTTTAAATTCATAAGAGTGGGGAAACCCTCAATGGACCCCACTGTGTGTCTATGTAATGTTCCCCTCTGTTTATATAAAATCCTTTAAAGTCAAAACTATTACCACCAATTTCCTATGAGAGTTATTAAATAACAATTAATCTGGTCATGTGTAACCACCCAACCGCATGGTGAAACCACGATCTGCCTTTAAAACCGCCGAAGATCTTGATATCCATTAACGTTCAGGCTCATCTTTATATCGCACTAGCCTTCCTCCTTTTCTTCTTCTTGGTCGGTTTCACTCTTTCCTTAGAGTGTTTGGAGTTACCTTCCCAAGGCAGGTGGTGTTCATGTGCTGGAGCCCTTACTGCTTGTCCTTGGAGTCCCGGATGCTCCTCCCCTGCAATTTTCTCATCCCCGGTTCTTGGCGCATTGAGAGAAACATCGATCTTTGATCATCCAAGTAGGGTTTTTTCTTCGTCTCTCTTACTGTGTATCATGCGGGGTGGGTATGCTATTGTTTCTATGGGGATGGATGAAACCAAACTTTAAATGAATATAATAAACAGACTTTTAAATAAAGTGGGTGTGATCGGTGTTTCTGATGTATTTATTATTCTTAATTATGTGTTGTGAATTGTGCGGTCTCATGCCCATGGAAAATCATGGTCGTTGGTGGTTTTTCTTTGCACACTAATGAACCTATGTGATTCCAGATTTCTTTTTATTTTACATGATTAAATGGCTGTGACATGGAAATTGGTTAATCACCTAAAATCAGTTGGTCAAATGGATTCCCAGTAAACGTCAATCCTTTTGTGGTCCCCCTGGTTAACCAACAGAAAGAATAACTTAATGAATGATGTGCTTGAATCTGGAAGTTTCCATACTCTGTTTTAGTATTAGGTGTGTTGTTCTACTAGATTCTTATGGGGTGATGTGGATGGGGATGGGATCCTCTATTATGGTACGATTGTTGGTTGTGAATCTAAAGTCGTTTGGGGCTGTATCTCAATGCTTGGTTTGGTTCCAGTACTTTGATGGATCTCACGGATCCCTTTTTTGTTGTGACTTCACAAGAGAACCGGGTGTGAATTCTTAAATTGTTGTTTGGCTATTTCTATTTCTCTGGCTTTTGGTTATGTCAGTTAGTTTCCCAGTAGTGAATAATTCACTTAAATGGGATAACTTGAACATGAAAACAAGAATGGACTCAATGGGGAATTGTTTTTCGGGATTATTGGTGACTTGGTCGTGGGTTCGGTGCTTCTTTTGAATGAATAGTAACAAGGGTGTTTGTGATTAACTTGGTTTTGGAACTTCTAGGTTGGGATGAGTGCTTGTTATATATATATCATGTAATTTTAGTTCTTATGTTTCTTATTCTCACCCCACCCAAGTTGAGAACCTAGTGCTGAACACCCCCATTTCATGGGGGAGGGTGATTTTCTAAGTACTCCTATGAGTGGCTGGTTATTATCTCATTTTCTACTCCATTTCCCAAATAGCCCAAGACTCATCGGGCAAGCTATGATGTCCTAAGGTCCATTATAGCCCAAGATTCTTATGGAATGGTAGTTGTGGTGGTTTCCCAGGTGTGTGAGGGCAGGTTGTTTCCCAAGTGTCTTCAGGATGAGTCCTAGGTGTCTTTGAGCATTGTAGTAGTTGTTCTAGCCCAGGTGTGCGTGGGCCAGGTGTGGAAGTGGGACTACGGTGAGAATGGAAGGAGAGGTTTGATGCATAGGATGTTTGCAATAACCAGTGGGAAAGTGGCATAGGGTACCCAAATATCGATGTGTTATTTCTATACATTACTTGACTTTTGTTATTTGGGGAGTGTGCCTTAGTGAGGCTTGAGTGGATAGTTTTCCTTGTTAGGTTCTTGGGTTATCTCCTTTCTCACGGGTTATTAGAATTCCTCCCCACTTGTGCACAGGAGTCTTTGGTTTTCCTTATTGAGTATACTTGTATGCTCACCCTATGTATATAAAATTGTTTTCAGGTTTCTAGGAGGACTTCAGGGATCATGCAGGATCATATTAGTTCATAAGTTGGGACAATTTCCATTGTTGTTTTCCTCTATTTGGTATTTTCATTTTGTGGTTTTCTTGTACCTTGTAGATTTTACTCTTGGAACATGCATATGGGAATGGTTTGTTTTGGATTTACCTATACTTCCACTTTTGGTGTTGTTGGGATTTACTATCCTATCTCCCGATCCTATTAAATAAAAAAGGGGGGGTAATGCCTTCCATCTTGTGTGTGATTCTATACCCTTGGTGCTAATCACCACTCCGAGACCTATTAAAGGTGGGTCTCAGGGGTCATTATCTCTCCTTCAACTTGAAGAAGGAAGGGTCTAGAAACTTGTTGCCCCTTCCCTCATCTTGGTGAAGGTGGGTCATGACAATGTCATTATAAAACCTTTTAGATTTCTGACATCATTATTTGTGATATTTTTTCATGGTAAATTGTGTCGTTAATTTCTCCACCCAAATTATCACTCAACCATGACTTGTGAAATTTTTCATATACAATTGAAGGTATGGTCAAGTTAGGTAAAAGAATTATTTGTTTGATCCATACATTCATTTCTCTTCTAATTGGTTTCATTACTGTACTGAATTGACCTATGCGTGTGTACATGTTATCTGACTATTTTACGCCCTCAAAAAAATATGGTTTGTATCTTCGACAGGTCAAAAACCACTCTTCATAGACCTTTGATCTTGTTATAACTATTACAATTAGTGTCGTGATGAGATCAAACATGGGCTGAGAGTAGAGTGTGATATTTCTTCCAAGTGAAACTTAAAAAAATAAAATAAAAAAATGAGGGGAGTGATGAAATGTACAACATATAGGGATATCTAGGTCAGGAGCTTAAGGTTTTACTTTCGAGAATTCTTAAGTGAGTGGGTCTTGAAATTCTATTGAAAAGGAATGTATAAAAAGTTTGGTAAATTAAACCAGGTAATAATAATTGTTTTACTTGACTTGAATATACTAAATAAAGGGTGGATTTATGAGCTTGTAATGGTTGGCACACACAAATGTGGAGAATTAATGGCATGGTAGATCCATGACTTGTTTCACTATGATTAGTGTTATGAATCTTACTGGATTTTGTTTTGACACAATTTATGAGACATTTACTTTAAAATTTATTGATATTGAATCTTTATAGGATTCTTACATTTCCTATATTTTCACTTTGGATTGAGAAACTTGAATATGCATATCTTGTCACATTTTTTTCAAATGCATCATATGAGGTTTTTCCCAAGAGTGCAAAAGGGTAAGTGTGAGGGAGTTTATAAAACACAATTTTGTTGAATATTTCATTGATAATAAATGAAAGAATTTCCTCAAATTGTGTTAAATATGTTTATTTATAAAATATTTGGGATTAGATCATTCATTTGAAATTTTGGGGAAAATTCCAATTTTACCCTTTAAATTTACCGTAGAATTTCAGACATAAATATTTCGATATGTATTATTTGAACTTAAAATTTTGTAAATATATTCCTGAATTAATGGGATACAACTTTCATTCCGTAAATTAGAGCTAAATCATGCATTTGATGGGTGTAAAAGGTCCATGAAGTCAAAGATGGGTTGGACCCTCTAGTTTGGACATCAGTTATGTATTTGATCCATATATTCTTCATAAAAGATTTTATTTGGATAAAAATTTTATAGGATATTGGGTACCCAATTCCCCAAATTTTATCCTTCTGAAAGGATAGATTAATCGCATATTTTAGAGGTCAAACAGGCGGTGTAAGTTGGCCTAAAATATTTGATCGAATTTCCCCATTCGCACTTGAAACCACTTGTAACCTAGCCTCCCCTACACTCTATAAATATATATTTTTCTCATTTAGAGGAGTTTTTATGTGAATTAGGAATTTTAGGGAATATGATAAGTGGTTTAAATATAATTATCCAAGAAATGCAATAAGGCTAGCTCTTGAAGCAAGGATCCCTTCGTCGAAGCCTTCTTCTTCTTCTTCTTCACATTGTAATGTTTGTGTTTTCATAATATACTACTTAGTTACACTTAAATTTATTCTATTTTATAATATTTTTTAAATTATCTTCTTATTTAATCTTCCTATTTGGTCTATAATTCAATAGTAGAAACGATATTGGGTTATACCCTTTCTAAATCATTGCAAATGCAATCTGTTTCTATGATGACTACGCCACCCATAGAAGATTAGTTTTCTTAGTAATTGATCTACCACTTACCTTATTCATTCATTTATTTTGAATAAATGAGCTACTATAATTAACTTAATATGATATATTAATTTATTTTTCAATTTAAATGAAACTAAGAAATCAATTGAACAATTGACACAAAAATATGCGAGGTTGAGATTTGTGTAAATTGTGAGAGTGCGATCTTAATCGGTAATACAATACCATAAGGGATAAATTTTTAAAGTTAAAATATAATCCCTAAACTCAATTAATCATCATTTTCATAGTTTATATGTTCTCTAATTAACCACTTACCATAATCTAACTTAAGAACATCAATCAAAGCAGGGTACTGCGATTGCATGTTCTAAAGCTGGCCTAGGGTTTAAGTAATTTCATCTTTGTGGTTAAGTTAACTCCTATAGGGTTCTAGGGTTAACAAATTAAGGGATTATAATTAATTATATGTTAATTTAAATGATAATAATAAATAATTGAGTAAATAGGTAGAGTTATATCTATTACGCCAATTAAAATATTTTCTAAAAAACATCTTCTTATTGTGTTTTATTAATCAAGTTTCATTTCAAAAACAAAAACAAAAAAATGAAATCTTATTCCAACATAATTATTCTTCTTTTATAAATCGAAAAAAAACTCATAATTTTTAAGTATTGTTTTTATTCTCTTTTATTTTATTTTTAGAACACCTTTAAGAAGTTGTTTTAATTTACTTCCTCCTTTGAGAGATGACCTTGGTCAGCCACTCTGTTGCACCCAAGTACCCAAAAAATCACACTTCCTTTGAGAGAGCCTATGACAACGCCATTCAGGAATGGTCAAAACCACATCAAGATACCTCATATTGATGTTAAATCATTTTAAAACCACTAATGAGTTATATTTTATGTGTACATGTAGACAACACATCATATCGGCATGCAATGTGGTCAGAATGACTCAGTAACAACTTCTTAAAGGTACAAAAACCTTTAAAAACAAGTTTTGGGGGGTCAAAACTAGGAAAACGATGTCATATTACCTTGAAATTAGGGGGAAATGACCATAGATTTAATTTTGAAATGTCAGAACTGACTTCACATCATTCCTAATGTAACATCCCAGGTAAATAAAGAATATAACATTTTCATATTTAATAAAATTTTTGAATTAAATATTAATTTTACTTTAAAGGGGTTACTATATTTGATGGTGTACCTGATACGCAACAATGACTTTCTTTGAAATCTTACGTTGCACACAAGGATGAGTCATACTAAAAAATTAATAATATAATATTATTATTTTAAATGGTAGTTAATGCCTTGTCGTTGTAATGACGGGAATGAAAAGAACTAACTAAAATATAATTATACATGTTTTTTAAATGTTTTTACATTTATCCAATAAATTTTAGAGGCTTAAAATAAGAAAGAATCTGATTTTAAGCATAAATACTCTAATATTCATTAAAAGGTCGATTTATCGCCTTTTAATGGTGAACGCTCTTTAAATCTAGTTTTGGTCACTTTTATATGTTCTATTTGAAAAAATAAAATTCTTCTTTAGAATCGGGACATCAAAATTTACTTTGGGTAAATTTTTTGTATCTTTCTGATAAAATTATTTTTTTAATGAATAGTGAAAAAAATTGTATTTTAATTCAAAACTGCCTTTTAATCTAATTAATTTATATGGTTAGATTATATTTTTAATTGTTTTTAAGGTGTAATTAGATTATATTTTTACCACTTAATCCAATGTTGGTCATTGGAAGTAATTTCACTTTGAAATTGGACAAAAAAAAGTGTTAATCTTTTGATAGTTATTATTTCTTAAAAACACGCTTTTTGTTTTGACAAAGGGAATTAATTTTAAATTAATTATTGAAACTTCTATGTATTAAATTTGGTAAAATAGACATAATTTTGTAATTTGGAATATCAAATATAACTTAGGCTGAATTTTTGGATTTTTTCTGAAAAAATATCAATTTTTGATGAATAGTGAAAACACTGAGTAGTGGTTAAAAAAACCAAATTTTTCATTTAAATGAAATTTTACCACTTCTGTGAATTGAATTTCAAAAATCTAAAATACATGGTTTATATTAGTAAGTAAAATTTGGTTCAATAAGATAAAAATATTTTTGGTGAATAGTAACTTTTGACTTTTATTTACCACGGTTAAAGGTAAATAGGGTAATTCAAGTTAAAAACAATATTATAATTATATAAAATTACCTTAACACTTGTCCTAACATTATTGGATGAGTAATGGCAGACCAAGACAATCCTTGGGTGATACTTTTGTCCTTTGAAAGACACTTGGGTAAGATAATGATATTAATAACTTTTTATTTAAAGTAAAAAATAAAAATATTGTTAGACTCACCTATTTTGATAATCTCAATTATGTTTAGTTATGCTTTGATAATCCCAAATAATGTCTATCTATATATTAATTATACTTTATAATTATGAAATCAAACTAATGAGTTAATATGAATATCAAAATGATCATATCATATCAATGAAATATGTTAATCAATGTTTATTTATTATTATAAATGTTTAATGATGATTAATCTTGATACTAACTCAATCTGGAAATGAAATGCATAGAAGAGATACTTAATAAGGATTCTATTTTTAAAGTTACTGATACAGACAAAGCTACCAATAAACAGAGGTCACTTATAGACTAATTCTACTGATAGACAAGGTCACTGATACAAGATACCGATAGAATGGAGTTACTAATAGAGGAAGATACTGATAGAGAGAGCTACCGCTACTGATGTTAACAGCTACTATTACCAAGGAAGAGCTATCGACAGAAGTCCACCATTATGAAGAGCTACCGCTACCCATGGAGCTACCGATACAAGGAGATACCACTAAACAAGCAATCTACCGTTACAGAGAGTAACAGCTACCGATGAAAGACCTATCGTTACAAGTCCACCGCTACAAGTCCACTGATACAAAGATCTACTGATGGAAACAAGACATTGTTTATATAAACTCTATCTCTCTATTTAATTATTGGAAACAGTCATATTTTGTTCTTTTAATGCATCTGATATTAATTAATGATGTTTTTTGGATGTCAGGAAACTGTACCTCATACCTACAAAAGTAATCACTCCTTATGTCAGATACTAATTAATGATGTTTTTTGGATTTCAGGGAACCATACCTCATACCTGTAAAAGGTAATCATTCCCATTGTCAGAGCTCAAGGAATAAAAGGAATATCGAGCTACTAGAGAAAGTGTGGATAGATATATACACATAAGGAAGAACAAGAGACATACACGAGACATATACAAGAAGATACACACGTACTACTCGAAGAACACTCGAAGAACTCTCTAAAAACTCGAAGAACACTCATACACATCAAGAACAGAAGTTCAAGAGTAGGTTCAAGTGCTACAAGGAATACTCTCACATTCAAGTTGAACACCTATACTAGAAGTAAAGAAATAGAACCACGGCACTCTGTTTTCCATACAACTTCTAGAGAAGGACTCAAAGCTTCATCTGTCTCAATCCAAAGGAGTCCAGAGCATCATTGACATCACACAAGATAATTCTAATCTCATCTCCATATTATTGCTCTGTTGTGATCATTTTAATTACATTATGAGAAGTGTGTGCGCTTCTGTCTGTTTGGACACACACTGAATCCTAAGCTGAACTTGAGGATATTGAAATCCTCAAACCAAAATCTTTACACCTTTGTTTATCCCACGTAGAACTGTGGTAGAGTTCTGAGGACTTGGACAGCCTGAGTGTTTTTGTTTCTATTTTCCCACGTAGAACTATGGTTGAGGTCAGAGGACCTAGACAATCTGAGTACTATTGTAAACCCCAATCCAGGGTGTAGATCAAAGTTTTATATAAACTGATTGAGAGGAGTAAGTCTCAGCTTGAGACTGATTCTCTTGGTTAAAAATGTTGTTCATCTTATTTTTGGTTAAACTATTTTCAATATTCCGCTGCTAATTACTTTGAATTTTAAATCTGTTTTAAAGTAACTCTGATAGTTGAACTAGCAAGTGTTTTTAATTAGTTCTAGCCAGTAAGTTAGTTTCAAAAGATAAATTATCTAAATATTAAGTTAACTGAGAAATATTCAATCTTTGAGAAACTAATTGAACACTTACAATCTTTATAAATTCACTACAGTTTAACTTGTTTTGTTAATTGGGGGATTTCAATATAAATATTTTAAACAGAAATTTTTAATAGGAACTCAATTCACCCCCCTCTTGAGTATCCTCTCTGACCAACATTTGGTATCAAAGGTAGTAGATAAAGGTTTTTCAAAACACTTTTTTTTGTGAAAAGTTGTCAACTGTGATTTTAGTTGTATCTTAAAGATCTCAAAATTTATGTTAATTCTAAATTTTTATATCTTTATATATCTTTTTAAAACTTAATTATTATGGATAATAGATTAGAATTTGTAGCTACCAATAGGCCATCGTTCCTTAATGGTGTTAATTGTTTTCAATGGAAAATAAAAATGAAAATTCATTTAGAAAGTATGGTATTTGACATTTGGACTGCTATAGAGACTCAGTATAAGATTCAAGAAAATGTTAGAACTACTTGGGATGAACCTATGAAAGCTTCTTATAATAATAATTGTAAAGAAATGAATGCCCTGTATTGCGCTTTAGGAGATGAATAATTTAATCGAATATCTGCTTGTAAAACTACTTATGAAATTTGGGATACATTGGTTGTTTCCCATGAGGGAACAACCAATGTTAAGGAAATGAGACTAAATACATACACTATTAAGTATGATAATTTTAAAATTAAATCTGATGAATCTATTTTTGATATGTATATCAGGTTTAATGAGATAGTTAATAAAATGAGCTCACTGGGAAAAGTTTTTCCAGCAAAAGAGAAAATCATGAGGATACTAAGATGCCTACCATACAGATGGAGAGAAACCTCTGTCTCTATACGAGAATCTTGTAACATTGGCAAGCTACCTGTCAAGGAGCTGATTGGTAAGTTGATGATGTATGAAGAAGATATAAAGGTAAACAAAGAGGAAGATGATGAACCTGTAACATCCACAAATGATAAAGGGTTAAATGACTAAATGATATGACTCATGTCAACAAGGTGCACCTTCCATTTCGGGAGCCTGTCTGATTAGAACTCCACAGTTAAGTGTGCTTGGCCTGGAGTAGTGATCAGGATGGGTGACCCTCTGGTAAGTTTCCCAGGGTGTGTGTGAGTGAGGACAAAGCACACTGGAAAGGACATGTGTTGGCCTGTGGGGACTATCATTAGTCAGATGACCCGTTCAGGCATGTGGGTGGACCCTGGGGTGGGCCCCACGTGTCTGCGGGGGCAACTGGTGGTACCTGGTGGGACAGGACCCGACGGCCATGTTAGGGCGGGGTGGTTGGGCTGTCACCGGGACCCGGTTGTCACATTTGGTATCAGAGGAGGAACTCAGCCTTAAGTGCACGGTGCACTACCTGGGTTGAGATGTAGGGCCCACAACGAGGGTGTTGTGCTCTAAAGGGGGCGTGATTGTAACATCCCCAAATGATAAAGGGTTAAATGACTAAATGATATGACTCAGGTCAACAAGGTGCACCTTCCATTTCGGGAGTCTGTCTGATTAGAACTCCACAGTTAAGCGTGTTTGGCCTGGAGTAGTGATCAGGATGGGTGACCCTCTAGGAAGTTTCTCAGGGTGTGTGTGAGTGAGGACAAAGCACACTGGAAAGGACATGTGTTGGCATGTGGGGACTATCATTAGTCAGATGACCCGTTCAGGCATGTGGGTGGACCCTGGGGTGGGCCCCACGTGTCTGCGGGGGCAACTGGTGGTACCTGGTGGACCAGGACCCGACGGCCATGTTAGGGTGGGGTGGCTGGGCTGTCACCGGGACCCAGTTGTCACAGAACCTAAGAAGAAGTTAGTGGAATTTAAGTCTACTGCCTCAAAGACCAAGGACAAGGAGAAAGGGTTAAATGACTAAATGATATGACTCATGTCAACAAGGTGCACCTTCCATTTCGGGAGCCTGTCTGTTTAGAACTCCACAGTTAAGCGTGCTTGGCCTGGAGTAGTGATCAGGATGGGTGACCCTCTAGGAAGTTTCTCAGGGTGTGTGTGAGTGAGGACAAAGCACACTGGAAAGGACATGTGTTGGCCTGTGGGGACTATCATTAGTCAGATGACCCGTTCAGGCATGTGGGTGGACCCTGGGGTGGGCCCCACGTGTCTGCGGGGGAAACTGGTGGTACCTGGTGGGCTAGGACCCGACGACCATGTTAGGGCGGGGTGGCTGGGCTATCACCGGGACCCGGTTGTCACAGAACCTAAGAAGAAGTTAGTGGAATTTAAGTCTACTGCCTCAAAGACCAAGGATAAGGAGAAAGTTCACATACCTGTTGAAAGCTCAATAAGTGAAGGTTCAGATTCAGATAGTGATGAAGAGACGACTCATATAGCTAAGAAGAAGTTAGTGGAATTTAAGTCTACTGCCTCAAAGACCAAGGACAAGGAGAAAGTTCACATACCTGTCGAAAGCTCAATAAGTGAAGGTTCAGATTCAGATAGTGATGAAGAGATGACTCATATAGCTAGGAGATTCAAGAAATTCTATAGGGAGAAGAAATTATTCAGAAAATCAAATTATAAGGGTAAGTATGACCAACGAGGCAATTGGAAGAGAGATTGAAAGAAAGCTGATAAAGATGATGAGATAGTCTGTTATGAATGTAAAAGGAAAGGACATGTTAAGTTTGACTGTAAAAAATTGAAGTTTAAGAATAAATATGATTACAAGGACAAGAAATACAAGAAATCCATGAAATCTACATGTAGTGCTTCTGAAGATATCATAAGTGAGTCTGAAGCTTCTGATTTGGAGGAAAATAATCATGCCAACATGTGTTTCAAAGACCAAGGACAAGGAGAAAGTTCACATACCTGTCGAAAGCTCAATAAGTGAAGGTTCAGATTCAGATAGTGATGAAGAGACGACTCATATAGCTAGGAGATTCAAGAAATTCTATAGGAAGAAGAAATTATTCAGAAAATCAAATTATAAGGGTAAGTATGACCAACGAGGTAATTGGAAGAGAGATTGAAAGAAAGCTGATAAAGATGATGAGATAGTCTGTTATGAATGTAAAAGGAAAGGACATGTTAAGTTTGACTGTACAAAATTGAAGTTTAAGAATAAATATGATTACAAGGACAAGAAATACAAGAAATCCATGAAATCTACATGTAGTGCTTCTGAAGATAGCATAAGTGAGTCTGAAGCTTCTGATTTGGAGGAAAATAATCATGCCAACATGTGTTTCATGACTAAAACATCTAAGGTAACACTTAATTCCCCTATTCACAATGATTATTATTTTGGGAATGAAAGTGATTCAAATAATGATGATAATATTTATAAAGATGAATTATTTGAATACTGTAATATATTGGAAGATACTTGTAATGATCTGAAAGATAAATACAAATCATTGAATAAATAGTATGCCTTGACTAGTACTTTTAAATCATATCTTAGTATAGAAAAGGAAAAGAATGATCAATTTTTGAAGGAGAATACTGAACTTAGATTGTCTAATGAGCAACTTAGAAAATACATATAGAACTTCACAAATGGAAAGAATACTCTCACTCAAATGCTTGGAAAACAAGTTGCACCAAAGTATACTACTGGTTTAGGATACCATCCTGGATAGAGACAGATTATTAAGAATAAATTTATTCCAAAATCTAGACAGTATGTTGTTAGTTCAAGTTCTGGAAACTCTTATGCTTTATCTAGCTATTCAAATTCTTACAGACCAAAAAACGTTTATTTATCAAAATCACTTGAATCTGTTAATTATAGGAACCCCATTATACAAATATGGGTGCCTAAAGTTTTACTTTCTAACCTTTCTGGACCCAATAAAATCTGGGTACCAAAGTTATCTTCTGTCTAAATTTGTTTTGTAGGAAACTTGCTTGAAAAGTTCCTATAGGAAGATATGGTACTTGTACAGTGGATATTCAAGGCATATGACAGGAGACTACTCATGCTTTAAGAGCTTAATCAAAGTTGATGGAGGGTATGTCACCTTTGGTGATAACTCAAAAGGAAAGATCATCGGCTTAGGCCAGATTGGTAACAATGACTCAATTTTAATTTATAAAGTATTATTTGTTGATGGATTAAAATACAATATGTTAAGTATTTCTCAGTTGTGTGCTAATGGTTTCAATGTGAAATTTGAAAATGATGCTTGCAATGTATTTAATTACAATTTTTTTTGGTATTTACTACCTTAAGAAATGAAAATGTATATGATATAGATTTAAATACTTTATCCAAACAAAATGTTACTTGTTTAAATACTTTTCATAAAGAATCTTGGCTATGGAATAGATGATTAGGACACTGCAATGTTCATTCACTTAAGAAACTGACTAGGAAAGGTTTAGTTAGAGACCTACCCAGAAAAAAATTCCCAACGAACAAAGTTTGTAATCCCTATCAAAATGTAAAGCAATATAAAGTTTCCTTCAAATCAAAGAAACAAGTTTCAACTTCTCAACCTCTCAAGTTGGTTCATATGGATTTATTTGGATCATCTAGAGTTTCTACCTTAAATGGGAAGCACTATGTCTATGTTCTAGTAGATGACTTTTATAGATACACTTGGGTATACTTTATTACTCACAAAAGTGAATCTTGTTCTTATTTTATCAAATACTTCAATCTATATAAAACCTTAGTGGACTTAAGATTAAGACCCTGAGAAGTGATCATGGCCATGAGTTTGAAAATCAAGAGTTTGAATCTTATTGCTCACACAATGGCTACAGTCACAACTTCTCTTCCCCTAGGACACCTCAACAGAATGGTGTAGTAGAAAGAAGGAATAAAACCCTTTAAGAAATTGAAAGAACTATTCTCAATGAGTATGAATTACCTATTTACTTCTGGGCTGAAGCTGTAAATACAACTTTTTATATTAAAAATAGAGTCTTGATTAGACCTATTCTTAAAAAGACCCCTTATGAGATTTGAAATAATAGGAATCCTAAAGTAAGTTACTTTAGAGTTTTTGGTTGCAAAGTCTTTGTTCTCAACACTAAATATAATCTTGAAAAATTTGCTTCCAAAAGTGATGAAGTAATCTTTCTAGGTTATTATATATCTAGAAAAGATTATAGAGTATTTAATAAGAGGAAAAAATGTGTGAAAGAATCTGTACACATCAAATTTGATGAAACTGATCCACATGAACCTAAGACCCCTCTTGAAAATCTTGAAGAAGATATGTCAATTCAAAACCTTAATGACAAAAATAGTGAACCTGTTGTTAAGACAACCAGTTCTGGAAATTTTCCAAAACCTATTTATATTGAACCCAAACCTGTAAATAAACCTGAGATTTCTAGCCCTACTTTTTCTAGACCAACTAGGACCCTTAAAACCCATTCTTTATATGATTTTGTAGGAGATTTAGATAGAGGAACTCATACTAGGGTGTCTCTAAGAAATCAGGTTGAACATCAAGCCTTTCTTTCACAGTCAGAACCTAAAAATATCAATGATGCTATCAATGATGAATTTTGGGTAATGGATATGCAAAAAGAGTTAAATCAATTTGAAAGAAAAAAATCATGGGAATTAGTAGACAGACCTAAGGACACCTTGATCATAGGAACTAAATGGGTTTTTAGAAATAAAGTTGATGAGTCTGGAAATATAGTTAGAAACAAAGCTAGGTTAGTTTCACAATGATATAGTCAAGAAGAAGGAATAGACTATGAGGAAACATTTTCACCAGTATCTAGGTTAGAAGCTATTATAATTATACTTGCTTATGCTTCTCATCTTAATTTCAAGTTATACCAAATGGATGTTAAAAGTTCTTTTCTAAATGGTTTTATAATCAAAGATCTTTTTGTTGAACAACCACCTGGATTTACTAATCCTCATTTTCCCAATCGAGTTTTTAAACTTTATAAAAATTTATATGGTTTAAAACAAGCTCCATGATCTTGGTATGATAGACATAGTAATTTTATTATTTAAAAATGTTTTATTAAAGGGATTTCTGATCCAACCCTTTTTATCAAAAATATTTCCAAAGATGTTTTGATAGTACAAATCTATTTTGATGATATTTTTTTCAGATCTTCTAAAAATTCTTTATGTATTGATTTTTCAAAGAGTATGCAAAGTGAGTTTGAAATGAGTTTAATGGGAGAGCTCAAATATTTTCTTTGATTTCAAGTTTTTCAAAATGAAAATGGTATTATTTTAAATCAAATTAAATATACAAAGGATCTTTTAAAACATTTTGGTTTGGATAATAATAAGGAAAGTGATACACCTATGAGTACCACTTATAAATTGGATGCAGATGAAACTGGGAAACTAGTTGATCAAACCAATTATAGAGGTATGATTGGGAGTTTAATTTATCTTACTATTAGTCAGCCGAATATTATGTTTAGTGTTTGTATGTGTGAAATATTTCAAGCTAATCCAAAATAGTCACACCTGTTTGCTGTTAAAAGTATTTTCAAATATCTTAAACATACTACTAATTTAGGATTATTTTATCTAAAAGGACAATCTTTTGATTTAACAAGTTATTCAGATGATGACTTTTCTGGTTGCAAGTTAGATAGGAAGATCACTTCTGGAACATTTCATATTCTAGGTAAGTCCTTAGTATCATGGTGTAGTAAAAAGCAGAATTTTGTTGCATTGTCTACTGCTGAAGCAGAGTACAAAGCTGCTGGTAGTTGTTGTGTACAAATTTTGTTGCATTGTCTAATGCTTAAGTAATAGGTATTTTTTAAAACATACCCAAACATGAAAAAATGTAAATTAAGAGTCATATCATAAAAGAGGTGCTTGAACAAAAAGAAGAGAGGGGTATCCCTTACATTGAGAGTGTCATTCCAAATTCTTGGGAGAAGCTTATCGTGATCTTGGGGAAGCCTTGGGAAGACTCTAGAGAGACGAGGGAAGATTAGGGACATTATTCAAGGGGTTTTAGTGAATAGAAATGGGATATTGGGTGGGATTATATAGAAAATTAGTGGATAATTCTTTATTATTTCCCAAACATAGGTTTTGGACTTTATCTAATAAAGTAATAAAAACCACAAACCATCCCATGGTTTTTTACCATGGTTTCTGCCAAATGGTAGTTTTTTTCATAATTTTATAATTCCAAGGTCTAAACTTTTTAAAATATTTATCTTGGTGATGTGTAAGTGTGTTATGTTATTAAATAAATAATTTTAAAACATTAAAATATATTATAGGGTCTGGAGAATTTATAAAGGCTTTATAAATTTAATCAAATAAACCTAAAATTTCATTATTTAAAGTGGGTCATTTATTTAGCAATGGATACCATTTTTAGTATTTATTACAACATTTTTAGGTCATTATGATGTTATAATTCACACTGTATATCTATACTATATTTAAATTTTACCCAAGAATTTGATTGTCTATGAAAATTATGAAAAATTCACTTTTTGATAATTTCAATATGATGATTCAAAAAATAATATTTATTCTATCAAAATAATTTTCAAAATATATGAATTTTCAATTTTAAAATAGAATCTACATTTATTAATAAGTGATGGATTTTTTTTACAATAATAGTTTTCAAACCCTTATAAAAATTACATTTGACTTCATAAAAATTATATTTTAATTTATATTTAATAAAAATTATTTAATAAAAATATTTGAATCAAATATTTTTTATTTTAAAAATCCATTAATTCATCAAAATAAATTCCTTAATTTAATTTTAATATTACCCAAAAATATAATTTTTGTTTTATTTTATCAAAATAATTTATAAAGTAACAATAATAAGATAAAAATGTATTCATTATTATAAGAAATATACATATTCATATTATTAGAATTTTGATACATAGCCCTTTATTACACAAGAAAACACCCTAATGGTAAGGTGTGTGATGGTGATACTTTCATAAGATGGTTTAGTATACATGGTTTGAGTCATGATCTCAATGAGCTTGAACTTCTCTGGTAAATGATTTCTCTCATGCTTAAGTTGTTGGATCTATGTATGGTCTTGGTCAAGGGAAAATCCTAGTGATGTTATCCCCCTCAAAAGCTCTTATAAATGGGATTTCTAATGTATGATACTATTGGTTGAGGTCATCACATCCTTTTTCTGTGTCAACTATATTTTTTAAAACCTTATATTTTTACTAACCATATGATCATTGTTTAACTGCTATATTATCAACCGTTAAGATGCTTAACAATATTTTAAATACGATAGGATATAATAAAACCAAGTAAGTTCATGTTTTTTCAATAACCATAATATGTAATAGGGAATTTAATTCAACCACAAAGTAAATTTTATTTTAAAAAGTTTGGGATGTTACAATATTCCTCCCTTCAGAAAATTTTCCATTGAAATTTTCATTTCATGCACTAAAAAAAATTAGGATAACTCTATTTCATCACCTACTCCAATCCCACATCACTTATTCAAACTTTTGGTTTCTCCATAGCACTTTGACCAAGTGAATTGTCTTATTCCGTATAACTTTGACTATATGATATACAATCTTCATCGGATGCTCCTTATAGGAAATATCATTCTCTAATAGTACCACCTATGGATTGAGTACATGTGAGGGGTATGTACTTCCTCAAGATTTATACATGGAAAAAAGTATGTACTTGAGATAGGTTAGGTGGTAGTGTTAGTCGATATGCCACTGCTCTAATACGATCAAGGATGTAAAATGAATCAATGTATCTTGGACTAAGATTTACCTTCTTCCCAAACCTCATGACATTATTCCATGGATATATGTGAAGGAATACCTTATCTATAATCTCAAAATTCAGGTATCATAAATAATTTTTAGCATCACGCTTTTTTTGACTCTGAGTATCCTAGATGTGCTGCTGAATGGTCTTAAAAATTTATACTATTTCCTTAACCATTTCAAGACCTAGCAGTTTGTGTTCCCCAACTTTATCCCAGTATACAGGTTTTTTTCACCTCTTTTAATAAATGGCTTCATTTGGATCCATTTGGATGCTTTTTTGGAAACTATTATTATATGATAACTCAACCAGAGAAATATGTTGATCTCATCCTCCTTTTAATTCAATTGAGAATGATCTCAATATATCCTCGAGTTTCTAGATAGTCTACTCAGATTGGTCATTAGTTTGAGGTTGATAAGTCGTGATGAAGTTCATCTCATTATTTAGAGCATTTTCGAGACTCTTCCACAAATTCAATGTAAATTTTTCGTCTTGATCATATACAATCGATAATGGTGTTCCATGTAGCCTCACCACTTATCTAACATATATCCTTTCAAGTTGATAAAGTGACAAGTTCTCTCAATTTTTAATGAAGTGAGAAGATTTTTTAAGATGATCTACCAAAACTCATATAGAATTATTTCCTATTTATTTATTCAAAATACCAGTGACAAATTTCATGGTTATGTTTTCCCATTTCCATGTAGGTATGGGCATCATCCCCTTGGATTTTTCCTTTCAACCTTCACTTGTTGACATACAAGACACCTTGATGTATATACTTTGATCTCATTTTTCATATTTTCACACAAATAGTTATCTTGGAGATCTTGATACATATTTGTGATCCTTATATGGATGGATAATTTCAAGCCATTATCCAACAACTCCTTCTTTAACTTAGGATTTGATGGTACATATAGTCTTCACCTAAATATTACAAATCCTTCTTCATTAATTTTGAACTCTGGGGATTTCCTTTTTATTGTAGCATCCACTTTATTCTAATTTCCCACATCGTCACTTTAACAATCCTTTATAATCTCCATAATAAAATTTTGAGCAATCATTTGTGAAAGTATTTATGATGTTCTTTCCTTTATGATTCCCATGTTCATTCTTTTCAAGTATAGGAAGATCAGATCCTTCTCAATTCTCATCAATGATAAAATTATTGGATACTTTCTATGTAGATAATCTTATAATTTATTCTCTTTCCTAGGACGGTAGTAGATTGAGTATTCATGGTCCTTAATCAAATTTAACCATCATCATTGGATCATATTCAGATATTTCTGTGTGAATATATACTTGAGGCTCTTGTGATCCATGTATATTTCACACTTCTCCCCAAATAGATAATGTTTCTATATTTTCAATACAATGATCGTTATAGCCAACTCTATATCATGGGTTGGGTAGTTCTGTTCATGATCCTTCAATTTCCTTGAGGTATAGCTTTCGCTTTTTAATTTTTCATTAACACATAGTCCAATCCCGTCTTTGAAGCATTATTGTATACCATGAAAATTTTCCCACTTGTGGGTAGTTTAAGTAAAGGTGTAGTGATAATACTTGTTTCAACTCCTTGAATCTCTCTTCACATTCATTGTTCCTAAAAAACTTGACTCCCTTCTAATTTAGTTCGGTTATATGGTGTGACAATCATGAGAAATTTCTCACAAATCGACAATAGTACCCTGTTTATCCAAGGAAACTACATATTTATATCATATATGTTGGCCTCATCCATCATTCAAGTTCTTCATTATTTTAAGAGTCCATAGATATCTCATTACTTGTGATAATATTCCCCAATAATGAGACTTCCTTCAACCAGAACTCACATTTTTTTTACTTTGCATAAATCTTCTCCTTTTGTAAAGTATTTATCATAATTCTTAAATTATCCTTATATTCCACATTACTTTGGGAGTAGATTAGATTTTCATCTATAAATAATACCATAATTTTGTAAAGTTAATATCTAAAGACTCTATTCATTAATTACATAAAGATTATGGGAGCATTAGTGAGTCCGAATGGAATTACTATGAACTCATAGTACCCATACCTTGTACGAAAAGTAATCTTGGGGATATCCTCCTTCTTCACCCATACTTGATAAAACCCTAATTGAAGATCCACCATGGATAAGTATTTTTCTTTGCGTAGCTGATTAAAAAAAGTCATCAATACATGGTAGGGGATACTTTTTATTTATCATGATCTTTTTTAGTTCATGATAATCAATGTAAAGGCGCATTGGCCCATCCTTCTTCTTGATAAATATGATTGGTACACCCCATGATAAAGCACTTGGTCATATGATCCCTTTATCTAGATTCTGTTTTATTTGTTTCTTCAGCTCCTCGAGTTACAAAATAGACATTCTATACAAATTATTGGATAACGTCAATTCCTCGAGTATAATATCTATTGAAAATTCAACCTCTCGGATAGGAGTAAGACTAGGAAATTATTCACGAAACACATTAGTGTATACCCTCACAATTAGCATGAATTCGAGGATGATCTTTTCCTTATACTCAATAATTTTAGCAAGATACACTTTCTCATAGGGAAATAATATCCATGCTTGAGATTTTTTTACTAAATAAGATTTATCCTCTGCCTTTCACTTGTATAGAATTGGAGGATGATTCACAATACAGAGAATTATTTTATTCTCAAAGAAATTTATGTTAGATTTAAAAAAAGGAAAACCATTCCATGCCTAGGGTAACATAAAATTAAACTAGAGAGAAACTAATAATATTTTCAAGGGGAAAATTCCCACAAACTACAACATGTGATACATAGTTCAATAATTTTTTTCCCGATGATGTCAAATCATTTCGGTTGGTGACTTAATGTTCTTACAAGATATGATAATATAACAAGACATACACTACTATGAAGTAGAGGTTGTATTTACTTCATTAATCATGATTTATCTCAACATAAGATATTCCTTATTCCCTTAGTCTTGGTGATTACTGATGCTCATCATGTTTGTTATCCCTTGGAATAGATCATTGGATTGGATAATTCTCAACTTCTCCACATCTATGACATATAATTGTATAAGGAACCTTATATTGAACTTTATTTCCATCCATTACATTATCCATTTTTCTATTGAAATGGGATACCCTATGCCTAATCTTCCCACACTTAAAACATCTCCTAGTTTGTTCCTGAAATTTCCCTCGGTGCCTTTTTACACGTTTTTTACAAAGGAATTTGGGTCTTCTTTCCTTTATCACCTTTATCAGATGAACTTCCTTGAGTTTTATTCCATCTATTCTTTGACATATTTTGGAATTCAACTAAGTTTCAGTTCTTAATTTTGATTTTTGAAAGATGGATTGGCATAATCCAAATATGCCCTACTTGAGATCCCATCATGTTAAGAATCTCTTTTGGGGAGTCATCACATTTCCCTTCACATTGGTTGTTTCCTCAATTCCTTCTATTTCCAGACATTGGTTAGAATAAAGGGAAAATTAGGGATGATTATTTAAAAAAAATAAACACATAAATGGGATTCCAATAACATTAAAGGTATAACTTATAAATTATGTTTATTCCTTAACTTATGAGTTTCTATACTTAAAATATATTTTATCCATGATCTATTTAGTAACATAGACACTTATGGGATTTTTTTCCCTTAATAATGGTTAATAATTATATTGTAAAATTACCAATGCATATCCCCTAGGAGTTTCAAGCTAGGTGTGTATAAAGGCTTGTTTTTATGCACCAGTTCCTAATCGAGTCTAGCTCAATGTGATGTTTTCTTGTTTTATCCCTAAGTAGAACTATGTCAGAGCCACATCCACTTGTAGTATCTAGACAAAGGTTTATTTTCTTGGAAACCACTTACTCTATACTTTAAAAAATGTAGGTATTTCCTCTTATGTTTAGTCTTATCCCTAAGACTTTATCTAGAGTTTTCTAATCCTAATCCCAAAAATAACTAAACATTCCTATGATACTAACTATGTAACCCCTTGTATTTATTATACATTAATTCATGATTTATTACATAAGATTATACATAATACAACCTGGAAGATAAATAATTCTAGTGTATTTTGGAATTAGGTACATTACATAACAACTTAAAATAGGTAATACATCACCATTATTGAAAAATTCATTAACATTCTCATAATATTCCATCATACTTAAAACTATTTTGGATAACCTGGGGACATACATAAGAAAGGGGTGAGATATAAAGCCCAATAAGGGAATAAAAATGGAATAACAAGAAGAAATTATTACATTTAAGGCAATAGAAATATCAATGAGATATAAAATGGGTGAGAATCATAAACATGAACAATGATGCATGATATAGCATGATAACATAAAGGCAACAGGGGAAATGTGAAAACAACTCTAAACATGGAACCATAAACCTAGGTCAAGGATAAATTCAAAGAAATCATGATTGAAAAATTACTATGATGGATTAAGTTCAATCCCTATTTCATTTTTTGATGTCTCATGAGACTAAAACATTACCCAATGCATTGGATCGCTATATAATTTTGGGTTCACCCATCACTTTTATTTCATTCACATACATAAGTGTGCCACATGGATCATAAAACATGGAATCATTTTTCATCACATTTTATTCCATGATATAGGAATGTGAAATAAATAAATTTAATTACCCAATAAAAGAATTGTAAGTTTAAAAATTTGAAAATACTTGATAGGAAATGGGTATGGGTATTCACTACACAATTTTTTGGCATGGGAAATAGCAGGGAAATTTCGGCAACAGAACAGGGGAACATAAATGTTCATGGGAGGGATTAATGAGAGTGAAAGGGGTATCTAATAATTTATACATCATAAGGGAAGTAATGGGGACATGTAAAAACATATCCCAATGTTAGGAATTAAATATAAAATTCATAAGATAATGAATATTCTTGAATAAATAATAAAATGAGAGGATCACTTACTAAATTTCGGCATGGTAATGAGTTTAAATAATGGTTCATGGGATGTATTAATGATAGTGAAAGGGGTATCTCATCACATGGAAATAAAAATGGTATTAATAGGGATGTTTTAAAACATACCCAAACATGAAAAAAATGTAAATGAAGAGGTATAACATAAAAGAGGTGCTTGAATAAAAAGGAGAGGGGGAAACCTTACCTTGAGAGTTTGATTATAAAAGCTTGGGAGGAGCTTCTTGAGATATTGGGGCACCTTGGGAGGAATATAAAGAGGGTAGGTTAGAGTAAATACATGATTAAAGGTTTTTGGATGAAGATAAATGGGATATTGGCTGGTTTTATATAGGAAATGAGTGGGGAATTCTTTATTATTTCCCAAACTTAGGTTTTGGACTCTATATAATAAAGTAATAAAAACTAAAAACCATCCCATGGTTTCTAAAAAAGTGGATTGGTTTTAATTATTTTAAAATTAGAAGGGAATAATATATTAAAACATTTCCATTGGTGATGTGGAGGTGAGTCGTGTTCTTAAAGAAATGATTTTAAGACCTTAAAATATATTATAGGTTTTGGAGAATTTATAAAGAATTTATCAAATTAATAAAATAAACTTGAAATTACATTATTTTAAAGTTTAAACATATATTTGGTCATGTATATCCCTTATATTATTTATTACATCATTTTTGGGTCATTATGGTTTCATAATACACCATATATTTATACCGTATTTAAATTTTACCTGAGAATTTGATTGTCTTAGAAAATTATGAAAAAATAATCATTGGATTTTTTTTTTGAAATTATGATTACAAAAATAATATTTATTTTATCAAAATAATTTTATAAATATATGAATTTTCACTTTTAAAATAGATTCTAAATTTATTGAGAAATATTGGATTTTTTTACAATAACATTTTTCAAACCCTCATAAAAATTGCATTTGAATTCCTAAAAATTATATAATTATTTATATTTAATAAAAATTATTTAATAATAATATTTTATTAAAATATTATTTATTTAAGTAATCCATTAATTCATCAAAATAAATGCTTTAATTGAATTTGAATATTACCCAAAAGTACAGTTTTTGTTTTATTGTATCAAAATCATAATCATATATAAATTAATAATGATAAGATTAGAATTTATTAATTAGTATATAAAATATACATATTCATATTATTAGGGTCTTGATACATATCCTTTTATTACACCAGAAAACATCTTAAGGGTAAGGTGCATGATGGTGAGACTTTCATGGGGTAGTTTGGTGTACATGGTTTGGTTCATGATCATGATGAGCTTGAATTTATAACATAAACAGTTTTTCTTAGGGTTAGTTATTGAATCTCATCTTGGGATTGGTCAAGGGAAAAGCCCAGTGTTGTTATCTCCCTTGTAAGAACCAATAAATGGGCTTTGTAGGGTACAATTATATTGGTTGAGTTCATCACTTCCTTTATATATTTCAATTGGATTTGTTAAAAACCTATATTTATACTAATCATATTATCAATATTCAATGACTATATTATCAATGATTAAGATGATTAATGTCCTTTTAAATATAATAGGATATAATAAAACTAAGTGCATGTATTTTATATAACAGATGTTATTAATATTTTCATAACTTTTTATATACTCTCTTTACTGATTTCATATGAAATGTTCATAATTTGTGTGAAATATTAATGTTTAAATATTAATTATAATTTTTGAGCACTATTTGAATTCATCTAGATTCAAGTCAGTTTACTAGTTTAATAATAAAAATCACCCTACTGATACAAATTGTGTGGTTCTTATTTTTTAGGATTCCTTATTTAATTTTCCACATATCATTAGAAGGAATCATTGTCAAATTCTTCCATTTGAAGGGTCATATGGACCACACAAGAAGGCCCGCATAATCTGTGAAGAAACTGGACCATCCATGAAGATTGAATTACTGGGCTCAATCCATAAGTTAAAATTCATTAATTCTCCACAAAAATTTGGATAACAATTCAAGGAGTCGTTAATAAAAATTTTAAGTCCCAAATACAAAAAAAGGGGGGCCCAAATGAATCTTTGAATTCCATCCCACCATTCTGGCTAGGAATTAAAATCAGGACACTATTCTTGAATATTCTCTTAATTTAATAATCAAATAAGACTGGGATTATTCAGTGTGAAATAGAATATGTGGGTGGACAACTTTTTAGAATAAATTATTTTTATTTTAGAGGATATTACTATTCAAAATCCCATTCACATTTCAGCCTTCGAAAAGGTGTTGATAAAAATAGACAGGTAAAAACTGTTTAGTAAAATAGCCATATCTTTGGATCCAAAAGTCCAATGTCTTACCAATTTTTATTTATAAAATTAAACATAAATATCTACCACTTTTAAGAAGATATAATTTAGATATTCAGGTGTTTATATGGATAAATTGGAGATGAAAGTGGAGGGGAAGATTTGGAATGAAAACTGTCCACCTCCTTGGGCAATAAATACAACTGCCTCTTCTCCTTTCATTTGGTTGGAATTTCAGAAGATAAGATAATATATTAGCACGAAAAAAGCCTTTAAAAATGGTTTTAAGGACCTTCCATACTCAATATTTCACTTTAGAGACCTTTCCTCTTACCTTTGTTTTCATTTACTTTTGTGTGGTTCTTCGTTTGTAATCGTGTAAGTGTTTGTTTTTGTAATTCTATTTTAATGAAAGTTTCTTATTCTTCATCTATTATTCTAATCCACATTATATTAAATAATATTATTGGTCTTAAAATATTTTAAATACATTTGAATCATTTTCCCTTATTGTGCTTTCTCATTCAATCTAAAGTTAGTATTTAATTCCCTTCACTGTTTGTGTGTGTGTGTTCGATGCACAACTCTTTTCTTATCACATTCTTTTTCTTCACTTATTAATTCATCATAATAAAATTATATCCAGATTATTAACCACCCAAATGGCTGAGTAAATCTTTAATTGGGTTGAGTTATAATTTAGGTATGTTGAGTGATTGAGAACTTTTGATCGATGAATATTCTTTGAACTAACATTGTGTATGTTGGACTTAACATGTCAGGGATTAATGAAGTGTTTTGTTTAACGAGTGGTTTACATGGATTATTGGAACCATAAATACACTACCATAAACAATATATGATTAAGATTAGAACCCTAAGTTAATTTAAGGCTTGTATTAAAGCCTTAACACTTGGGAATTCCAATCAACGTCAACTTGTGACATGGGTGTTAGTTTAATACATTATAAAGAAAGGCTCAAGGATATCACAAGATTAACTACATAATGATGAAATCACCCCAATAATTATAAAATTGTTAAATAAAACACTAATCATTAATCACTTCATTTAATCTCTTCAAACAAATCCCCCAATCAAAATACAATCAACTAAAAACAATCGACTATTAAAAAGTATCATTGTCGAGGATTCTACCCGAGTGCTGCTATACACATTAAAAGAGTATCAGAACCCTGAATGGTCTATAGGAGACAATCGGATATGCTTTCAAATGTATTAGTTGCTAGGGATGGTGCAATTAAGTATTCCTTATTTTCTGGTTATTGTAAAAAAACAAAAAAAAATTAAAAAATAAAAAACACAAAGAAAAATATGCCTTCTCATAAAAATCATAAATGAAAAAAAAACAAAGAAAAAATTATCTTTATCTTTCTTCCAAAATCTCTCTGAATGCCCCATATCCTCCCAAACAGTCCCTTTGATTTGTTTGACCTTGAAATTGAGCTAACACTTCACCAACTTAGTAGGAACATTAGGGATAATCAAATCACTCAAGAATCAGTCATTGTCTAACCAATTGAACTAGATATGGCTAATCCTAGGGAAAAAACTCTTAAAGAAATCACTTCCCTTGATATGAATTACCAACCCTTGGTATTCAATATCCATATATAGAGGATAACTTCAAACTCAAATTGGGTTTGATTCATCTTCTACCTCATTTCTACAGGTTAGTCGGTGTGGATCCACATCTCCACCTTAAAGATTTCCAAGTGGTGTGCTCTACCATGAAGCCTCAAGGGGTTTCTGAGGAACAAATCAAACTTCAAGCATTCCCTTTTTCCTTAGCTGACTCTGCCAAGTCATGTATTTACTTCCTTCTTCATGGTTTCATAACCACATGGAATGAAATGAAGCGACTCTTTTTCTTGCTTCTCGTACTGCTTCTATCTGAAAGGAAATAAGTGGTATTCGTCAATTCCCAAATGAATCACTCCATGAATACTGGGAGAGGTTCAGAAATCTTGTTGCAACCTACCCACGTCACCAAATCCCTAACCAACTCTTGATACAATACTTTTATGAGGGTTATTGTCTATGGAGATAACTCTCATTGATGACTCAAGTGGCGGTGCTCTTATTGATAAAACTCACGCAGCAGCAAGAGATCTCATAAGAAACATGGCTGCAAACACACAATAATTCCATACTCGGGCACATGATCAAGTCAAACAAGACCAAGAGAATCAATTTGTATATCCCAACAAGATTACTGGGTGGATGAGTGAACTTACAGGACTTGTGCAAAAACTATTTGTGGCTTCCATAGCCCCAACCTCATCTTCTCCACAATCAATGTTTCCTAGACCTGTCAAAAACTGTGGAATATGCAACTCACCCGCTCATCCAACATACACATGTCCACAACTTCAAGATGAACCATCTGATTCATCTGGACCAATTGAGCTCAATGCAGTATATACTCAGAGAAACACCAACCCTCAACAAATCAGGACAGTTTGTTAGAAACTTCAACCAACCCCACTCTGTTCCCTTCTCTTTTACCTTCAACTAAGGCTTGAGGTATGGTAATCCCATTTCTCATCCCCCTCAATTCCTTCCTCAAAACACAAACCAATTCCAATATGGTCAAGGCGGTGGTAACTTCCATCAACCTTATACTTTTGTTCCTCAACCTCAAAGGAACAATCATCCTCCTGGATTCCACTATCCTAGTGAGCCTTCCCAATTCTCAAACCAATAAAATTACTTTCCCAGGAACCAAAATCAAGGTAATCCCAATTTGAGAAAAGCCTTTTCTTCCAAGAAACCATGGGAAAGTGTTGTAGAATATATTTCCTCCTTCACCCATTCCAGCCTCAAAAACATTGAAACACAAATTGGTCAACTTGAATCCCACCTGATCTAGCAACAATAATAAAATTCTTCCCAACTCTCAGCTCAACCATTACCCAACCCCAAGGGTAATGTAAGTGCAATTGCACTTAGATCGGGGAAGAAAATTTTTATACCTCAAGATAAGTCCTCCAACCCCCCTTTAAATGTTGACCTAGAAAATGACAAGAAAAAGAAACTCGAAAAGGAATCTGAATCCATTCCATCATCTCCTTCCATTTCACTTAGGAACCAACTTCCTTTTCCTCAATCCGTTTCTAAGCCAAATAAGTCCTTTGAACCCGATCCTGAAATTATCAACATGTTTAGATGTATTGAATTCAACATTACCCTCTTAGATTTCATAAAAAATCCCTAAGTATGCCAAGTTTCTTAAGGAATTGTGCTCCCACAGGAGGCAACTTAGGACCTTAGAAAATGTTTCCACCGAACTGTCTATTCCCATAAAGTGAAAAGATATAGGGACCTTTATGATTACATGCCAAATTGGAAGTTACAAATTTGATGATGCACTCATAGACCTAGGAGCCTCAATTAATTTCATGCCCAGATCCATCTTCTCAAACCTTGGTCTTGGTCCCTTACATCCAACAGGTGTTGTCATTCAATTAGCCAATCAAACCACTGCTAGTCTTGAGGGTATAATCGAGGATGTCCTTGTTCATGTGAATGATCTTATCTTCCCCCATTGATTTCTATGTCCTTGACATTGAAGGTGAGATTAACTCTTCTAGATCTCCCTTAATTCTAGGAATATCATTCTTAATGACAGTGAGAACCAAAATTGATGTTCATTCAGGCATCTTATACATGGAATCTAGTGACCAACTGGTCAAGTTCAACATTTTTCAAGCCATGCGATACCCATCTGAGGATCACTCTACATTCTCAATCCATTCTTCTGAGGACACTTCTAAGAGTCAATTGAAACCCAATCCATCATGTTCTTCACGTTCTAATGATAAAGGATCTTGTGAAATCTGCACTAGGATTAACCAAGTCATAAATGGTGAAGTTGATGTGTACCTATCATTCATAGATTATATCAATCTAGAGGTTCTTGAAAAATCTCTTGAGTCCCACATCAACTTAGATTTCTATTGCTCTACCTTGGACATTATTAAGGAAAATGAATCAAAACCAACCGAATTCTATTCCTCCATTATTGAGGTGTATAACCCACAAATTAAAGATGAGACTGATCTAAAACCTCTCCCTGAACACCTGAAATATAAATTCCTTTTCCATGATCACCCTTATCCTGTCATTATCTCTGCATCACTTACAGAAACCAAGGAGTCCAAACATGTTCAGGTGTTAGAGGAAAAAAAGGCATTAGGTTGGACCCTAGATGACATACTAGGAATCAACCATGCCCTTTGCATGCATCATATCCATCTTGAGGAGTCATCCAAACCAATTAGACAACCACAAAAAAGACTCAATCCACTCATACTAGAGGTAGTTAGGGAAGAGATCACCAAGCTCCTTCAATCTTGTATTATCTACCCAATTTTTGATAGTGAATGGGTTAGTCCAATTCAAGTTGTACCTAAGAAGGGTGGGATAATTGTTGTCACAAATAAACATGGGGAGGTAGTCACAACTCGAGTGAAGAGAAAATGGTGTGTGTGCATCGATTACCGAAAATTGAATGTTGAAACATGAAAATATCACTACCCTCTTCCATTCCTTGATCAAATACTAGAACAATTAGCCAGAAAGTCACACTATTGATTTCTTGATGGATACACCGGCTACTTCCAAATCCCAATCACACCTCAGGACCAAGAAAAGACTACTTTCACTTACCACTTTGGAACATATACATATAGGAGAATTCCTTTTGGCCTTTTCAATGCTTATACAACATTCTAGAGGTGTATAATGGGTATCTTTTCTGAATTCATTGAACACTGCATGTAAGTCTTCATGGATGACTTTACCATTTATGGTGAGTCATTTTAATCTTACTTAAATTCACTCACTCGTGTCCTTTAAAAGTGTTTCAAGTGAAACCTTGTGTTAAATTTTGAAAACTGTCATTCATGGTTGCAAATGGGATTTTTCTTGGGCACATAGTTTCAATATATGGTATTGAATTTGTTTCAGCCAAAATTGAAGTGATCCAATCGCTTTCTGAACCCACTTCTATTTGATACATCTGTCCATTCCTTAGTCATGTTGTTTTCTATCGTCAATTAATCCATAACTTCAGTAGGATTTCCACCCCACTCACCCGGTTTCTCCAAAATGATGTCACTTTCCATTTTGATGAGGTTTTAAAGAGATCCTTCATTGAACTCAAAGATGCTCTTACATATGCCCTAATAATCCAACCCCTAGATTGGTCCTTACCCATTGAGTTGATGTGTGATGCTTTTAATAGAGTCGTTGGGTCTGTTCTTGGTCAAAGAAAAGAAAATATTCCTCATGTCATATATTATGCCTCAAAAACATTGGATGAAACTCAATCTCACTACACTATCACTGAAAATGAACTTTTAGTAGTGGTTTTTTCCTTACATAAATTATGGACCTGTATCTTAGGTGCCAAAATCATCATCTTCATAGACCATTCTGCTATAAAGTTCTTACTCAAGAAAATTGATTCCAAACCGAGGCTAATAATATGGATCCGAATGCTCTAAGAGTTTGACCTTGTAATCAAATATAGACCAGGAAAAGAAAACCCTGTGAATGATCACCTGAGTAAAATTTATATTTCTTTTCTTTCAGTAATCATTGATCCTGAATTCCCCACTGAGAACCTTTCATATCTCACTCCAAAAATACCATGGTATGCCCCAATTTTAAATTAAATGGTTTCTGGTTTTTTTCCTGAAATTTTTTAAAATAACAAAAATAAAGTTGAAAAGTGATTCAAAATAGTATTTTTGGGAAGAAAATAAACTTTGAAAAACTGGGGCAGACATGGTAATTAGGAGATGTGTTGATGAAAATGAACATTCTTCCATCTTAGAATTTTGTCACTCAATGCCTGGTGGTGGCGACTTTGGACCACAAAGGGCCTCCTGAAAGGTCCTAGACTCTGGATTCTTCTAGACTTCACTCTTTAAGGACTCACATGAGTTTTTTCAATAATTTCCCACTTGCCAAAAGTTCGGTACAATTTCAGAGAGAAATTAAATTTCCTAAAAGCCTTTAATTTTCTGTGAGATCTTCGATGTTTGGGGCATCGATTTCATGGGACCATTTCCTACTTCCAATGTATTCGCATACATCCTTATAATGGTTGATTATGTTTCTAGGTGGGTTGAGGCCAAACCCTCTAGAAATAATGATTCACATATTGTTAGTGAATTCCTAAAGACACGCATATTTCACCAATTTGGCACACCATGTGCCATGATAAGTGACTTAAGAACCCATTTTTGTAATAAAACTATGGAATATATTTTGAAAAAGAATGGGTTTTTACATAAAACTTCAACTGCATATCACCCCCAAACAAATGGCATGGCTGAAATTTCTAATAGATAAGTAAAAAAGAGTGCTTGAGATATTTGTAAAACCCACCAGAAAAGACTGGCCTGAAAGACTTGGTGAAGCACTTTGGGCTTATCAAACTGCCTACAAAACACCCATTGGGATGTATCCTTTTGGGATAGTTTTTGGTAAATCATGTCACTTTCCAGTTGAAACTCAACATAAGTCATTTTGGGGTGTGAAAACCTGTTATTTTTATTGCGAAAAATATGGTGAAGAAATATTGTTGCAATTGGCTAAACTGGAAGAGCTTCGACTTGAATCTTATAAGAATTCCAATCTATACAAAGAAAAGGCTAAAGAACTCCATGATAAACACATCCTAAAAAAGGTATTTCATTAAGGTGAAAATGTAATACTTTTCAACTCTAGATTTTTTCTTCACCCAGGTAATCTTAATTCTTGTTGGGAAGTTCCTTTTATTATTTCTCATGTTTACCCATTTGGTGTAGTGAAATTCCAAGAACCCTCTTCAAAAATAATATTTATAGTTAATGGAAATCGATTAAAGCGTCATCATGAGAGGACACACAATCCTGGAACAACATCAACTTCTATTGGATCCAAAGTATACCCAACACCTAATAGAGATGGCGACCTACCAAATCCAAACTAGGGGCACCTCTTTCCCTTTAACTCTCTCTCTATCTCTTCATCTCTCTCCCTCTTTCTTATTCTTCCTCTATATTTCATTTTTTTACTAATTTATTCATCATAGTTTTTATTTACTATTTTGTGTGAGTGTCTCTTTATAAAAAAACCTCAAAACTAAAAAAACAAAAAAAAATCATTTAAAAAAATATTAAAAATCAAGATTCATACTTACTCACCTTCCAATTTTCAAATTTTTTCCAACCATTTTGGGGATTCCAAAGACATGGTTTCATCTCAAAAATATTGTGTTTTCATCATATATTTGGATAAAGAATATTTTGTCAAAACCAGCAAATTTTGAATGCTCAATTTTTGATTTGGAAAATAGTTTTCCCCAACTATGAGGAATAAAATTTTCTTTCATGCCAAGGCAACCTATGGCCATATTTTCAAAATTTGTATTTTTACCCCCATTTGTGAGTCTTGAGTTTGTGGACCTTTGAGCTGAATTTCATACTTTAGTGTGCATTAATATAATAGAGGCATTTTTTTAACCCCGTGAGAATTATAATTTCCAAATATCCTCCTATTAACCATACATTAATCCTTCTTTTGAAAGGCCCTTCGATCCTATGAAAACATTTCCTTTGATAGACACATTACAAGCCCACTACTTTAACCCACCCAATATCTACATGGATTTTCATTGCATATTTTTTTGAAATTTAATTGTGGGGGGGAATGGATTTCTTTTTTTGGGTTCCCTTTTATTGATTTTCAATGAGTTATCATATGCTTGAGGGAAAGCATCCATTTTAGTGTGGAGGAGGGGTTGTCCTTAAATGGGTTTTGGGAATGTATATATGTTTTTCTTGTATAAATGATATTGAAAAGTGTTCAAAAAAATAAAAAAATAAAAAAAATGAAAATAAGAATGGGTTGTGTCTTGGGTGGATCAAAAATCACTCTTCCTCAACCTTTGATCTTTTTATAACTATTACAATTATTATCATGATGAGATCAATAATGGGTTGAGAGATGAGTGTGAGATCTATTTCAAGTTCAACTTTCAAAAAATGAAAAAAAAATGAACACTTATGTCATTGGGAGAAGTTTTGTGGTTTGTAAATATTTCATATTCTTATCCACTTCAAAATTCCTTCCTCTTTTGAAACTTATTTAACATTTTCATTCCCTCATAAATATGTGTTTCCATTTCCTTTCATGTCTCATTTCAAAAAAATGGTTCATTTATTTTTCCATGTTTGTGTTTTACCCCCCTTTTCCTATCTTTTGGATTTAATCTTCCTACCGTCCCATAAACACAGAAAAAAACCCCTTAAAAATACCTCTTGATTTTTGTTCACTTTAGTATAGGTAATGAAATCTGAGATCTCTTTCAAACTATAAGATTTTCACTTTTGGTTGGTGAAAGAGTGAACCTCCCTTAATGAATTTTATCATCTTGAGAGGTGTGAGTTTTGAGTGTCCACATTTTCCATTTCTAAATTTGAGCATGAAAAAATGAATTGTTTTTGGAACATTGTTTCTGTAACAACTTGTGGTGGAATTCAATATCGATGAGTGAAATTGTCTAAACCTCCCCTGATTGGGGAAAACAAAATTTTAATATTTATTGGTGATTGAAAATGATTTTTGTCATGGTTTTATATGTGTTGTACATGAGGACATTCACAAGACTAAGTGTGGTGGATTTGATGTTATTAATATTTTCATAACTTTTTATATACTCCATTTACTTATTTTATATTAAATGTTCATAATTTTTGTGAAATATTAATGTTTAAATATTAATTATAATTTTTTAGCACTGTTTGAATTCATCTAGATTCAACTCAGTTTACGAGTTTAATAATAACAATCTCCATTATGATCCAAATTATGTGTTTATTGTTTTTTAGGATTCCTTATTCAATTTCCCACATATCATTAGAATTAGTCATTGGCCAATTCTTCCATATTAAGGGTTATATGGACCACACAAGAAGGCCCGCAGAATCAGTGAAGAAACTGGACCATCCATGAAGATTGAATTACTGGGCTCAATCCAGAAGTGAAAATTCATTAATTCTCCTCAAAAATTTGGATAATAATTCAAGGAGTTGTGAATAAAAATTTCAAGGCACAAATACAAAAAAAGGCCTAAATGAAGCTTTGAAGTCCAAACCACCATTCTGCCTGGGAATTAAAATCAATACACTATTCCTGAATTTTCTCCTAATTTAATAATAAATTAAGGATATATATTTTCAGTTTGAAATCTAGGATATGGGATTCCAACATTTTAGAATAAATTTTTTTTATTTTAGTGCACCATCCTGTTCAAAAACCCATTCAGATTTCAGCCTTCAAAAAATTGTTGATAAAATGGATAGGTGAAAACTGTTTAGTAAAATAGCCATATATTTGGCTCCAAAAGTCCAATGGCTTCCCAATTTTGAGGGATGATAGTAAACATAGGTATATAAAACTTTGAATAAGATATAATTTCTATATTTAGCTGTATTAATGTCCAAATTGACTATGAAAGTGGAGGGGAATATTTGGAATGCAAAATGTCCACCTCCTTGGGCTATAAATACAACCCCATCTTCTCCTTGCATTTGGTTGGAATTTCAGAAGATAGGATCATATATTGGCATAAAAAAATCCTTTCCAAAGGATTTTAAGGACCTTACATACTAAATTTTTTACTTTATATACCTTTCGTCCTCTCTTTGTTTTTATTTACTTTTGTGTGGTTCTTCGTTTGTAATCGTGTAAGTGTTTGTTTTTGTAATTATATTTTAATGAAAGTTTCTTCTTATTAATCTATTATTCTCATACCCCTTATATTAAATAATATTAGTGGTCTTAAAATAGTTTAAATACTATTGAATCCCCTTCCCTTATTGTGCTTTCTCATTCAATCTAAAGTTAGTATTTCAGTCCCTTCAATGTTCGTGTGTGTGTTCGACACACAACTCTTTTCTCATCCCTTACTTTTTCTTCACTTATTAATTCATCATCATAAAAATTATAACCATATTATTAACCATCAAAATTTCTGATTAAATATCTCATTGGTTTGAGTTATAATTTAGGTATGTTAAGTGATTGAGAACTTTTGCTCGATGAATATTCTTTGAATTAACATTGTGTATGTTGGACTTAACATGTAATGAATTAATGACTTGTTTTGTTTAATAAGTGGTTTACATGGATTATTGGAACCATAAATACACTACCATAACAATATTTGATTAAGATTAGAACCCTAAGTTAAGTTAAGTATTGTATTAAGGCCTTAACACTCGGGAATTCCAATCAATGTCAACTTGTGACATGGGTGTTAATTTAATGCAATATAAAGCAAGTCTCAAGGATATCACAAGCTTAACTACCTAATGATGAAATCACCCCAATCTTTATCAAGTTGTTAAATCAAACACCAATAATTAATCACTTCATTTAAGCTCTGAAAACAAACTCCCCAATCAAAATACAATCAACTAAAAACAATTGACAATTAAAAAGTATCATCACCGAGAATTCGACCTGAGTGCAGTTATACACATTTGCAGAGCATCTGAACCTTGAACGGTTGATAGGTGAAAATAGGTCGCACTTTCAATAACCATAATACATAATATGTATTTTAATTCAACCACAAAGGTAATTTTAATTATAAAAGTTCAAAAAATTAAAAAACATATCCAAAATCACCCAATAATGCATCCTACCCCTTCAAAATATAATAATTAAGATTAAAATGAAAAATAACCCCTCAACAAGAACCAAAATCCAAACAAGCTCACATTTCCATTACTTTAAATCTATAAAATTAACAATAAATATAAATTACTAAAAATAGGTTATTAAAATTTATTCCTAGAGGGAGAGTGTCGAGTGATTGTAATATTATTATACATCATATATGGTTTCCACCCCTTCCATGGTGTTCAAATCTCCTTATGATCACCTGAGGAGGAACATGATATAAATTTTGAGGTTCATGTTTATATTATGTGAATATTCTTTTTAATTTCACGTTTATATGTTTTTTTAACCATTTTTACTTCTTATATATTTTATTATTGTATTGTTATGTCACACTCATACTCAAATTATCATTTTTGGGGCTACCTATTCATTAGATATTTCATACACTATTTTCCACTTATTTTTCCTCTTATCAACTGTGGTGTTTATATGGTTCATATCAGTAGATTTAACTCACATGAACATATCCATAATAATAAACATTTATTTTTTGGTATCATGATAAAAAATATACAAACCTCTATATAACATAGACTTCCTCATGTGTTTCCTAGATGAGTTTTGGTTATAAAGTCAGACACAAATTGATCGATCGTTGATGGTATCCAGGGAATAAATTTTAATTTATGGATAAACCCTTGGAGGTATCTAAGTATAAATTTAGTATAATTATAGTTTTAGGTATTAAAAATCAAGGATTAAAATATTTACACCCTATCTCACGAATTGATGAAGTATGAGCATCAACATATTTCCACAGGTTGATCACACTTTAATCACAACTTCAAATCATTACTTTCTATAAATATTTACTTGTGTATGATTTATTTCTTGAATAAAAAACCAAAATTTATTTGAAATTATTTCCTTTTATATAATTTAAATCTTATTAAAAATTCAATGATCTAAGGCTTCATCGAATGATAAGCCAGGGCTCTCACTATACTGTAGAAATTCTTGTGAAAAAAACTAATAATTTGATGAATTAGATAGAGAAATAATTTTTCATAACATCTGATATTAAAAACATACAATTCATTTTCTAAAAGACCCATTATATTCTAATTTCATATCACCATACTCATTAACATGTAAAAAATTCTTTTTGGTACACCATCACACTGATTCCCTCAAAAATCATCCCATACCATATACATTGGTGTTAACCATAGATGCTTACTAAATCACCAAAATCTATACTATGGTGACCTCACATGAAACAAAATATCACTAACATTGATCCCCTACCAATTGAAATCATTGGTCTATGAAAAATCATGTTTTTTATAAGCTATCCATCACACTTCCACTACACCACTATAATCATTTTCACTTTCACGTAATCTCTTTGATGAGATTAAATCTATTTCCTAATTTCTCAATTATTAATACTATCACCATACCATCCTCATAAGTATGAAATTTTTTACCCAAAGTTATGCTCAAGACATTTACTAAAACTCACATCTCTCCAACTTCTCCACACACTGGATATTTTGGATTCCACTATAGAATCTCTAATATGGTATATCCTTAAAAATGATATATTATCCATTCATTAACTTCTATAATTTGTGATAGTACCTCAACCATCCATTGGTTGTTTCACTTCTGTCAACCAACCAAATCATCTACCTCAATCCAAAAATAATCGGTAGTTTTTCTAATAGATCTATGGTGGATTCCTATTCTAATAATTTCATTCTCTCCCATTTCATAGTAGAAAGTGTCTAGAAGGAATGCCTTTAGCCACTGATAATTTTTGTTCATCCACAATGATCTTATGTTTTAGTGGATAATATGGTGGTCCCTACTATAAGATTTCTCATATCACCATCCCTATGACACTAACTTAATCAAAATAATAATAATTTGTAATGGACACTACTCATGAGCCCTGCTTGACAAGACCCATCAACCGTGACCCGTGAGCCACACTCTTGATCCTTTAATATCAAGGTGTACTAAAGAACCATTTTATATCACCTTAAATCATTGGTAATTATCCTCAACAATCACCACACTTAGGTTCCAAATAAAATATCACAAATCACTCATATAAGTAGGTAGAAGCCAAATCTGTGACTTTTATATGCTATATCATATTTTCCAACCTACTAAAACCTTTATAAATTCCTAAATAAAGTCTTTAAAAGATCCATATACATCCCAAATTTCCATGAATAAAAAACTTCTATTCCTGATATTATCAATTTTATGGTATTATACTTCGTGTAAGTCTTCCTTTACTATATTTTGGATAACTCACACACTGACATTTCACTCATAGAACTAATATGTTCAACCATAGACTAAATATCACAATCTAGTCATGAGTATAATGTAATCCTCACAAATATTTGGTAGTATTTATATATAAATTCATAACAAAACCTACCATCATCACCCTCCCTTCATGATCCCTTTTATGAAGAGTTTTAATGATTTACAAAATACTAGATCCAAGGGTTGTTTCACCAAGTAACTACTCACTGAAGACCCTTCCAATACTCACTAGACATTCCATGAGTGACTTCCTCTTAGAAATCACTCACTAACTATGATTTACCCACTTAATGGTCATTTCACAAGGATCCATTCATCATAAAATTCACAAGCACTCATCATCTAGGCACTCCCACTGATTAGCATGGCCTTGAGAGTCATACACCACTCTCGCACATATGTATCATCCTAAGAGTCTCATATTACTCTTATATCTCATCCATATATTATATTTAGTTCCCCAAATCCAACTAATTTTTAATTTCAACTATCTATATATTCATGGTTTTGAATATTAATAAATATCTCATCACATGATGATTATTCTTCTGTGTAACATTTAATGTGATAATGTAATTATAATATATGTTTCATTGAAATGTCATAATAGTTCCCTTCTATGATGAGGTCCTTAAAGTCATATAATTATATTCTTAAATAAATGTTATATGGTTAGATGATATCATTTTACTTGACATATATTATATAATCTATCTGGGGTAGGAAGATCATAATGCATTGAGACTTATTCTCATGAATTTCTCCCTTAGTAATCTCTAAGAGGTGAGGTTATGAGAATAGAACCTCCCATAGTAATTATACATGTTTTATGTGTCATTATATATTCACATTTGATAATGTTTTTATTGATCCTTATACTTGAGATTATTATTAATTCATATCATGTGTTTCATTATTCGATGTATTAATGAAAATTATGAGGATATATACTTGTATAGATGTAGGATATGTTGGGTGCATCATGGTTGATATGGTTTGTACCTTCTGATTTAATGGAAGTACATATCTCAAGACCTTTAATTTGAATAAAACTATCAAATTAATTCTATTTATATGGAATTTTTATTAGTAATTTCATTTCAATAAATTAAAAGAAAGATGCATCGAGCATATAGGTTGATGACACATTTAATGCAATATGTTTAGTGACATATTAAGATAAAGTAATTATATTATACAGTGAACATTCATATGAGTTTTTTGTCATTATGACATTAACTTATTTTTATTTGGGTTTCCTGATGTATTTATAGATATTGATCTTTGGATTTAGGTAATACCAATCTAATACCACTGAGAAAGAGGCCTATAGGGTAACATGCTAAGTGTATCCAGAACCTATGTCAAATTTTGTTTGAATTTAATATTATAATGGTTATTATTATCAAATTACGAGGAATAATAATTTTTTGAGTTATGATGAACGCATATATTTAGTCAACAGCTATTTAGAGAATAAATATGTGAGTTGAATATTAAATAAATATTTATTCTCAAATTTAGGGAATATAATATTTATTTATTAATTAATGGAATAATGTAGTAATGTTTATTTTCTAAAATACATATTCATTATTTAAGAGTCATTAAATTCTAAGGATGATTAATGGATAGAGTTAAGGTCATTCTTGAAATTATATATTTAATATCATTTAAATAAATATTTATTTAATAAATAATATTAATATTATCCATGAGTATTGATCACGTCAAGGAAATAATAATAATATAATTATTATTATTTGATGTGGGGTTTTATAAGTATTAATAGAATAATAAAGGTCCCTTGTATAATTATTTATTCTCTAACCTAACTATATAAACCTAGTTATATCATTTCTAGGTTGATATATTGTTGTGAAAAACAAATCCTATTTAGAGAATTCTCTCGACCCTAGAGATAACTTCCTCTAGAATTCTCTCAAGATCAAAGAGAATCAATCCTTTTCTGTCCTCTCAATTCTCCATGAAAATTATAATAATCCTCCATGCCTCAAAGGAATTCTTATTATGATCAATAGTTAATGATGCAAGAAGTGTGAATCATTCATGCTAGCACTTGATGATTTTATGGAGATGTTATTAGGTTCATGGAACACATGTGGATACTTCTAGAATTATTATACACTTGAATCCTTTGATAAAATATTGTTATCACAAGAAGAGGCCAAATTATTTGACAATAAATATGTCATTATAAGCTAAGGAAATTCCTATGTAAATAAATTTATTATAAATTATATATGAAAGATATTTTCTTGTGGATTTTGGGGTTTCTATTCATCAATTTTTAAGGAGATATCTAAATAAACTAATGAAAATATTTTATAGGAATCGGCCCATCCACTTTTATTATTCCCTAAAACCTTCAATTACTACCAGATAAATATTTTAGGTTCAATGAAGCTTTCAGTCATGCCCATACCTGATAGGGTGTTTTATTGTATATGATGGATAAACCATAAGAAACTTACATAGAACAACATATCTCATGATTATAGTCAAAGAAAAAATATTAAAGAATATTAGACCTAATAATATAGGATCTTTGATTCTAAATTTATAATTAATTTAATAATAATAAAATACAATGACCTTGGGATCTTTCTTGGATTTATATATTGATCATTAAAACCTCATTCATGATGTTTCATTGTTATTCTATGAGGATATAAAGTAGAATCCCATGAGTAGTGATCAAAAAATACTCCTTGATATAGTAATATCTCTAATGGAACTCTGAGTTAAATCATAGAGGTACCAATTGTCTTGCATCATTTATGATGATCAAAATAAAATCCTCTAGTCTTGATGAATTCCTTTATCTTGATCTCTTAGTCTTGAGAGGCTAGAAGAGGTAGAGATATCTCTCAGGCTTGAGAGAAGAAACCCTAAATAATTATTTATTCTTGAGATAACTTTAGGGAAAAAATAATTGTGCATAATGAAAAATAATTCACCTTTAGATTAACCCTGTAAAATGATATAATACATGAATATATATAGCTAGGGATTAGTAATGATAATTTAACATGGTTCATTAATAAAATGTTAAACTTTATATATTATCCATTAAAATAATAAAAATAATAAAAATATTTCATGTTTTTCACTAACTCAAACATTATAAAATATCATTTTATTAAATAAATAAATTAATATTTATTTAATGATATTTAATTCTTATATCATTCTCATTAATATACCATTATTGGACCAACAATCCTCTTTAGTATTTATAGACCCTTTGAATAAAACTAAGTAAATATTATTTATTAAATTGATAAATAAATATATATTATATTCATAGTCTTTCAAATAAATATCTATTTTATTATCCATATAACTAAATAATTATTTATTTAATAAAAACAAAATATTATTTATTACCATGTGAGTAAAAATAAAGGTAAATAAATATTTTATTCGATGGACTTGAGAATAAATAAATATTTAATATTCAACTCACATATATATTCTAATCTGAATACAACCAGTGGCTAAATATTTTTGATCAACAAAATTATAAATAAATATTATTTCTTAGTCATAAAAAAATTATTTATTCCAACTACTAAAGTTAAATATAATTTAACTGAGATAAAATGAAACACTAAGTGTGTGAACCTCTTAGCCTCTTACTCAGTGGCATTATGTGGGATTTCTTAAAGTCTGATTTCATTGTCTAAAAACATGTAAAGCCACCCATATAAGAAGAATTTAATGTAACAATGGAAACAACTACATGAAAATAATCACTGTGTAATACAATATATTTGTTATGATATCTCGTTAAGAAGTTTTCACACTAGTTTTATCAACCTATGATCTTGATATATCTTTATTTTATTCCTAAAATGAACCCATCAATCACTATGGATATGTATTTTAATTTTATTCTTACATTTAAATCGAAGGGTCAAGGTATCATCTTTTGGTCTTGGAAGGGATAATTCCTTTATTGAATTATTCATTAATTCTATATCAATTGTGATAAACCTAACATATCATACTTTACCATGAACATATGACATCATGGTTTTCATTATTACATCAAAGTATGTGACTCATGATACACATTAATAATAATCTCAAGTCTAAGTACCATTACACATGCTCATGAATAAGAATATACAATGAAACATAAACATATAGGATTTATACTATAGTCTTTATTCTTATAATCCATCATCTTATATATTACCAAATGAAAAATTCATGAGATAAAGTATCATCTGTTTATGAGAATCAAGAACCTGATAGTTTTTATCATCTATGTCTCATCATATAATGTCATTTAATAATTGGAATTATAATTTCTACAATATTTCCATGTACTTTCAAGGTTCTCATCATATTGGGGAATTTTTATGAACTTTCAGTGTGATGAATACTCTACATAAATTATCATATTAAATGAAATGCATAAGAATAATCAATATGTGATAATAAATTTATTAATATCAGAAATGATGAATATATAAGTAATATAAATTACAAATTGTTTTGGATATATAGAACCAACTCAAACTAAATCCTTCTTATACTAGAGAAAATTGTTAATGGATTTTAGTATGCTATTAATCACATTATATTTATGATTTTATTGAGATAGGCCTTTATTAAATGGGTTCTCCATGTTTTCCTCTATGGAAAATCTATTTAATGTGACCTCACCTCTCTAAGAAAAATCCTTAAAGAGATAATATTTTTGAATGATGTGATCCATACACTAATGTGACATTTTATCCTTATCAAGAGCCATCTCTAAACTATTATCATAGTATAGTGTGATAGGATATTCACTAAAAGGATCCACCTTATTATCTTGGTTGAAGTTTCATATCCACACTACTTCATTGGATTCATCATAATCCACAATATAATTTGATTTTTTTATAGAATTAGTTATCACTTCTTTCTTTATGATATTCCATCTCAAAACTCCTCCATTGAGGGTGGAGATATATCCATATTGTGATTTTAAATCAACCTGATTTTTTTAGAAACTAGAATTCGTATATCCCCAGATAAATAGAACCCAATCTACTCTATAAACCATGAATAAATCCTTAGTAAACTTGAGGTACTATAGGATATTATTGAATACCATCCAATGGTGGTCTCCTGGATCTGCTTAATATCTACCTAATACACTTAAGGAATATGAAACATTAAGCATGGTACATATCATGAAATACATGAATGACCCTATCATTGATGTGTATATAATAATTATCATCCTTTGTATCTCCTACAATGTTTGAGGACACATTTTCTTGGAGAGATATATGTCATGTGACATTAGTAATAATACCCTCTTGGATTGTTTCTTATTGAATCTGTAACACCCCAAGCTTCCATGGTACGTTTCCCTTCGAATAATCCAATGGCGTGCATTGTACGCAACTTTGAGATTCTAACACACCACAACCAATCAAACTAGACGTTATGAATAGTAATACCTACTTTTTGAAATTTTATAAATTCTATCTCTCAAAATGGACTTCATTTTTGGATTCGGAATATCGAATTTATCCTAGGGTGAAATTTTGGAAATTTTCGGATAACACTTATATTTTGATGAATAGTGAAAATTACTAAATTTTAATTTAAAAAAACTTTTTAAATAAAAATAATTTATAGTGATAAATTATATTATTGAGTGGTTTTAAAGTATAATTAGAATATATTTTTACCATTTTATCCAATGGTTTTCATTATAATTAATTTCACTTTGAAATTGGACCTAAACAATTGTCAATCTTTTGATATATATTGTTTCTTAAAAACACGCTATTTGTTGTGACAGCGGGAATTAATTATAAAATTAATTAATAAAACTTATATGTTTATAATTTTGTAAAATAGATATCATTTTCGAATTCGGAATATCAATTATAGCTTAGGGTGAAATTTTGGCATTGTTCTGAAAAACTTCAATTTTTGATGAATAGTGAAACTACTAAGTGGTAGTTAAAAAAAACTGAATTTTTCATAAAACTTAATTTTACTGCTTCTGTGAATGGAATTTCAAAAATCCGAGAGACGCGGTTAATATCAAGAAGTAAAATTTGGTTCAATGAGATGAAAATAATTTTTGGTGAATAGTAACTTTTTACTTTTATTTACCACAGTTAAAAGTAAATAGGGTAATTAAGGGTAAAAATGGTATTAATATTACCCTAACACATGTCCTAATTCTATTGGACAAGTGTATCTAGACCAAAAACAACCTTAGGAATAAATTATTATCATTTAGTTCCACTTGGATTAGATTAGGACATTTATTATTATTTAATTCAAAGAAGAGTTAAAAGAGTTAAAATCAAAGTTTATTTACTAAAACATTTTTAATATAGGGTTATACATAAGATAAATTCGATTGTAAATATTAATTAAAAATATAATAGGATTTCCTAAATAATTATATTTTATTTATAATTTTTAGACATTAAATAATTTAATATATTTATGACACAATGATGATGCAGTAATTACCATAATAGTGAAAAATTAAAATAATTGATATTATAAATACCTAAATAAATATAATTTAAGACTTTTAATGAATTACACTAATTTTATAGGATAATATGACATATTAGGATTGATTTAATGGACTTTGTTTGAAGTAATAATTCTGTTATGAGTTTCACAAAAATCAACTATTGAATAGTGTCAAAATTGACATAAAAGAGTTTTTAAAACAAATATTATATTATTAATTGATATTAAATTCCTAAAAATCTAAGGTTCGTCCAAGAGACTTATATCATGATATGTATATCATTAATGGATCACTTGGGGGTCTCTTGGATGTATATAGTAATTTTATTAACTATATAATATAAAAATAAAAAGTGACATGGTAAATGTCAAACTAATTAACTAAGAGTTAAAACTAAAAGATAAGGTTAATATAGTGAACCAAACCTGTCTAAATTCTATTGGTTGAATTTTTTTCGACATATACCCACCTTAAACTTTTAATAATCAACTTTGGAGCCATTAGAAACTGAATATGAATTTATTATAAATTAATATTTTTAGCTTTTCCAAAGGTGCCCCTCACCCCTCTTATAAAAGGGCACTCCTCCTTCTCATTTATTCACACCTTCAAAGCCTTTTTGTTCGGCAAACCCCTGACCATATACTCTCTCAACTTACCTCACTACAACCTAGAGTCCTTAGTTTTATCATAAAGCCAACCTAAGGAGACCTTTTGATCAAATCAAAAGGAAGAACCCGAAGAAGAGGTAATGTTTTCACCACCCCTTTTCAAGTTCCTTTCTTCTTCCACTTCTTCTTTCTTTGTTATTACCATTCTAAAATAATAAATCCAGTATCTTATATATACTGTAATGTTATTATAAATATGGTACAACCATATTCAGTATTCTATCCACCCTTTGAATAACATGTTACTATACGTGCGTACGTACGACTTACTATCTCCACGTCGTGGTGTAATTGTTATTCAATATATAATTATTTGGGTGGGTATAATAATGATGTGTAACTCATGAAAATAATAAATATAACATGATAATGATTCTGTATATATGATATACCATCCAATTATATATTATTTTAATATCAAAAGAATGATATTGTCGCTCGTGCGTACGTACAGACTACCGTCTCCACGAACGTGATGAGATTCATTCTCTATCGTATCCATTCAAGTATAATTATCATTTGATTATTTTAAAATAATGTTTAAGGACTTGATATAATTCTGGATATGAATAAGATACAACCTATCCATGACAAACATGGCTTACGTAACAAAACATATAAAAGAAAATGAGTAAGTTAACACCTGAAACGACGATAATTCTAAGATATTATTAACAAAGCAATGTTAAAAGATCATATATGATATCATATTAATGTATATGATTCATGAATAATTTAATAACAATTATTTCAACATTATACAGGAGGTTAACCTACCCCAACCAAGGAAAAGTACAAGGTAAGGGGTTTCTTAACTCACTCTTAATTTCGTGAGAATTCCATTGTTCACCACTTAATTATTGCATGTGGTGTATGTGTACTGCCCATGATTGTATTCATTGTGTAAAATACTTTAATTTATGGGTATTTACATCATCATGGTATGATTATTCTTTCATTGGTGTATGTTTCGTAAGTTACCTAATCGATAAGGGAATTTGAAATTTCAATTTCCACTCATTTGGCTTTACGCATATTTCATTGATTATATTACCCCAAGATTATGTGTGGAATCGCTATTCATTTGATTATGTCATAATTTCCACTCCCCTTCCTGTGGATATACTTTTGATACACATAATCACTCCATTTATAATTTCTCAAGTCATTGACATGAATTTGATAAGAGTAATTTTAACTAATTCTCCATTTGTCGAGTTAAAAATCCAATTCGTTGGTTTTGTTTTTACAAGAATATGTGTGAATGTCCTTTGGTTGTTTTACACTGAATATCCAATCATATTTAGTTTATTTATATTTGTCACACATAATTATGTCGTTGATTTATCCTTAACATAAGGATACGGCCTTTATGAGAGATTTCATCTCAACTTAAATTCTATTGAGACTTCTTTGTTGTTATACACCAAATCACTTTTATGTGGTGTATATAATGTACTTTGACATAGTATATCATGAATAACTTTATTCTCATGATATTACAAAGTTTTTATTACCTCAATTATTTGTATTCAAGTGTCTCTCTTTTGGTTAGAATCTCTAACTAAAATACCATTTTTAAATGTTTTAAAGACTTATTCATTTAAATATTTCCCATTAATGTCCATGTTTTAAAAATGGTTTTAAGGATTTATTTATATGGACATTAAAGTTTTAAAATTAAAACTCCTTTTAAAAAAATTTCAAAGTGGTATTGGACACTTTGATTCAAAAAACAATTTTTAAATGGCTTCTTGACAAATAGTGTGACTTTTAAATGATTTCAAGAAAAAGGGGGATATTTCTCTCAAATAGTTTTGATGATTATTTTCATCTATGTCAACATCCTTCAATATTCTTGATTTAGGTTAATGTGATACAATACAATCTTCCATATTGTATTGAATGAGTTATGTTTGACTGTGGATGTGCTATTTTTATACCATTCATGGTTTGTGGTTAAAGTATTGACATTTCGTATGCTAGTTTTAATACGAATGTTTATGTTATGTTTAAACCTGTTTATATGAGGAATTAATTGGACTTAATAAGTGACGGGTGGAGCCCGCTATTGCTCCTCGATGCATCGGTAGGTCTCATGAGACAAACTAGTGTCTTGGCACAAGGCCTTGGAAAAATCTTATTTGTAGTCTTGGCACGAGGCCTTGGCTATGTGGTTATGATAGTCTGGCATTATGCATTCCATCATTATGAAAGTGGTTATTGATATTGAATGTGATCATTCGACTAGTAGAATATCCATGTGAATAAGTAAATGGAATTATTTCATTTTATCTTTGCCATTTTATGCTGAAGTTCAAGTTTAAAAGTCTTTTGTTTTAGTTATAAATTGCCTTAAGTGTTCATGATTATCTATGAAAGCTTATGCTATAATGTTATCCTTACTGAGCATCTGAGATCACCCCTTTCAATTTTTCTTATTTTTCCCAGGATTATGAAGAATTAATTTATGAATGACCTGCAGGGATAGTATGAGGGGATATGAAGACAAGATGTTTTTTTTATGTAATGAATGTATCTAGTGTTTCCAAGGCTACTAAACTAATCGGTCTTTCAAGACTTGATCTTTCTTGTGATCATGTCAATGTTATGTAATAATGAACCAAATCTTGGTAACTGGGGTCGGGGCATTACAGTTGGTATCAGAGGAAGTTTAGTACAAACCTTGGAAGATAGATTTAGATAAACTCTGATTAGAGGACGTAGACCTAAGATGAACTTTGAGGATTAGTATAGAAGAACTTCCTAGAATTTTGGTATTGTAGAGATTTTGTGAGTTTTCCAAGAAATACATCCATGTCCGGATATGAGCAGGTAGAGGTGGCTCTGGCACAGATGTACCTAGGGGTAAAACCCGAAAACACCGCTTTGAGCTAGACTCGAACGGGAACTGGTGCACGACAACAGGTCTTGCTGCACTCTTGGTTACGACACTCCCGGGGGATATGCTTAGGATAATTTACATTTTCTTTACAAACCGATTGAAAGTATTATATATATAAGATGAGAGTAAATAACCTTGGTTAATCCTAATGTGTTTCAAATTGAGAATATGGTGACATGTTAATCTCTAAATGATTATATGACTACTATTACTCACACAATGCTCTCTGGTTTTAGTCAATGGCTGGATTCCAAGGAAGTCATAGTGACTTTGAGAATGATGTACAAGGTGGGAACGGTGGTGTAAATGAGCAAAAAAATGGAATGTTTTATATGTGTAAAAGATATCGTCTTTATGCCAAATCAATTTTCCAAAAATATTATCAACAATATAATATATTAACTAATTACCAGACTCAACAAAGAAGAGAAAGTTGATGAATGATAAGAGCTCTAGTAGTGGAGACCATGGAGAAAGAAATCCTCAATTTCCATCATGCAGGAAATGTGGAAGGAGACACCCAGGAAAGTGTCTCAATGGGACAAAGAAATGCTTTAAGTGTGGGAAGGAAGGACATAAAGTGAAGAATTTCCGAAAAAAAATGAAGAGTACTATGGAAGAAGATAAAAATGGTCCCAAGAATCCATTTACAGTCATTTGCCGTAAATGTAGGGGACCTGGCCATTACCCGAGTGAATGTCCTATTCTATAGGATATTTTCTTGGTCAGAGAAGAAGCTATGTGGAAATAAATGGTTGGATAAATGTTTAAAAATTATTAGTGATCCTTGTGGAAGGGTTTACTTTGGAATAGTTTTCTCTTGTATTTGTAACCCTAACGTTTGCCATGTGAAAATGATATTTATGGAAGAATTATCTTTTCTCTTGTGGATATAGTTATAAATAACCATTTGGTTTTATATGATCATTGGGTTTGAGGAAATTACAAATTATTATAATTTGGGATGAAAATTCAAGGTATGAGATAACATTTGTGGTTAAATTATGTTATGGAATTTATCTCATTTTGGTAATGTTATAAAATATAGTTTTTGAAAAAGGACAACACGTAGACCGTGTGACAACCTGTCGCGTCGGACAAAGCTGTGGGAATCGAACCCACAACCAAAGTGCGATTGAGATTTATCGCCTACCATTGGACTACGTGAAGTCCCTGTTTAGTGTGACTATTATTTTTAGTTAAATGATTTTATTGATCAATAATAATTTGATTTGGGATCTTATGTCTTATCAAATGAATACCCTTAGTATAGGAAAATGATTTGGTGATTAAGTGATAAGTGTTATTTTGGAAGTTGTTCACTTTGGTGTGAACACTATATGCCCAAGGAAAATAGAATAGTATGGGATTTCATTTGAGGATTAATGGTGGATTTTTATCTATGTTTTTATTGTGGATTTATAATGATTTGGGTTATTTATGGAAATGATTAGGTTAATTACTTTTAAGTATGTGACTTTAAGAGTAATTAATGTCATTTGGAGATACAATTTAACGTGGAAGACTACATTCTTAATAAGTTTTGGTTTTCAATATTAGTTTTGATTATATTGAGGGATTTTAAGGACAATTGATTATTGAATGGTATTTATTTAACTTTGGGGTATTGTTGGTTTAATTTTGGAAATTAAGATTAGTGTTTATTTCTCTCAAGGAATATCCTTTTGGGGGATCATTAGATCTTGTACTAACCATTTTGGTTTTGATTAATCTCTAAATACAATGTAAATATATAGTTCATCCTGCATGGATCATGTGATTCTATAGAAGTTTATTCTAGCTCTTCCAGTGTGACCAAGTCTTCTTGAATACTCATCGTAAAAAAAATGAGTTAGTGGTGGAAATTTATTAAAGAATGAAACTCTACTTAAAATGTAAGTATATATCTTTATATTCTTAGTCAAGATCATAAATTAATTCCTCATCCTTATGTAATGTAACTTAAAACAAAAAAAAATGTTGTCTGTTTACTTTCCTACTAGGAGACTAATGGATGTTTTTCCCAACACAAGTTTGTGGTTTTCTTATTGTTAACTTTCTCTTGATCATGATTTATATCCCTCTCCATCAGAACTTGACACTTAGTTTATCATCCATATCCATGTTTTCCAACATGGAATCCGGGTATGGGTTATCTTGGTTGACCTTTATACCTCACTTTCTTTCTTTTAAAGTGATAGTTTTATTGACTCTTTTTCTGATGTGGGACTTTCCATTATATTCCCAAGAACAATTTTAAAAATTGTGAGGACGCAATTTATTGAAGTATGGGAGAATGTAACACCCCAAGCTTCCACGGTACGTTTCCCTTCGAATAATGCAATGGCGTGCATTGTACACAACTTCGAGATTCTAACACACCACAACCAATCAAACTAGCCGTTATGAAAAGTAATACCTACATTTTGAAATTTTATAAATTCTATCTCTCAAAATGGACTTCATTTTTGAATTCGTAATATCGAATTTATCCTAGGGTGAAATTTTGGAACTTTTCGGATAACACTTATATTTTGATGAATAGTGAAAATTACTAAATTTTAATTAAAAACAACTTTTTAAATCAAAATAATTTATAGTGATAAATTATATTATTGAGTGGTTTTAAAGTATAATTAGAATATATTTTTACCATTTTATCCAATAGTTTTCATTAAAATTAATTTCACTTTGAAATTGGACCTAAATAATTGTCAATCTTTTGATATATATTGTTTCTTAAAAACACGCTATTTGTTGTGACAGCGGGAATTAATTAATAAACTTATATGTTTAGAATTTTGTAAAATAGACATCATTTTTGAATTCGGAATATCAATTATAGATTAGGGTGAAATTTTGGCATTGTTCTGAAAAACTTCAATTTTTGATGAATAGTGAAACTACTAAGTGGTAGTTAAAAAAAACTGAATTTTTCATAAAACATAATTTTACCGCTTCTGTGAATGGAATTTTGAAAATCCGAGAGACACGGTTAATGTCAAGAAGTAAAATGTGGTTCAATGAGATGAAAATAATTTTTGGTGAATAGTAACTTTTTACTTTTATTTACCACGGTTAAAAGTAAATAGGGTAATTAAGGGTAAAAATGATATTAATATTACCCTAACACATGTCCTAATTCTATTGGACAAGTTTATCTCGACCAAAAACAACCTTAGGAAAAAAATATTATCATTTAGGTCCACTTGGATTAGATTAGGACATTTATTATTATTTAATTCAAAGAAGAGTTAAAATAGTAAAAATAAAATTTTATTTATTAAAACATTTTTAATATAGGGTTATACATAAGATAAATTCGATTGTAAATATTAATTAGAAATCTAGTAAGATTTCCTACATAATTATATTTTATTTATAATTTTTAGACATTAAATAATTTAATATATTTATGACACAATAATGATAAAGTAATTACCATAATAGTGAAAAATTAAAATAATTGATATTATAAATACCCAAATAAATATAATTTAAGACTTTTAATGAATTAAACTAATTTTATAGGATAATATGACATATTAGAATTGATTTAATGGACTTTTTTCGAAGTAATAATTCTGTTATGAGTTTCACAAAAATCAACTATTGAATAGTGTCAGAATTGACATAAAAGAGTTTTTAAAAAACATTATTATATTATTAATTAATATTAAATTCCTAAAAATATAAGTTTCGGCCAAGATACTTATATCATGATAGTTATATCATTAATGGACCACTTGGGGGTCTCTTGGATGTATATAGTAAGTTTATTAACTATATAATATAAAAATACAAAGTGACATGGTAAATGTCAAACTAATTAACTAAGAGTTAAAACTAAAAGATAAGGTTAATATAGTGACCCAAACCTGTCAAAATTCTATTGGATGAATGGTTTTCGACCTATCCCCACCTTAACCTTTTAATAATCAACTTTGGAGCCATTATAAACCGAATATGAATTTATTATAAATTAATATTTTTAGCTTTTCCAAAGGTACCCCTCACCCCTCTTATAAAAGGGCACTCCTCCTTATCATTTCTTCACACCTTCAAAGCCTTTTGGTTCGGCCAACCCCTGGCCCAATACTCTCTAAACTTCCCTCACTACAACCTATAGGCCTTATTTTGATCAAAAATCCAACCTAACGAGCCCTTTTGATCAAATCAAAAGGAAGAACCCGAAGAAGAGGTAATGTTTTCACCACCCCTTTTCAAGTTCCTTTCTTCTTCCAATTATTCTTTATTTGTTATTACCATTCTAAAATAATAACTCCATTATCTTATATATACTATGATGTTATTATAAATATGGTACAACCATATTCAGTATTCTATCCACCCTTTGAATAACATGTCACCATACGTGCGTACGTACGGCTTACCGTCTCCACATCTTGGTGTAATTGTTATTCAATATATTATTATTTGGGTGGGTATAATAATGATGTGTAACTCATGAAAATAATAAATATAACATGATAATGATTCTGTATATATGATATACCATCCAATTATATATTATTTTAAAATCAAAATAATGATATTGTCGCTCGTGCGTACGTACAGACTACCGTCTCCACGAACGCGATGAGATTCATTCTCTATCGTATCCATTCAAGTATAATTATCATTTTATGATTTAAAAATAATGTTTAAGGATTTGATATCATTCTGTATATGAATAAGATACAACCTATCCATGAAAAACATGGCTTACATAACAAAACATATAAAAGAAAACGAGTAAGTTAACACCTGAAACGACGATAATTCTAAGATATTATTAACAAAGCAATGTTAAAAGATCATATATGATATCATATTAATGTATATGATTCATGAATAATTTAATAAAAATTATTTCAACATTATACATGAGGTTAACCTACCCCAACCAAGGAAAAGTACAAGGTAAGGGGTTTCTTAACTCGCTCTTAATTTCGTGAGAATTCCATTGTTCACCACTTAATTATTGCATGTGGTGTATGTTTACTGCCCATGATTGTATTCATTGTGTAAAATAATTTAATTTATGGGTATTTACATCATCATGGTATGATCCATATTTCATGGGTGTATTTTTCGTAAGTTACCTAATCGATAAGGGAATTTGAAATTTCAATTTTCACTCATTTGGCTTTACGCATATTTCATTGATTATATTACCCCAAGATTATGTGTGGAATAACTATTCATTTGATTATGTCATAATTTCCACTCCCCTTCATATGGATATACTTTTGATACACATAATCACTCCATTGATAATTTCTCAAGTCATTGATATGAATTTGATAAAAGTAATTTTAAATCATTCTCCATTTGTTGAGTTAAACATCCAATTCGTTGGTGTTGTTTTTACAAGAATATGTGTGAATGTCATTTGATTGTTTTACACTGAATATCCAATCATATTTAGTGTATTTATATTTTTCACACATAATTATGTCGTTGATTTATCCTCAACCTAAGGATACGGCCTTTATGAGAGATTTCATCTTAACTTAAATTCCATTCATACTTCTTTGTTGTTATACACCAAATCACTTTTATGTGGTGTATATAATGTACTTTGACATAGTATATCATTAATACCTTTATTCTCATGATATTACAAAGTTTTTATTACCTCAATTATTTGTATTCAAGTATCTCTCTTTTGGTTAGAATCTCTAACTAAAATACCATTTTTAAATTTTTTAAAGACTTATTCATATAAATCTTTCCCATTAATTTCCATGTTTTAAAAATGGTTTTAAGGATTTATTTATATGGACATTAAAGTTTTAAAATTAAAACTCCTTTTAAAAAAGTTTCAAAGTGGTATTGGACACTTTGATTCAAAAATCTATTTTTAAATGGCTTCTTGACAAATAGTGTGACTTTTAAATGATTTCAAGAAAAAGGGGGATATTTCTCTCAAATAGTTTTGATGATTATTTTCATCTATGTCAACATCCTTCAATATTATTGATTGAGGTTAATGTGATACAATAAAATCTTCCATATTGTATCGAATGAGTTATGTTTGACTGTGGATGTGCTATTTTTATACCATTCATGGTTTGTGGTTAAAGTATTGACATTTCGTATGCTAGTTTTAATACGAATGTTTATGTTATGTTTTAACCTGTTCATATGAGGAATGAATTGGACTTAATAAGTGATGGGTGGAGCTCGCTATAGCTCCTCGATGCATCGGTAGGTCTCATGAGACAAACTAGTGTCTTGGCACAAGGCCTTGGAAAAATTTTATTTGTAGTCTTGGCACAAGGCCTTGGCTATGTGGTTATGATAGTCTAACATTATGCATTCCATCATTATGAAAGTGGTTATTGATATTGCATGTGATCATTCGACTAGTAGAATATCCATGTGAATAAGTAAATGGAATTATTTCATTTTATCCTTGCCATTTTATGTTGAATTTCAAGTTTAAAATGCTTTTGTTTTAGTTATAAATTGCCTTAAGTGTTTATGCTTATCTATGAAAGCTTCTGCTATAATGTTATTCTTACTGAGCATCTGAGCTCACCCCTTTCAATTTTTTTTATTTTTCCCAGGATTATGAAGAAGTAATTTATGAATGACCTGCAGGGATAGTATGAGGGGATATGAAGACAAGATGTTTTTTTTATGTAATGAATGTATCTAGTGTTTCCAAGGCTACTAAACTAATTGGTCTTTCGAGACTTGATCTTTCTTGTGATCATGCCAATGTTATGTAATAATGTACCGACTCGGGGTAACTGGGGTCGGGGAGTTACAGAATCTCTTGAGTTTCTTGTTAATATATATACCTTGACTTAGTCCAAGCTGAATTTGGGGTCTATCATGATATATCTTGATCTTAAGAATGTATATTGATTCACCAAATTGCTTCATAGAGAAGCATGTGTTCAACTATGTCTAATTTTTTATAATATCGGTCGCTCATTTTGAATTAATAATATATAATAAACATATATTATTAGGAAAAAACTCTATTCCCCCTAGACTACTAATAGAAATAAGTCTCACATCTTTCTTTATGAAATTTTTCTCACTTATGGCTTCATCAATGTAAGATCCCAACCTTTTCTGGAGTTATCTCGGGCGTGATTTTAGGTAATTTTTGTTTTTCCTTAAGTACCTTTGATGGTAATTATGTATTGGGGTGATTTTACATGAAGTCTAACAAACTTTTGGAGAAAAGAGGTTTTGCGTGGTTAGTGCGCGGTTTGTACAAACCATGCGGCTGCCAAGGAGAAATTGTGTGCTCTCTGATCTTTTGAGGTAGTAGATTCGGCATAGTTAAATCATGGTTTTAGATGTTGTGTGAGGTATACATATTAATTTCCCACTTAAAGCAGTGGCTAACACATGGTTTGTGCCGAATTTGTATAACTATGCGACTAAATCGTGCACGGGCCAACATTGAGATCCTAAAATTGTGGATCTCACTCGTTTTCAACTTTTAAAGACTTTTTCACCTCCTATATAGACCTAAGTCGGTATTTTTATTTCCAAATGGTAAGGGAAGGTTCTACCATCAACTCGGAGAGATTTTAAGGCCATAAGAACTCTATTATTTGATATTGAAATCCTGAATCGAAGACCCTCTCTCCACTCGGTAAGTGGATCTCATCCCAATGCTTTTTCAATTCATTCTCATCTCTCTCCTTCATCCTTTGGTGTAGGATATCCTATGTTTTATTAGATATAAACCTATGTGGTGAGATCTAGATCTAGTATTTGAGATCTAGATCTATTTTTATTATATCTTGATATCATGATCATGATTTAGGGATTTAAATATGAAACTCTTATCTACGTCGTTATGATCCTTGAATTTTTGGAATTTCAATTGGGAAAATGTCCATCAAAGAATTGAGGTAGGTCATCTAAATATAATTCCTATATTTGTGTATTTTATATTTATATAGAAAATTATATAACTTCTATCATAGTTTAGAAATTTATTTTCAAAAATTGGGTTAATTAGTTGACCAATTGTTTTATCAAATCTTTGTTGAAATAGGTAATTAATTGGGTAATTGATCATGAGACTAAGGGGATTCCCTATTAGATAATTAATTTTGGTAAATTTATTATAATAGGTAGTGGTTGTAATCTATATAATTAATCGGGGTATTAATTATGAGATATTGAAACGGTTAAGTTGAGATAATTAATTGTGGATTAATTATGTGCCTTTGATAATATGATCTAGATAATTATTTCTAGGATTAATTATGTAAAGTTGAGATGAGAATGAGATAATTAATTATGTAAAATTAATTATGTAATATGAATTGTGATATTGATTAATTGATTAATGAATTAATTAATGGGTTGAAGCACTTAGTTAATTGTTGAGTTAACTAATGGAATGGATGTGTTTAACTAATTGTTGAATTAGTAATGAGATTGGGGTGGATAATTAAATGATAAATTAATTATTTGATAAATAATGGGAACATGGTCATTATAAATTGAGAATTACAAATGGTAACATGGTCATCAAACTTATGAGTAAAGAGAATGGGAACATGGTCATTCTAAATTGAGAAGTATACATGGTAACATGGCCATTATAATTATGAGTAAATAGAATGAAAACATGGTCATTCTATTGAGGAGTAAGAATGGTAGCATGGTTATCTTACTTATGTTTGTGATATTGGTAACTTTTTAAATATGTCTTAAAATGTGAAATTAAAGAATGGAAATAATTCCACTCTGAGTTATGGCCTCACACGATAATATTCAAACTCTGGCATGAGTCGAATCAGGTACTGAGATATCATAGCACCTTTGAATACTTCAAGATTCGGTAATAAGAAAGTATTAAGATATGATATTACCTAGGGAAATATCCTGGCTTTGGTATGAGATGAAGTTATTATTGATGTATGGTTATCCTTGGGAACCTTGGAGTTAATATAGTTAGATAAGAATAAATGATAATGTAATAACTGGTTATTTATGCATTGTACTTATTTATTATAGAATTGCATACACTATATTTTGACTAGAATTGTTTCAAGCACCATTGGTGGTGGCCTACTGATTTGTACTCACACCCTATTTGGGCTTCCTGATTGGCACCCGAATAGATTATATTGTTATAGGATTGGATAAGGGCAAAGGCCCTGGGATAGGTGGATGATTTGGGATGGATCTTGGATGAGGGGATGGAACAAGGTTCGGAACCCGCTCTGGGAGTCATAGTGTCTTTAATTTAAGTTGACTGAAAATTATTATTTTTTATTATGATAAACCCCATTTTAAAGGGAGATGGGGAACCCTACAAGACTTCAAAAACATAGCTGACAATCAAACCCTCAGTCCAAAGCATCAAGGCCAAAAACAAAGCAAATCACACTTCAAAGAAAGGTCCCACCCCAGTATTAAAAGAATTAATATCAGCTTCCACCATCACATCGCTGTTCGGAAATCTATCCCATGAAAAGAAGCACGGGCCTGGAACCAATGGCAAACTCCATACCCTCTCGAACATCCAATTCCGATTAGATATGATCAGATGAAAGAACATTCCCTAAAACTATTCTGGAATCGTCTTTGTAGATGAGTTGAATGCAATGACCCAGAAAATCGTGGATTGTGGAGCCACATATAAAACAGTTCAAACCAAAATCATTCCAACAACTTCACACCAATATTCTTCTAAACCCACACAGCCAAATCAACACAAATTCTTCTCCATGGTAAAGACTTCACCATTGCATTCACCCAGAACATCGCACCAAAAAAACACACTAAGAAACATAATCACTCAAACAATCACAAAATCAAAGCAAACCACCAGAACCACAGACACAGAATGGCACCGGAGAAACAATGTCGCTACGAAACCAATCCAAGGACCTTTTGCCACCATCTCTCATGTATACCACACATCAACTCACAGGACACAGGAGAAATAGCGGCTGCAACCTCAAGATACAGCTGATCTGAATCGACCGGTCGCCGCACCGCTATGGAATCAATGCCAATTGAATGACGCGAACCTTCGACGCCACAGAAGACCGCTAATGGATACCACCCACTACGCCGCTAGAGAGCCTGCAAACCCACAAAACCAATGTCCCACACCTCAACAACACTGAGAACAAGATCCAAAATATCACCGCAATAGGAGGAGCTCGCCCGAAATCGTTGAGAACCGAGGAATGGAGTCGCGGCTGACCGAGCTGAGATAGAGGCAACAGGGAAACCCTAGCGCCGAGGAGGATCCCCTTACGGGCGTATTTCCGTCAATATAAGACTCATAAGTATTTTATTTTTTATTCGGTTATCTTGTGACATGAGTATTTTTATGGTTATATATGCTTCTGTGTTTTTTACTTATTTCTATTAGTGTTTTACTCTAATAAATGAGGGTATATTATCCCCATGACTAACTTACCAAACCCTCATAGTTAGTCAGTAGCCTCTAGCATATGAGGAGGCATGCTTGAGTTCATGTGGAAAATCGGCTCATGGCACCGTAGCATGGAACCTAGGTCAGGATGTTACAAAGTGGTATCAAAGGACCAGTTTTCTTTCTTATTCTTTTGTCTTATTATTTTTGGAAATGTAGACAGGAGACTAGGAAGATTCGGGGCTTGGTAATGATCTCATGCAATGGAGTTACAAACTCGTGTATGGGTGAAAACCCAAGTAATCAGGGTGGGATTGTTGTTATTGTTGTTTGTTGTTACAGATGAATATTTTTTCACCTTGGGTGCTGCACTTTTGGTGTGATGTTATTATTGATTTTGATAATTTTTTAGTATTTATTTATGGCCTATAATGGCATGAGAGATGAGTCTGCATGAATCATTCTAGGAACTTATGGTTATTGTGACATGCATTATTTTAGGCATGCAAGGGGAAACGGGTTATGGGAAAGTTGTTGAACTTGAACTATTTTCCTTGTTGTGAGATTAAAATGAAAATGGTGCCTAACATGAATTGAAAAAGGTTGTAAATATGATGTGAAATGATAATAATTGGGTTTCTAAATGATAAAATTGATTATGATAGTGTGTTTACCCTTGTTAACCAAAGCCTAGGAGATGATGGTTAAGGGTAGTGATCACGCCTCATTTTTTACCTTGTGGTGAGGTGGGGGAAAAGGCTTGTTGTAATTATTTACTCTTATGTAAATGTTCTAAGGTTGTGTTATGAGACTTGATACATGTGTCGATCTTTGTAGAGAGTATGCCTCTATGACGCTTGTTGAGGGGACGATTGAGGGGAATTCCTAGTAATGTTTTTCTAGTTAGGGAATTTGAGGCCCCAATCATTCCAACTGAAGATGAAGGAAATAATTTTCAAGAGAACTTTTATCTCTTCATGAAATTCATGTAAAGAGACCCAAGGAGGGTTGTGAAAAGTATGTCTGAGTTGATAAGGGATTTTCAATTACAGCACCCTCTAACTTTTACTGGAGAGGGTGGACCTGAGGAAGCGGAATTCTGGGTTGAGTCCATATGAGACAATACCTGACCATTTGGATACTCCAAATGAGAGGAGGGTCAATTTGGTTTCTTATATTTTATGGGGATCAATGAAGCGTTAGTGGGAAATTCATGTGTGAACTGGACAGACTGATGGTATGTTATGGAAGGACTTCTTGGATAGTTTCTTGCAACACTTTTATCCAAAGACGCTGAGACAAGATAAATCCGATGAGTTCATGCATCTGACATAGGGTATAATGTAAGTGATGGACTATATTGGAAACTACATATATCTATAATGATTTGCTCCAAATTTAGCAGGAGATGAGGCATCTATGGTGAAATGTTTTCAGGATGGACTTAATTGTGATATTAATTCCTTGTGAATATCTTCAGGATGAAGAAGTTTATGGAAGTGGTGGATTAGGATATCATAGTTGAAGGGAACCTGAGGGAAGCTTTAAGTGTTGGGCAGGTAGTTATTACTAAACAATCAGGAGGAGAGATTTTTGATGGTAGGAAGAATCGTTTTGAAAACTTTAGCCAAGGATGTGGGAATTAGAGTATGCAGGCAAGAGGTTAAATTGGACAGAAACTTATTGGGTGATCATTCATTAGTGTGGTAGGTCATGACACTATCATCGACATTTTTCCCGAACACCAATAGAGTGTCAATCTTGTGGTAAGATGGGACATCTATAGAAATTATGCAAGTCATAGTGAAAGACTGGTACTGAAGGAGCATCTATGTAGAGTTATAGTGTGGTAAAAGGATCTTCTACACCATATCGGGCTAGTAGTTGGAGTTATAATAGCTAAGAAAGTAGAGGTAGTGGATGTTGTGCTTCTAGGAAGGAGTTCCCGCATCAACAGAGTGGTGCTACTCAGGGGAGTCGGATAGCATCACAGGGAAGAGGGTCAGTACAGTTATATACATTAAAGCCTACACTTTTGGATAGTGATGTTGGACCATAGATAGTAAGAGGTACTATTCTATTAGTTTCTACTTTAACTAGTGCCTTATTTGATACTGGTGCCTCTCATTCCTTTATATCTGCAAAACTTGTTAATAGTTTGAGACTGGAAGTGGAGTTTGTAAGTGGGGTTATGACTATAGATATACCATTGGGAGTATGGTCTAGAGATATCTGTCTATGTAAGGGATGTTCTCTATATATTGGGGAATATAATTTCCTATGGGATCTCTATGTTCTTGTTATGATGGGCTTCAACTTGATTATTTGTATGGACTATCTAGTCACATACCAAGCCTACGTCGATTGTTACCATAGGAGAGTGACCTTTGTGACTCCTAAGGATGACCAGTATATTCATAGTGGAGAGTGGGATATCCAGGAAATCCAATCAGGGCCAATTACTCAGCAAATAGGAGAGATCACAACCCAAGTTACTAGTCTTTTGTTGGATGATGGGGGTGTTATGAAAGATTCCCTTCCACTAGTAGTGGAACTATTTTAGAATGTCTTTCCTAAAGAATTATCAGGGATACCACCTAAGAGATATGTGGAATTCACTATTGATTTCATGATGGGGGTGATCTAGTATCTATTCCACTATACAGAATGGCATTGATTGAGCTTTAAGAGATTAAGACTCAGTTGGAGGAGTTGGAGGATAAGGGATTTATCCATCCAAGTACATCACATTATGGGTGACTTGTTTTGTTCACAAAGAAGGCTGATGGGAGTTTATGTTTGTGTGTTGATTACCAGAAGTTGAACAAAATGACTATGAAGAACCGATATCCTATTTAATGCATCGATGATTGTTTTGAAAAATTTAAGAGAGATTTTGTGTTCTCAAAGATCGATTTGAGATCAGGGTATCATCAGTTGAGAGTATGGAATTATGATATACCAAGTACTGATTTAAGAAGTAGGTATGGAATTTATGAGGTTGTCATAATGTTTTTTTGGTTGAAAAATGCACCAGTAGTTTTTATGGATTTAATGAACAAGATCTTCCATTCGTATTTGGATCAGTTCATGGTGGTGTTTTTGGAAGACATATTGGTGTACTTCAAGACTCATGGAGATCATGACCAATATATTTACATCATCTTGGGTACACTGAGAGAGCATTGGTTATACACCAAGATATCTAAGTTTTGTTTTTGGATTGACTAGTTACACTTCTTGGGGAACATCATCTTAGAGGAAGGTGTGTAGGTGGACCCAAAAAAGGTTCAGGAAGTGGTTTCTTGGGAGCATCCCAATAATTTTTTTGATATCCTAAGCTTCATGGGATTAGCTGGATATTATAGGAGATTCATCTAAGACTATTCCTATTTGGAATCACTTCTTTCAGTCTTGACCAAAAAGGGAGTAAAGTTTGAATGGTTAGAGTCTTGTGAGATAGATTTTCAAGAGTTTAAGAAGTGTTTAACATTAGCACCAATTTTGATCCTACCTAAGTCATGTAAGAAGTATATGGTTTATTGTGACACTTCTAGGATCATACATAGAGATATGATGATTTAGAGAGATTGAGTTGTGGCGTATGGATCTCAGAAGTTGAGGCCTCATGAATGGAATTACCCTATGCATAACCTTGAGTTGATAGTAGTAGTTTATTTTTTTAAGTGTTGTTGAAACTATCTTTTGGGAGAAAATTTTACAGTCTATAAAGATCACAAGAGCTTGAAGTATATATTTTCACAGTGTGATTTGAATCTTCGATAGAGGATATGGGTTTAGTATATACATTCTTTCAATTTTGAACTAGAATATATACCCAGGAAGGGATATAGTGTTGTTGATTCCTTGAGCAGGAAAACGTAGACTCATATGGTTCAGGAGTTGAGTACAAAGCATAATATGATGACCTTACTCACTAAAATTCATGTGTTGGTTTAGGAGAGTCAGGTGTAGATGACTCTCGTTTCAGTTGCAGTGGAGTCTACACTTCTGAGACAGATCAGGGATAGATAGTATGAGGATCTATAGTTCGTATCCTTGAGGTAAATCTTTGAATGTGGGGAGACATCTTCATACTAGTTGATAGATAAAGATGAGATTATATATGTGAGTAATCTAGTTGTGGTACCTACAAGCATGCGAGAGGAGATAATGCGGGAATTTAATGGCTTGAAATGGGTGGTGCATCCAGGTGTAACCAAAATTTACCATGACCTACAATGATAGTTTTGGTGGCTAGTCATGAAAAAGGAGATAGAAGAGTTTGTGACAAGATGCTTCACATGTCCTCAATTAAAGGTAGAGATTCAATGACCTGGAGGTTTACTACAATCATTGTCCATCCTAAAATGGAAGTGGGACAATGTGACCATGGATTTTTTGGTGGGTATCTCGAAGATGCTTAGAAAGAATGATGTTATTTGGTTCATTATGGATCAACTAAAAAAGGTAGTGCATTTCCTACTTATAAAGAAAACCTTTAAAGTAGAACAGTTGGGAGAACTGTATGCTTGAGAGATAGTCCATCTACACAGAGTTCCATAGACTATAGTTTCAAATCTTGATTCATGGTTTACTTCATTCTTTCAGTAGGGATTGTAGAAATTTCTTGGTACACAGGTTTTATTTAATATTAATTTCCACCCACAGATAGATGGGTAGTCAAAATGTACTATACAGGTGCTTGACGATATCATATGGTCATATGTGCTTAACTTTGGTGGATCTTGGGAAAATCACTTGGATTTAATAGAGTTATCCTGTGATAATAGTTTTCAAGAAACTATATAGATGTCACCATATGTGGCTCTTTATGGTAGGCCATGTAGATCACTACTATACTGGATGGAGGCTGGTGAGTCAGAGTTGTTTGGACCAAGTCTCATGTAGGAGACATCTGAGCATGTACAGTTGATTCAGAAACATATGGATATGGCTCAGAGTAGAAAGAATTTGTATGATAAAATATGGATATGAACCCTAGATTTTATAGAGGGTGATCGTGTATTCCTTCAGGTATTGCCTAGGTTCATTCACCACAGGATATGAAGGTAGGGCAAGTTGGCACCCAGGTTTGTTGGACCATTTGAGATAGTAGATCGAATCAGTCTAGCGGCATACCAATTGGATATTATACAAAGATATAGTGATATGAATTCTATTTTCCATATATCACAAATTTTTTGGTATCACCCTGACCCTTGTCGCGTGATCGATGTGGATGATGTTGACCTTGAGAGAGATGCGTCCTTTAAGGAGCATCTGATACGTGTGTTGGATCACAGTAAGAAAGTGTTATAAGGAAAGACTATGCAGATAGTTCATCTGTTATGGAAACATGGATGTGTACAAGAGGAAAGTTTGGAAAGAGAAGAAGATATGATGGCGCAACGGCTTGATATTTTTGGCGTAGAATCATAGAAAGGCTTGGAGGTGCAGTTCGAGGATGAGTTGTTATAAGGTGGGGATATTGTAAGATCCTGACCTTTTCTAGAGTTATCTTGGGCGTGATTTCAGGTAATTTTTGTTTTTACTTAAGTACCTTTTATGGGAGTTATGGATTGGGAAGAATTTTAGTGAATTCTAAGAAAATTTTGGAGAAAAGAGGTTATGCATGGTTGGCGCACGGTTTGTAAAAATCTTGAAGCTACCTAGGAGAAATTGTGCACTCTCTGGTATTTTGAGGTAGTATCTTCGACATGGTTAAACCATGGTTTGAGAGGTCATGAAAGGTAGACATATGGAGTTCCCCCTTAAACCAATGTTTTACACATGGTTAGTGTATGGTTTTTCTAACCATGTGCGGGCTAACAGTGAGATCCTAAAATTTTGGATCTCACTCGTTCTCAACTTTTAATGACCTATTTCACCTCCTATGCAGCCCTAACTTGGTATTTTTCTTTAAAAAGAGTAATTTAAGGTTCTACCATTAACTTGGAGGTATTCTAAGGCCATACAAACTCTGTTTTTTGATATTGAAATCCCGAGTTGAAGATCTGCTCTCCAACTGGTAAGAGGATCTCATCCCAATTCTTTTTATATTAATTATCCTCTATATCCTTCGTCCTTTGGTGGAGGATGTACTATATTTTATTATATATAAACCTATATAGTGATATCTAGATCTATAATTGTATATCTATATCTAGTTTGATTATATCTTGATATCGTGATCTTGATCTAGGAATTTAGATCTGGAACTCTTATCTATGCCATTGTGCCGCTCGAATTTTGGGAATTTTCGTTGGGAAAAAATCCATCAATGATTTGAGGTATGTTGTATAAATATAATTCCTATAGTTTTGTATTTGATATGTATATTCTAAATTGTATAATTTCTAGAATTCTTTAGCAATTTATTTTCTTAAATTGGGTTAATTAGATTGACCAATTGTTTTATCGAAGATTTGTTAAAATAGGTGATTAATTGGGGAATTGATCATGATACTAAGGGGATACATTATTAGATAATTAATTTGGTGAAATTGATTATAATATTTAGGGTTTTTAATCTAGATAATTAATCATGGAATTAATTATGAGACATTGAAATGGTTAAGTTGAGATAATTAATTATGTATTAATTATGTGCCATTGATAATATGATCTAGATAATTAATTGTGGGATTAATTATGGAATGTTGATATTATAATGAGATAATTAATTATATAAAATTAATTATGTAATATGAATTTTTATATTGATAAATTTATTGATGAATTAATTAATGGGTTGAAACTCTTATTTAATTGTAAAGTTAACTAATGGAATGGATGTGTTTAACTAATTGTTGAATTAGTAATGGGATTAGTGTGGATAATTAATTGGTAAATTAATTATTTGATAAATAATGGGAATATGGTCATTCTAAATTAATATGTACAAATGGTAACATTTCCATCAGACTTATGAGTAAAAATAATAGTAACACGGTCATTCTAAATTGAGAAGTATACATGGTAACATGGTCATTATACTTATGAGTAAATAGAATGGTAAAATGTTCATTCTATTGAGGAGTAATCATGGTAACATGGTCATATTATTTAAATTTGTAATATTAGTAATTTTGGTAATGTGGCTTAAGAATGTGAAATTAAATAATGGAAAGAATGGCACTTCGAGTTATGGCCTCACATGAGAATATTCGAACTCTGGCATGAGTCGAATCAGGTACTGAGATATCATAGCACCTTTGAATACTTTTAGATTTGGTAAGAATAAGGTATTAAGATATGATATTTCCTAGGGAACACTTCAGGCTCCAGTATGATATGAAGTTAGTATTGAGGTACGGGTATCCTAGAAAACCCTAGAGTTAATGTAATTAGATAAGAATAAATGATAATGTAATAACTGGTTATTTATACATTTTAATTATTTTTTATAGAACTACATACACTATATTTGATTGGAATTGTAACAAACACCATTGGTTGTGTCTTACTGATTTGTACTCACACCCCATTCGGGTTTCCTGATTGGTACCCAGATAGATTATATTGTTATAAGTTTGGATAAGGGAAAAGGCCTTGGGACAGGTGGCTGATTTGGGATGGAACTTGGATGAGGGGTCCATACATGGTTCAGAACTCACTTGGGGAGTCTTATTGTCATTATTTTTAGTTTAATTATAGAAACTTGACACTTATATTGGAATAACATGTTTTCCCTTTCAGTTGAGTATTATATTTTCTGTTTGGTTATCTTGTGACATGAGTATTTTTATGGTTATATATGATTCCATGTTTTTTTATTTACTTCCATTGGTGTTTTACTCTAATAAATTAGGTTATATTCTCCCCATGACTGACTTACTACCCGCACTGCTAGTCAGAATCCTTTAGCATATGGGGAGGTGCTCTTCAGGTCAAGTAGTGAACCGGCTCGGGGCACCGTAGCATTGCACCCACGTCGGGAGGTTAAAATCAAATTGAATTTTCCATGATCTAGATGATTAATTTAATCCATAAGTGGACATCTATAATCTTCATAAGTTTTTTACATCCATTGGAGTCACAGAGCCTTATAGTTTTGTCATATATACATCTTCTTAAATTTTCCCATTAATGAAATTTTTTTTGACATCCACTTTCAAAATCTCATTATAATGTAAAGAAACTATTAAAATTATAATTCTAATAGATTTAATTTTAGAAAATGGTGAAATTTTTTTTTTTAGTGAATGTATTGATGTTTTTTAATCCCATTTCATCCTTTCATGCCTTATAGGTACTAACTTTCCCATCCATTTCTAGTTTTATTTCAAATACCCATTTACAATCAGTGGTCTTTACATCCACTTGAGGATCTACCAAAATACATAATTGGTTTTGGTATAATAATACATCTTAGAATTATTATATTATTTCTATATTGAAGCTTATATGACACTTACTACTTCCTTATAGGACATATTTATATTATTATCAATTAATAATGAGTCACTATATTCAGTAATTATAAAATCATATCTCTTTGGTTATCTTACCTCTCTAGTGTTCCTACATATGTTTCTTTGGAATTCCATTTTCCATGGGGATTTATTTAATTTTTTTTATGTTATAAAATATATGTATCTTGATACTTGAATTCATCAAAGTCTATATTCCCCCACTACTATTTATAGATATGTTCTCTCTATCAAGAAATATATCTTGTCCAGCCACTATCACCTTCTTTTCTGAGAGGTAGAATAGGTAAAACCCTTAAGTTTCCTTAGGATGTTCTATAAATATACACTTGGTGCCTCAAGGTAAAAGTCTGTTACCCAAACAGGCCTTAATAAATTATTCACATCCCTAAGATTTTATATCTGACAAAACAAGTTTATTTCCACAATATAATATAAACATATTTCCATTTTCCACTTTAGTTGGCTCTCAATTTATAGTATATTCTTTTTTAGTGATGTGTATCCCCAAAAGGATAATTTATGACTTGCATAACTCATCATAAATCTCACCATGTCCAATAATGTGTGGTTAAACCTTTCACTTACATCATTCTATTATAGTGTATAAGGATGATTGAGTTGAGATTAAATAAAAACTCTTATATATAGTCAATAAACTATTGGTTATGATACTATATACTATTATTTAAGCAGTGTTTCTTTATCTTCTTATCAAGTTTATTCTCAACTTCATTCTTGTATTCTTTGAATATCTCAAAGGAATCTGACTTGTACCTCATTAATTATAAATATATATATCTACTAAAATCATCAATAAAAGTTATGAAGTGTGAGAATATACCCCTCTATTCAATAGGAAAAGGTACACACACATTTGTATAAACCAATTCATGAATCTTTGTAACCCTTTAACCCCTTCAAATAAATAGAGATATGTTCATTTTACCTTATAAACAAGCATTATATATGATAACTTATTTTAGTTAAAAATAATCTAAATAATCATCTTGATATAATTTTATCAAACACTTCTCATTTACATGAACCAACTGGTGATGCCACAATTAAGTGTGATATGAGTTATAAGACCTAGATTTTCTATTGATTTCCAATACTTGGTATGTGTAATCCAACACATAAATACCATTATTAAGCTATTTCATACCATAACATAAGCTATATTCATAAAAGAATCAATTTTTATTTCTAAATTTAAAAATAAAAAGCATCCATATCAAGATAGGATACATAAATAATGTTTTTATTAATTCTTGGAACATAATAAAAGTTATTTAAAACCAAGATCAATTTTGTTGGAAACATTATGTGGTAGTCACCAATAGCCACTACAACAAATCATAATATATTGGTAGTATGTCGATGCACCTTACCCCATGAAAATATTTTGAATATACTTAGTTCCTATAACTGGATACAAATGTGAACACCACAATCTGTATCTAATACCTAATTTTTAGAAATTAAAATATTTCAATCGACAATGAATGAATTTAAATCTTTCCCTTTCTTCTTTATCGTGGTGCAGTTCTTCTCTCAATGAAAATTATTTCCCTATGAAAAACATATAGCATTATATTCTCTTGATCGCCTCTTGATATTCCTCTTAATAAATGGGAATTATGAATATACCTTAGTATTGGTGTTAGTCTTAGAGACTTTAAACTTTTCCTTCCTTTTATTCCCCATAAGTATATAAGGCTTATTTTTCTTCATGTCCTTATCAACCTGGATAAGTGGAGTAAGGATATCTTGGAGAGTCTTATCAATTTTGTTCATATTAAAATTCAAAACAAATTTATAGAAGCTTTAATGGAGAGAGGAAAGTATGATATTCATGTGAAATTATTTAAGTAGCTTAAACCCAAGAATATATTTTTTTTCAATATGACCAATCACATTGACTATGAGAGGCCCAGATGGTATGATCTCTCTAATATTTCTCATAAAGAGTGTCATAGAGATCTCATACTGGTCCTATTTAGCTCTCTCCTGATAAAGATCATAGAGATGTTCAATCATGCTATATGTGTCCAAGTTCTCATGAGACTTATGGATTTAATTAGACATGGATGATAACATTAAACACTGCACATCTAGTATATCATCTGATTATTTCTCATAGACATAAATCTTTTCATTACTCACCTCTTTAATAGTCAGATCATAAACTAGGGAATCCAACATGTAAAGTTTCATTTCTTAGTGTAATGTAATGAGAAAGCACCTATACCACTATTGGAAGCTATTTCTAATAAGAAGGTCATCTTTATCTATTATTTATCACAAGGATATAGTGGTTGATGAAATTTCCAGTTTTCTACAACAATATAAAAGATGATATTTATTATTTTATCTTGATTACCAAAATATGTGAGATAACATAATTTAAATTATCTTATTAGTCTCGTGTTATTTTATTAATTCCCAATGGACCTCACCATTAATCTCAAAATTACTTGATGCATAGATGTTATAGTGGAAAGGATCCATGTTTTCCTTCTCATAATCTTGACTTTGGCTTAATAATTTTTTTTTAAAGGTATTTAAGTAGGTGGTATTATTAACATTTAAATAACAGCTCTATGATCGGTTGAGTTGACTCCCCAATCCTAAAATTTGGACTTGGATTTCCTCAACATTTTCCTCCAAGTTGCACTAAGTACTTCTTTAGAAGAATCTTTGACGCTAACTTAGTTAAGTTTACCCAAAACTTTATTTATAACTCCCTAATTATTGAAAGAACTCTAACTTTGGGAAGAAAGGTACATTGAACTATGGTTTTATTCATAACTTAAGTGATGGAATGATTTTTACTTAATATTAACTTGAGGTATTTTATTTGTAATGCATAAATTTCCATATTCTATAATTTTAAATTCCTTATTAATATTATATGGATTTTTTATAATTAATTAACCATGTTCGAAAGAAATAATTTATGTATAATCTATTTATTTCATGTTATCCTTCATGTCTGTTATCTTATTTAATTTATTTAATCTAGTTTAACCATTATATAAACATGTATCCACATAAATATATAAATCCCCATGCACCTGAAAAAAAAGTGACTTTGATCATGAGATTTCTAATGATTGATTTATTGAGTGGACAATAAATTAATCTATAGACTTAGGGGGAAATTCCATGAGTTGGTCTTGGCTTAAGTTTTAGAATTCCACCATTGACCTTTATATTTATTTTACCTTGAGTCAGGTTCTGAACTGCCTCCTCTCATTAAGGATCCATTATCTACATGTTTTACTCACATACAGGTGAGGGGAGTTAGGGGTAAGGGATGCGTAAAATAAACCAGGGATACATAGGTCTTATATAATAAAGGTAGGAGGGATGACTCATAGGCCATCATATTTAATTTAATAAAACTTTATTACATAATAAATCTATGAAATAATATTAAATTAAATAGAAACCAATAGATACATTGGTTCATCAAAGCTCATGATTGGTCACATACATCCAATGAAATCACATTCATACAAGCTATAATTCATTTCAAATCACTCTATTTAATTAAAATAAATTTATATTTAATTATTAATTAATAGTATTATTAGTTAATTGATTGATTAATTTAATTATTAATCCAATCAGTCGTTGAGATACGTGATATTCCCATCCAATGTAATTTTAAATAAATTAAATAAGTTAATTTTATTTAAAATTACTTAAGTATTTGGAATGTTCTTAAAGGAAACATTGAATGTACTTGTTTGGACTACACAGGGTCCCATTTGGTCATGTATTGTATACTTACATAGCGTGTGGTGTATATAGTGTGTTGTGTAGATACATGGCATGTAGTTTCGTGTTTTAAGCTAAGTAGTCAACATGGAATGTATTAACACATGATATATGTTTATCCTATGAGGAATATACCACTTTAAATGCATGAGTAATGTAAATGATGTGTGGGATGACCACACTTCATATAATTCCAAAAAATGTGGAAATTAATTAGGCATTTATTATTCTGTAAAACCCAATCAGACTACATGTATTCCAACTGCACATCATGTTGTTTGGTTTTTGTGTCATAACTAATTTTATTTTGTGTAATTTATTCTATATGGTGTACAGCCTAGATCAACATGTACTCTTCATAAATGGGTATGCAATACATAGTGTGTATGTCGGGTTAAATGGTGTGTAAATCCATTTTATCCATCCCACATTACATGCCTAGGGAATTAACATGTAATATAGGTGGGATTAAATTATGTTATATAGTGAATATGCTAGCTACATGTCATGTAATACAGCTGGCTCTATTTTTCTCGGCTTGCATTCATCACATGGCATGTGAATTTATTACACTCCACATGTGTGGACCACATGAAAACCATTTTGTGTGGTGTTACATGGTGTGTATGGAAGTTACACACTATAAATGTCATGACCTATACCATTGGGTCCCATGTCGCGACTCCCCAAGCCCTCCTCTAGTAGGCCCAGGGTGGGTGACTAGAATCAAGAAGGTATATCACTGACATGGGGGGTCTTATCCTAAGTACTTGTACACATGCGCACACCTCCAAGCCTATACAATGCTGAAATTTAAAAACAATTAAATAATCATCCATGCATACATCTAAATCCCCCAACCATAGTATGATAATAAGTAAAGAAAAGTAAATAGGTCCAAATACAATCCCACCACAAAGAGTCTAAAAAAAGTCCAACCTAAAAGTAAAGGGATTATTGTTTGAATACCAAGGAATACACCCCAGTCTATCTAATCTCACTAAGCACCATCTGGTCCTGGTCCATCAAGGACTCTATTGAAAGGTCATTCATCTACACAATACATGACATGTGCGGGAAAAGACCATAATGGGGTGAGTATAACAATACCCAGTTGGAAACCCCGAAACAAAAAATCATACAAAAAAGGAAATACAGTCAACTCTACAAAGTTATATGTCTACAATACATATAACAAGAATATTTATATATACTTAATAAAGAAAAATATTCAAAAGGGTAAGTCACAAACGTAATATACCAGTCTAGGATTCCATCTCAAAGATTCCACATATAACTCATCTGTGAGAACACACTCCTATGTCTGATAGCACTAAAAATGTTTGAAGAGATATGATACACAAGTGAGGATCACTCCCAAGGCTAGGGGTGATACCAACAAACTCAATCTGGATTGACCCACTATGTAAGGGATTTATGCCTACATATTATTGTTCATGATGATAACAAGAACTCTACCTAGGGCACAAAGATGAATAGAGGATCTCTCTACAAACCTCATAGAGGTATTACAATAACTACATACAGTAATTCTTACTGAAGGGATTATTTTCCTAGGAGTAGAAGATGATACCATACTAACCTTTAGGGAAAATATAATGGGAACACACCCTAAAAAAACTTTTCTAATTCACTAAGGACAACAGCTTCAATCCATGTATAAAATATTATGCGGCGTGCAGTAGGGGTCACACGATGTGTCCCTTGACCCCGGGTCCTACCCATGTAAATGGAATGTGTCATCAGGACATCTTCATATAGAATTACATGGAATGTTTTCTGCCTATGTACTCTACTCATGTACCAGTACACGGCTCAACCCATGTACTCTAGTATGTCCGTGTCTGTGTGGGGGAGCACACTCCATGTAGGCTAACTGTGTACTCCAAACCATCTTTGTGTTCCTATGAGGTACACACCGGGTATATGTGGTGGTAACACACATCGTGTGATAGGTTTCACAATCCATGTTATACTTAAGTTCCTACGAAACCCTAGCCACCACTCAGGGGGACACACTATGTATAGTTCCAGTTTACACACTATGTAGCATGAGATTTTCTAGAAATCCAGATCTATGCTCTGTTCATCTTCTCTGTCGCTCCAGCCTTCAATCTAGACACGCCTTGCCAGGAAACTCAAGTAACCACTTAATATGAGACTTTCCTTTAATAAAAAAATTAGTTGCATCCATCAAATCTATTCAAGAAATGGAATCATCATCATTCTTCATAGTGTTTTGAAGAACACTGAAGAAAGAGAAATATGGTATCCACCATCATTTGACTCATCACCACTTCCATTTTTACACCACTATTGTGTCATTCCAATCGTATATCTACAATATGGGATCATTGCACCAAGAAACGGGTGTGAAATGATCAATTGATCAGGATTTTTTGAATCGCAGGCCAAACGAATAGCACCCATGATGAATGAAAAATTGGGGGAGAAAAGAATAAGAAAAATAAAGAGGAACTAACTTCCATCTATGTTCATATTGATATTGATACTTTTCCTTTAGAATGAAAAATGAAGAATCAATAGATATAATCATGGAGAAATTATTCTAAAATAACCCTTAAATAAATCCATTCTGGAAATACGCACGATCTATAGATCAATATGTGATTTAATGGATCTCTTTTCATCGTAGTAATAAAGAATGGGGAAAAGAAACAGATCAAACAATCACTCTACCTCATTTTGGATTAATTGATTATGAAGAACAATGTGGCATCATTTTTATTGGAAAGATCCTTTGATTCTGTTATGTGTCGATTGTCGATCCATGATCTAGTCATAGTTTTCTATTGGGATCTCCACCAATGGTTCCAATGTATCTCATCAAATCATTGGGTTATGAATCTAACCCTAAAATTATTCTATAAGCATGTATTTAAAAGAAACATAATTAGGTCACTATATCGGTGCATCAAAAATAATTTAATTAATTATTTTATTTATTTTATGTCAGTGATGGATTTTCCACAAACAACCCACACTAGCCATGGTTAAGTCATTCCTAGGGTAAAACTCGCATTCTTAATTCAACGGTGCCCTAGGATTTATGATCTGATAATACTTTCATAATTTATTCTACTTTTTTAGGAAAATTGTGTGTGTGTACTATTTAATATATTTAATATATTTAATATATTTTAAAATTATATTCTAGGAACACCGGGCCTCGGAATCACACTCTGTCTTATTACCTTTTCTCAAAAATAATCCATACAATATCCAAAAATAATACAAATAAAATATTAGTTATTACATTCTCTTCACCTTGGGGATTTACATACCAAAAATCCAAAATAAGGGCTACACAAAGAGATATGGGTACTTAGCATGAATCTGAGCCTCCTTCTACCACGTTCTCTCCTAAAGATTCTTATGCTACCACCGAACACACACTAAAGGAATCAATCATCCATGATGGATCTTCTCCTACTGATCCTTGATCTCTACCAGATATTCAGCAAAGGTAACTTAATCCTTGATGTCCGGCTCTCCCCAGTTGATAACGTGTGGTGGTTCATGCATGTACCTACTCAACTATGACATGTGGAAGAAGTTGTGTACCCAGTCTAAATGTGGAGGTAGATCTAAGCAGTATAACACCTCACTCACTCTATGCATTATTTGGAAAGGGTTGATGAATCTCGGAGATAGATTTCCACCCCAAGAAAATATCTATAATCCACGTTGAGGCAAAACCTACAGAAACTTGTGGTCTCCTTCTTCAAGCTCCAAATACCTCCTTCATTTATTAGAAAAATAATTTTGATGGCTCTATGTAGTCTTCATCCACTCCTATATGATCTATACCTTCTCGATAGTTTCTCACACCAACTTTGGTCCCATGAGTTTTTACTCTATTTGGTTAGTTTAGAAAAGTGTTGGCCTACAAGGTCACCTGTACAAAGCCTCGAATGGTGCCATACTGATGGTGGAATTCTAGATGTTCTTATATAAAAACTCCACCAGTGGTAGATGATCCTCCCAACTAGGAAAAAAGTCTAACATGAAATCTTGAAGTATGTCCTCCATAACCTAAATGGTTCTATCATTATGGTCGTCATTTTAGGGGTGAAATGATGTGCTCAAGCGTAACTGAGTCCCAAACACCTCTTTTAATACCTTTTACAACTAGTATGTAAAGTGAGCATCGTGGTCGTAAATGATAGTTGATGTAACTTCATGGAGTATGACTATCTTCTAAATGTAGAGGCATCTCAAGCTCTCTATTTAACTTTGCTCCCAAATTGATAAGAAGTGGGAAAACCTAGTGAGTCGGTCTATGATCACCCAAATGGAATCGTGTCCCCTGAATTTACATGGTAATACCATCATGAATTCCATAGATATACCATCCCACTTCCACTCTAGAACCTCAATGGTTTGAGCTAAACCTACTGTAACTTGTTGTTCGGCCTTTACTTGATGAAAATTAAGGCATCGAGATACAAACACTGTAAATCTCTTCTTTATCCATGGCCACCAAAACTAATGTTAGAGGTATTGGTACATATTTTTCACACATGGATGTCCCAAAAAAGGAGATTTGGGAAACTCTATCAAAACCACCTCCTGCAACATCATTGGAACCATCATGCATCCTCTGAAAAGAAGGACATACTCACTACCTTTATAAAATCCATTAGGAGCATGTCCAGTATATATCTGAGTATGTAGGGTCTCATAGTGACATTTCCAAGTTGTACCTCCCTAACTCACTAAAAATGGAGGGGTAAAAACCATTGACTGGAGGTAAACTAATCCATCTTAATCCATATAAGATAACTAAAATGAGTCTAACTACTTTGATGCCTCATTTAGTAACTGCGAACAAGATCTCCTACTAAGGGCATCTGCTACCACGTTCCCCTACCTAGAAGTATAGAAAATTTCAAATTCATAATCCTGGAAGAACTTTAGACACCACCTCTGTCTCAAATTAAGATCCTTGAAAGAGAAGATATACTTGATACTCTTGTGATTATAATAGATTATAAACCACCCTCATATCAGGTAGTGTCTCCATGTATTTAGTGTGAATAATGTTGTCGCTAACTCAATATCATGGGTCATGTAGTTCTTATCATGTGGTCTCAACTGACATGAACCATAGGCAACCACTGCCTACCTCTGCATCAGAACACAACCAAGCCTGGTTCCTGATGCATCAAAGAACATTACATACTTGACACCCTCCTATTGAAATATTAAGATGGTAGAACTCATCAAAATCTACCTCAATTACTAAAAATTCTATTGGCAACTCTCTATCCACAAAAAATAAAACCCCTTTGAGTCAAATATTTCATGGGTGATGATATCTTGTATAAATAAGGTCTGAATCTCCAGTAATAGTCTTCCAATCCAAGGAAGTTATGCACTTATATCACACTCTTGGGTGGATCCCAAGATAACACTACCTAGACCTTTTCCAGGTCCACATACACTCCATCTGTTGATATATCATGTCCTATAAAGTGAACCTCCAGAATCCATAACTAGAACATTGAGAGATTTTTCTAAATCTGGTGCTCTCGTAGTACATCTAGAACCATCCTCAAGTGTCATTCATGATCCTCCTCGGACGTCGAGTACATAAGGATATCTTCGATGAAGACTACTACAAACCAATGTAAGAAAGGATGGAAGATATGGTTTGTGATTCCCATGAACACCAATATGGTGTTCATCACACTAAAATGCATCACCAAGTACTCATAGTGACCATAGAGGTATCTGAACACTGTCTTTAGTATATCTTCATCTCATACTCGTAGCTGGTGATATCCTGACCTGAGGTCAACCTTTGAGAACCATCATTCCCCTCTCAACTGATCAAATAGGTCATTGATCCTAGGTAGTGGATAATTATTCTTCACAGTCACCTAGTTCAAGAATCGGTAGTCCAAACACAACCTCAATCTCCCAAATTCCTTATTGGAAAATAAAACTGGGGTTTCCCAGGGTGAAACATTGGATCTAATAAATCCCTTCCTCTGCAATTCCTTCAATTGCACTCTCATTTTGTAAAGCTATGCAGGATCCATATGATGTGTTGGCACAGATATTAATGTCGTCCTTGGGTTTAGATCAATGGAGAAGTCTATCTAAATATAGGGAGGTAAACCTAGAACATCCTTAGGGAATATGTTCTCATACACCACCACCACTACAGGAAACTGGGAACTCATAACATCAACTTTACCAAGGGTTAAGTTGGAAAAATTATGAGTAATCAACTACACCCTCCTATACACGAGTCTATCCTACATTTCTTGTGTTTCCTTTTCATCAATAAAGTAAAACCTGGTTCTATCACTGCAGAAAAACCACATCCTTTTCCTATAAGAATCAATTTGAAAATGAACTGTAGATAACCATTCCATACCAATAATGACTACGTAAGGCCTCGATGCTACTACCAATATATTTTAATATAAAATCTCACATCTAAGAGTTAGGTCACACTATCAAAACAAATTTATGATCCCTGAGTCTCCTCTAGTATGAGTCTTCAAGTTCAAGGGTTGAGCCAAAGGTTCAACTGGAATCTCTAAGTCTCATACAAGGTATGTGTTAAGAAGTTACTTGTGTCTATTAGTACTACAGCTATGGTAGAAAATACATAGATTTTACCTAGAATCATCCCCAGAGCCTCTGGATCATAATCTTTGATTTCCTGTAGCTCTCCCCTCCCTTTTCCTCTAGCTATCTAAGCCTGGCATGGACCACTTGGTGGTGATAGTGGTAATAGTTTAAAGCACTTACCACCTCCTTATTCTCTCCCAACTCCTCTTCCATGTTCTCCATTATGTGAACTTTCCTGCTCCTGGTGCTTCCTCTACCTTTCCGGCCTACCGTGGTTTCCCTGTCAGATGTGGGGTGATTCAGACAATCTCATGCAATATTTCCCCTACCATCACATGAGTAGAACCACCTCTCTCTAGGATGATTGGATCCACCATGTGATCCTTTAACTATAGATCCTCCATCTTGGGACCTCCTCTAGAAACATTTCACACATCTAGGTCCCTGATACTGATGTCGACTCCCTACTTCTGAGGTATCTACTCATGATTTCCCACTACTAATAATAACTAGTTGTATCTACTCATCCAGGAAACTCTTAACCACCAAATCTCTCTCTATCACCCCAACATAGGTGGTAATGCATAGAGGGATAACACTGGATTAGATATATCTTCACATAACTCTCTCAAAGGTCTGATCCCTGAAGAACTGGTCATGAACCATATCCATTGAGTACTTGCATAGGTTGGTAAAACTCAATGAATACTCTTCTACCATCATTATTCCATGCTGGAGATGCAGAAGATCCTAGATACGTACATCCCTCAGCATAGCTAGAGAGAACTCTTCTCTGACGAGATGCTCAAACTCTAAACATTGTATATTTTCCTCATCATATGTATGGGTAATTAAACCCCAACATATCTACTGATCCATGAAGAAGGCTCACTACCAAGACCCCTATCTTCTCTGTCGGTGTCCTAACTAGAAATAAAAATTGGGTCACTGCCTCACTCCAGTACTCATCCACCTATGGGTAGGGCTCCCCTTGGAACCTAAGGGGTCTATGTATTTGAAACTCATAAAGTGTTCTTAGCCTATGCACCTCATCCTCTATTATTACAGGTCCCACGTGCTTCTCTATGGGTGATGGTATAAATGGTGCACCACCTGGAGGTAATACCTTAGGAATTGGTTCTTGTATCAATGCCTCTTCACTAAGGAGATCATCCTCATGATCATGATATTGATTCCTAACTATTATACTTTATGGAGGAATATTAAAAGAAAACAATATGTACCACGGTTAATGAGTATATCTATAGAGATAACTCAAGAATTAAATGGAACCTCAACTCATTCTTATATGATGCATGTACCATTTTTTTCCTTGAAACCAGTGTTCTCATGTACCAAGTTAAAAATCAGGTGATCAGAGTCCTGGTGTATAGATATATCAGCCACCACACCAACATTAGAGTCTCTAACCTAAAAGACGAATTCGAAACACTTAACACTATTTCCCCAAACCAATATCACAGACTCTTGGTCATAAGGTATAACCAACCATCTCAGATATTACTATGTCATGACTTGTCCCAATGGGACCTATGTTGTGACTCCCCAAACCCACCTCCAATAGGCTCGGGGCTGGAGACTAGCTCTGAGAAATCATATCACTAACATGAGAGGCCTTATCCTAGGTACTTATAAACACACACACACCTCCAATCCTATATAATACAGAAATGTAAAAAAACTGAACAATCATGCATGCATACATATAAATACCACAACCATAGTATGACAGGAAGTAAAGGAAAGTAAATAGGGCCAAATAAAAGTCCACCATAAATATTATGAAATAATTCCAACCTAAAATTAAAGGGACTATTGTCTGAATACCTTAGAAACACACCCTGGTCTGTCCAGTATCACAAAACATCTTCAGGTATAGGTCCATCAAGGACTTTGTCGAAAGGTCAGTCATATGCATAAGACACAACATGTGTGGGAATAGACCATGTAGGGGTTAGTATAAAAATACCCAGTAGGAAACCTAGAAACCAAAAATCATAAAATAAAGGAAATATAGTTAGGTCTACATAGGTATATGTCTACAACACATGTAACAAGAATATCTATATATACTCAACAAACACACATAGTCAGAAGGGTCTGTCAAAACTGTAGTATACCAGCCTAGGATTCCAGCTTGAAGATTCCACATAGCACTTTTCTAGGAGAAAACAATCCTAAGTCTGATAGCACTGATGAAATTTGAATATATATGATACACAGATGGTGATCACTCCCAAAGAAATGGTACAATACCACCAAACTAAATCTGAATTAACCCGCTAAGTAGAGGATCTATGTCTTCATATTATTGGTCATGATGATACCAAGAACTCTACCTAGGGAATTAAGATTAATAGAGGATCTTTCTCTAGGACTCAAAAAGGGATTCCAATGACTCTATCCAAGAATTCTTTCTGAAGGGATTGTTTTTATATGAGTAGGAGATGATACCATACTAACCTTATTGGAAAGGATAAGGGGAATTCACCCTAATGAAACTTATACAAGTCATTGAGAAAAAGTTCTTCAATAAATGTATAAAATATCACACAGCATGTAGTAGGGGTCACGCACCATGTACCTTAACCTCAGGTCCTTCCCGTGTAAATGTCTAATTTCATCAAGTCATGTTTGTGTGGAATTACATGGTGTAATGTCTTCCCATTCACTATACATGTGTACCAGTACACAATTCAGGCCATGTACTCTAGTCTGGTCATGTCCATGTGGGGGAGCACATACCATGTAGGTTGACCGTGTACTTAATCCCATGTCTATGTACCTATGAGGTACACACCAAGTATCAAAGGAGGGATCACACACCATGTGACAATGGTCAAATATTGTGAGATACTAAAGTTTTTTTTTAAACCTTATTCACCACTCGGAAGGGATACATGGTGTGTAGATCCAGTTTACATGTCGTGTATCATGTGATTTTATAGAAATACATATTTGTTCTCCAATCATCTCCTTCATCACTCTGGTCTTTGATCTAGCCAACCCTTACGGGGAAAATCAGGGAAACACTTCATTTGAGCCTTACCTTCGATAAAAAATAAGTTTTGTCCATAAAATCCATTCAATAAATGGAATCATCATTGTTCTTTACTACGTACTGAATAATGATGAAGAATGTGAAGTTGGGTATCCACCATCATCTGATTCAACATCACTTCCATTTGTTCACCACTGTCATATTTTACTGATCCCAAATCTATGATATCAGATTGTTGCGCCAAGAAATGAGTGTACAACAACATATTCATTGAGATTTTTCAAATCACAGTCCAAATGAAGAACACCCATGATGAATGCATAATTAGGGGAGAAAAACATTAGAAAAATATAGAGGAAATAACCTCGACCAATGATCATGTCGATATCAATCCATTTCCATTAGAATTAAAAACAAAGAATCAAAAAATTGAATCACAAACAAATTATCTCAAAATAACCCCAAAATAAACCCATCCTAAAAATACGTACAATCCACAGATCAATTAATTAGTCGATTGATCTATGTTGGTCATAGAAATCAAGAATGGGGAAAAGAAACAAATCTAACAACCACCCTACCTTTATTTGGATCAATTGTTGATAAAGAATGATGTTTTTTCATTTTTGTTTGTGAGATTCTTTATTTATATTGCACGTTGATTGTTTATCCATGATCTGGTTATTGTTCATCAACGGGACATCCTCCAATGGTTCCAATGGCTCTCGTTGAATCATACAGTTATGCAGATAACTCTAAAATTCTTCCACAAGCATGTATTTAAAAGAAACAGAATTAGGTTGTTGCGTCACTACATAAAAAATAGTTTAATTAATTATTTTATTTATTTTACGCCCACGATGACTTTTCCACAAATGACTTGTGCTGACCAAGGTTAAGTCACACCTAGGGTAAAAACCAAATTATGAATTCAATGTTGCTCTCATATTTTTTATTCAAGTATCAATTTAGAATTTGTTCCCCTTTTTCGGGAAAACTATGCACGTGTGCTATTTTATATATTTAATATATTTCAAACATTTATTCCAGGCACACCAGGCCTTGGAATCACATTTCATCTTAGATCCTGGTCTTGAAAATAATCCATATAGTATCCAAAAATAATACATATAAAATCCATGTCATTAAAATAAAACCTAGAAATCTACACGCCACCCTTGCAGTCAATACACAGTGTGATAAATGAACACTTACACACTGAGTAATAACCCCCTGCATGGCCATCTATGATTTGTAAAACCATGTTGGAATTTGGTTGACTGAGACTACACATCATGTAATTAGGTTACACATTGTGTAATCAATTTATTTATCTAGGATCTCTAGAACCACTGGATGAAATATAGATATGTTCTTCACATGTTCTTGGCATGTTCTTGGTCATATAAAAGTGAAAAAAACTCATTATATCAACTTAATGGATTGAAAATGTAACAAACCCAACTCCAATACCCTGGATTTAGTGAATATTTTATTAAAATAAAACAAATACAGAGGATCCAACTATTTAATAGCCTTAGGAAAACTAGATACATAATACAGTTTTACATTATATTGAAGAAAATAAAATAAAAACGCATCATCTAAAAAATGAAAAAAAAAATATTGCTCTCCTTATGAACCTTTTATCATACGTAGTACTCTTCTTGGTTCTCTAGGGAAAATTAAAACAGTATAAAGTGGTGAGATCATATGCTCATTAAGGGGTATCATACAAAGGAAGAAATTATAAATAAAATATAATGTCACGAATAAATAAACTGAGTTATGAAATATCAAATTAAACTGAGAGCATAAATAAATAAATGGACAACATAACAATAAATAAATGTATGGATACTAATAATTGATCATATAGTGATGGAAATTCATAATTTCTGACTTCTTAAACATATTATCAAGTCCTTGTTCCAATACATCTTACACAAAAGGTAATCACACTCCCATTATCATGTCTTAGTTTTCTCATGAGACATATCAGTGAACTAAGGGTCAATATAATTATGATACCCACCCATCACATAATAGTCAAAAACATTCCATCACATATCAAAATATTAGAAGGAATAATGTTCAAGGAATGAACAATATAAATACATAGTATAATTTCTCAATGAGGCGTATCTTATAATACTTCCCATATAGAATAAAGAATAACATGGTATGGAATTATTTTCCCATGATCCAAGAATTAATAATGATTTATCAATTTGAAAAGGTAGTTGACCAATTAAATGATAGATAAATACTTTATAGTGGTTTTTAAATAGCATGTAGATCATCTAATCATATCCCCCAGGAGTGTAAAATCAGGTTTGAAACAAGGCACATTGTCATGCACCAATTCATAATCGAGTCTAGATCAATGCAATATTTTCAGGGTTATTGCCCCTAAGTACATATGTACCAAATCCATGTCCACTTGTAGTATCTAGACAGAGATTTATTTTCTTGGAAAACCACACACATGTTAATTCACCAAAATTTCAGGATGGTTTATGTTTACTGGATTGTTCGATCATTATAATAGCTTAGACAAATTCTATAATGAGAGGGAGTAAGTAATCTCTCATTTGTAATAATTCAAATGGATGGTAATAGAATGGAATTAAAAGGATTTCTGTATATGAATAGGAATCGTAAAATACAATGTAATAAATTAATTTCAATTGAAAATTAAAGGGGGGATTGGGGAAACCCTTACCCCTCTTGAGATTCTTAGCTTAGAGACGAACCTTAGGACCAACAAGACTCTTCAATATTTAAGAGAGAGTAATGGGAGAGACTCCTTGGGAGGTATATGAAGAGATAAATTTTAATTGGGTGTGGGAGAATGGGAATATGGGGTGGGTATTTATACTTGAAAAGGGAGTGTAAAGGGTTTGAATAATAATTATTTTTCAATGTTGGTTGGTATTAATTCCAATGTTTTTGGTTAGAAATTAAAGAAATAACAAAATATTTAATACATAAAATGATAATTTAAAAAAACTAACTATGATTTTTCAAAAATATGACCCCCTTACATTATAAAAAATTTGAAACATAAACATATATTTAAAAAAAATATAGGTCATCTTATACATCACACACCTTCACATATATATGTATATATTATTATTTTTTATTAATTTACTTGATTTATGTGTGTGTTTGTATGTGTATACTTATTTATATACGCCTATATATATATATTCTAAAATATATATATATATAACACATGTATATATATATGTATGTATATATATAACACATGTATATATATATGTATGTATATATATAACACATAAATATATAACATATAAATAATATATATTTTAACATATATTTTAACATATATATAACATGTATATTTTTCAACATATATATATATAATATATATCCTAATGTGTATATATCGTAACATATTCATAAAACATATATATATATATATATCAGTATATATATACATGTATATAACATATATATTTATTTATTTTATCATTATTATTTTAGATAAAATGTTTCTACGACACAAATATTTACATTTACATTATATATATATATATATATTTTTTCTTTTTTTCTTTTTTTTCCTTCCCTTAACCCCTCAAACCGCTCTCCCTCTCTCCTCGCTTTAATATTCAATGCCTCAACTCCCCCATTTATTATCTTCCAGGATTTACACTCATGATTATTATTATTAAAATCATTTAATATCCTCTTATATATGTATATATTTATATATATAATGAAAAAAAGTATATATATACACATATATATACTACACACACACACACACACATATATATATATATTAAATACCATTTAATAACTTTTTTTATAAACATAATCTTAAATTTTATTATTAATTACACATAAGTATATGTATATATACTTATATGGTTATTATTTAGGTTTACTATATATATATATAACATATATATATATTATTATATATTTAGAAGCATCTAAAATATATATATCTCAAATCATATTTTAAATTATATAGATCTAATATTAATTTACTATTTTCATATAGAATAATAAATATATTAATTTCTAAACAAAATTATCTAATTTTAATTTTAGTAACCTAATTATATATGTCATGGTATATTTATTTCAAATTAAAATTTCATATTTCTAGATAAAATTTAAATAAAAACTATTTTTATTCCACAAAATATATTTAAAACACACACACACACAAATATATATATATATATATATATATATATATATTCAAACATAAATTATATTGATAAATAAAATATTAATTTATAGTACAACCTTATAAAATATAGTTTTATGTATAATTATATTATTTATCAAATAAATTATATATATTTGAAAATCTGGGTTGTTACATTCTTCCCCCCTTATGAAACTTCACCCTTGAAATTTATTTTTGTACCTTATGGTGAAAACAAAAGAGGATACTTTTTCATCATTGCTTCTTCAGGTTCCCAAGTTTCCACTTTTAAATTTTGATTTCTCCGTATCACTTTCATGAGGTATGTTATCTTTCTCCTTAATACTTTCTCTATAGTGTTAAGAATCTATATTGGCTCTTCATTATATGAAAAATTAGTTTAGATATCTAACCCATCTTTAGTGAGTACATGAGTTAGGTCTGGCAATTATTTCTTTAAAATTGAGACATGGAAGGCTCCATGAACTTTAAAGAGGTTGGGTTAAAAGGAATAATGATAAACTATAGATATAATTCTCTCTAGCATCTCAAAATTCTATATATACCTTGAAAGTAACTTCCCCTTCTTCCCAAACCTTATAACCCCTTTCCCCGGTGATACCTTTAAGAAGACATGATCGCCTACTTGGAATTACAATTCCTTCCTCCAGTTATCGACATAGCTTTTATGTATTCCATGAGATATTTTTATATGATTATGAATTTATATCACCTTATAAGTTGTCTCCTCAATAAGTTATGGACCAAGTATATTCCTCTCTCCAACCTCATCCTACTAGGTTGGAGTACGATATCTTTTCCTATACAAGGCCTCATATGATTCCATATATATTATTTAATAGAAGATATTATTATATGAAAAATACACCAAAGGTAAGTATTGGTCCCACATTACTTGGAAGTTAAGGTAACATGACCTCGACATATCATCTAATGTTTGAATAGTACTTTCATACTTCCCATCAGTTTGAGGATGATATGTAGTGATCAAATGTACCTCATTGTTCAATTCTTTTTTAAGACTCTTCAAAAAATTGGATGTGAAGAGTTAATCATGATAAGAAACAATTTATAATGGTGCACCATTTAGTCTCCAAAATTTATTCATATAAATTCTATCAAGGCATTCAAGGGGTTGATCCTACCTTATAGTTAAGAAATGTGAAAATTTTGTAAGGTGGTCAACAATGACCCATGTAGAATCATTTAAATTTGATGTTATAGGTATCCTAGTATTGAATTATATTGTTATATTTTCACATTTATACATATTTGTGGGGCGGGGTTTCATTTCACCCTTTTTATGTTGCTTCTTATCCTTAACATGTTGGTATAAAAATCATCTAGACACATAATCAATAATTTCCCACTTCATGTTATCCCACCAAAAGTCCTCTTTTATATCCCTATACATCTTAGTACTACCAAGGTGTATAGAGAAATTTTAGATATGGGATTCATCTAGAAACTCCCTTTTTATCTCAGGTAATGATGGTATGCATAGTCTCCTTCCAAATTTCAATACACCGTCTTCACAAATGAACTCTTCTAAATTCCAATCTCCCATGGATTTGATTTTTTTATGAATTCCCTTTTTGTCTTTCTATGACTTATTTATCTTCTCTAATAAATATGATTGGTAAATTACTTAGAAAATGAATGATGTTTCCCCTTCCCTAATAATTTTCATATCCAACTTTACCAACTCCTTTAATAGTGGATCCCTGACAATCCTTATCATGGATAAGACCCCATGATCCTTTCTACTCAATGCACCTACCACCAAGTTTTCTTTACCATGGTGGTATTGTATTGCACATTCATATTATTTAACTAATTCCAACAATCTCTTTTGCCTCATGTTAATCTATTTCTATGTTAATATATACTTTAGAATTTTTTTATTGGTATATATGTCACAATTTTCACCATAGATATAGAATCTCTATATCTTCAAAGAAAATATCACAAAGGCCATCTCAAGATCATGAGTTGGATAGTTCTTCTCATGGGTTTTCAATTATCTTTATGAATAGATAAAAATCTATTATTATGTATAAGGAAACACCCTATACCTTTCTTCGTGCATTATTTTATATAAAAAATCCTTCTTTTCCTAATGGTGATGTAAAAACAGGTGCATTGATCATTATTTTATTTAGTTCCCCAAATCATTCCTCACATTACTTAAACCATGAAAATTTTTCCCCTTTATGTGTTAAATTGGTTAATGTATTAGCTAATTGAGAACAATTTTCAATGAATCGCCGACATTAACCAGATAAACCAAAGAAACTATGTATCTTAGTTATATTTGTCGATGTGGTCCATTTTATAATATCTTTTTTGTTAGTGGGGTCAACTGATATTCCATATTTGGAGACAGCATGGCCAATAAAAGAGACTTGTTGAAGCCATAATTCATAATTATTAGATTTCCCATATTTTTCTTTCTCTATTAGGGTCTCAAGGATGATTTTTAAATGTTATTCATGCTCATCGTATGACTTTGATTAAGTCAAGATATCATCAATGAATACCAAAACAAATTTATCAATATAATCCTTGAATACTCTATTCATTGGATCCATAAACATATATGGTGCATTAGTTAATACAAATGAAATTATAGTGAACTCATAATTTCCATGGCTTGTACACAAATATCTCTTAAGTATATCATCTGTATTGCCTCTCAACTGATGATAACCAAAATAGATATATATCTTTGAGAAGTATTGGGCCCCATTAAGTTAATAAAATAGTAATCAATATGAGGTAATAGATAATTGTTCTTAATAGTGATATAATTTATTCCCCGATAGTTAAAGCATAACCTCATGGACCCATAATTTTTTCTTAACAACAGGAAAGGTTCCCCTCAAGGTGAAACACTAGGGAATATAAACCCTTTTTTACTTAAATCTTGTAGTTGTTTCTTAAGAACCACTAACTTCACTTGATCCATCCTATAGAGAGGCTTAGATATGGGTTTTACATTGGGGATAAGATCAATAGAAAATTAAACTTTACATTCAGGATTGTATCTTGGTAATTTCTATAGGAATACATCAATAAATTCTCTCAAAATAGATACATCCTCTATTCTTAGGGCATCATTATCATTCATTGAATCATCACTAAGAATTTCATTAATATATCCCATGGGAGGAGGTTCCATGTAACACTCAGGCAATGAGATCTATCCTCTAAAAGAAAGAAAATTTATATCATCCTCATAGGTTGTAATATTATTTTCTTGACATTAATTGTTTCATTATACTTTCTAATTCAATCCATCCTAATAATTATATCAAATTTTACCATGGGTATGATAATTAAATCTAAAAATAGTGTATGTTCATGCAGTGAAATTGGTATTACCTGATATGTCTTCATTGGAATAATATTTACATTGGTTTTCCTGATTAATAACTCCCCTCTTAGGTTGATAGATAAATATATATTGTTATTAGAAAACAAGGAAGATATAAAAGAGTATGATGACCTAGAATCAAATAAATCATTAGATAATTTTGAAGATATGATCAAATTACCCACAATAATTTCATTAGTAGTTTCAAATTCTATGGAGGTAATTGCATAATCTCGACCTTTATCCTTGGTACTTTTATGGTAGATTCTCTTGAAGCTTGGGACATTGATTTGAGTAATGTTCTATATCATATAAATTAAATCATTAGATGTTGGTGTCTTCTCACTTACCCTTTCATTCATGATCTTGGTGGAATTTATCTCCACACTTGTAGAAAACTCTCATTCCCTTCAACCAAGTTCTAGGGTGATTATTTCCAAAATTATTGCATATTGGGAATTTTATCCTTCCTTTCTTTTCCTTCTCCAAATTTCTTTCAGTATGGTTCTCATCCACCCTCTTCTTCTCCTACTTCCCCTTGAAAATAAGATGCTTAGAGAATTCCTTTTTAGTCTTGACAAAACTGGTCACAATATACTCATATGAGGTAGATGTTCGAGAGAGTATTGTTTGATGAAGATTCATTTTTAACCCATAGAATAATTAATCAACATGTCTCTCCATGTTTTTCATGTAATCAGTAGAATGCCATTATAACCTAGTAAAGTTATCTTTATACTCAGCCAGAGATTCCTCATCCTTTTTCCATAATTTTAATAATTTTCTTTCCATTTATTCTTTTTTCGCATGAGGGAATTAATTTTCAAAGAATATTTCTTTAAAAGACTACCAATCCATGTAATTTATTTCTTCTTCCTCTTTTCTGTTTTGAATCAAATACCACCACTGGTTAGTATATCACATTAGATCATATACTATCATGAAAACCTTCTCTTTTTTATCACATCCCAATACAAGGAATATATTCTCTAAGGTCTTAACCAATTGTTAATCCACTAATGGATTTGTTGTCCCACTGAAAGATGGAAGTTTTTTCTTCATGAAGTAGTCCAACATCGATGCACTATAGTGAGTATAAATAGGTTGTTAAATATGAGCAAGGTTATTAGTCATAACCTGAGTTAATTGACTTAATATAGTCATAATATCCTCTATCCAATATATGTATCATTAACTTGCTCTAGATATAAATCCCTACATTGATTTTCAATGTTGGAATGGTTGTTTATTCCATTAGGTACCATTTCTAGACAATGGTTTATACTCAATTATTTCATAAACAACACTATGATTTTCATTTATATAAATACTTCTATAATATCCTAAGGGTTTCTCCTATGGTTCATGTTTTCTAACTATGTTGTTCTAAATATAGTTCCTGAGGTTTTTATTAAATTGTCCTTTGATACTAACTTTAAAAAACCCAATTCCATTACCCTGGATTTGGTGGCTATTTTATTAAAATTATACTAATACAGAGGATTCAATGATTTAATATCCTCAGTAAAACTAGATAAATAATAGATTTTTACATTAAATTGAAGAAAATAAAATAAAAGTACATCATCTAAAAACATGAAAACATTATTATTATCCTTGTGACCCCTTTATCCAATGTAGTACTCTTCTTGGTTTCCTAGGAAAAAATAAAACAATATAAAGGGTTAAGATCAGATTTCTAATAAGGGGTAGCATACAGAGGAATTAATTATAAATCATACATTGTGAAATGAATAAATAAATTATGTTATTCCATGTCAAATGAAACTGAGACCATAAATAAACCCATGTACATAATAATAATAAATAAATTCTTAGATAATAATAACTGGTCATATAATTATGGGAATTCATAATGTTGGATATATTAAACTATGACGACCCGGACCTGGATTCCACTTAACGGTGCCTCAAGCCCGGTGAGCCACATGGCCTCAAGCGCATCTTCCAGAACACCAGAGGCTTCCAACTAGAATCGATGGCCTAGGGTGTGTCTATGGGAAGACTATTCCCTTATTAGAAGAGTTTAGCATAGTTGAAGAGATATAGATGAATAGTAAATAGCGGAAGCAATATAGATAAATAGTGGAAGCAAACTGATGCAATAAATAAACAAGAATAACAATAATTGTATCAACTAGAACAATGATGATGTAATGTCATGTCACTAGAAAACTGGAAATCATGGATACAAGACAATAAGAATAACATGTTCCACAAGGTAAAAGAAAAAAAAGTCTACTCCAAGCATCCCGAGATCCTACTCGGTCATCTTCTATCAAGCTCCACCCTATTAGCACAAATCAATTATTAGAAGCTACATGTGTCCCTTTTTCAATACCTGCAACCATGTAATTTACTCCGGGTACCAAACGGTTCCTGAAGAGGGTGTGAGATAAATCTTAGTGGGCCACCACCAACAGTGTCTATAACATCTAGCCCGTGTAATGGAATATAGTAGTGTGCAGGCATTTATGTAAAGTAAAGCAAACAATACAAAATAACTAAATAACCAAGTACCTACTTCAGCCCTCAGCTAGTGTCTGAACATGTAATCAGTTCGTAAATTAATCAACTACCATTTAATATTAATAGGTCACGTGATTCATATCCAACATTGACATCATCTCATGATAGTATAAGTAGTGAAGGTCTCAAGACGTAACAAGGCAACCAGACAATGATATCTAGTGAGGGAGTTCCAGGGTAAAAACCAAGGTAACATAGACTCACAGAAAGCTAACTCTATAGTATCTTAGTCAAGCTAAGGGGTAAGAGTTTAATCCAAGTATAGTAATCCAAGTCATTCTACAATAAGGAGCCTACCAAGTCCGAGGTGATCGACCAAGGTAAAACGGGGCTAAAAAAGACATGGGCCCAATGGGATTTCACCATAGCACCTACTAGTCGATGCTGGATCCAAGGAGTGTATCTGAGGTATCCTGTAATAAATAAAGGGACCCATTAGTAGTATATCAGGAATTCAAGGAATAGACAAGAACCGAAGTCTAGGTGTGTATCAACCTAATCAAACAGTATCCTTGAATCAGAATGGGGTTCCCGAGACCCAAGGTATTCTCCTCTCAGAATCCAAGGCGAACTCGGTTCATTCCATTCCTATTTGATATTGTAATCATGTAATAATTCATTTCGTTCAAGTCTTTCCTTTCGTTATTTTGGATAGGTCAAGTAGAGTTGAAACTATTGGTCCAAGTCTTGTCTTCCATTAGTTTGGATAGGCCAAGTAGTGTTGCAACCATTTAATCAAGTCTCAATTATCCATTAAGGGTTATTCAATTATTGAGGTTCACTCTGCTACCTTCCATCAACATGGAAAGGGGTGATATGGACATATAACCTATATTCGATCTCTTTTGATAAGGAAAAGTTATATAATTAGTATACTTTCCATTTTACATTTCATATTTCACATTTAATAAACATTTGTAAGCGCTTACCTTAGGCGGGTCAAGTGGTGAGCACACATGGAACATACCATTATGCAATTCTCAGTAATAAGAATCCATTTATGATAAGAAGACTCACCTTTAGAAAGGTTAAGCTAAATCACACCCGAATGGTGGCTCAAACGTGTCAAAACACTCAAAACCCAATTATGGAACAACCTTCTACATGAGACGGATTGAGTTGCGGGTGTAACCACTAACAACTAATCAGATATTTGAAAATAGCATAACCATACGATTCTAACAAGTATAATCATGGCATGTTAATTTAAGAAATGGTTTCCAATGAAACTGGTGGGCCCCACACGAACATTCCAAAAACAACAAAATTTAGGGATGAGTTATATACCACCCACCTTAGGGTTCTCCTCCGGTATTGGCCTTTGATTTTCCTCGGATCAGATTAGATCTAATAAAAGGTGAAAAAATATCACATGGAAATATCTAGGTCAAGAGTGAAAGAGAAGAAGAACAACTAAAGATGACTTGAGTACTTACCGATGCGCATCCAACATGACAAATGGAAGCTCGATCGAAAGCTAGATGAAGAAGATCTGTAGATTCAAATTTTGGGTCTTTAAAATGCTTCAAAATGAGAGAGAACTAGGTCAATCCCACATAAACTCGAATTAGGGAGGAAGGGAGGATTAATAGATCATTAAGGGAATTTTAGACATTTTACATTAGCCAGTGCATAGTATGTTCGCATGGTTTGTCAAACCGTGCGCAAGCCGTGTGAGACGGTTCTTTCCAAAAAGTCTTCCTCTGCATGGTTTGATCAAACCATGCACCACCCATGCACGGTAACCTGGGAAAAAGGGGCATTCGCGTGGTTTTCCTACACATCCATGTGCCAACCTTGCGAGGTGCCACTTTCTAAAAAAAATTCAATGTGCACGGTTAGGCAAATTGTGCGCAAATTGTGCGCTAACCGTGCGAATTGGCCTATTTTACCAAAAAGATGTGTTCTGAGCTCCAAACAAGCTCCAGACACCCTCATAACCTTTTCTAACTCATTAAACATCTATATTAGGTATAAAGAAAAGATTTAGACTGAAAATTAAAGGATCTATACATGATTGAATTGTTGGGTTCTTACAGTCTTCCCCCCTTAAAAGAACTCGCCCCCGAGTTCTCAATCCAAGGGTAGGGAAACACTGTCTAGGAACAAATCTGGCCACTGAGCACATACATCGGCTTCCCTTTCCCAAGTCTCATCTTGTACTCAGTCATTCTTCTGAATCACCCATACAAGAGGGACATACTTTCCTTAGAGATCCTTCATGCTTCGGTCAATGATGTGTACTAGATACTCTTCAAAGGTAGGATCAACATCCAACTCAACTTCCTTGGGATCAATGGTATGAGATGGATCAGCATGATATTGGAAAATTTGTGAGACTTGAAAGACGTCATGCATGGAATGGTACCTATGAGTTAGTAGCAACCGATAGGCTACCGGATTTACTCTCTCAAGAATTTCAAACAGCCTGACATAACGAGGAAACAAATTTCTCAGCTTCCTTAACCATCTATGCCCTAGCCTAGTTGATACCCAAAGAAAAAAACAATCCCCAACCTCAAACTCAAGAGGTTGTCGATGGTGATCGGCATGATATTTTTGTCTAGACTGAGCATTATTCATACGCTTCCTGATTAGTTGTACCTATTTTGAAGTATCCTAAATGAGACAAAGACCTAGTAGGGTTTCCCCACCTGCCTCAAGCTAGCACAAAGGTGAATGGCATGGCCTACCATATAAGGCCTCAAAAGGATCCATCTGAATCGTCGCCTGAAAATTGTTATTATAAGAGAACTCTAGGAGACGAATATGCTTCTCCCAAGAACTGTTGAAATCAAGGATTCATGCTTGTAGCATATCCTCTAAAACATGTATTGTATATTCCGGCTGTCTATTGGTCTGAGGGTGAAAATATATGCTTAGAAGCACCTGATTCCCCATATCTTTATGTAAAACTTTCCAAAATCGTGAAGTGAAATGAGAATCCCTATCTGAAATGATAGTACGTGGAACCTCATGTAGTTGTATGATCTCTCAGACATACAGTCTTCCCAACTCATCAACTGAGAAGGTATCCCAAATAGAAATGAAGTGGGATGATTTCGTTAGTCGGTCGATGACTACCCATATAGAATCTCTACCCCTTGATGACTTAGGTAATCCGACTATAAAGTCCATAGAAACATCTTACCATTTCCATTTTGGTACTCGAAGTGGCTGTAACAAGCCTGCAAGCCTCTGGTTCTCTGTCGTCACCTTCTGACAAGTGGAACACCTAGTGATGAAGCCTGTAATTTGACATTTCATCTCAGGCCACCAATACTGGATTTGTATATCTCAATACATCTTTGAGATGCCTGGATGAACTACCCACTTAGAAGCGTGGGACTCTTTCATCAATTCCTCTCTCACATCCACAGGAACCCAAATACATCCACATAGATGCAGGATGTCATCTTTGTCCACAGACTAATCTGGAGGTGGGTTATCTTCTGATATACTCTCATGAAGAACCAACCCTTCAGGATCTGAAAACAACTTACTCTTCACCTTCTCAAGGAGATAAGAGGTGACTATTAAGGCTGAGAGGTAAGAATTCTCATGACTATCATGAAACTCCAGATAGAGTTTAGAAAAGAGGGCCATTAACTTACATTCATCACTAGCTTTATGTACGGCTTGCGTTTGTGTTTTTTGACTCAATGCATCTGCAACAACATTTCCTTTTTCAAGCTTATAGGCAAGCTAAAAATCAAAGGATTTTAGATATTCGACCCATGCTCATTATTGGAGGTTCAAATCATGCTAAGGAAAAGATATAATTGAGGATCTTGTGATCTGTATACACCACAAATCACTCACCCAATAGATAATGTCTCCAGCAACATAAGGCATGGACAACTGCTACAAGATCTAGGTCATGCGTCGGGTAATTTTTCTCATGAGGCCTCAACTTCTAAGATCTATATGTAATGATTTTGTCTTCCTACATCAACATTTATCTTAGGACAATGCTTGATGCATCATAGAAGACAATATAACCTTTACCAGGTTCTGGAAGAATCATAATTGGTGCTGAGACAAGTCTCCCTTTCATCTCCTGAAAGGATTTCTCATATGTTTCTAACCACAGGAATTTAACACCCCTCTTTGTAAGTCTAGTAAGAGGATAAGAAAGAAGTGATAAGTTTTGTATGAAATTCCCATAATATCCAATGAGACCTAATAAACTCCTAATATCAAACACGTTCGTAGGTCGCTCCTAGAATACTATAGCACTAACCTTTTTAGGGTCAACAGATACTCCTAATTCTAAAATAATATAGCCCAATAAGTGGACCTTGTTGATCCAGAAGTCTCATTTAACAATATTTTCATAAATATGATGCTCTCTCAATGTACTAAAAATGATCTCAAGATGTTTTTCATGGTCTTTACGAGTGCCCGAATACACCAAGATGTCGTCCACAAAGACCATGACAAAAGAGTCCAAATAGGGATGGAAAATCCTATTCATCAAAGCCATGAAAAAGGAAGGTGTATTCATAAGACCGAACGACATAACAAGATACTCATACAGACCATACCTGCTATGGAAAGTTATACGAGGTATTTCTGATGGTCTGACTCATACCTAATGATAACCTAATCTTAGGTCAATCTTAGAGAACACCTTTTCTCCTTAGAGATGATTAAAGAGATTGTCTATTCGAGGAAGTGGATACTAGTTCTTGATCGTAATTTGGTTCAACCTTCTATAATCCACGCAAAAATGGATAGTTCCATCCACCTTCTTAGAAAAAAACATGGGTGAACCCCAAGAAGATGTACTAGGCCATATAAATCCTTTAGCCTCTAAGTCCTATATCTTTTGTTTGAGCTGCTGAAGCTTAGTAGATGCCATGCTATAGGGAGGAATGGACACTGGAGGTGCTCCTAGAACAAGATCAATTGTAAACTATACCTCTCTCTTAGGAGGTAATCCAGAAAAGTCATCCGAAAAGACTTCCCTGAAATGATCAACTACTAGAGGGAAATCAGTTTGAAGAAAACCCTGATCCTCCATGAAAATATTTACAATCTGGGTGGTCACTCCACCTATCCCATGATGCCTCGGTCCTGCTCTCCCAGCCTAGACATCTCACTTTCCTTTGAAAAGATAATTATTTCCTTCTGGTGATGTAAAATAAACCCTTCGGCGATAACAGTCTACAAAGTCGTGATAGTAGACCAACCAGTCCATCCCAATAATGACATTGAAATCTGTCATCTCAAGGACAAAGAGATTCCACAAGAAAGGATAACTGCCAACCTCAAGGTGATAGTCCCTACACTAGCATATTCCCTTCGTCAGTATTCCCAATGGTGTATCGAGGGTCATTAACCATAGTGATAATGTATCTCTAGTCCAAGACTTTCCATGATAGATACAGAAATAAAAGATTTTGAATCAAATGTATCAAAAAAAGCAGAGAAAATAGTAGAGGCTATTAGAATAGTACCTCGTACTTTAGATGGTCCCATAGCCTGATCCTTGGGTATTGGTTGTAAGGAATGCAGCCGACCTGATCCACAGCCATGTGAAACAGATGGACTACCATGATCATAACTGTTATGTTATCATTGCTGGTGATCAGGGATCAGACTACCACAGCCAAGACCTCCTCCTCATCCAAACCTACCGGTGCTACTCCAACTTCCCACCTAACACAGCGCAAAATAACTTTCTCCTAAAGGTGGAGCATAAGCTAATCTTTTTCCACTCGAATCTTGTGGAAAGGTCCTGCAAAATCATTGAATATAACCCATATATCCTCAACCCTGGTACTCCATAGGGTCTCTATCACACTGGGACTTCTTATGCCTTTTTTTTACACACTAATAACACACAAAACAATTATCAAACTGGATATTCTGGCTACCACTACCCTAACAAAAAGCCTCAAGGGAACGTTTCCTACCACTAAAAGAACTACTATCCTGATGTGGCACTAATCCTTTAAACTCGGTACTTGCTTTGTCCCTCAGGTTAAGCTTAGTTATAAGGGTCAGATAAACTATTGCAGAGAAGGTAGGAAGGATAAATACATTCACCTGAGTTCAGATGGCGTACTAGAGCCCATCCTCAAAATTCCTAGCATGTAAAAGCTTGTCACCGGCTTGAAGTAGTGCAAAGTGCTGTAAATCAGTGAAACGTGCTGAATATTCCATAACTAACATAGAAATCTACTAAAGATGCATGAACTCTCTAGATCTATCATCTATCAATGACTAAGTAAAGAAATGATCATAGAAGGCAGTCTGGAATTCAACCCATAATATGCCCTGATGACATCCGGCATGGGTAATGAAATCCCACCAATGCTTGGCCGAATTCTGTATAGTGTATATATCAAGATTGACTCTCTACTCTAGAGGAATTTTTATATGCTCAAATATAGATATCATGGTCTCTATCCAAGACTCACCAGCTTGAGAACCTCCATCCCCTGAAAAAGTAGGAGGATTTTGCTGCTGGAACTCGCGGGTCAGATCATCCATCGTAGGTGCAACTCATGGAGTACAAATCATGGAGTTCATCATACGTAAGAAACTATCACGCACTTGAGAATAAGTTCTTGTATTAGGTACAGCAGGTTGTGCCTCAAGTGTAACTCCTGGAAGTAAGACTGATGGCTCAGGTCCCACCATGTCTGGAGCATGGTTGTCACCACCCTCCTGGAAAATGACACGAGGACATCATGGCAGCATTAGTCTACAAATTCCAAGCACACATCTTATAAAAAGCTTAGAAGAAAGGATATAACATCTCTAATAGATACTGAACATAAGAAAACTCACTACCCAAGGAATACTACCCAAACTACCAGCTTAGATAGCCAGGTACTGGTAAGTTCTCAAGTACAAGTTTCATGTCATTTTGTAGTTAATTCTTAGGTTCACTCCTTTACCTTTCATAAACATGACAAGGAAAGATAAGGATGTGCAACCAATTCATTTCAATTTTCAGGATTCTATTTTTAATGGATAGTCATTTCCGATGAATCGGTGCCCATACACCAATCACCAAAAACGACACCCATTTACTTATAACATAATGGCTTGACTCGGTAAATTACTCATCCCAACCCATGAGAGCCCATACACCTCATGAATTTAGATAGGAAATAACTCAAACAAATCCAAATTAATACAAGTACAAGCAACTATCATAAAATCACTCAACAATCACAGGCATATCAAGAAATACAAAGCAGCGAAATGCACCTATATGGCATGGAAATATGCATGACATGTGAATTCTAGGTTCCTATGATGATGCATGTAGCAATATTCCTTTCCCTCGTATCACTGGGCCAAGGATGAAATAAATTCAAAATATTAATAATCAATAACACCACACAACATGTGAATCACCCAATGGTGAAATAATATCAACTGTAATAGGAAAAATAGAATAACAATTGAATTATGGGTAACTTGGATTTTACCCCAAACATGGGTTCGCGATGCCCAAGAACAGCTTATGAAAAAGTCCCAAGTTTTCCAATTCTCCAATATATTGTCTCAAAATAGTCAAGAAAGAAAATAAACCACCTTTGATACCACTTTGTGATGACCCGGACTCGGATGCCACTTAATGGTTCCCCAAGCCCAGTGGGCCACATGGCCTCAAGCGCATCTTCCTGAACACCAGAGGCTTCCGACTAGCAACGAGGTCCTAGGGTGTGTTTGTGGGAAGAATATTCCCTCATTAGTAGTTCTTAGCATAGCATAAGAGATATAAATGAATAGTAAATAGTAGAAGAAATATAGATAAATAGTGGAAGAAAACTGATGCAATAGATAAACAAGAATAACAATAACTGTATCAATTAGAATAGTGATGATGTAATGTCATGTCCCTAGAAAACTTTAAATCATGGATACAAGACAATAACAATAACATGTTTCACAAGGTAAAAGAAAAAAAGTCTACTTTAAGCATCCTGAGATCCTACTCGGTCATTTGTTATCAAGATCCACTCTATCATCACAAATCAAGTATTGAAAGCTGCATGCTTCCCTTTGTCAATACCTGCAACCATGTAATCTACTCTGAGTACCAAATGGAGCCCAAAGAGGGTGTGAGATAAATCTCAGTGGTCCACCACCAATGGTGTCTATAACATCTGGCATGTGTAATGGAATATAGCAGTGTACAGACATATATGTAAATTAAATCAAGCAGTACAAAATAACGGAATAACCAAGTACCTACTTCAGCCCTCGGCTTGTGTCTAAACATGTAACCAGTTCATAATTTAATCAATTTCCATTTAATTTTAATAGGTCATGTGAGGAATACCGAACACTGACATCATCTTGTGATAGTATAAGTAGTGAAGGTCTCAAGACATAACAAGGAAACCAGACAATGATATCCAGTGAGGGAGTTTTAGGGTAAAAACAAAGGTAACGTAGACTCACAAAAAATCTAACTCTGTAGTATCTGATTCTAGATAAGGGGTAAGATTGTTATCCAAGGAGTGTAATCTAAGGCATTCCACAATAAGGTGCCTACCGAGTCCAAGGTGATCGACCAAGGTAAAATGGGGCTAAGCAAATACATGATACTGGTGGGCTTTCACCATGGCACCTACTAGTCGATGCTGGATCCAAGGAGTGTATCTGAGGTATCCTATAATAAATAAAGGGACCCAATGGTAGTATACCAGTAATCCAAGGAATAGATAAGAACCATAGTCAAGGAGGGTATCAACCTAAGAAAATTGTATCCTTGAATCAGAATGGGATTCCCGAGACCCAAGGTATTCTCCTCTCAGAATCCAAGGCGAGATCGAGTCAGTCCATTCCTATTTGATATTTTAATCATGTAATAATTCATTTGGTTCAATTATTTCCTTACATTAGTGTGGATAGGTCAAGTAGAGTTGAAACCATTGGTCCAATCCTTGTCTTCCATTAGTGTGGGTAGGCCAAGTAGCATTGCAACCATTTAATCAAGTCTTAGTTAGCCATTAAGGCTTATTCAATTATTGAGTTTCACTTTTCTACCTTCCATCAACATGGAAATGGGTTCTATGAACATGTAACCTATATTAAATCTCTTTTTAAAAGGCCAAGTTATATACTTAGTATACTATCCATTTTACATTTCATATTTCACATTTAATAAACATTTGTAAGCCCTTACCTTAGGCGGGTCATGTGGTGAGAACACATGGTACATGCCATTATGAAATTATTAGTAATAACAATACATTTATGATAAGAAGACTCACCTTTAGAAAGTTCAAGCTAATGAACACATGAAAGATGACACAAACGTGTCAAAACACTCAAAACCCAATTATGGCATAACCTTCGACATGAGGCGGATTAAGTTGTGAGTGTAACCACTAACAACTAATCACATATTTGAAAAGAGAATAACCATATGATTCTAATAAGTATAATCATGGCATGTTAATTAAATCAACGGTTTCTAAGGAACCCGGTGGGCCCCACATAAACATTCCAAAAACAAGGAACTTTAGCGATGAGTTATAGACCACCCACCTTAGGGTTGTACGAGCCTTCTCCTCCGGTATCAGCCTTTGATTTTCCTCAGATCTGAGTATATCTAAGAAAATGTGAAAAATTCTCACATGGAGATATCTTGGTCGAGAGTGAAATAGAAGAAGAACGGATAAATAGGACTCGAGTACATACCGTTGCGCATCCAACATGACGAACAGAAGCTCGATCGGAAGCCAGATGAAGAAGATCTCTTGATTCCAATTTTAGATCTTTAAAATGCTACAAAATGAGATAGAACTAGGTCAATCCCGCATAAACTCAAATTAGGGAGGAAGGGGTATAATTAATAGATCATTAAGGTCATTTTAGACATTTTACATAGTTTTTTAGCCTGTGCATGGTTTGTCCACATGGTTTTTCAAACCGTGTGCAAACCATGCGAGAAGGTTCTACCCAAAAATTCTTCCTCTACACGGTTTGATCAAATCGTGTGCCACCCATGCACGGTTACCTGGGAAAAAGGGGCATTTGCATGGCTTGGTTGCACAGTCGTGTGAAAACTGCGCAACTTGACATGTTTTCCCAAAAAGAGGTGTTCCGATCTCCAAACAAGCCTCATACACCCTCACAACCTTTCTTAACTCATTATACATCTATATTAGGTCCAAAGTAAAGATTTAGACTGAAAATTAAAGGATCCATACCTGAGTGAAAATACGGGTTCTTACATAAACATAATATCAAGGCCTTGTTCCAATACATATTATATAAAAGGTAAGGATGCTCCCATTACTCTATCTTAGTTGTCTCATGAGACCTACCAATCCACTAAGGGGATATATAATTTTGGTCCACACCCATCACATAATTATCTAATTCATTTTGTAACATATTAAAAGATTAAAATGAATAATATTTAATGAATTAACAACATAAATACTTAGTATAATTTCTCAATGAGGGGTATCTTACAAGATTTACCATACAGAAGAAAGAATAATATGGTACAAAATTATTTTCCACCAATCCAAGAATTGATAATGATTTATGAATTTTAAAAGGTAGGTGACCAATGAAATGATAGATAAATCATTTATGATGGTTTATAAATAGTATGTAGATCATCCAATAATATCCACATGGGAGTTTCAAACTAGGTGTATAATAAGGCCCATTTTTGTGCACCTATTCATGGTAGAGTCTAGATTAATGCTCTATTTTTGGGATTATTAACCCTAGGTACATATCTTTCAGAGCCAAATCCAGTTATAGTATCCAAATAGAGATTTATTTTCTTGGAAAACCAAACACACAATACTTCACCAAAATTTTAGGATATTTTATTTTTATGAGATAGTTGGAGCATTATAACAGCTTAGATAAAGGCTATAATGAGAAAAATTAAGTAAAATATCATTTGGAATAATTAAAATATATGGTAATAACATGTAATTAAAATGTTTTTGGAATATGAAAAGGAATCTTAAAAGACAATATATAAAAGTAATTTAAATTGAGAATTAATGGGGATGATTGGGGAAACCCTTACCACTCTTGAGCTTCTTATCTTAGAGATGAACCTTCGGACAAAAAAAACTCTTCAATATTGAAGGAAAATCAATGAGAGATACTCATTTGGAGGTATGTGATGAGAGAACTTTGAATTGGGTGTGGTTGAATGGGAAGAGGGGGTGGGTATTTATACTTAAGGAGGGGTGTTGAGGGTTTAAATAATGATTGTTTTCTATTAAGTCCAATCAATTTTGGGTGGTACTAATTCCAATTTTTTTGGTTGACAATTAAATAAATAACAAAACATTTAATACATAAAATGATGATTTAAATCAAAACTAAATTTAATTTTTCAAAAACATGATCCCCTTAAATTATAAAAAACTTGAATCATAAACTTATATTTTTTTTTAAAAAATATAGGTCCTCTTACATGTCACACACCTTCACACACACACACACACACACACACACATATATATATATATGTATATGTATATTATTGTTTTTTTTTTACTTTAATTAATTCCCATGTGTGTGTGTGTATAATTATTTATATACACATATATATATATTCTAACATATATATAACACATATAACACACACACACACACACACATATATATATATGAATATATATAACATATAACTAAAATATATTTTAACATATATATAACATGTATATTTTTCAACATATATATATAACATATATATCCTAATGTATATATATATATTAACATATTTATAAAACATTTATAGATTTCAACATATATATATATATACATATAATAAACATTTATTTATTTATTTTATTTTTATTATTTTGTATTAAATGTCCCTACGACACATATATGTATATCTACATTATATATATATATAAACCCTCTTTAATGCACCACTTGAGGTGCACATATATATATATATATATACTACTAAAATTAGTTTCTTTATATTTCCATTTTTTCTTCCCTTAATGCCCCAAACCCCTCTCCCTCTCTCATTGCTTTAATATTCAACGCCTCAACTTCCCATTTATTATCTTCCATTATTTTCACTCATTATTATTATTAAAATCATTTAATATCCTCTTATATATGTATATATCTATATATATATATTAAGAATTATAAGTATATATATACATGCATATATATATTGTGCATATATATATACATATATTAAATGCCATTTTATAGCTTTTTTATAAACATAATCTTAGATTTTATTATTAATTATACATAAGTATGTGTATATATTTATGGTTATTATTTTGGTTTACTGTATATATATATAACATATTATTATATATTTATTTATTTATATATTCTTATATATTTACAATCACCTAATATATATATATATATATATATATCTCAAATCATATTTTATATTATATATATATCTAATCATAATTTATTATTTTTTATATAGAATACTAAACATATTAATTTCTAAAAATTATCTAATTTTAATTTTAGAAACCTAATTATATATACCATAGTACATTTATTTCAAATTAAAATTTTATATTTCTAGATAAATATTAAATATAAAGTATTTTTATTCTACAAAATATATTTAAAACACACAAATATATATATATATATTCAAACATAAATTATCATGATAAATAAAATATTAGTTTGTAATAAAACCTTATAAAATATACCTTTATGTATAATTATATTATTTCTCAAATCAATTAAATATATTTGAAAATCTAGGCTATTACAGAGAATAAAAACTGAAACGAAAAACTAACAAAAGAATTTGGATATTGATCAATAAGAATTAAATAATTATAAATTTGAATGTGGCCACTCTGATACCACTTGAAAGTTCTTGGTGTAGTGGAAGTACCAATCGGGCCCATATACAATGAATATTTTTTATCAGATACAGAGTATCTTTTATGATTAATTTATAATTAATTTAATAAAAATAAAATACATCATTATTGAAGTCTTTCTTCGATGTATATTTAAATCATTTGAACCTCATTAGTAATGTGTTATTGTTGTGCTATCCAGATCCAAAGTATAATCACTCTAGAAATGATCCACACATGCTCGTTGATCTCAAAATGTTTCCACCGGATCTCCGCGTTCTAGCATAGTGTCACTTATTGTCTTTCATTTTTCATGATGATCATAACATAATCCTTTAGGATTAAGGATTATCTTTATTTTGATATCTCTGACTTGGGAGGGAGGTGGTGGTGGAGAGATCTCTTATGATTAAGAAAGGAAAACATAGAGAATTGTTCATTCTTGAGAAAACACTAGGGAGAAAATCATTGTGCACAATGAAAAATTATTCACCTTTCAGTCAACCCTGGAAAATGACATAATACATGAATATATAGAGCTAGGGTTTAATATTGAAAATTTCAAATAGACCCATAATCAAATATTAAGATCCATATATTCTATATTCCAGTTATAATAATAATAATAACAATAATAATAATAATAATAATAATAATAATAATAATAATAATAATTCAGGGTGTGTGCTAACTCGTGTATTGTTAAATATCATTTTATTATGTAATGCCTCGACCTCAGTTACCCAGAGTCAGTTCTTTATTATATAAAATTTTCATGATACAAGGAATCATGTCCCGAAATACTGATCAGTTTAGTATTATTGGAAACAAGATACATACATAAGTTCAACATTACAACTTGAAAAGAAATAAAACACTAATTAATTCCACTAGAAACATCCAAGACTCCTAGATTATTCCTGCAAGTCACTCATAAAAACCTTTTTCATATCTTGGGGAAATGAAACATAAGAAAGGGGTGAGCTCAAATGCTCAGTAAGGGTAAGAAATACAGCGAAAGATAACATAAACATTAGGCATGATGAATAATTCAAAACACATGCCTTTACAAATAATAAACATGAACACTTTATGGTAGAAATATGAGTTGAGTAAATAATTCCATAATAAAACATAGTCATGGGTATTCTACTAGTTGAATAACCACATGAACCATCATTATTATTTTCATAATGAGGGACTGTATAATGCCGGACATTCTAAAACATTTTTTCAAGGCCTCGGCCAAGACGTCTAAAAATAATTAAGGCCTTGGCCAAAACCATATATCAAATTGGAAAATTCCTCATACAATTCCATATCTAATTGTCTCATGAGACCTACTGATGCACCAAGGAGCAATATCAGGATCCACCTGTCACATACTAATTCTAAAACATTCCTCATATGAAAAGGTTGAAACATAACATAAACATTCGTATTAAAACTAGCATACAAAATGTCAATACTTTAACCATAAACCATTAATGGTATAAAAATAACACATCCAAATTCAAACATATCATAAAACCTTCAATACAAAATGGAATATTTGTATTATAATAAATCAACTTCAAACATGTTTAAAATCCATCAAAGGATGTTGACATAGATGAAATTAAAACTATTTGAAAGAAATACCTCTTTCTATTTTGAAACCATTTAAGAGTCACATAATTATAAAAAAAACACTTATTTTTAAAATATTCTTATAATATTGTAAGGGAAGGTTCGATGATGTTATAATGGTATAAAATAGTCGCATCCTCCGTATAAGTGAAAAAAACATTCTTACCTTAATTTTGTCGAAAGGGTCATAAAGTACCTTGTCTGGAAAATGATGGAAAGATTCCTTTCATAACATATAAGGTAAAATCAGGGTATAAATGACTTTAAACCATATTCTAGTAAATAGTAAAAATGTTTTGAAATACATTTTTAAGAAAACATGGATGTGGATGATAAAGAGGTCTTAGTAGATACTTACGTAAAAACAACCTCGAATAATAAAGATATTGTGAAATTAACCCTTACCTTGTACTTTTCCTTAGTAAATGGTATGTTAACCTCCTGTATAATAGATAAAACATTGTTATTAAATTATATAAGAACTATATACATAAATATGATATCATATATGATCTTATAATATTGCATTGTTAATAATATTTTAGTAGTATCATCATTTCGGGTGTTAACTGATTCGTTTTCCTTTATATGATTGGTTAAATAAGCCATGTTTGTTATAGATAGGATTTATTTGATTCACATACAGAATTATTATAAACATTATTTTTAATCATAAAATGAACATTATTCTTGAATGATTACGATGGGGAATGAATCTCATTGCGTTCGTGGAGACGGTAATTCATACGTACACACGAGCGACAATATCATTATATTGATGGAGAAATAGTATGTAATTTGATGGTATATCATATATAAATAATCATTAACATGTTATATTTATTATTTATATTATTTATACTCATTATTATACCCATCCAAATAATAAAGTGTTTGAATAACACACTACACCACGATGTGGAGTCGGTAATCTGTACGTACGCACGTATGGTGACTTTTTCATTTATAGGATGGATAGAATAAGAAATATGTTTTTACCATTTTTATAATAACATAACAGTATATAGAAGATACTTGAGTTATTATTTTAGAATGTAAACAACAAATAAGGAGTAAGTGGAAGAAGAAAAGAACTTGAAAGTGGTTATGAAATATTTACCTCTTCTTCGGGTTCTTCCTTTTGATTTGATCAAAAGGGCTCCTTAGGTTGTCTTTATGACCAAAGTAAGGCCTCTAGGATTAAGGTAGAAAAGTTGGGAGGATATTTGAGCAGGGTTTGTCTGAGACAAATGGGTTTGGAGGTGTGAAATTAAGAGAAGGCGAAGTTCCCTTTTATATGAGAGGTGAGGGTCACTTTAGGAAAAGCTTGAAATATTATTTTATAATAAAATCATTTTCGGTTTATAATGGCTCCAAAACGAATTATTTAAATGATAAGGTGTTTATGGGTCGAAAAAATCTCAAAAAAATAGGTTTTAGACAGGTTTAGGTCATCATATTAACCTTATCTTTTAGATTTAACTCTTAGTTAAATAGTTTGACATTTACCGTGTCTCTTTGTATTTTTATATTATATGGTTAATAAAATTACTATAACAAGCCAAGTGAACCCAATGTTGTTCATTATTAATATATATAACATTATCTAAGTCTTTTTTCAAAACCTTATATTTTTAGGAATATTATATCAATTAATAATATAATATTTGTTTTAAAAACTCAATTATGTCAATTTGGACACTATTTAGTATTTGGTTTTTTTAATGCCAAAAAAACTTTATCACTTAGAATTAAATTTATTTAACCAACCATAACATGTCATATTAACCTATAAAATTAGTTTAATTCATTATAAGTCTCAATTTACATTTATTTGGATATTTATAATATCAATTATCTTAATATTTCATTAATAAGGTAATTACTTCATCATAATTGTGTCATAAATAAATTAAATTATTTAATGTATAAAAATTATAAATAAAATACCATTATGTAGGAAATATTTTTATATTTCAAATGAATATTTATAGTCGAGTTTATCTTATGTATAACCATATATTAAAAATGGTTTAGTTATTAAAATTTGAATTTAACTCTTTTAACTTTTCTTTAAATAAAATAATAATAAATGTACAAATCTAATCCAAGTGGACCAAATAGGATCATATTTTATTCCTAAGGTTTTTTTTGGTCGAATTATAGTTATAAAATATAATTAGGACATGTGTTAAGTTAATTATGATATCATTTTTACCCTTAATTATCCTATTTACTTTTTACCGCGGAAAATAAAAGTCAAAAGTTACTGTTCGACAAAAAATATTTTCATCTTATTGAACCAAATTTTACTTAATGATATTAATTGTGTCTCATATTTTTGAAATTAAACTCACAGAAGCGGTAAAATTAAGTTTTATGCAAATTTGCAAATTCTCCTAGGAGGTGGGTAAAAGACAGTAAAAGTTCAATCAAATTTTTATATATCTAAACTTATTATAAAATGACTCCAATGAATTAAAATTAACTTATATAGGTATTATGTATCTATTTTGACCTAAAATAAATTTAAATAAAATAAATATTTATTTAAATAAAAAGTCGGTTTTAACCAATAATGTAGTGTTTTTCAGTATTCATCAAAAATTGAAAGTTTTCAGAAAAATACCAAAAATCCACCCTAAGATAATTTTGATATTTTGAATTCAAAAATGAAGTCCATTTTGAAAAATAAAATTTATAAAATTTCAAAAAGTGGGTATTACTATTCATAACGGCTAGTTTGATTGGTCGCGGTGTGTTAGAATCACGAAGTTGCGTACAATGCAAGATATTGCATTATTTAAAGGGAAACGTATTGTGGAAGCTTGGGGTGTTACATTATTCTCTACTTAAAATAATTTTTTCCTCGATATTTCTATAATACTACCTCACAAAAATATTTGGGTGGTTCTTCATCATAAGTTCTTCTGGTTCCTACGTTGCCTCTTCTATCTTATGGTTTCTCCATAGAACTTTTACCAGATGAGTCAACTGGTTTCTCAGCACTTGTTCTCCTGTATCAAGAATTTTGACAAGCTCTTCACAATAAGACATATCAGGTTATAGTTAAATTTCTTCATAGGTGAGTACTTGCATCGGGTCAGGCATGTATTTTCTCAATAGTGATATGTGGAACACATCGTGAACTTTGGAAAGACTTGGTGGCATTGCCAAATGGTAAGCTATAACCCCAATTCGTTCTAGAATTTCGAATGGTACGATGTACCCGGGACTTAATTTACCCTTCTTACCGAATCTTATAACTTCTTTCCATGGAGATACCTTCAAGAAAACATGATATCCTACCTGAAATTCCAAATCCTTCCTTTAGTTATCAGCATATCTCTTCTTCCTACTTTGAGCTACTTTGATGTGGGTTTGGATAATCTTCACTTTTTCCATTATTTCCTCAACAAGTTCTGAGCCTATGAGTTTTATTTCACCAACATCATCCCAAAAAATTGGTGTGTGACATATATTTCCATATAATGCTTCATATGGTGGCATCTGAATACTTGAATGGAAGCTATTTTTATAGGAAAATTATACCAAAGGTAAATATTGATCCCACATACCTTGAAAGTCAAGTGAGAAAGATCTCAACATGTCTTTTAAGGTTTGAATAGTCCATTCTGATTGTCCATCAGTTTCAGGGTGGTAGGCAGTGCTCAAATGAAGTTCTGTATCCAGTACTTTCTGAAGACTTTTCCAGAATCTTGATGTAAAATGTGGATCACGATCAAAAACAATCTATAGGGGTACTCCATAAAATCTTACAAATTCATTAATAAACAGTCTTGATAAACGTTCAAGTGGTAAATCTTCTCTTATATAAAGAAATTGTGTTGACTTGGTAAGATGGTAAACAATGAACCATATTGCATCATTCCTTCTAGGAGTCTTTGGTAGCCCCATGACAAATTCCATCATAATATCATCCCATTTCCACTCAGGTACGGGAAGAGGTTTCATGACTCCTCTAGGATGTTGTCTTCCAGATTTCACTTGTTGGAAAACCATATATCTTGACACAAAATCAGAAATCTCTCTTTTCATGTTGTCCCATCAAAAATGTTCCTTCAAATATCTATACATCTTAGTTCTCCCAGGGTGTATAGAGAAATTGGAGCTATGAGAATCATCCAAAAATTCCCTTTTTAGATCAGGTATATCTGGAACACAAAGTCTCTTCCCAAATTTCAAAATTCCATATTCATATATGAAGTCACTCAATCTCCCATCATTCACAGCTTTAATATTCTTTTGAAACTCCTCATCACCAGTATGAGAACTCTTTATCCTTTTTAATAAAGATGGTTTGGCAACCATTTGAAAAATTATTTATGTTTCACCTTCCATGGTTATTCCTATATCCATCTTTACTAGATACATGAAAATAGGATCCCTTTCAACTCTCTTCTTGTTCAAAACTCCATGATCCTTTCTACTCAAAGAATTTTCCACCTTATTTTCCTTCCCTGGGTGGTAGTGTATAGTGAAATCATAATCCTTGAGTAGTTCAACCCATCGTATTTTCCTCATGTTGAGTTCTTTCTGTGAGCAAATATACTTCAAACTATTATAATCAGTATAAATCTCAAAATTTTTCACCATAGAGATAGTGTATCCATATCTTCAGAGAAAAGATTATAGCTTCTAACTCAATATCATGAGTGGGATAGTTTTTCTCATTAATTTTTAGCTACCGTGATGCATAGGCAATAACTCTATCATTCTATATAAGGACACAACCAAGTCCTTTCTTTGAAGCATCACTATAAATAACAAACCCATCATTCCCAGATGGTAGAGTCAAGATAGGATCATTAACTAATCTTCTCTTCAGTTCTTCAAAACATTTTTCACACTATTTTGTCCAAACAAATTTAACCCCTTTACGAGTGATCTTGGTTAATAGGTTAGCCAATCGGGAAAAATTCTGGACAAAACTCCGATAATAACCTGCTAAACCAATAAAATTTCGTACCTCAGTTATATTCATTGGTGTTGTCCATTCTTGGATTTCCTTGGTCTTTGAAGGATCAAAATAGATTCCATCCTTAGAGACAATATGGCCAAGAAAATAAATATCATAAATCCAGAATTCACACTTACTAAACTTCTCATATAATTCATTTCTTCTAAGAGTCTTCAGAATAATGCGCAAGTGATTTTCAAGATCTTCGTATCTTTTGGAGTATACCAAGATATCATCAATAAATACCACTACAAATTCATCAAGATATTCCTTGAAAATTATATTCATTAGATCCATGAAGATAGAGGGTTCATTAGTCAATCCAAAAGGAATTATTGTAAACTCGTAATGCTCGTACCTAGTTCGAAATGCTATTTTAAAAATGTCTTCCTTCTTCACACACAATTGATGATATCCATATCAATGGTCAATCTTTGGAAAATATTGAGCTCCATGAAGTTGGTTGAATAAATCATCAATGTGAGGTGCGGGATACTTGTTCTTTATTGTTATAGTATTGATCTCCTTGTAGTCAATGCAAAACCTCATAGATCTATCTTTCTTCGTAACAAAAAGGACAGGGGATCCCCATAGAGAAACACAAGGGATAATAAATCCCTTATTACTCAATTTCTCTAGTTGTTTCTTTAGTTCCACTACTTCCACAGTGGACATTCTATAAGGGGTCTTCGATATGGGCCTTGAACCCCGAATTAAATCAATGGAAAACTCAATTTCTCATTCTAGAGGATGTTTAGGTAAATCCTCTGGAAACACATCAACATATTCTTGAACAATAGGTACATCCTCTATTTAAACATTCTTTTCATCACCCATAATTATTTCATTCTCATACTCCATAATAATTGAATTTAGTAGAGCTACTGAGGGTGGATCTAGATAAGAATCAGATGGTGATGTTTCTTCTCTAAAGATAAGGTTCTCCTTATCATCATCGAGAATTGTAACCACCTTCTTCTTACAATAAATTTTCGCATCATGGGCCAAAATCCAATACATACCAAGGATTATATCAAATTCAATCATGGGTATGATGATTAGATTAGTAGATAAATATTTTTTATATGCCTGAATGGGGACTGATTCACAAAACTTTGTTGTAATGATACTTCCCATAGGAGTTTTGATTAATAACTCCCTTGTTAAATCAAATTGGAAATATCTAATTTTCTTAGCAAACTAGGAAGATATGAAACAATGCGATGATCTAGAATCAAATAAAGCATTGGATAAACTAGAGTAAACCATTAAATTTCCTGCCACCATGTCTTTTGGAGCTTCAACCTCAGCAGTAGTGATCTCATAAGCTTGGCCTTGATCCCTTGGCCTTTTATGAGGTAATTTTCCCTGATTCTTATAAAATTAATTTTCATAATGTCCCATATCCCTACAATTGTAGAATTGAACATTGGTAGATTCTTTTTTTCCCTTATAATCACTAGAAAGATGGCCTTTCTTTCCACATTTGTAGCATACTCCTTCTCCTTTTAGACAGGAACGAGGGTGCTTCCTTCCACAATTATCACAGGGTGGAAATTCAAATCCTCCCTTCTTTCCTTTTTCCTTATTTCCTTTCCCATAGTTTTCAGCAGATATCTTATTCTCTTGCTTTTCTTTAAAGTTGTAAGACTTAGAGAATTTCTTTTCTTTCATGATATCACAAGAGACAATATCTTCATACAATGAGAAGGATTGTGAGATTAATGCTCAATGGAGAAATGGTTTTAACCCATAAAAGAAACATTAAATCTTACTTCTTGGGTTATATATATAATCTGCAGCATGTCTTGATAACCTTATAAATTTAGCTTCATACTTTGTGACATTCTCATCCTCCTTTTGTCTCAGACTCAGAAATTGCCTTTCCATATCCACTCGATGGTCACGAGGAAAGTATTTTTCTAAGAAAATCTCTTTAAACTCCCTACATTCTATACTTGATACTTATTCATCCTATTTTGTGTTTTTAATTAATGAACACCATTGATTTTCATCTCTATTGAGGCGATAAACTGTCATGACAACTTTTTCCCTTTCGCTACTCCCCAAAGCATGAAATATTTTCTCTAAGGAACTTATCCATTGTTCAGCTAAAAATGGATTTGTAGACCCATTGAATTTTTCTGGTTGTTGCCTCATGAAGCGATCTAACATTGATCCTCTGCGTTGTAGATCAGGGTGCTTCATACCGGTAAGGTTATTATTCATAACCTCTATGAGTTATCCCAGTATGGTGATAAGCTGATCAGCACTATTTTCATCACCAGCTCCTCTATAATTATCTTTAGTAGGAGGTAAATCCCTACATGGATTATGTTCTTTGATATGATTTTCATTCCTTCCACTAGGCGCCATTTCTAAAAAATGGAATACAATAGATTTGTTTGTGAACCGAAATACATAATTCCGAACTTGTAAAAAACTTAACATATATTGAACAGTGTATGGATATAATCCATAATCATAAAAATGTTTTCTTTGAAGAGGTATATACTCATAAATCCTTCATAATGGTTTGTAAAGAAAATGATAATTATTCTAAGCATATCCCCCAGGAGTGTCGTAACCAAGAGTGCAGTACGGCCCGTTGTCGTGCACCAGTTCTCATTCAAGTCTAGCTCAAAGCGGTGTTTTCAGGTTTTACCCCTAGGTACATCTATGCCAAATGTTCATCTACCTGCTCATATCTAGACAGGGATGTATTTCTTGGAAAACTCACAAAATCACTACAGTACCAAAATTATAGGAAGTTCTTCTATACTAATCCTCAAAGTATCTCTTAGGGTAATGTTCTCTAATCAAAGTTTTTCTAAATCTAGTTTCCAAGGTTTGTATTAAACTTACTCTCATACCAACTGTAACGCCCTGACCCCAGTTACCCAGAGTCGGTGATTTATTACATAACATTGGTATGATACAAGGAATCATGTCCCGAAATGCTGATCAGTTTAGTATTGTTGGAAACAAGATACATACATAAGTTAAAAATTAAAACTTGAAAATAAATACAACACTAATTTATTCCATTAGAAACATCCAAGACTCCTAGATTATGCATGCAAGTCACTCATAACGAACCTCTTCATATCCTGGTAAAATGAAACATAATAAAGGGGTGAGGTCAAATGCTCAGTAAGGGTAAGCAATACAGCGGAATATAACATAAACATTAGGCGTGATGAATAATTAAAAACACATGCCTTTACAAATAATAAACATGAACACTTTATGGTAGGAATATGATCTAAGTAAATAATTTCATAATAAAACACATTCATGGGTATTCTACTAGTCGAATAACCACATGAACCATCATTATTATTTTCATAATGAGGGAATGTATAATGGCGTACATTCAGAAACATTTTGTCAAGGCCTCGTCCAAGATGTCTAAAAATGATTAAGGCCTCGGCCAAAATAATATATCAAATTGGTAAAGGCCTCAGGCAATTACATGTCTAATTGTCTCATGAGACCTACTGATGCACTGAGGAGCTATTGCGGGCTCCACCCATCACATACTAAGTCCAATACATTCCTCGTATGAAAAGGTTGAAACATAACATAAAAATTCGTATTAAAACTAGCATACGAAATGTCAATACTTTAACCAAAAACCATGAATTGTATAAAAATAACATATCCACAGTCAAAAATATCACAAAACCTTCAATACAATATGGAATATTTGTATCATAATAAATAAACTTCAAACAAGTTTAAAATCCATCAAAGGATGTTGACATAGATGAAATGAAAACTATTTGAAATAAATACCTCTTTCTATTTTGAAACCATTTAAGAGTCACAAAATTATAAAAGAAAACATTTATTTTGAAAATATTTTTATAAGCTAGTAAGGGAAGCTTCGATGATGTTATAATGGCGGAAAATAGCCGCACCCTCCATGTAAGTTAAAAAAACATTCTTACCTTAAGTTTGTCAAAAAGGTTATAAAGTACCTTGTTTGAAAAACGACGGAAAGATTCCTTTCAAAACATATAAGGTAAAATAAGGGTATAAATGACTTTAACCCATAGTCTAGTAAATAGTAAAAATGTTTTGAAATACATTTTTAAGAAAACATGGATGTGGATGATAAAGTGGCATCAGTAGATACTTACGTAAAAACAACCTCGGATAATAAAGATATTGTGAAATTAACCCTTTCCTTGTACTTTTTCTTAGTAGATGGTATGTTAACCTCCTTTATAATAGTTAAAACATTGTTATTAAATTATACAAGAACTATATACATAAGTATCATATCATATATGATCTTATAATATTGCTTTGTTAATAATATTTTAGTAGTATCATCATTTCAGGTGTTAACTGATTTGTTTTCCTTTATATGCTTGGTTACGTAAGACATGTTTGTTATGGATAGGATGTATTTGATTCACATACAGAATGATATTATGTTTATAAACATTATTTTTTATCATAAAATGAAAATTATTCTTGAATTATTACAATGGGAAATGAATCTCATTGCGTATGTGGAGAAGGTAATCCGTATGTACGCACGAGAAACAATATCATTATAATTAATATGGTTGTACCATTATTAAATTAACATCACAGAATATAGAATATACTGGAGTTATTATTTTAGAATGGAAACAACAAAGAAAGAGGAAGTAGAAGAAGAAAAGAACTTGAAAGAGGTGATGAAATATTTACCTCTTCTTTGGGTTCTTCCTTTTGATTTGATCAAAAGGGCTCCTTGGGTTGGCTTTATGACCAAAGGAATTCCTTTAGGATGAAGGTAGAAAAGTTGGGAGGATATTTGGTTAGGTTTTGGCTGAGCCAGATGGCTTTGGAGGTGTGAAATTAAGAGAAGGGGAAGTGCACTTTTATAAGAGAGGCGAGGGTCACTTTAGGAAAATCTTGAAATATTATTTTATAATAAAATTATTTTCGATTTATAATGTCTCTAAAATGAATTATTTAAAGTATAAGGTGGTTAAAGGTCGAAAAACTCTCAACCAATAGGTTTTATACGGGTTTAGGTCATCATATTAACCATATCTTTTAGATTTAACTCTTAGTTAAATAGCTTGACATTTACCGTGTCTCTTTGTATTTTTATATTATATGGTTAATAAACTTACTATAACAAGACAGGGGAACCCCATGTGGTTCATTATTAATATATATAACCTTATCTAAGTAATTTGGATGAACCTTAGATTTTTAGGAATATTATATCAATTAATAATATAATATTTGTTTTAAAAACTCAATTATGTCAATTTTGACACTATTCAGTATTTGATTTTTTTTTAAGCCATAAAGAATTTATCACTAAAAATAAAATTTATTTAACCAACCCTAACATGTCATATTAACCTAGAAATTTTTTTTAATTCATCATAAGTCTCAATTTACATTTATTTGGATATTTATAATATCAATTATTTTAATATTTCATTAATAAGGTAACTACTGCATCATAATTGTGTCATAAATAAATTAAATTATTTAATGTATAAAAATTATAAATAAAATAACATTATGTATGAAATATTTTTAGCTTTATAATTAATATTTATAGTCTAATTTATCTTTTGTATAACCCTATATTAAAAATGGTTCAGTTATTAAACATTGAATTTAACTCTTTTAACATGTCTTTAAATAAAATAAAAATAAATGTTCTAATCTAATCCAAGTGGACCAAAGAGGATCATATTTTATTCCTAAGGTTTTTTTTGGTCAAATTATACTTATCCAATAGAATTAGGACATGTGTTAGGGTAATTATGATATCATTTTTACCCTTAATTACCCTATTTACTTTTAACCACAGTAAATAAAAGTCAAAAGTTACTATTCACCAAAAATTATTTTCATCTTATTGAACCACATTTTACTTACTGATATTAACCGTGTCTCTCGGATTTTTGAAATTCAACTCACAGTAGCGGTAAAATTAAGTTTTATGCAAATTTGAAAATGCTCCTAGGAGGTGGGTAAAAGACAGTAAAAGTTCAATCAAATTTTTATATATCTAAACTTATTATAAAATGACTCCAATGAATTAAATTAAACTTATATAGGTATTATGTATCTATTTTTACCTAAAATAAATTTAAATAAAATAAATAATTATTTAAATAAAAAGTCAGTTTTAACCAATAATGTAGTGTTTTTCACTATTCATCAAAAATTGAAAGTTTTCAGAAAAATTCCAAAAATTCACCCTAAGCTAATTTTGATATTCCGAATTCAAAAATGAAGTCCATTTTGAAAAATAAAATTTATAAAATTTCAAAAAGTGGGTATTACTATTCATAACAGCTAGTTTGATTGGTCACAGTGTATTAGAATCACGAAGTTACGTACAATGCAAGATATTGCATTATTCAAAGGGAAACATACCATGGAAGCTTGGGGTGTTACATTCTTCCCTCCTTCAAATAATTTCATCATCGAAATTTCTATAATACTACCGCACAAAAAGATTTGGTTGGTTCTTCATCATAAGTTCTTCTGGTTCCCACGTTGCCTCTTCCATCTTATAGTTTCTCCATAGAACTTTTACCAGACGAGTCATCCGGTTTCTCAGCACTTGTTCTCTTGTATCAAGAATTTTGACATGTTTTTCACAATAAGACATATCAGGTTCCAGTTCAATTTCATCATAGGTGAGTACATGCATTGGGTCAGGCATGTATTTTCTCAACAGTGATACATGGAACACATCGTGAACTTTGGAAAGACTTGGTGGAATTGCCAAACGGTAAGCTACAGCCCCAATTCGTTCTAGAATTTCAAATGGTCTGATGTACCTGGGACTTAATTTACCCTTATTACCAAATCGTATAACTTTCTTCCATGGAGATACCTTCAAGAAAACATGATCTCCTACCTAAAATTCCAAATCCTTCCTTCGGTTATCGGCATAGCTCTTCTGCCTACTTTGAGCTACTTTGATGTGGGTTTGGATAATCTTTACTTTTTCCATTGTTTCCTCAATAAGTTATGAGCCTACGAGTTTTCTTTCACCAACATCATCCCAACAAGTTAGTGTGTGACATCTCTTTCTATATAATTCTTCATATGGTGCCATCTGAATACTTGAATTGAAGCTATTTTTATAGGAAAATTATACCAGAGGTAAATATTGATCCCACATACCTTGAAAGTCAAGTGAGAAAGATCTCAACATGTCTTCTAAGGTTTGAATATTCCGTTCTGATTGTCCATCAGTTTGAGGGTGGTAAGCAGTTCTCAAATGAAGTTCAGTATCCAGGGGTTTCTGAAGACTTTTCTAGAATCTTTATGTAAAACGGGGATCATGATTAGAAACAATCAATAGGGGTAATCTATAAAGTCTTACAACTTCATTAATATAGTGTCTTTCTAAACATTCAAGTGGTAAATCTTATCTTATAGAAAGAAAATGTGCTGAATTGGTAAGATGATCAACAATGACCCATATTTCATCATTCCTTCTAGGAATCTTTGGTAGCCCCGTGACAAAGTTCATCATAATATCATCCCATTTCTACTCAGGTATGAGAAGAGGTTGCATGACTCCTCTAGGATGTTGTCTTCCAGCTTTCACTTGTTGGAAAACCATACATATTGACACAAAATCAGCAATCTCTCTTTTCATGTTGTCCCACCAAAAATTTTCCTTCAAATCTCTATACATATTGGTGCTCCCAAGGTGTATAGTGAAATTATAGCTATGAGCATCATCCAACAATTCCCTTTTTAGATCAGGCATATCAGGAACACAAATTATCTTCCCAAATTTCAAAATTCCATCTTCATATATGAAGTCACTCAATCTCCCATCATTCATAGCTTCAATCTTCTTTTGAAACTCCTCATCACCAGTCTGAGAACTCTTTAACCTTTCTAGTAATGATGTTTTGGAAACCATTTGAAAAATTATTGATGTTTCACCTTCCATGGTTATTCCTATATCCAAATTTAATAGATCCATGAAAATAGGATCCCTTTCAACTCACATCTTGTTCAAAATTCCATGATCCTTTCTACTCAAAGCATCTGCCACCTTATTTTCCTTCCCCGGGTGGTAGTGTATAGTGAAATCATAATCCTTGAGTAGTTCAATCCATCGTATTTTCCTCATGTTGAGTTATTTCTGTGAGAAAATATACTTCAAACTCTTGTGGTTGGTATAAATCTCACATTTTTCACCATAGAGATAGTGTCTCCATATCTTCAGAGTGAATATTACAGCTGCTAACTCAAGATCATGAGTGGGATAGTTTTTCTCATGAATTTTTAGCAGTCATGATGCATAGGCAATAACTCTATCATTCTGCATAAGGAAACAACCAATTCCTTTATTTAAAGCATCACTATTGTTAAATCCTATTTTCTATTTTTCTGTGTATTTCTGATTCCCACATCAGAATAATCCTGTATGTATTCTGTACTATATATCTATAAAAGTAGGTATCCACCTCACCTTGAGGTAAGGAGTTTTCCTTTCAACATGGTATCAGAGGGAATATAATCTCATACCCTCCCTCTAGACTTTTGTTTCCTCTCGGGGCTACCCTACATGGCCACCTTCCTCCCTCCTCCCGGCTCTATCCCGGGAGGTTCCATTCCCCAGCAGCTCCCCCCTACTGGTTATCTATCCCAGGCGGCCTCCCGGTTCTTCCTGGACCCTACCCTCTCGGCGGTTCTCCCCCCCCCCCCCCCCCCGGTCGGCACCTCCTTGCTCGGCGCCATTACCTGTGCCCCTCTGTGGATCCTCTGGCCCGACAGCCTACCCTACGCAGCTCCCTATGCACGACTCTCTGGCGCTCCTCCCACTTCCAACCCAAGCGCATCCCTCCCGGACCCTCCCATGGCGCACCTCTCGCTCCCGATTCTGTCGGAACCCTACTCTCTTGTGCGTGACTATGGCCCCGAATCTCTCATCCTCCAGTTCTTACACCTCTGCTCGTGCCACAACCCGACCACCTCTCCTGCATGGATCCCCTCCTACGCCTTATTCCACATGATAGTCCTACTCCCCGCGCGCAACGCTTCAGGCGGCGGATCTCTCACAGCCAGCCTTTTTCCGGTGTTTGAGTAGCTTCCCCACTACTCCTCTGTCCTCCTTCTCCAGGCTCCACCCTCCCTATGTGTGCTTCCCCTGTGTGACGGGCTCCAGCGCGACAACCCCATCGCGACGCCTCCCTGCGCCGCTTCCCCACGCCCCGCCCTCCCAGTATGCTTGGCCGGTTGTGTCACTCTCTGGAGACTTCGCCCGACGGTCCTCCACATCTGCCTTCCCCACTTTCCATCGACAGCCCATCCTGGCGCAAACATCCCAGCAATTTTTTTTCTTTCAACGAACCAGCTCACTCCAAGAGAACCAGTCCAGGTGAACTGGTCTAGGAGGTCTAGTCCAGGCGAACCGGTCCCAGTGCAATGACTCCCTCTAGGAAAACTGAATCCCTCCAGGAGAATCGGCTCCCTCCAGGAAAATCAGAATCCTCCTGTCTCTTCCGATGCCCATCTTGCACCGACTCCCAGCACCCCTCCTGTTGTCCGCTGCATCTCACGGGTCCATACACTACCCGAAATTCCAGCTTCCTGGAATCCACCAGCCTCACCTTATACCGGTCATGCATCGTAGCATCCCGCTAATTCTGACCTCTTTGGTGGTTGTCCCACGCCTCCATGGCATCCTCTTCAGCTCTGCCTCAGATGATCCCTGCCTCCACCCACCTCGTCGGATATAGAGGTGGTCGCTCAGGCACTCGTGATCGTGGTCGTCTAGAGGATCGTCCATGTCCCCTCTGTCAACATTGTGTAAATCTCGTCCATCTGATTGATCGATGTTGGGTACTTCATGAGAACCCATCTCAGCACCTTCGATAGGGTTAGATAGCATTCCATGAGGCTTCCTCATTAGTTTTCACTCTCTCACCATCTCTGGCCATGTCTATGGCGGACATCCGGCTAAGTCATGATCCTCAGACCCCTGCCAGACCTGTTCCATCTTCGGATTCTCTAGACCATTATTCTACTTCCACCGCCTTTATTAGTCATCGCTCCCCTGCCAGGATGCTCGACTCAGGTGCCTCTGACCACCTCACCAGTGATGCTGGTCTGTTGACCTCTTACTGTCCTTATACCGGTCCATCATCCATCACCATCTCCAATGGATCCAATATCCCCATTGTGGGCTTCATTGCATGCTCCCTGATATCATCACTTCACTTTTCCTCTGTGTCACATGTGCCCCGCAGTCCCTTTAATATTCTTTTCATTAGTAATCTCACAAAATATTTTAACTGTGCTGCCATATTTACCTCCTCTGCTGTTGTTTTTCAGGAGCTGACTACGAATCGGTAAATTGATAGAGGCACGCTTCGGGATGGGTTCTACATGTTTGATGGACTGACACCTATCGCCTGCACATATATCTCTGATTGTGCCTTGGATCTTCATTCTCGGTTGGGACACCCCCTGCCTCCACCATTCATCAGCTTTATCTAGAGTTCAGACCACATATTTCTTTTCATTTTGAGTCTTTCACTGTTGTGAAACATCATCGCACTTCATACATTCCTCGGGTGGATACAAGGGCTTTTAAACCATTCGATCTGGTTCATTCAGACATTTGGGGTCCCTGTACCATCTCAAGTCATTTGGGGTATAAATATTATATATCCTTTATTGATGATTTTTCGCGAATAACTTGGTTATACCTCCTTCGAGAATGCTCCAAAGTGTTTTCCACATTTCAAACATTTTACAATAAAATTCATAACCAATTTTCCAATTCTTTTAAATGTCTCTGCTCGGACAATAGGCGTGAGTGCCTCTACACTCCTTTTCGGAACTTTATCTAGGCTAAATGCATCATTAATCAGACCTCATGTCCTCATACACCCCAGCAGAATGGAGTGGTCGAGCGGAAACACCACCATATTTTGTAGACTACTTGTTCCCTCCTCTTCCACTAACAGGTGCCTCTGCATTTTTTGGGGAGATGTGATACTCACTACTACCTACCTTATAAACCGCCTTCCTTCTTCTATTATTCAGGGGGAGAATCCTTTTTGGGCTCTATTATCTTCTCTCCCTCCTCAATCCCTTCTAATTCAAGTGTTTGGATTCCTATGTTATGTTCGAGACACACATCCTGGCCTCTCAAAACTCTATCCCAAATCCCTCTGGTGCATATTCATTGGCTATTCCCGCACTCAGTGCGGATATTTCTGCTACTCACCAGACCTCCGAAGTTATGTTATCTCTACCGATGTCACATTTGTCTAGAACTCTTTATTCTCCCTTCCCTCTCCTAATCCTGACTCAACCCTCGATGATTTCCTTCCTCTCCTCATCCATGATCCTCCGGTGTCTCCCCCTGCTACTAACAACCATTCTGGTAGGGTCTACTCATGTCTTCCATCACCTGTATCCCTGGTCCTGGCCAATGACATCGTCGTTCCTGCTTCGTCCGATGCTCCTACCCCAGCACCAGAGGACTTGCCCATTGTTCTCCAGAAAGGTACTCGCTCTTTCTAGAGTACTCCTCTATTTGTATATTCCTATAGGGGTCTGTCATATCTGGAGATAGTTTCTATTCCTCGCACTGTGGGTGATGAAAAATCTCACCTGGGATGGCTAGCTGCAATTCGGGATGAGTTCCAGGCCTTGGAAGAAAACCATACTTGGTATCTTGTCCCCCTTCCAGCAGGAAAATAGGCGGTTGGATGAAAAAGGATTTACATAGTTAGGATGAATCCCGATGGCACTCTCCATCGACTCAAAGCCCACCTTGTGTCCAAGGGATTCGCCCAGACTTACGGTATTGACTATTTTGATACATTATCTCCAGTTTCCAATATGGCCTCCATCGATTTATTAATCTCTCTCGAAGCTCATCATCGATGTCCTCTTCATCAAATGGATTTCAAAAATGCATTCCTCCATGGATTTCTTGAGGAATAGGTTTATCTGTCTCAACCCCCTGGTTTTTGTGGCTCCGGCGCCGAGTCTCAAGTCTTTCAAATATGACTCTCTCTTTACGGCCTCAAACAGTCTCCTTGTGCTTGGTTCGGCCACTTCAGCACTATCATCATCGACTTTGGGCTCTATTGCAGCATAAAATACCACATTGTGTTCTATAGGATGACCTCCGCTAGTTGCATCATGTTAGTATTTTATGTGGATGATATCATCATCACCGGCAGTGATAGTTCCAGCATCACCCATCTCAAGGGGAATCTTTACCATCACTTCAACACTAAGGATCTCGGTCCTCTCACATACTTCCTAGGCATCGAGATATCCTATTCTTCAGACACCATTTCCCTATGCCAACTGAAATATGCATTGGATATTCTACAAGATGCTAGTCCGACACAGGCCACTGCTATCGACACTCCTCTAGAGCCTGGGTAACAGTATCTTTATGACTCATCTGAACCGTATTCACACCCAAAGCGATACCGTCGACTAGTGGACAAACTCAATTATCTTACCATGACTCATCCCTACATTGCCTACGATGTCGGCGAAGTGAGCCAATTTATGGAGCATTTGACCACCTCTCATTGGGATGTTGTCCTCTGCATCGCCAAATACATCAAGCTAGATCCTTCCCATGGTCTTCACAAATATCATCATAATCATCTCAATATTGAGGCCTTTTGTGATGCAGATTATGCTGTTTTCCTTGCTACTCGGAGATCAACTTATGGGTTTACTGTATTATTGGCAGGCAACCTCATCTCTTAGTGTAGCAAGAAACAGACGGTTCTATCCCGCTCCAGTGTGTAATCTGAGTGTCATGCCATGGCCACCATCACCACGGAGATCATTTTCCTTCGCCATCTCCTCTAGGATCTTGTTTTTCCTCCACAGACATCTGCTCACATATGGTGTGACAATCAGGTAGCCACCAAAATAGATTCAAATCCCATCTTACATGAATGCACAAAACATATTGAGGTGGACTAACACTTTCTTCACCACTACCTAGAGCATGATCACATCAGCTTTATCCACATACCAATGGTAGACTTTCTTGCCTACATCTTCACGAAAGGCCTCCCAGGGTATTGTCTAGCCTCGCTCAGTTCCAAGATGGGCCTCCACAGCATCTGTCTCCCAGCTTGAGTGGGAGTATGTTTGGTATTATATGATGTATTCATTCTTTTTTAGGGGACTCGTTATCCAAGCTGAGCATGTACAGCTTGAGGGAGAGTGTTAAATCCTATTTTCTATTTTTCTGTGTATTTCCAAGTCCCACATCGTAATACTTCTATATGTATTTTGTACTCTCTATCTATAAAATTAGGCCTCCGCCTCACCTTGAGGTAAGGAGTTTTTCTTTCAACAACTATAAATAAAAAACCCATCATTCCCCAATGGTAGAGTCAAGATAGGAGAATTAACTAATCTTATCTTCAGTTATTCAAAAAATTCTTCACACTCTTTTGCCCAAAAAAATTTATCCCCTTTACGAGTGAGCTTGGTTAATGGGTTAACCAATCGGGGAAAATTCTGGACAAAATACCGATAATAACTAGCTAAACCAATAAAACTATGTACCTCAGTTATACTCATTGGTGCTGGACATTATTGGATTGCCTTGGTATTTGAAGGAACAACAGATATTTTATCCTTAGAGACAATATGGCCAAGAAAAGAAATATCCTAAAGCCAAAATTCACACTTTCTAAACTTCCCATATAATTAATTTCTTCTAAGATTCTTCAGAATAATGTGCAATTGATTTTCATGATCTTTGTATCTTTTAGAGTATACCAAGATATCATCAATAAATACCACTAAAAATTCATCAAGATATTACTTGAAAATTATATTCATTAGATCTATGAATATAGAGGTTGCATTAGTCAATCTAAAAGGTATTATTGTAAACTCGTAATTCTTGTACCTGGTTCGAAATTCTGTTTTCAGAATGTCTTCCTTCTTCACACACAACTGGTGATATCCAAATCTAGGGTCAATCTTTGAAAAATATTTAGCTCTATGAAGTTGGTCAAATAAATCATCAATGCGAGGTAGGGGATAATTGTTCTTTATTGTTATAGAATTCATCTCCCTATAGTCAATGCACAACCTCATAGATCTGTCTTTCTTCTTAAAAATTGATATGGGATTCCCATAGAGAAACACTAGGGTGAATAAATCCTTTATTACTCAATTCCTCTAGTTGTTCCTTTAGTTCCACTAATTCCATGGTTTCCATTCTATAATGGTTCTTCGATATGGGCCTTGAACCAGGAATTAAATCAATGGAAAACTCAATTTCTCATTTTAGAGGATGTCCAGGTAAATCCTCTGGAAACACATCAACATATTCTTGCACAATAGGTACGTCCTCTATTCGAACATTCTTTTCCTAACCTATAATTATTTCATTCTCATCCTCTATAATAATTGAGTTTAGTAGAGCTACTGGGGGTGGATCTAGATAAGAATTAGATGGTGACATTTCTACTCTAAATATAAGGTACTCCTTATCATCATCGAGAATGGTAACCTCCTTCTTCTTACAATAAATTTTCGCATCATGGTCTGAAATCCAATCCATACAAAGGATTATATAAAATTCAATCATGGGTATGATGATTATATCAGAAAATAAATATCATTTATATGCCTTAATGAGGACTGATTCACAAAACTTTTTTGCAACGATACTTCCCTTAATATTTTTGACTAAAAACTCCCTTGTTAAATCAAATTATAAATATTTAATTTTCTTAGAAAACTAGGAAGATATGAAATAATGTGATGATCCATAATCAAATAAAGAATTGGCTAAACTTTAGGAAACCATTAAATTACCGGCCACTACGTCTTTTGAAGCTTCAACCTCAACAGTAGTGATCGCATAAGCTTGGCCTTGATCCCTTGGCCTTTTCTTAGGTAAGTTTCTCTGACACTTAGGAAATTCATTTTCATAATGTCCCATCTCTCTACAATTATATCATTGAACATTGGTAGCTTCTTTATTCCCCTTACAATCACTAGAAAGATGGTCTTTCTGTCCACATTTATAGCATACTCCTTTTCCTTTTAGACAAGCACGAGGGTGCTTCTTTCCACAATTATCACAGGGTGGAAATTAAACTCTTACCTTCTTCCCTATTTACTTATTTCCTTTCCCAAAGTGTTTAGTAGATATCTTCTTCTCCTACTTTACTTTAAATTCGTAAGACTTAGAGAATTCCTTTTCTATCATGATAGCATAAGAGACAATATCTTCATATTATGAGAAGGATTGTGAGACTATTTCTTGACGGAGAAATGGTTTTAACCCATTAAAGAAATGATCAATATTACTTCTTGGGTTACTTATATAATCTATAGAATGCCTTGCTAACCTTGTAAAGTTAGCTTCATACTTTGCGACATTCTCATCCTCCTTTTATCTCAGACTCAAAAATTGCCTTTCCATATTCGCTTGATGGTCATGAGGAAAGTATTTTTATAAGAAAAGTTCTTTAAACTCCCTCCATTCCATACTTGATACTTCTTCATCCTACTTTGTGTTTTGAATTAATGACCACCATTGATATGTATCTCCGGTGAGGTGATAAACTGCCATGACAACTTTTTCTCTTTCACTACTCCCCAAAGCATGAAATATTTTCTCTAAGGAACTTATCCATTGTTTAGATACAAATAGATTTGTAGACCCATTAAATGTTGGTGGTTTTTTCCTCATGAAGCAATTTAACATTGATCCTCCAGGTTGTGGATCGGGGTGCTCCATATGGGTAAGGTTATTATTCATAACCTGTGTGAGTTGTCTCAGTATGGTGATAAGATGATCATCACCAGTTGCATCACCAGCTTCACTATAATTATCTTGAGCAGGAGGGAAATCCCTACATGGATTACGTGAATTGATATGGTTTTCATTCCTTCCACTATGTTCCATTTCTAAACAATGGCATATAGTAGATTAGTTTATGAACCGCAATACATAATTCTGAACTTGTAAAACAGTTAACATAAATTGAAAAGTTTATGGACATAATCCATAATCATAAAAATGTTTTATTTGAGGAGTTATATACGCATAAATCCTTCATAATGGTTTGTAAAGAAAATGAGAATTATCCTAATCATATCCCCCAGGAGTTTCGTAACCAATAGTGTTGCAAGGCCCATTATCATGCACCAGTTACCTTTTGAGTCTATCTCAAAGTGGTGTTTTCGGGTTTTACCCATAGGTACATCTGTACTAGAGCCACCTCTACCTGCTCGTATCAAAACAGGGATGTATTTCTTGGAAAAATCAAAAAATATCTATAGTACCAAAATTCTAAGAAGTTCTTATATACTAATCCTCAAAGTCAATCTTAGGGTAATGTTCTCTAATCAGAGTTTTTCTAAATCTAGTTCCCAAGGTTTGTAGTAAACTTACTCTGATACCAACTGTAATGCCCTGACCTCATTTACCTAGAGTCGGTACTTTATTACATAACATTGGCATGATACAGGGAATCATGTCCCAAAAGACAGATCAGTTTAGTATTATTGGAAATAAGATACATACATAAGTTCAACATTACAACTTGAAAATAAATACAACACTAATTTATTCCACTAGAAACATTCAAGCCTCCTAGATTATGCCTGAAATTAACTCATAACTAACTTTTTCATATCCTAGGAAAGTGAAACATGAGAAAGGGGTGAGTTCAAACGCTCAGTAAGGGTAAGCAATATAGCATAAGATAACATTAACATTAGGCTTGATGAATAATTCAAAACACATGCCTTTACAAATAATAAACATGAACACTTTATGGAAGAAATATGATATGATTAAATAATTCCATAATAAAACATAATCATGGGTATTCTACTAGTCAAATAACCGAACAATTATTATTATTTTCATAATGAGGGAATGTATAATTCCGAACATTCTGTAGCATTTTTTCAAGGCCTCAGCCAAGACGTCTAAAAATGATTAAGGCCTTGCCCAAAACCATATATCAAATTGGGAAAGGCCTCGTCCAATTTACACATCTAATTGTATCATGATACCTACCGATGAATCAAGGAGCTATAGTGGGATCCACCCATCACATACTAAGTCTAATACATTCCTCATATGAAAAGGTTGAAACATAACATAAACATTCGTATTAAAACTAGCATACGAAATGTCAATACTTTAACCACAAACCATGAATAGTATAAAAATAACACATCCACAGTCAAACATATCACAAAACCTTCAATGCAATATGGAAGATTTGTATCATAATAAATCAACTTCAAATAAGTTTAAAATCCATCAAAGGATTTTGACAAAGATGAGATGAAAACTATTTGAAAGAAATACCTCTTTCTATTTTGAAACCATTTAAGAGTCACATAATTGTAAAAAAACATTTATTTTGAAAATATTATTATATTCTTGTAAGGAGAGATTAGATGATGTTATAATGGCGGAAAATATCCTCACCTGCTGTATAAGTGAAAAAAACATTCTTACCTTAATTTTGTCGAAAAGGTCATAAAGTACCTTGTTTGGAAAACGATGGAAAGATTCCTTTCAAAAAATATAAGGTCAAATAAGGGTATAAATGAATTTAACCCATATTCTATTAAATAGTAAAAATGTTTTGAAATACATTTCTAAGAAAACATGGATGTGGATGATAAAGAGATCTCAGTAGATACTTACGTAAAAACAACCTCAGATAATAAAGATATTGTGAAATTAACCCTTACCTTTTACTTTTCCTTAGTCGATGGTATGTTACCCTCGTTTATAATAGCTAAAACATTGTTATTAAATTATATAAGAACTATATACATAAATATGATATCATATATGATCTTATAATATTGCTTTGTAAATAATATTTTAGTAGTATCATCATTTCGGGTGTTAACTGATTCATTTTCCTTTATATTCTTGGTTACGTAAGCCATGTTTTTTATGAATAGGATGTATTTTATTCACATATATAATGATATTATTTTTATAAAAATTATTTTTAAGCATAAAATGAACATTATTCTTGAATGATTACGATGGGGAATGAATCTCATCACGCCCGTGGAGACGGTAATCCGTACGTACGCACGAGCGACAATATCATTATATTGATGGGAAAATCATATGTAATTGGATGGTATATCCTATATAAAGAATAATTAACATGTTAAATTTATTATTTAAATCATTTATACTCATTATTATACTCATCCTAATAATTAAGTGTTTGAATAACAAACTACACCACAGCGTGGAGTCGGTGATCCGTACGTACGCACGTATGGTGACTTTATCCTTTATAGGATGGATAGAATAATGAATATTTTTGTAAAATTTTTATAATATAATTAAATTATATATAATATACTGGAGTTATTATTTTATAATGTAAACAAAAAAGAAAGAGGAAGTGTAAGAATAAAATAACTTGAAAGAGGTGATGAAATATTTACCTCTTCTTTGGGTTCTTCCTTTTGATTTGATCAAAAGGGATCCTCAAGTTGGCGTTATGACCAAAGGAAGGCCTATATTATGAAGGGAGGAAAGTTGGGAGGATATTTTGGCAGGGGTTGGCCGAGACAAATGGCTTTGGAGGTGTGAAATTAAGAGAAGGGGAAGTTCCCTTTTATAAGAGAGGTGAGGGTCACTTTAGGAAAAGCTTGAAATATTATTTTATAATAAAATAATTTTCAGTTTCTAATGGATCCAAAATGAATTATTTAAAGGATAAGGTGGGTATGGGTCTAAAACCTCTCAACCAATAGGTTTTATACAGGTTTAGGCCATCATATTAACCATATATTTTAGATTTAACTCTTAGTTAAATAGTTTTACATTTGCCATGTCTCTTTGTATTTTTATATTATGTTGTTGATAAACTTACTATAACAAGACAAGAGAACCCCATGTGGTTCATTATTAATATATATATAACCTTATCTAAGTCCTTTAGCTGAACCTTATATTTTTAGGAATATTATATCAATTAATAATATAATATTTGTTTTAAAAACTCAATTATGTCAATTTTGACACTATTTAGTATTTGATTATTTTGAAAGCCATAAAAACTTTATCACTTCAAATTAAATTTATTTAACCAACCCTAACATATCATATTAACCTATAAAATTAGTTTAATTCATCATAAGTCTAAATTTAAATTTATTTGGATATTTATAATATCAATTATTTTAATATTTCATTAATAAGGTAATTACTGCATCATAATTGTGTCGTAAATAAATTAAATTATTTAATGTCTAAAAATTATAAATAAAATAAAATTATGTATGAAATATTTTTATATTTCTAATGAATATTTATATTCAAATTTATCTTATGTATAACCCTATATTAAAAATTGTTTAGTTATTAAACTTTGAATTTAACTCTTTTAACTTTTCTTTAAATAAAATAATAAAAAATGTCATAATCTAGTAAAAGTGGACCAAATAGGATAATATTTTATTCCTAATGTTGTTTTTGTTCTAATTATTCTTATCCAATATAATTAGGACATGTTTTATGGTAATTATGATGTCATTTTTACCCTTAATTACCCTATTTACTTTTAACCGCAGTATATAAAAGTCAAAAGTTACTATTCACCAAAAATTATTTTCATCATGTTGAACCACATTTTACTTACTGACATTAATCGTGTCTCTCTGATTTTTGAAATTCAACTCACAGAAGTGGTAAAATTAAGTTTTATTCAAATTTGCAAATGCTCATAAGAGGTGGGTAAAAGACAGTAAAAGTTCAATAAAATTTTTATATATCTAAACTTATTATAAAATGAATCCAATGAATTACATTGAACTTATATATGTATTATGTATCTATTTTGACCTAAAATAAATTTAAATAAAAAAATTATTATTTAAATAAAAAGTCGGTTTTAACCAATAATGCAGTGTTTTTCACTATTCATCAAAAATTGAAAGTTTTCAGAAAAATACCAAAAATTCACCCTTAGATAATTTCAATATTATGAATTCAAAAATGAAGTCCATTTTGAAAAATAAAATTTATAAAATTTTAAAAAGTGGGTATTATTGTTCCTAACAGCTAGTTTGATTGGTCGCAGTGTGTTAGAATCACAAAGTTGCGTACAATGCAAGTCATTGAATTATTCAAAGGGAAACGTACTGTGTAAGCTTGGGGTGTTACATATTAAATAAAATAATTAATATTTGTTTAATGATATTTAACACTTATATCATTATCATCACTAAACCCTTCTCGGCCCATCAATCCTCCTCAACATTTATCAAACCTTTGAATAATAATAAATAAATATTATTTATTTGGTCGATAAATAAATAAATATTATATTCACAGTCTTTAGAATAAATATATATTTATTATCCACCTAAATAAATATTTATTTATTTTATAAACAAATAAATATTATTTATTACCTTGAGAATAAATATATATTTAATATTCAACTTGCATATATATTCCAATGTGAATATAACTGGTGAATGAATATTTAGGATCAATAAAATCCTAAATAAATTTTATTCCTTGGTCTTGAAAATATGATTTATTTCAACCTCTAAATTCAAATATAATTTAACTAAAATCAAATGAAACACTATGTGTGTGACTTTCTAGGCCTCTTATTCAGTGGAATTATGTGAGATTTCTTAAAGTCCAATATTAATGTCTAGAAACACATAAAGGTACCCATAGAGAAAGAAGTTAATGTTGCAATGACAACAACCACATATGAATGTTCACTGTATAATATAATCTCTTTATCATATCTCATCAAGAAGGTTTCACACTCATTTCATCAACCTATAAGTTTGATATATCTTTATTTGACTTCCAAAAATGAACTTATCAATCATCATGGCCATGGATTCCAGTTCTAAAATTACATTTCAATAAAAGAGTTGGGATATCATCTTACAATCTTGGAAGGGATAAATCCTTTATTGACTAATTCATCAATCTCAGGTCACTCATGACACACCCAACATATCCTACTTCAACATGGAAATATGAAATCATGTTTTTCTTCAATACATCAAAGTATGTGACTCATGATATGCATTAATAATAATCTCAAGTCTAAGGATAATTACACATTCTTATAGACTGGAATATCCAATGACATGTAAACATGTGGAATTCCTACTGGCGTGTTAGTCCATATAATCCCCCATCTTGAAGATTAACAAGTGATAACTTCATGATATGAAGCTTCATTTGCTTATAAGAATCAATCACTTGAAAGTCTTAATTATCTATGTCCCATCAAATGATTCCATTCAGCCATCAAACTTATAAGTTCTATAAAATTGTCATGGCACTTCAAGTTTATCATCATAGTAAGGAACTAATATAATCATCCAATGTGATGAATACTTTAAGGACATTATCACATTAAATTTCATGTAAAATAGAAATCAATATGTGATAATATATTTATTAATATTCAAAACTATGAATATATTGGTAATATAAAGTACAAAGTAGTTAATTATACTCCACCAAATTCAAAATCAGAGTGGTTATATATTAATTTATAATTATTTATTAATCATTAATCAATTTATGAATTTTTTTAGTTTTAATTTATAGTTTATTTGTTATTTTATCTAAAAGTTGATATATTATGTTCATTCACATTCATATGTGTAAAAACATACCAAAAATAGATTAAGAACAATCAGAGATACCATCAAGAGGAGTCTCAGGTTCTGGTCAAATAATATGAGATTATATAGCATGTGATCTTAAGTACATGTCATGCATCTTGGTTCGCCACAATAGTATGATTAATGAAATTAATAAATTTTTATGTGCAGAATAGTATATCAAATGTATTTATTACACATCATGTGTTGACTAAAATCTATGTAACACAGTCGGGTGTGACTACACAGCATGTAGTCAGTGTACACATCATATAACATGGAAAATCTATATGAAAAACACATTGAGTCCCTAGGTGTTTATTGAAGATAGTTAGATGGTAGATTATATAGCATGTGGAAGTTTGTGCAAGAAATGTAACTCATACATGTTCACCCATATTACATGTCAAGTTAGACTATAACTATCTGAATTAATTAATATGGAATAAAAATTAATTATAGCATTAAATAAAACTACATGGTGTGTGGCCAAAATAGATATTGTGTGATAGGGTTTTTATAAATAATTAAATTCTTAATTAATTTATCTATTAAATTTATAACTAAAAATTGTTTATATTCATCATACACACTATGTGCTTTGCGAGCATTAAAATTTTTACTCTTCGCATATATTCATGTGCTTCATGTGTCATAAATGTTGAGATTACTACTTTTATTCACACATGGAACTACATGACATGTAATACCATGACATGAAATTTATACTACATGTTGTTTGAATACATAGTACATGAAAATTACTATAAAATAAGTTGGGTAGTTCAGACGGGTATACATTGTGTTGCCTCCAAGTACATGTCGTATACTTAATTAATTTTAAATCAAATTAATTTATTTAATTTTATAGATTATGGTTATCTCTAGGATTTTTTAGATGGATAATTATGATAAATGAATTATTTAATTAATAAGATAATTAATTAATTAATTTGAGTAATTTATATTAATAAATAATGAATTGAAATGAATGTTGACTTTTTTTGAAAGTTTACTTATTGCATGTGTATAATGACCTTGACTAGCCTATGTATGTGTTGGATTTATTTTAATTTAATTATTATTGCATGGGTTTTGTGATAATTATTATTAGATTAAAGTGTTATCATGTGTTTTATCCCCCTGTTATTATTTTTCCATGGTTTCTTTTATATAACCTCATACCAATGGTTCCCCTCATCTGTGTTTGAGAAAACATATGTAAAAGCATGGATCTCTCAGGAAAGTGGAGGCAGTTCAAGGAAGATCCAAGGTGAAACCAACCAAGTATATACATAGGTGTATAAGTGGAATGTTTCAACTCAAACCAAGCTTGGTTCAAGGATTTATTCCCCTAGGTTCAAGGGTTATTTTATCATCTGGTCGAAAAACTAATAATTGGAAAAGATCATAATCCTTCCACATATATTTATTTTATTTTTTTCAAGTGAATATTTAAATATTTATGTATATTGGATGCCTTTTCATGGTCACATAAAATAAATTATTTGAAAATAAATAAATATGGAATAAAATAAATGGATTATGTGTAAATTATTTTATCAAGATGTTATTAATAATTTATATAAAATCCAAATTATATTAGAAATTATGTAAAGGATAAAATAAATTAAATTTATGCATAAGATAAAAATAGATCAAGGAAAATATTAATTTATTATATTCTTTCATTACTTGAGTTAAAATTAAACCATAGTTAAAAGTACTTTCCTAACCTTTGTTAGGGTTATTTCAATTATTGAGGAGTTTTAACAAAAAAATCATCGACATCATGCTATCCTCATTAAATAATATTTTCTCTTGTTTCATTGTTAACTATAACATAAAAAAATATTGATATGTCACTCCCAAAACTCCTCTATTTGATTTTCCAAGTAGATAATGACATGAGGCTTGAAAAAACTAGTGTCCTTATGATAAATAAGAGGAAGATAAGATAAAAGGGACCTAAGACTCACTCCAAATATAAAATACTTCCAAGAAGAGGAAGATCTAGAGGCAGGTAAGGGAATAAGACATGGAATGTTTTTCATTCAGTAACAAGGGTCACTGGAAGAATAATTGTACCACTGTAAAGAAGCAAGGTAAATCTTCAGGTGAATTTTTTATCAAGTTTAATCTTTCCATATCTCTTAGTTGGGTATTAGATATAGCTTTTGGTGCTCATGTTTTTATCAAAATATAGGAACCAAGTAGATTTTGGAAGTTTCCCAGAGATAAGGTGGATCTTTTATCTTTCAACAAAGAGAATATAGATGTCATATCTATAAGTGACTACCATCTTACATTTCAAAAAAAATGATTCTATTCCTGAAGAATTTTTATTACACGCATAGTGTTACCAAGAGAATTATATCTGTGTCATGTTTAGCCATGGATGGCTTTATATTCAAATTTGGAAATAAAAGTTGATATTTTTATAAATATGTCATTTTTTATGGTATAAAACATCTTAGTAATAGACTTTATATAATAGAATATGATAACCAAGTGTTGTAAATCGATAAAGAATCAATTTAACATGACTCATATCACACCCAATTATGGAATCATTGAATTTTTCATTTAAATGAGAAGTGTATGAAAAAACTCTATAATTATGGGTATTTAGATTCTTTCAAACTAAAACCACTAGATAGGATTCTTCCTTGCTTAAAAGTTAAAATGACCAAACCACTATTTAGTGGAATGTGTGAATAGGTTATAAAGATTATTTAATTGGTTTATTCTAATGTGTGTGTACTCTTTATAGTTAATGATAGATAAGGATACACTTAATTCCTTTCTGTTATCGATGAATTAAGTTTATACGGATGTATCTACTTAATAAGGTATAAGTCAAAATCCTTTGAGAAATTTAAGTAATTCAAGAATAATGTAGAGAATCATCCTAGAAATAAGATAAAGAAACTTTGATCAAATTGAGTTGGATAATATATTAACCAATATTTCATCAACTATCTCAAGGATTTGGGGATTTTAACTCAACTCACTCCTCATAAACCATATTAAAATGGTGTTAGTGAGAGGAGGAACTGCACCTTTTTTGACCCGGTGCGGTCGATGATGCATCATACAAAGCTTCCATTATCCTTTTGGGAATATGAATTATAGGTTATAGCACACATAATAAATTGAGTTCCAGCTAAGTTAATAAATATAATTCTATATAAGTTAATGTATGGAAGGGAAATTTTTTTGACACATAATTTTTTATAGAGTTGTGAGGAGTTTTTTAAGGCCACTTCTAGAAAGAAAGCACCCCAAGGAATAAAGTGTATCTTTATAGGATATCCCAAGGAAAAAAGGGGGTATTATTTATATGAAGCCTCATAAAATAAGGTAATAGTAGTGGGATAATCAATATTCATTAATAGGGAGAACATTTATAAAAGATATAGTGGGAGAAAGATTGAATTTAATGAATTTGATTCTCAAGATACACAAGAGTTATCATAGAAACAAATTTCATAAAACCCCATATAAGAGGTTGTTCCAGATACACAAGTATTGTGTAGAAGAACCATAGAGGTTAAAGAACCATAGAGATATGGTTTTCTAGTCACTATGGATGGTGACTCATTATTGGTTAACAATGATGAACCTCTGTCCTATAAGGATGTAGTAGCTTGCTTACAAGTTGAAATATAGAAATAAGCTATGAATTCTAAGATGTATTTCATATAACAGAACCAATTCTAGGTTTTATTCAATCTTCTAGTAGATATAAATCTTTTTGGGTGTCAATGGTTATTCAATAAGAAACTAGACATGAATGGTAAAATTATTACCTATAAAGCACAAGTAGCGGCTAAAAGGTTTAAACAACCTCAAGGAATAAACTATAATGAAACATTTTCACCATTTTTTATGTTAAAATGGATTATAATTTTACTTTCCACAGCATATTACCATGACTATGATATTTTAAAGATTGATGTCAAGATAGCTTTCCTTAATAGGAACCTTATAGAAGATATCTATATGACACAACCATATATATTTGTGACACCAAGTGATTTCAATATGATATGAAAGTTTTATAGATCTATTTATAGAATTAATAAAGCATATAGGTCATGGAAAATTCAATTTTATGAAATTATAATGTAATTTGGGTTTATAAAGAATGAATTTGATCCCTGTGTCTACAAATGGTTTATTAGGATTATAATTGTCTTCCTAGTAGTATTTTTCAATGACATATTACTTATTGGAAATGTGATATCAATATTACAATTAGTTAAGACATCATTAAATACATGCTTCTATATAAAGTTCATAGGTTAATTATCCTACATTATAGGAGTCAAGATCATTTGTGATAGATCCAAGAGGCTTCTTAGACTAAGTCAAGGTATATACATTAACAATATAATAAATATATTCATATGAAATAATCCAAGATGGTATTATTTATAGTGTCACATGGTATACATATCTCTAAGAAAAAGTTTCTTTAGAAACATGAGGAGAGATAGAGGATGGCCATGATTCCTTGTGTATCGGTTATAGGATCAATCATGTATGTCATGATATGTACCAGGATTGATGTTTTTTATTTCTTTTGTGTGATAGGAATATATTAATCAAATCTAGGAGACTATCATTGCATGAAATCCAAGACTATCCTAAATTATCTGAGTCATAATAAAGATATATTCCTGGTTTATAAAGGAAATAAGGAGATAATAATTAGGGGATATATAGATGGAAATAAATATTATCTTATTCTTCTCTTAATGTTTGAACTTGGTAATCTATAAGATAGAAGATTGTGAGAAAAAACCTGCCTACAAGAATTCAACAAGTTTTATGTGTTATTGGATATTCCTATCTGAAGACATGTGTATTGATCCTTAGACTTTATATTATTATTAATGAATATCATGAGTCATATACTTATATGTATTGATGAAAATTATGATAAAATATTCTTGCAGTGAGTTAGGATATGTTGGGTGTGTCATATTGATATGGAATTATTGAATATGTCAAAAAATGATTTTTTCCCTTCTGAGTTAATGAAAGTAGATATCTTTAGCCCATTGATTGGAATGGAACTACCTGATTAAGTCTATGGCCATAGTGTTTTTATCAATAAGTTCATTTTAGTAAAATTAAATAAAGATACATTGAGCATATAAATATAGAATGTTGGATGAGATGTCAATACAATGGGAATATATTATATAGTGAGTATTTGTAGGAGGTAATTGTCATTATGAAATTAACTTCTTTCTCTATGGGTGCCCTGAGGTATTTCTAGACTCTAATATTGAAATTTAGATAATACCTGGTTAATTACACTAAGAAATAGGCTGATAGAGTCACAAACTAAGTGTATCTAGAACCTATGTTAGATTTTATTTCAATTTAATATTAGAATAAATATTATTCTCTCAAGTTCGAAGGAATAATAAGTATTCAGGTTATGTTTATCATAGATATTCAATCACTAGTTATTCAAGAGAATAAATATATGAGTTAAATTTGAAATAAATATTTATTCACAAGTTTAGTGAATATAATATTTATTTATTTATAAAATGAATAATGAATTTATATTTATTTATTTAAATAAATAGTCATTATTCAAGGTTTGATAAGTTATGAAGAAGATTAATAGATCAAGTTAAGGGTTTGCTGAAAATGATATATTTAATATAATTTAAATAAATATTAATTTTTTTATTTAAGAAATGATATTAATATTATCTACAGGTATTGTGTATATCAGGGAAATAAAAATATTATTATTATTATTCGATGTGGGATTTTCTAAGGATTTAGAGAATAATAAAGGTACCCTGTGCAATTATTTATGTTCTATCCTATAAATATAAACCTTGTTATATATTTTCTAGGTTGAGACCTTTTTATGTAAAAAAATCCATCTCTTAATAATTCTATAAACCTTGTTATATATTTTCGCATCAGTGCCCCCTTCCGATCAAGGTTTCTGGTGGGCTTCATTGGCCAGCGATGATGTGTTGGATGAAATGCTACTCTTAAAGTCTTGGTTTGTCTTGATTTGAGGCATGGTACGTGGTGTTGTCTCCCCTAGTGTGTCATCCCATGTCTTTTTATGATCTCCAGTGACTGTGATTTCAATGGAGAGGGTGCACTGGCCTCAGTGGATGTTCCATGTAGCCAATTGGATGTTCCTTGAAGCCTTTGTGGTGGGTGTGATAGGGGTGTGGCTCGAGGTGATCTGTGGAATCATACTTCAGGTTGATGGTTGATGCAAAAAGGGAGGCATCAGTTGGGTGTGGATCCTGATGCACTCCCTCTATTTTGGGACAGGTCTGTCCTTGGTTTAGATTCTTTAGCTAGCCCATTTTTTCCTTCTTTTGGAGCAGGCCTAGTCTAGGATTGGGTTTCAGGATAGGCCCACTTATGCTTTGTTTTTTTATCCCGGTTGATTGTTTGGTTCTCACTAAACCAAAAAGTGATTTATTTGAAAATTCAAAAAATGTTTCATGGTTTCTATAAGGATTATAAACTTGAATATTTTGACACAATAACAATAAGATAAGAAGAGGACAAATAATTTTATAGTGAATAAAAAATTACAAGTTAAGGTAATTCCTATTTAAGTAAATTAATAATAAATTTTATTTGAAATATATTATCTCATGGATTTCAATATTTTTATTTTTCAAGTCCTAGGTATAAATCCAAAAAAACCAAAAAAACTTTTTTGGGCATGGTCCCTACTTCTTTTGCTACACCCTAGAACCTTCATCCCTGTCATCCTGATTTCAATAAACATCATTCCTCAATTATCATTCTTCCCAAGTATCTTTTGTTTCATGCCTCTCAAAACACCATGACTCATATAGTTTTATCATTTAAAATCTCTACCAAGGCTTTACAATTCATTTAAATCCCATATTTGTTTCCCAAATCGCAGTCATATTTTAATACATATGATTAATACACCTCCTACACAAGCCATATTAAATGATAATCACTTAGGATATCATCACATGGTTTATATCATTCAGTATTCATTTTTTCATAATCATAACATTTAAGATATAGGGATACACACCATATTTACTCTGTGATAATATAAAACATAAAAAAAACAAATGTAATAAATTCTACCTCACTTTCCATTATGTCATGATGGAACCACTAACCATGCAAATTCCCAACACTCAATTCTCACATGAAAGTGATCACAAAATCTATTTAACCAACCTATTATCATGCCTAACCCATGCTACCATTATTATTATCCCACTAGCTCTATACTCTCAAGAAAAATCACTCAATATGGGCATCCAAAAAATCCTACCCTACATATATGACCACTCACACCATGAAGAACTATTTATGCTACCATTCATTAACATTCCCAAGGAACCCAAAATTCCTTACTCTAACCACTCTGGATTTTGAATATATATAATAATTTTATGTCTATATCAACCCATACACTAGACATTTCATTCCTACATCTATTAACATCATAGGTATATGATTTTAGTAGAAAATATGACCCATGAATTTGATTCTTGTACCTAGAACACACTCCATGATTACACTATATGTGTTAATCCATACTCAATACATCTTATAACTCCATAAAACCTTATCAAGTCATACATTAATGGAAGTTTGACTTATATCCATGGGAATATAGACATAGTTAGGCTTGATCATGGCTATAATCCACCTATATCCATGGTCAATCCCCTAGCCATGGCCATGGTCAACACCGACCATGGACATGGGTGGTTCCTCGAACAGCCTATTACTATAGTCAAGCCTGAATGTGGAAATAGGATTTCCCATGAAATTGTGAGAATAATATATCCCATGCAACTATATGAAAAATATTTCCCATGGTAATTTGCTTATAGCTATGGTAGATTTTAGATATAGGTTTCTGTGTGTGCATGTTACGTATATATACTGAAGAGGAGTGGTAGAGTTTGATGATGTTCTAAACCAGATACTTAGGGTTGAATCCCATTATGCCCTATTTTTTAATCTTTAACTATAGGAATGGTTCTCATGGATTTAGTATCCCATGGGTGTTAAGGCTATAGCCATAGGATTTTCTTAGGTAAATAGATCATGTGGAAAGTGGTAATAGCCCTAAGTTTATTACTATATAAATAGCCTCCATAATTTGACTAACCATGGATATAACTTATAGCTATAGTTATGGACCATGGATATATCCCAATTTTCCACTAGGTATGAAATGATATTCCCACCCATCTTAGGGTTTTTTCATAACACATGCATTCACACAGTCATCAACAAGTAGTAACACCCAAAAAACATTCATGTAGGGTTTAGTTAATTAACATTCTCCAAGTAATATATTCAATAAAACACTAAATAATTTATTATTGAATTTTAATTAACTAACCTCCACTTCCAAAACCATTTTCAAAATAGTTTCTTTAAAATATTTTTTATAAAATTCCTTTTTATATTCATATACAGTCACGCACATTTCATGTGAACTTATGTGCCAAGTATAATACCTGAACACATTACCCCTTACAACTCTAGGATAATATTAAACCAACTATAAATACATAAAATTAATAATTTTATCAAAACAACTCAACCATAATAAAAAAATGAAACAACTACAATCTCAAAACCTTAGTAACTTAGACTTCTACTATAGTAGTGTTTGTGATGTACATGCTCGGTGTTCATCCCAAATTATAAACAGTAATATATCCAACTACCATGACTCAAAATCATAATTAAAAATAAGAAAAAATGATCTGAATACCATTTTTAAGACCTTGATCTAAATGACCCAAAAAATAATCAGTTCGGAGAGGTCATGTCACCTCAATCACACCTCCCTATACACCAATGTTGAGAAAATACCTAAAGGTACCATTATGATGTTTTTAGGTTGTTGTTTTTATTGAAAATTTCATTTTATAAATTTATAGTGTGTTATTTTACTAGTTAGTCTAAAAAATCAGGATCATTTAGAGGTATTTGGGTTTTTCACAAAAAAATGGAAAAGGAAGGATTCTTGTGTAGAAAGTATACAAACCTTATAGCCAGTATAGGGACTATAAAAGGAGTTCCTGATAGTCAGTTAATGATAGAAAATGTGGTACGTTATAAGTTCCATCATATTTTAAGTACATAAATCCATGATTGAATTATAGAGAAGGTATTTTGGTAAAGTAATGGAGTTCAGGTAGCAAGTACACGGACTACATAGCAAGTATGTGGACCATATATGAGGTTTATAGAACTTAATTCAACTGAATAGAGGGTATGTGAGATATAAAGGTAGTTTTTATCTAAATTATTGAGAATGATGTACATTTTTGGGTTTTATCACATAATGAGTTTTTGAATCAATGGAAAAACCATGGAGAAGGAAATTTGATAAAGGCAAAGAGTTATTATGGGAGGTTTATTAAAATGCATCGAAAGTACATTGTGGTCTCATTTTTTGTGGCCATAAGGAAGTGATTTTGTCCAATTATGAAGGGATGTTATGGTACATGGTTTCTCAAATAATGATCACTACTTTCAAGGGATTTCACATAAGAATCAACAATAATTTCATGTTTAGCGGGTATTTTTGGTTTCTTTTCCTATATAAGGACCCCCACCAATTACTTCATTTAAGAGAGAAAAAATTATATTAGAATATCATCACTAGGTATTTTTCTAAGTCATAAGGGATTTCATGAAGGTAGTATGTGGTGAACAGTGTTCCACAGAGTCAGTGCACAGAGGAAGAGTTTTTTGAAGGAGTTTCGCAGAGGAGCAGTTCGTGAAGGAGGTACACAAAGGAAGCAATTCATAAAGGAGTTATATAGAAGATAATATCACAAAAAATGGAGGTATAGATAATTAAAGAGATTATATGAATATATTACACAGTGAACATTATTCCACCAAGATAGTACAGGGGGATTAGTTTGTGAAGGAATTTTATGTGAAGAAAAATTTATGTGGTAAAATATATTTCATCACTTGGATGAAAGAGGGACTTCATGTCACATAAATTTCAATGTGAACCAATTCATAGATAATATAGATCATTAGAATAATATTCTTAAGGGGAAATAAATTCAATTTATTTTATAGGATAATGATTTCTCAAGTGTTAATAGTTGTAAACCATGAGAGAAAGTGAGTCTGCTCCGAACATTATAACAGTAGTATGCTTTAGTGATTCTAGTACATTGAAACACTGCCTTTGCATGCTCCTTGGATTTTCCTAGTTATGGTTAACCAAGTAAAATTTTTGTATCTCTTTCATGATTTCATTTTAGTCTATATTATATTTCAATAAGAAGATAGAATATATATTTTTTAATAATTAAACAAGATCAAAACGAGAGTTATTTTAGTCCTATATACCCTGATTCACCCCAACCCACCTCTCAAGGTATTTAACCTAGTGAGGCCAACAATTGGCACCAAAGATAAAGTTTAAAGATATTTTTATTCTATCTCAGTTAAAAATATGATAATAGTTAATCAAAAAGGGATTCTATTATTTTAAGGAAATAACTTTCATCAATGGAATAATTGAATGCATCACTATTTCTAATCTTTAGGCATGGATGTGTGTACAGCTTCTATGTATAGAATTTTAGTCAGTATGGATAGTGGTTATTTATCAAAAGAAGACCCTAAAACTAGATATTAGAATCAAAGTAATCAACACTTTATGGAGGCTTTATCCAACATAATATACACAAAATTAATGTCATGTAAATCCTTTTAATCCATGTGGGAATAGTTGATTAATAATTACAAAGGTGATTTAAAAGTATGATAAGCTAAATTAAAATTTTTATGGAACAAATACAAGGACTTGAGGATTCATATGAATGACTATATTGATACATTATTTGATTGGGTGAGTGTTATTATAGAGGATATGTGTGTTATTGGAGAAACTCTTGATGATGTAAAGATAACTAAGCACATATTGAGGTGTTTTTTGTCCCAGTTCAATCCAAAAGTCTATATTATTGAGGATAAGGATATGAAGGTGTTAAAATTGAATATTATCTATAGTAATCTTGTTATATATGAAATGATAAATAATAATCATGAGGTTATAGAAAATTGGATGTCTAAGGAGGTTACTTTAAATGATATGAATAAGCTCACCATAAAGGATGGTCTAGAAGAAGAAGAGGTGGATGAACTCATGTCATTAATTCCCTTAAATATATAAATGGGGAAAGAAAATTTTAAAGGGAAACTTCCACTAATGTTATTTCAATGTGTAAATTTTGTAAATATTATATCAAAGTGTCTTAGAAAGTTTCAAGAGGATGATAGGGATGATGAAACTCCCATAAAGAAATATTTAGCCAATATGAAAGGTAAGAGAAGCACAAATCACAAATCCTTGAATAAGAATAACCTAATTAAATAGGATGATAATAGTATAGAATAAACTGAGGTGGAAGAGATTGAGGACTACAAACACAAAAAATAAGATGCTCTTGTGATTGTTGTAGGAAGTTATCAAACATGGGACAACAGAGATCTTAAAAATGGAGAAGTGGAAGGAAGAGTCTATCCCAAAGAAGATTTTGATGTTTCTCTTGAGTTAATATATGTTTAGAGAGATAAAACATAGAAATCCATTTGATTGTTTCATTATTCCAAATTATTTATAAAACATCAAGAAGAGGAGAAGTTTTATTTGAAGTTATAAATTGAGAAGTATAAATTTACAAAGATAGAAAACTAGGATAAGGTCATTGAGTACAATCTCAAAGATAAAGAACATACTAGGATTATTAATGGATTTACTAACATATTGAAATATCGGGTCAAATTTATAAAAGAGTTTTAAGATAAATTCATATTCCTAAAATAAAAAAGTAGAACATTAGGAGATACTCTTGACTCCTGGTATGATTTCAAGAAATTAGATAGCTCAAGAGACAAAAAAATGTGAAATTGGATCATAAAGGTCTTGAAAAATAAAAAAAAATAGGAGAAGAAAAATACATATCAAATTGAAAAATATGATATGGGACTTGATCACAAATAGAAAGTAGTGATGGTTGATGTCAGGCCATAAACACCCACTCTAAAGTTTAAGGTTGATTTGGGCATGACTTAGAATTAAAAAACATAGATAATACAAGAGTCATTTGGTTTTGTATTAAAGACACACTAGAATTAACATTTTATTAGGTTTTATTATTTTAAAAATATGAGATATTCTCAAGATGTTTGTTCCATAGCCAAAATCTACTAGAGTTAATAAGAGTAACATAGGTAGGAAAGTAGAGTTCAATATTATAGGCATGATTTTGATGGTCACTATTTATGGTGTGAATTATTTTTTTATATGGATAGGTATTGATCATCAAAAATGTAATGTAATGTTCTTATAAATATCCAATGTAGTCATATGCAATAGATAAAAGGATCATCAAGTGGAATAAAAATGAAAAATTGATTTTCATATTTTTAAGATGAAGTTATTCTACCATACCTTGAGGAAGATCAAATACATCAATCAATATCTTGTATAAAACCAGAGACATGGATTAAAAAGAAGAGAGATGAGAAGGTAGTGTTTATATATATTTACCTGAAATAATTTGATCTTATTGGTGTATAGATCCTTGAAAATAGATGTACTTCCCATATGGTGGGAAATGATGATCTTGTCACATGCATTAAGTACGATAAGGAAGGTGTCATCATATTTTGAAATGATAAAGGCTTGAATATTATTGATTCTGAGAAAGATAAATTTGGGGGGAATTATATGAGATGTATGTCTTGGTTATTGAATCCATCAATAAAAACTTTCTTAGTTTCAGTCAACTATGTGACTTTAGGAATTCCATAAAAAATACTAAAAATGTTAGTATCATCAAGGGAAATGATGGTGTGGTTGTGATTTAAGGGACTTTCATAATCATAAATCTCTATATTGTTAGTAGTGAATAAAAAATGTGTTTTATATCCAAGGAATAAGAAAATAGATTGTGTTATACATAACTTGTCTATTTGAGATAACAATCCTTGGAAGATCTGGTGAAAAATGATAGATCTTGAGATATCCCTAAACTATAACATGGTCATACACACACATGTGATGTTTGTCATAAAGGAAGATTTTTTGAAATATGTACAAGGAAAAAGAGTAAAATTATACAATGGTGATTAAATTAGTTAATATTGATGTGTGTAAACATATATCACCAAGATACATGGATGTGAAGATATATTACATTATTTTCATCGTTAAATTTAGTGGTATGTCATGGATAATGGTTAACACTCACAAGTATGAGGAGTTCAGTTTCATTACTCAGTATCTAAGAAACTCTGAGAAGATAATTGGGTAGAAAAATATTAATTTACAAAAAGATAATGGCATGGAGTTTAAAAACATCCGAGTAGATAATTATCTTGAAAAACATGGGGTAATAAACCATGTCTCAATAGTGATAACTCCTCATAAAAATGGTATGGTTGAAAGGGGAAACCAAATCATAAACAAAATGGATAGATTGGTGTTTATTGATAAATAAATACCAAAAATGTTTTGGAAGTAAATAGTCATGGAATCAGTATACACTTCCAACATAGATTTATTTTGTCTGAGGGAAGAAAAGACTCTATATGATATGTGGTATGGAAAGAATTCAATGTTTAAATAATTTGGAATCATCAAAAATAAGTGCTTTATCCTCAATAATAAAAATACAATAATTTTGAATCTCATAGAGGTAAAGGGTTTTTCCTTGGTTAATCATGTAATATAAAGAATATAAATGATTTAATAGGAGACTAGAAAAGGTTTTCAAGATAAATGACATCATTTTTTTAGAAAATGAACACATTTTTCTAAAAAATAGAAAAAATACTTAGGAGGATAGTGATGAAGAGTTGATCATATCAGGTGAATAACAAGGTTAAATGTTGATTCAGAAAAATACATTGATTAGAAGGAGAATAAATTTAGGCCTATATCTATATAGAAGTCAATACACAGGGATGAAATTGATAACTAGAATATCATCAATGATCTGATAGTGCCAGTATAGATGAAGAGAATTAAGTCTCTACAACAAATATTTTTTTATCTTAGGTATAGATGAAGTTATTTGAAGAAACTACTAAATATGAGAATTGGGTTTAGATTATGAAGAAAGAGATTGACCAAATCAAAAATAATCATACATGGAAATTGTTTTGAGGCCAAAAAATAAAAATTTCATCGGGACAAAATGGATTTTTTATAACAAACTAAATGAATGCTGAAAAGTGATTTGAAACAAGTCATGATTATTATGAAAGGGGTACTCCCAGATTCAGTTCATCAATATAGATGAGACATTAACACCTATGAAAAGGCTAGAAACAATTTATCTATCCTTATTTATGGTAGTGAAAAGGAAATTAAAGGTTTTACAGATGGATGTAAAGTCATAATTTCTAAATAAATTTCTTTAATAAGAGGTGTAAATTGAGAAACCATATGGTTTTCTCATTCATGAAGATGAGAATAAAGTTTTCTATCTAAAAAATAATTTTATGAGCTAAATTGTGCATCAAGATCGTGGTACTCAAGACTAGATCAATACTTGAAGAAACTTGATTTTCAACATGGTGGATTTGATTATAATATCTATGTTAACAATAAGAGTAATAAAATAATGATCATACTAGTATATATCGAAAACATAATCTTTAGTGGATTGAATGAATCATAGTAATTTTTATTATAGAATTCATGATGTGTGATTTTGAAATGTTGATTATTGGTGGATTTATGTTTTCCCTTGGTATGTAGGTGTTTCAAGGAAGGCATGGTACATTTATATCTTAGTCTAAATATTACAATGTGGTTTTAAGAAGATTTGGAATAGAGTATTCCAATGTGATGACAATAGTGGTTGTTACCTGGATTAAGTTTTCAATGGATGATGAAGGAAAAGCGGTCAATGTCATAGAATATTGCCAGGTCATTGGGAGATTATTGTATATAATAATTACATGACTAGATATTATGTTTACCACTTGTCAAGTTTTGATGTGTCAAAGTAATTAAAAATAAATCCACTTGCTAATGGTGAAGTTAATACTGTGATATATCAAAGGCATAATGGATTTTTAATTACTTTACAATAAATTATTAGAACCAGATTTGTTGGGATATACAGATGTTGATTGAGTTTGTTAAGAAGATAAAATAAATTCAACATTAGGTGGTGTAATTTATCTTGTTGGTTTGTGTATTTCTTACATGATAATGAAACAAGACTGCATTTCATTAAGCACTATAGAATCTGAATATATAGTAGCCACTCAAGATTCTATGTTACTATTTTGGATGAAGTGGCATCTTGAATATATGGGAGTTGAGTTAAAGTCTCCTAACAGAATCAATTGTGATAATTCAAGTGTTATAAATCTTATAAAAAATATATTGCATCACTCAAGGAGAAAGCACATTAAAATTAAGTATCATTTTATTAAGGATAAAGTGAGGCATGGGATAGTGATATTGAATTATATACCCACTAAACTTTAGTTTGTAGACATCATTACAAAATCCTTACCAAAATAATAATTTTGAATGGAATCAGCTGGCTCTTTGAGTCCATTCGTCCCCCACACTTAAATAGTGTAGTTGTGGATCCTCTACTCCTTAGACTATAAAGAATTGAACTTTAGGTTTGTTAACAAAGGGCTAGAATTATTTTCTATAAAATATGAATTGATTTCTCAACCCTTCTATAGGGAGAGTAACATTAATAAAGGGGGATAGATCTTCTATGATAAATTATATGGAGAAAGGATATGGGGATAGTAGTAAAACATGTCGATACTAAAGTTGTTTTTTCATCACATACAAATCATGAATGTGGTGTAAGGATAAACTTTGAGTTTGTGATGAAATTAGTAACCATGTGTGGTTTTGGAAGTGATCTCAATATATGGACATGATTCAATAATCGGTATCATTCATCCATATGTATCGAGAATGAAGTGATTCATGATGAGATTTGCATGATACTCTTTTTCATCACACTGATCTTGGATCATGTGTTCTTAGAGTACGAGTTGAGTAATTGTTTGATATTTATCTAGAGTTTCATAAGGGAAATTATTTTTTTAATAATGAAGTGTGTAGGGTTTTTAAATATATTTTTTTGTTTTGAAGTGTTTTCAACAAACCCAAATAGGGATATTATTAAGTAAAATCCCTTAAGGTGTCATTTTGATGTTTTTGGGTTGTTTTTTTACTAACAAGCTTATTTGAAAAATTTCTAATGTGTTTTTTGACTACATGGGTTGAAAATTATTTTAGACTCATTTTGAGATATTCAAGTTTTGTACTGAAATTTGGAAAGGGAAGGATTTTCACATAGAAATTATGTAGACTACGTAACATGTATACAGACCATTAAGGGAGTTTGTGGTAGTCAGTTCACAATTGAAAAGGAAATACCCAAAAATTTCTATTATATAAAAATTACATGAATCCATGGTAGAATCATGATGAAGGAATTTTGGTAAATGAGCAAAGTTTGTATAGAAAGTACACAAACTGCATAACAAGTATGCAGACTGCATAGAAGATTTGTAGCACTTTTCAAAACCACATAGCAGGTACATAGCCCATGAAGGGAATTTATGGTTGAAATCTTGTGAACATAATATGTGGTGGGGTTTTTTCATATATGGAGTTTTTGAATCCATGTAAAAACCATAGAGAATGAAATTTGGAAAATTCAAGGAGTTCATGTAGGTGGTTTGTAAAACTGCATAACTAGTACATGGCAGTCACATCATTTGTAGACATAAGGTGGTGATTTTGACTAATCTTAAAGGGGGTTATAGGTATGCAGTGTTATAAAGGAGTATCAGTACACATAAGGGAGTTTGTGGAGGTTTGAATGGTAATTTCATGTAAAATGAATTTTTTGGGTTTCTTTTCTTATATAAGGATCCCCTAATCACTTCATTTGGGAGAGCGAAAAATTAACTCATAGGATAATTATTGGGAAATTTTCCAAGTATAAGGGGAGTTTTTGAAGGTATTACATGGTGAAAAATTATCTGTACAATTAGTACATGGAGGAAGAAATTCACAAAGTAGGTTCATCAAGGAGCGTTTCATGAAAGAGGTACATGAAGAAATTATTTTAAAATGGTCTATGATGATATTGTGCATAGGTGGTCCACATAGGGTATTTGTGAAGTAGAAACTCTCAAATGATGTTCAAAAAGGATAATATTATGAAGGAGATTCTACAAAGGTAGTATGAAATGTGTTGTGTTCTATAAAGTCAGTATGTGGTGAATAGTGTTCTGGAAAGAGAGTATACAGAGGAGTAGTTTGTGATGAAATTTTCTATGAATTAAAATTTTCATGGTAAATTTTATTTTATATCTCAAATTAAAATGACCTTCATGTCACACTCATTTTAGTGTGAACTAATTTAGAGGTAATACAGATCATCAGAAGAATATTCTAGAGAAGAATTTTATTCACTTCAGTTGATAGGATAGTGATTCCTAAAGTGTGAATGGTTTTAAACTGGGAGGGACAGTGAGTACACTTTGAATATTGTAACATAAGTTCATTTTAGTAATTCTAGTAAATTAAAACATTTCCTTTTTATTCTCCTTGGATTAGCCTGGTTAGGTTAAACTGTGTAAAATTGTTTCATCTCTTGCTTGATTTCATTTTATTTTATATTATGATGTTATAATATGATAGAAGAGAGTTTTGTTTAATGATGAAATGTGATCAAAAGGGTATTTTTTTAATCCTTCATTCCCTAATTTACCCCTCCCACCTATAAGAGTATTTAACCTAGTGGGGCCAACAACTAGAGGTCACCATCTAGTGGTGAGGGTTTAATCTATACACTATGGAAACTATACTATATGTATCATAACTATACAATAAAATAAACTAATTGAATCATAAAAAATCAACAAAAAATAATATCAAATTATAGCTAAATGTTATCCATAACAAAAAAAAATCATTACATGATGTAATGCAATGAAACCCATGATATAAATACATATAAAAATCATAAATGATTTGGGTTTCCCTTAGTGAGTTGATCATATATATGTAAATACATAATATAAATGAACAAAATGAAATCAGATACTCAGTTTCAAATCCAATCCTTGACCTCACCTCAGAACTACTCTCATCCTTAGTTGAGCTACTTCAGCTTCAACTCGATCAATAGACCATTATCTTTTCCTATATCTCAAACATAATAAAATCATATCTATAGTGCACATGCAATGTTTGAGTATGAAACTCAGTAGGCCACCACCAATGAGGCCCCAAAAAGATACCACAATTCATATGTGTGAGTGTATGTGAAAGAAATAAGTAAAGTTATAACACATAGCATGGAACACATGATCTGAGTGGTTACATGCTAAAAATACCACCATAATGCTTTCCCCTACCTACTTTTTCTACTTCTAGTGAATGGGATCATCATACATGGAAATTCATATCATGGTAAACCTAATACACAGGCTCATTCTCTAATGTTCCTAATAATATGATGATAATTCATAATAATGGGAATGTCTTATGCCTATAATAATAGAATGAGTATTAGTAATAATGGGAATATTATATTATCATCACAACAAGACAAGAATCCATAATAATAAGAATATTTAATGTCAATATTAATGGGAAGATCATATGTACTAATGAAAATATCTAATGTCCATAATAATGGGATGAGTATCTTTAATAATAGAAATATAGAATGTCTATAATAATAAGATGATAATTTATAATAATGTAAATATATGATCCTAATGTACCATGATTATATCCCTTGACAATTCCCCAAAGGATCCTTTATATTTCAAAATTTGATTCAAACTTATCCCTTGACCATTAAACCATCCTTACTAATTTCATGTACATGGTCTCATCCATCTAAGGAATGGTACATGTTAATAATGATCATCACCCAGATAATCACTCACCTCATGGGTCATAACCCATTTCTACACCTTGACCCTTAAGTAAAACTAGGCTTTATAGCAAGCTAAACTCTTCCATTATCCTCAAAAAAACTCACCCAGTCTCGAAGGACTTAGTCAGTTCTCAAACCATCCCTCATTCGTCGCTAAAGAGAATTTACAACTCCAAAGTCTTCCTTCTTAATCTACCATATTCTAAGACTCTTGGTAAAACTTTTCATTAAATGAAAATGTCATGGTACACTCTAAATGGTTCATTCAAATTCAATGTATCTCACTCTATTAAAACCCTTGGACATTCTTCAAGAACCACCACTAGCCTCAATAATTCTCTAACCACCAACTCATTCCATGATAAATAATCACTAATAAGGTGATTTCCCCAAGTCTTGAGACTACACCTTGATATTTACATGAATCATAACCAACTTGATGATCCCATCACTAAGCTCTTAATCACATAACATATTTCTATAGAAACCCCTCACTCAACCTTAAGAGGCCAACTAACCCCCCTTTCACTCTACATTACACTTTTATATTTATTGTGTGTCTTTCCTAACAACCAATCAAATAATCGCAAGATTAAATGATTTCAAAGTGATTCCGAGTACATTTTGATGTATTCGAAGAGTTTATTATGTGCCTAATATGTTTTACATATTCATCACACAAACTCAATCCCTCTTGGATTATAGCGACCCATACTTTACATACATGGTTAATACTTCAAAATTGATGCATACTTATTACAACATATAACAAAACCATGAAAGGATCGTATAGGTATAGTGTCTTTAGAAACTAGGAAACATAAACAACTAGTTCATAAAGAATCTACATTGTCTCCCATTTATTTCATCATATCTATAGTCCCTTTTTGGCAAATCTTACTTAATAACATTCTTCCTGACCTGGGGAAAGAAAAAATACAAAAGGGTGAGCTCAAATGCTCGGTAAGGGTAAACAAAATAAATATAAATCACATCAAATTCATAAGAACATAACATTTTGGAAATCTTACCCTGCAAAAGAGATCATAATTTAATAACAAGGGATAAATAATGGTAGTGAAATGTAATCCCAATAATCATAACTTAAAACATGAAACTTTGTGTCATACACATATAATCATAGAGAATCATTTCTTATTATTCAAGACTCATTGCAAAGACTATCTTAGTGGACAAAGTCCATTTCTGAACCGAGTTCACTCCTCGTTTCAGTCCTGTTTCACTGAACCGGTTTAACCTACCGTTATAGCCATGTCTATCTCATGAGATATAAAATCTTTACCCAATGCATTGTAGGGAGATATAGGTCCCACCCATCTCATAATGATACCATTCTTATGTGTTCCACAAAATCATAAACCATACATCATAGCATAACCCATGTAATAAAAATGGAAATCTTAAACATCGTGACATCATAAAACAATTCATATAAGATAAAGGAATTCATAAAAATATTTCCATCACAACATAATAAAATAAATTTAATAATATGGATAGAAACAGAACCCTATATTATCTTATATGGAAAATAATTTTGATAAAACACTTGAACTTCATTCTTGAGGAAAATATCCTTTCTACTTCAAAAACATTTTTCCTTTCTTAACATGTCATACAATTTTAAAATAAAAGAAGTTGATTAAAAATAAACTTGAAAACTTTTAAAGGAATATTCTTGCAAATAATCTTTTAAAAATCCATTCATGCCGTATAAGTTAAAAAAATATTATTCTCGTTCTTTTGTCGGAAAAGTCAAAAAGTACCTCGTACGAAAAACGACAAAAGATTCATTTCATATCTTTTACTAAAAACTCACCGAAGGTTAAAATTGGATTTAAACAATTGTAGAAGGATATAAATAATATTAAATAATGAGGAAACATGGATGTGGATGATAAATATTCCCCAGTAAATTCTGAAGTATAAACAATCTCGGATAAAAATTGAGATTGCGAGATTGTCCCTTACCTTAGGTCCAATTTGCTTCGTAAGTGTCTGAACCTCCTGTATAATGATTTAAATAATGTTATTGACTTATTACAGAATCATACTTATTGTTATGATATCATATATTTTCATATTATTAGCTTCTTATTATTAATATTTCATTATTACTTGTTATTCGGGTGTTTATTACTTTTTGTTCTTATGCGTGTTTTGTCGAATAAATTCTTATTATTCTCTTTAGGTTATAGATACCTAATTTCAAGAATGGTATTATTGTACTATATATCATATTTATTCATTCAATTCATTTATATAATCATTATTCAATGAAGATCATGTAGAACGAATCGCATCACATCGTGGAGATGGTATTCCGTACGTACGCATGAGCGATGATATCATTCCCATGATCGTGGAATTGTATTGGAGTGTATGTATACTATTTTAGAATCAATAAAACTTTAAAATAATCATATATAGTTATTTATTTGCACCATTATACACATCCAAGTAAGGTGGTGATGGAAAATAGATTACACCACGGCGTGGAGACAGTATTTCGTACGTACGCACGCGCGGTGATTTCGTTTTTCGTAGGATGGATAGATGGTGAAATAGGGTTGTTTCATACTTATAATAACATATAAGTATATGAGTGATACTTATGTTATTAATTCATAATTAAACAACTAAATAACAAGAAGTGGAAGAAGATATAAAGTTGAAAGAATCGGTAATGGACATTACCTCTTCTTTGAAGCGCCTCTTTGAGACCTCCTCTTAGGGCACTACAATTGGTCTTTGAAGAAGACCAGGACCTCTAGGATGTTTCTAGGGATGTTGGGAAGTGAAATGGAAAGGGATTGTCCGAGATTGAAGGCTCAAATTGGTGTTAGGAGGAGAGGGAGGAGGTTCCCTTTTATAAGGGAGGAGAGGGGCACCTTTGGAAATATAAGAAATATTAGTTTATATTAAATCCCAACCCCACTTAAAAACTTCCAAAATGACTCATATATGAAGATTAGATGAGATAGGGTTGTAATATCATCAACCAATAAAATTTAGACATGTTAGGAATTTATTTTAAACATTATCAACTTTATTTATCCTTATTTATCAATTTAATTTTATTTGTGGTAATAATATTCTAAATTTTAAATTATTATAAATAATTACATATGTGTTGTGAATTTTTCATAATTTGAAACTTTATGACATTTTAGACCATATAAATTTTAATTTATAATTTTTTAAATATTTTTCTGATTTTTAAACAATTTTATAATATGTTATATTTATAAAATAACAATAGTTTCAATTTTGACACTATTCATTTATTTGAATTTAAATAAAATATATACAGAAGATATGTTCGAACTAAAAGCTTTAATAGATCTATAAAATGTCATGTGTATATATAAAATTAGTGGAGAACATTAAATAGTTCATATAATATTTATTTTAATATTTTTAAAACCATTTATTTGATATTTTAATTAATAAAATAATTTCAACATCACTATTGTGTCATAATTAATGATAATTATTTAATCCCTAAAAATTATAAATAAATTTCTATGATGTAGATAATTGTATTATATTTCTGGAGACTATTCATTTTCAGAGTTTCATTAAGTTTATCACTAAATTTAAATTATTATACTTATAATATTTAAGAAAGTGACATGTTGTCACATTCTTTGGTTTTAATAATAATTAAATTATTTTCATGGACAAAAGTCCATTAAATGAATCTAATCCGACCCTTAGGTGATATGGGTCGACTTTTAGTCTTCCAATAGGATTTTGACAGGTGTTAGGGTAATTTTATAATCTTATATTTACCCTTAATTTCCCGATTTACCTTTAACTATGGCAAATAAAATTTACCGTAGTTACTATTCATAATGCCCAAAAATAAAAAAGTAGCCTATTAACATAATTTTGACCCGCTAATTCCAAATATGGAATCCATTTTTCAAAATTCAAAACACATAAGTTGCAGTAATTAATTTAAAATAAATCTCGTTGTTAAGAAAACGGGTTTTAGAAGTTAAAACATTGCCAAAGATTGAAATGTTTTTACCTATGAATTCAATGTAAAATTAATGCTAATGACATACATTATATTAAATGGTAAAAATATATTCTATTTATACTTTAAAACCACTCAATATTATAATTTAACCATATAAATTATCTCAATGGAAAAAGTTGTTTTTAATTAAAAATTAGCGTATTTTTACTATTCATCAAAATATGAAAGTTATCAGAAAAATATCAAAAATTTATCCAAAGTAAATTTTTATATATTGATTCAAAATAAGAATTTTATTTTGTCAAATTGAACTTATAAACGTTGGAAAAACTATATTTAATGTGGGTACGCCATCAAAAGGCAGCAAAACTACATTTTTTGAAAAATACTTATTTTACCCGAAAAATTTATTTTGTTCTCTTACCATGTTCTAGAAAATGTGTAAGATGAATAATAATGTTATAAAATTCAAAATGTAGTTAATACTATTCATAACGGCTAGTCCATAATAATATATCTTTGTTTAGTGAAACCTGGTATTGCGTACTACACACGCTATCGAGGAAGGTCGTGATTGTGTGTAATGCAAGACAAGTCCATATTGTGTGCTGTGAAAGATTCCTTTGGTGTTGCGTATAACATAAGACATAAAAAAGTATTTCTCATAAAATCTCAGGGTGTTACATTCTACGCCCCTTAAAATGAATTTCGCCCTCGAAATTCGTCACTTCATTGCAAATAGATAAGGATGCCTCTCCCTCATCATATCCTCAAGTTCTCATGTAGCTTATTCTAATTGGTGGTTCCTCCATAAAACTTTCACCAAGCGAGTGGTCTTGTTCTGTAGGACTTTTTCGCTATGATCCAGAATCTATATCGGCTATTCTTCATAAGAAATATTTTGCTCCAGCGGTACAACTTCTGAGCTAAGTACATGTGAAGGATCAGGTATGTACTTTCTCAGGAGAGATACATGGAACACATCATGAACTTGAGAGAGATTCGGTGGAAGCGTCAATCGGTAAGATACCTTCCCAACACGATCCATAATTTCAAAAGGACTGATATATCTAGGGTTCAACTTTCCCTTCTTTCCAAATCTCAGGACCCTCTTCCATGGAGATATTCGTAAGAACACTTTATCACCCACTTCAAACTCTAGGTCTTTTCTTCGGTTGTCAGCATAACTTTTTTGTCGACTCTGAGCTGCTCTTATGTGTTGTTGAATAGATCTGACCTTTTCTACCATTTCATCAACAAGATCAGGTCCTAATAGCTTTCTTTCCCCAACTTCATCTCAGCAAGTTGGAGTCCTGCATTTCTTTCCATAGAGAGCTTCATAAGGAGCCATATGAATACTGGAGTGAAAGCTATTATTATAAGAAAATTACACCAAAGGTAGGTGTTGATCCCAACCACCTTTGAAATCTATAGAGCGAGCTCTCAACATATCTTCTAGAGTTTGAATTGTCCTCTCAGACTGACCGTCTGTCTGAGGATGATAAGCAGTGATGAAACTCAACTCTGTATCCAGAGTATGCTGAAGACTTTGCTAGAATTTCGAGGTAAACCTCGGATCCCGATCAGATATAATGGAAAGTGGTAGTCCATGAAATCTTACCACTTCCTTTACATATATCCCGGCAAGCTGATCTAGAGATAAATCCTCTCTAATAGCAATGAAGTGTGCAGACTTTGTAAGATGATCAACTATGACCCAAATAGCATTATTGCCTTTGGATGTTTTAGGAAGTCTAGTGACAAAGTCCATAGTGATGTTTTCCCATTTCCATTCTGGTATGGGTAATAGTTGTAACATCCCCTTAGACTTCTGTCTCTCAGCTTTAACTTGCTGACAAACCAAGCATCGAGAGACATATTCAGCAACATCTCTTTTCATGTCATCCCACCAGAAGTACTCTTTCAGGTCCCTATACATCTTTGTACTTCTAGGATGAATAGATAATGAAGAACTATGAGCCTCATCCAGTAGCTCCTTCTTTAATTTGGGGATGGGAGGAACACAAACCCGATTCCTGAACTTTATTATCCCATCAAAATCAAGGTTGAATTTAGGAACATTTATCACCTTCTTTTGTAACTCGACATCTTCTTTCTATGCCTCTTTAATCTTCACATGTATAGATGGTTGAACATTCATTTGAGAAAGATAAGATTTCTCCCCTTCCATTAAAATTCCAATATCCATCCTTTATAAATCCATAAATATTGGATCTTTTGTGATCCTCGTCATGGATAAGCTAGCATGGTCTTGTCGACTTAATGCGTCTGCTACCTTGTTTTCTTTCCCAGGGTGGTAATGAATTGAGCAGTCGTAATCCTTAATCAGCTCCAACCATCTTATTTGACACATATTCAGCTCCTTTTGTGTGAAAATATACTTTAAACTTTTATGATCAGTATAAATATCACACCTTTCACCATAAAGGTAATGCCTCCAAATATTTAATGCAAAGATTACCGCAGCTAACTCTAAATCATGAGTTGGGTAATTTTTCTCATTGATTTTCAACTGTCGTGAGGCATAAGCTATCACCATATCATTTTGCATGAGAACACACCCCAATCCCTTATTGGATGCATCACTGTAGATCACAAACTTTTCTCCACTACAAGGTAGTGTGAGCACAGGTGCACTGGCTAACCTTTTTTTTAGCTCTTTGAAATTCTCTTCACATTCCTCCATCCAAACAAACTTAACTCCTTTTCGAGTCAACTTGGTGAGTGGGTTAGATAACCTTGAAAAATATTTCACAAAACGTCAGTAATATCCAGCCAAACCAAGAAAACTTCGGATCTCAGTTACTGTTGTTGGTCTTGACCATCTTTCGATAACCTCTGTTTTTACTGGATCCACAGATACCCCCTCTTTTGAGATTATGTGACCCAAAAATGAAACTTTTTGAAGCTAAAATTCACACTTGGTAAATTTGGCATAAAGATTCTCCTTTCTTAGGGTCTTTAATACAATTCTCAAGTGATCTTCATGTTCTTCCTTTCTCTTTGAATAGAAAACAATATCATCTATAAAGACTACCAAAAACTGATCAAGATAGTCTCTAAAGACTCTATTCATCAGATCCATGAAGATATCAGGGGAATTAGTAAGACCAAATGGAATCGCTATAAATTCATAGTGTCCATACCTTGTACGGAAAGTCGTCTTTGGTATATCCTCCCTTTTGACCCTTAATTGATGATACCCTGAACAAAGATAAATCTTGGAAAAGTATTGAGCTCCACGTAGTTGGTCAAATAGGTCATCAATGCATGGGAGAGTATATTTGTTCTTGATAGTGATCTTGTTAAGTTCTTGATAATCAATGCAAAGTCTCATTGATCCATCTTTCTTCTTAACAAATAGAACAGGTGCTCCCCAAGGTGACACACTAGGGCGTATGAATCCTTTATCAAGATTCTCTTGGAGTTGCTTCTTCAATTCCTGCAACTCAATTGGGGCCATTCTATAAGGTGTCTTGAAATAGGCAAAGCACCCGGTACAAAATCTATTGAAAACTCAACTTCACGATTTGGTGGAAGACCTGGAAATTACTGTATAAAGACATCATCAAATTCTCGTACAATGGGAATATTATTAATCATGAGTTTCTCTCCAACCATTTGAGATAAATAACCTTCATTTAGTGGAATCAAGACCCATAAGATGGAATAAATTTCCACTGGAAGGTTATGTTCATCCTTGCATCGATAGACGATCATAGATTGATCTGTAATATGAAATGTGACTTCCCTTATTTGGAAATTGATATGATATCCATATAAAGAAATCTAATCCATGCCAATAATCACATTAAATTCCACTATAGGAAGGATCACATGATTTTCAGGAATTACTTTCCCACAAACTTCAATCAGAGAAGAATTGTAAACTTTTGATGTGACTGTTGTGCCATTAGGAGTTTTCATAGCCAACTCAACATCTAATTGTTGAGGTAATACGGCGATACCCTTAGAAAATTATTCATAAATAAAAGAGTGGTTGGATCCAGAATCAAATAAAACATTTTCTACTTTAGAGTGGATGGTAAGTGTACCTCTCACCACTTCATTGTCGTACTCCACATCGCCGATAGTAATTGCATGTGACTTTCCTTTATCTTTGGCCTTAAGAGTTTGTTGAAGTTGATCATCATCATCAATCCTTGGATTTGGGAATTGATTGGCATAATTCCCCATATCCTTGCACTTGAAACATTGAAGTGTAGTAGGTTCATTCTGTGTATCCATTCCTTTGTTTGCATCATTAGACATCTTCTTCCCATTATTTTGACATTCAATTTCCCGATGACCTTCTTTTCCAAACTTAAAACATTTTCTTGTCCCCTTAAGACAATTTCCTCCATGTTTCTTTCCACACTTTGAGCATAAGGGAAAACTCATCTTCTTTTCAGTGTGGTCTTTAGATTTTACTTTGAATTCCATTTTCCTCTTCTTATCAAACCCGTGTGACTGATGGGTTACACCAATCTCTATCTCAACCTTGAGAGCACATCAAAAAATTTCCTCATAGCTATTGAAGTCCCTTATGGATAACGCCCTTCGAAGACTTGGTTTTAAGCCACTAAAGAATCGATCGATCTTACTCTCAGGTTGGATAATAATTCTGGAAGCGTACCTTGCAAGTCTTGTAAAATTTTCTTCGTAAGTACCAACGGATTCATCATCCTTTTGCTTCAGTTCAAGAAACTCCTTCTCCATCTTTGTTCAAAGAATATGAGGGAAATAATTATTGAAAAATAAGTTCTTGAACTCGTCACATTCCATGGACTCAATTTCATCCCTTTACCTCGTATTCTTAATAAGATTCCACCATTGATCAGCATCACCTTCCAAACGATACACTGCTAAGATGACTTTATCATGTTCAGAACATTGAAGAACTGAAAATATCTTTTCAGTGGTACTGATCCATTGTTCATCCACTAATGGATCAGAAGACCCGCTGAATGAAGGTGGACGCTACCTCATGAAGGATTCAATAGAATGTTGCTCCTTCCTTTGCTCATTTGGAAGTCCTGCATGATTCATAGCTTGAGAAAGTTGTGTGAGCATGGCTAAAAGATTTTGCATTCCAGCTCCCATAACGTTTGGTTTCTCAGGGGGACAATCATTTCATTTCCCATCGCATTCTGCATTAACACGGTTCTTTCGGGTTCCAGCCATTGACTAAAACCAAGAAGAATAGTGTGAGCAACACTAATTATAATAGGAAAACCACATAATCAAGAATAAAATTTTACAATTAAGGTCTTATCATAGGTTGTTCATGGCCATTTCTAAAACACTAATATTGGGTTCTATGCTTAGACATATCCTTAGGTTTCTTACTAAGGCTTTCACATCCTAGTTTCCAAAGGTTGACTATACCTTTCCTCTGATATCAACTATAGCGACCCATACTTTACATAAATGGTTAATACTTAAAAATTGAAGCATAATTATTACAACATATAAGAAAACCATGAAAGGACCGTATAGGTATAGTGTCTTTAGAAACTGGGAAACATAAACAATTGGTTCATAAAGAATCTACACTTCCTCCCATTTATTTCATCATATCTATAGTCCCTTTTTGGCATATCTTACTTAATAACCTTCTTCCTGAACTGGGGAAATAAAACATACAAAAGGGTGAGCTCAAATTCTCAGTAAGGGTAAACAAAATAAATATCAATCACATAAAATTCATAAGAACATAACATTTTGGAAATCTTACCCCGCAAAAGAGATCATAATTTAATAACATGGGATAAATCATGGTAGTGAAATATAATCCCAATAACCATAACTTAAAACATGAAACTTTGTGTAATACACACATAATCATAGAGAATCATTTCTTATTAGTCAAGACTCATTTCCAAGACTATCTTAGTGGACACAGTCCATTTCTAAACCAAGTTCACTCCTTGTTTCAGTCCTGTTTCACTGAACTGGTTTAACCTACCATTCCAGCCATGTCTATCTCATGAGATATAAAATATTTACCCAATGCATTGGAGGGAGATATAGGTCCCACCCATCTCATAATGATACCATTCTTATGTGTTCCACAAAATCATTAACCATGCATCATAGCATAACCCATGTAATAAAAATGGGAATCTTAAACATCATGACATCATAAAACAATTCATATAAGATAAAGAAATTAATAAAAATATTTCCATCACAACATAATCAAATCAATGTAATAATAGGGATAGAAACAGAACCCTATATTATCTTAGATGTAAAATAATTTTGATAAAACACTTGAGCTCCATTCTTGAGGAAAATATCCTTTCTACTTCAAAAATATTTTTCCTTTCTTAACATGTCATAAAATTTTAAACTAAAAGAATTTGATTAAAAATAAACTTGAAAACTTTTAAAGGAATATTCTTGCAAATAATGTTTTAAAAATCCATTCATTCCGTATAAGTTAAAAAAACATTCTTCTTGTACTTTTGTTAGAAAATTCAAAAAGTACCTCGTACGAAAAACGACAAAAGATTCCTTTCATATCTTTTACTAAAAACTCAAAAAAGGGTAAAATTGTATTTAAACAATTGTATGAGGATATAAATAATATTTCATATTGAGGAAACATGGATGTGGATGATAAATATTCCCCAGTAAATTCTGAAGTATAAACAATCTCGGATAAAAATTGAGATTGCGATATTGTCCCTTACCTTAGGTCTGATTTGCTTCGTAAGTGTCTGAACCTCCTGTATAATTATTTAAATAATGTTATTGACTTATTCTATAATCATACTTATTGTTATTATATCATATATGATCATATTATTAGCTTCTTATTAGTAATATTTCATTACTACTTGTTATTTGGGTGTTTATTACTTTTTGTTCTTATGCGTGTTTTATCGAATAAATTCTTATTATTATATTTAGGTTATAGATACCTCATTTCCAGAATGGTATTAGTGTACTATATATCATATTTATTCATTCAATTAATTTATATAATCATTATTCAATGAAGATCATGTAGTACGAATCGCATCACATCGTGGAGACGGTATTCCGTATGTACGCACGAGCGATGATATCGTTCCCATGATCATGGAATTGTATTGGAGTGTATGTATACTATTTAAGAATCAATACCACTTTATAATAATTATATATAGTTATTTATTTGCACCATTATACCCATAAAAGTAAGGTGGTGATGGAAAATAGATTACACCACGGCGTGGAGACGGTATTTCGTACGTACGCACGCGCGGTGATTTCGTTTTCCATAGGATGGATAGATGGTGAAATAGGGTTTTTTCATACTTATAATAACATATAAGTATATGATTGATACTGATGTTATTAATTCATAATGAAACAACTAAAGAAGAAGAAGTGTAAGAAGAAATAAAGTTGAAATAATCGGTAACGGACATTACCTCTTCTTTGAAGCGCCTCTTTGAGACCTCCTCTTAGGGCACTAAAATTGGTCTTTGAAGAAGACCAGGACCTCTAGGATGTTTCTAGGGAAGTTGGGAAGTGAAATGGGCAGGGATTGGTCGATATTGAAGGCTAAAATTGGTGTGATGAGGAGAGGGAGGAGGTGCCCTTTTATAAGGGAGGAGAGGGGCACCTTTGGAAATATAGGAAATATTAGTTTATATTAAATCTCAACCCCACTTAAAAACTTCCAAAATGACTCATATCCGAAGATTATATGAGATAGGTTTGTAATCTCATCAACCAATAAAATTTAGACATGTTAGGAAATTATTTTAAACATTATCAACTTGATTTATCCTTATTTATCAATTTAATTTTATTTGTGGTAATAATATTCTAAATTTTAAATTATTATAAATAATTACATATGTGTTGTGAATTTTCCATAATTTGACACTTTATAACATTTTAGACCATATAAATTTTAATTTCTAATTTTTAAATATTTTTGTGATTTTTAAACAATGTTATAATATGTTATATTTATAAAATAACAATAGTGTCAATTTTGACACTATTCATTTATTTGAATTTAAATAAAATATATACAGAAGATATGTTCAAAATAAAAGCTTTAATAGATCCATAAAATGTAATATGTATCTATAAAATTAGTGGAGCACATTAAATAGTTCATATAATATTTATTTTAATATTTTTAAAACCATTTATTTGATATTTTAATTAATAAAATAATTTCAACATCACTATTGTGTCATAATTAATGATAATTATTTAATCCCTAAAAATTCTAAATAAATTTCTATGATGTAGATAATTGTATTATCTTTCTATATACTATTCATTTTTGGAGTTTCATTAATTTTATAACTAAATTAAAATTATTATACTTATAAGATTTAAGAAAGTGACATGTTGTCACATTCTTTGGTTTTAATAATAATTAAATTATTTTCATGGAAAAAAGTCCATTAAATGAATCTAATCCGACCCTTAGGTGATATGGGTCGACTTTTAGTCTTCCAATAGGATTTTGGAAGGTGTTAGGGTAATTTTATAATCTTATATTTACCCTTAATTACCCGATTTACTTTTAACTATGGTAAATAAAATTTACCGTAGTTACTATTCATAATGCCCAAAAATAAAAAAGTATCCTATTAACATAATTTGGACCCACTGATTCCAAATATGGAATCCATTTTTCAAAATTCAAAACACATAAGTTGCAGTAATTAATTTAATATAAATCCCGTTGTTAAGAAAACGGGTTTTAGAAGTTTTTTTTTAGAAGGTGGTGCCTCAATCAAAGACTGAGGCACAAATTATTTTATAAAAAAAAGGGAAGCTACAAAAGTCTGAAAGAAGGAATTCGGGTTTTAGAAGTTAAAACATTGCCAAAGATTGAAATGTTTTTACCTATGAATTCAATGTGAAATTAATGCTAATGACATGCATTATATTAAATGGTAAAAATATATTATATTTATACTTTAAAACCATTAAATGTTATAATTTAACCATATAAATTATCTCAATGGAAAAAGTTGTTTTTAATTAAAAATTAGCATGTTTTTACTATTCATCAAAATATGAAAGTTATCATAAAAATATCAAAAATTTATCCAAAGTAAATTTTTATATCCTGATTCAAAAGAAGAATTTTATTTTGTCAAATTGAACTTATAAACGTGTCAAAAACTATATTTAATGTGGGTGCGCCATCAAAAGGTGGCAAAACTGCATTTTTTGAAAAATACTTATTTTACCCGAAAAAATTATTTTGTTCTCTTACCATGTTCTAGAAAATGTGTAAGATGAATAATAATGTTATAAAATTTAAAATGTAGTTAATACTATTCATAACGGCTAGTCCATAATAATATATCGTTGTTTAGTGAAACCCGGTATTGCGTACTACACACGCTATCGAGGAAGGTCGTGATTGCGTGTAATGCAAGACAAGTCTATATTGTGTGCTGTGAAAGATTCCTTTGGTGTTGCGTATAACATAAGACATAAAAAAATATTTTTCATAAAATCTCAGGGTGTTACATGGATCCCACTCGATTCATCCTAGCCCAAGTTCCCTCATTCACATATCCCCTTGAATGTAAAAAAAACATAATATTCAGGGATTAATAATTTATGGATCACTTAACTCATCATTGTAGTTATCATTCCTTCACCATCATTCTCCCAAAAATTCCATAATCCCATGTTGATTTTTTTATGATTCCAAGATCCTAACTCAAGAAATAGGTACCAATTAATTAATTATAAACATTTATAATTAACATTAAATAATTAATAAAATACGAATAATCTCTAAAAACTCACCAAACAACATAAAAACTCCAAAACATCTACCAATGGAATTAAAATGGTCTATATAATTCCCTCAGTACTCCCACGAGAAAAAAATCTATGATTTGATTCCCATTCGATCCTTAAATTGACATGAAATTGATGAAATACCAAAGAAAACTCATTAGGTAAATTTACTTTATTTAAATAGTGATAAAAAACATGTATTTATCCTCCCTCCTTATCCTCTAGACACTACAAGAAAAATCCCATAGATTACATATATATTTCACCATGATCTGATGAATTCTATCATCAAATCCCTCGGTGGAACCATATGAAATAATAGGGAACCTAAAAAAGAAGTAAGGTGGGATAATGAGAATATGTTACCACAAACTGATACAAAGAACCATCCCTAAACCCCCTTGTAACAACAAGGAATAAGGGAGGAGGAGGAGAACCAAGGGATAACCCCCTCCTAGTCATCCAACATAACCAAATAAAGGTACCTTAAAGGGGATATTAAATAACACCTTAAAAGGACCCAAAGGCACCCATTTATAGTGGGGTTTGAGTTATTCATCCAAACTTCTAATGGATACCACCAGGTTCATAGTGGTAGGGGAAGGGGAATTATACCCTCTTCCATCCCACCAAACTCTGAGTGGGATACTGTCAGGAATCTGGTGGGAACCTGTTATTTTCTATTAGGCCCAACCACATACTTGAACCTATAGATTTAACTTTAAACCATTTTCCTCCAATTAAACACCTCTAAAACCTCTATTTAAACATATAAAACACATATAAAAGATCTTACCTTAGACCTAGACCCCCAAAATTTAAACTTAACTGAATTTTGATTCTCCTATAACTAGAATTTTTATAGTTCCTTTAACATGTGACAACACTTTTCATTATATCCATGGTTGTTGTAATTCCCTTCACCCTAATCACTAAAGCTCAAAAAAATTGTTTATTTTCCCAACTTGAAGCATATCCATTCAAGTGAAAGGAGGAATAAGTTTTAGCATAGTTGGTAGAAGTTCTAGTAATCATTTTAAATATGCCTAATATCTCATTAAAAACAAGACCCTTATGAAAATTTGTAGCACCCTGACCCATCTTTCCACCTAAAAAGTGATCAAATCTAGTTAGGCAATGGGATTTAAGCATACCTCCTCATATGTAAAATGCTAATGACTAGAAGTGAGGGTGTAAATGGGTGATAGTGGGGAGATTATACCCTATGGTGATGATAATAATAATAGTATATATAAAGATAAAATAGAAGAAGAAATACCATTAGACAATTGGACCAGTATCCCACCATAATAGAATCACATACAACAGCAGCAGTAATAAGCAACAACTCAAAAATGAACAATTTTTATAATAAAACATCACAAGATACCATTTTTAGAATCATGCATATCACAACAGGTCATATGAAATAATAAATAGAACGGTTTTCATGTGGTCAACCACCAGTACATACATATAATAAGCATGCCAATACAAAAAGGAAGACCTAAAAATTAACTCTATCTAATGTGGGAACATCCAAGGTCCATTTCCATATATCCCATGTAAAAATTTCTAACACTAAAGTCTAGATCCTAAGCCTAAACCTTTACCTGATTTAAAAATAATAAAGTCTACACACATCTTGAAGGGCCCATGTAGGGTGTGAGAATAATCTCAATAGGACACCACCAATGTGTGCATATCTTACATCTGTGATAAATTAGGTGTGTACTAAAAGTTATTAAAAGAGGCACTACACATCAATATAAATAGTATGATTCCCTTGAGCTCAAAATCCATAAGGAATCAATTCACCACCTTTATACATCATCGGTATAACTATAGCGGAGAGGATCCATAGCATAAATCTCAAGGCATCCCCTGATGTATAACAAGTTGGAGATCCCTTAGGCACCTCATGTAATAGTATCCCAGCACCATGTTCCAACCGACACCTCATGTCCAAAATAATAAATTATTTCATGAAGGCACGCCCAAGAAAAATTACATGGTCCCTCAGACCTCGGCTTAGAAGAATCCCCATCGACACGTTGACCAACATCCCAAGGCATAGCGATGTATATCCTCCAAAATAATAACAATGTTGTCTCAACATCTGACATCAAGAGAAATGGTGATATTTATCCTACCACATAATCCTAGTCAACAACCTCAATATATGGTAATCCTCAACCCCCAACTAATGGTCTTAACACCATTAACTGATGGATCCTCACCATCCATGTAGCTTTCGACAGTAATCACCTACAACCATACTGGTGGTCAAAACCACCCTAAGCCGCATCTAATGGAGGCCTATACCCACATGAGTGTTCAAAAACACCTCATAATTTGAGTCCTATATGTGTGCACACGACTCCAAAAAGCGTGTCGACCAAACACGGTGAGTGGAAATCACCAAAAAAATACCTAATCCACATCATATCGACACCTTTTTCCCCTATGAATGTGTTTCTCATACTGATGGTCATCACCACCCAACATCACATGATCCATGCTTGTAACCAGATGACCTTGTCATATCAATCTGATGACCATGTCACTCAACCAGTGATCAACATCAATCCAAGTATTTGGGACTTGCCAAACCTGACGAACGCATCACCTCAATCTAGATGATTAGCACCATATCAATCCTCAGGCCAAACCCATCACGTTCCCATGGAACCATCACAATAAATATATATAATTCATTTTAATAAGAAAATTAACCCTATCCTAATCTTCCCAAGGTCTGAATCCTCTTAGGCATCTCATGGGTTCAATTAATTAATTAAAATATAACCATTATATTTATAGGCTCTCCCTCAGACAACCCAATGGTGAACTCAATAATGTACCCCTGAAACACCCAAAATATCACAAATAAAGATAATAAAAACCTACCTCATAGTCATGGATGTAGGATTTCTCGATATCGACCTCTAACTCGAGTCAAATTGGATGAAAATGGAATTTTATACAAACACCCTGAAAATAGAGTTAAATAGATCACACGTATTTATTACACCATATAGAAAGAGAAAGGAAGAACGGAATCTAGAGGGATTAATCACTCACTAACACGGTTCCAATGCACCTGACGCTAGATGAATCATAGCTCAGATGAAGTATCAAGATCAACACCTAGGTGAGGGAAGAGGAAGCTCCCACAGCACCTGGAGGAGAATCTCATGTGAGGGAGGAAATAAAGTCGGAGGAATAAATAATACAGAAGGGGGTTATGGTAATTTCCTAATTTTAATAGGTCATATGATTTGGCCTCACAATTTGGATAACCGTGTGATACCCACTGTCTAAAGGGACCACCTTGCATGGATGTCCCACATGGTTTTCCAAACTATACACAAACTGTGCGTAACCCAATGCTAAAAACTTCAAAATAGTCACACAGATGTGCACCCCCTCCCACATGGTTTGTAAAACCATGTTCATAGGGTAAGAAGGGCCACACGGTTTCTCCTGGGAGCCATATATCTTTTCCAAAACATGCACCCTAGTCTACACACTTTGAAAAGTTGGGTTTTCGTCCTCTAATTCACCCAAAACCCACTCAAAACTCTAAGTCACTTCCCGATACTATAAAAATATCTAAGAAAAAAGTCTTGTGTCAAATTAAATCTTAGAATTAGGTTCTAATAATCAAGAAAATATTCATCCCTCTCACCAAAATCCTAAATTTAAAAGGGTTGAGGATTTTGATCCGCTCCAAAAATTTGGGATGTTACAATCTATCCACCTTAACATAGCTCATCCTCGAGGTATAAAATATTACCCGGATATGATACCAAACATTACCATATATTTAAAAGAAATAACCCATTTTACCCTAGTCATCAAGTCATGGGTCAACTCTCTCAAGGCACTCCCCACCTTAGGAGTTTCCTACCTCAATCACTTCCTGACCTAAAACTCAAAATAAACCAATAGTCCACCAACCAACCCCAGACTGAAAAGTCCTCCTATGACACATCACCACTTCTGCACCTCATCGGGTTCTCAAGTCATCACATGTCACATATAACACCCATCAAGTACCATATCACATCAAATTCCCACCTTGTGCCCATGTCTCAAATGGCAGCTATGATGTCCCACATCTTATTAGATGCCCAAAATCAATCTCGGTTCCTCACACCTCACAGAGATCCTACATCGCACTGATGCCCAGATTCCATCTCACCTCAAAGAAACCCACATCACATTGATTCCCAGATTCCAACACACCTCAAGTAATCCCACACTGTATCGATGTCCATAGATAATCCCAATGCCACACACATAATTTATATATATATATATATATATATCATGCATCTGAGATGATATCAACCTACTAACTAGCATTCGATTAGTCTAAAAAACAACTCATACACCTTTTACACCCATAACCCAACATGCCAACAAAATGAGCCATGACAAAATAAAAAATCACCCTGGTCATGACCATGGAGTACCTCTGACTGTCGTCATCTCACCAACCTGCTCTAACCCTGGTATCTCAATAGAATACACCTGACCTAAATCTTGACTACCTAAATCCTGACCTCCCTATGGTATTGCATCATCCACCAGCCACTAACCCCACAGTTGGGTCCTACTATCTCTTCCATAACCTCTATATGAAACTGAATCTAAGAAACCAGCTGCTGGTACCGCTCCCAGTATGATCTCAGAACCCTTATTATACCCCATTACTTGACTACTAACTATCTGAGAAGGCTTGATATAGTACCTCTTGAGATTCTTGACCTGTTTTCAGGTTCATCACTCCTTTAGTGATCGATCACACTATCTCCATGTTCCCAAACTGCCCGCACTAGAAGAAAATTTTTGATGACCCACTCTTCAGTGATCTTCTTAAGTATCTAGACTAAACTCCCTATTGAGACTCTTCTCGAGATCACTTATTTCAATCTAAATCACTTCCACTATACTCACTTGAAGCCATCGCCCAACTCAAATATGACCAATCTATCAAATTTCCTTTGTCTATCAGTGCCTAATTCACCACCTCTAAGAATGAGGATAACCTAAAGATTCTTACCTACACATGAATGGCGTTCCATAAACCATCCTTGAAATGTCACACCCTCAAGGCACCATCACTCATGTGTGAAATGTGATAATTCTGTGAAAGTGGCTATATATTACATGATGGAAATGTCTCCCTGCTAAATAATCAAGAACTTATGAGCTCTCTATTCCCTCAGCATCTCATGAAATAAGTTCCCGAAGAACCTAGCCTCAAAATATTTATAAGATAATCCCTCATGTCTACCTACATGAACCTATATGTCCCACCAGTATTTTGTTGGTCCTATAAGAATGTACATAGCCAACTTCACCCTCCACCCTAGGGGTGTCTCAAGCTTATCAAAGCTCATATGAACCACCTCGAACCAGTTCTCATCCACCTGTGGTCCACCCTCACCATAAAATAATGGAGGGTGATGTGACTGGAACTCTCAAGTCAAGTATTCCATTGAAGGCTCCTCTCCCTGAACTCCCCTATCAATCCCCTAGATGAAAAAAAGAAAGATCGACCTGATTTTCTCATCAAGACACAACCCAAAATCTACCATATCATGTGGATGACCTTCCTATTTCGAATCCTATACTTATTCCTATACCTATAGCTCATTCTCAACCTAACCCTCTGGGGCCTCATCCTAACCCTCAGGGGTCTCAACCTATGCACGCTCATGCAGCACCACATCACTGCCCGCCTGACACTCCATCAGAAGTCATCCAGGTGGAAACCCAATGAATAATAATGCAATGGTCATACAACCATAAAATACATACATATATATATATATATTATTTAGATAGTGAAAGTTGCAACAAGAAATGAAATCTCACTAACCTTACTCTCCCCCATCGTAACCATGTCTCACAACATCCAAACTCTTGACCCCATACCCACCCATATAAAATTCAGGTATCACATGTAACCTAGCCTCATGGCCTCTCTCCTACCCACATAGGAGTCATATATCACATATAAATCTGAGGTAGATGAGTAAGATTCCACCAAAGAGGCTAATCTGGAAAACACTTTTTAGATTCTTTGTTGAAATTTTAAATAACTCACCCCTTTTAATCATCCCTTCCTTCTCCTATAAGATCTAATACCATACATATATATCACATATCATATCACATTGCATATAGATTTCATTAAAACCCCATTCCTGAGTTGGATGAGTAGAATTCCACCAAAGATAGGCTAAGTAGGAAAACACTACTTAGCTTCCTTTGTTGACATTTTAAACAACCCAACCCCTCTTAGCACAATCTTAGTTCCTGATGAAAATCATGAACAATTTAATCAAAACACACAAACACACACATATATATATAATCCTATGTTCCTAACCATAGAGCATAAATAAAACCTCCCTTACCATATCAGGCCAAAGGTCACATATCATAACAGATAACAATAAAACCCAAGTTCACCACTTGAGGTATAAATCATATCAACTATAAAAAGATAAAAAACATAAAATTCATTCCACCCTTGGAAACTTGGTTTTCCCCCATGTATGGGGCTACAGGAACCCAAACATGATCTCTAAACCTAGTTCTAAAAATATTCTAATTTCTAATCTACCATAACCCAAATAGTAAGACCCAAAAAGAGGTAAAATAAACTCCTTTGATACTATTTTTTAGTGCCCTATCCCATATTTCCACATGAACAGTGCTTAGGGCTAGTTATCCACTGGGCCTCAAGCATGCCTCCCCATACAACAAAGGCTTCTGACTAGAAGTGAGGATGTAAAGAGGTGATAGTGAGGTGACTATACCCTATGTTTATGATAATAATAATTCTCTATATAAATATAAAGAATTGAAAGAAAGACCATTTGAAAAATGAACCAGTAACCCTCTATAGTGGAAGCACATAAAATAGTAGTAGTAATAATCAACAACTCAAGAATAAACCATTTTCAAAATAAAGCAACACAAGATATCATTTGTATAAGCATTTATATTGCAACATGTCATACATAATAATAAATAGAGAGGTTATCATGTGGATAACCACCAATACATACGTATAATAATCATGCTGACACAGAAAGGAAGACTTAAAATGTAACTCCAGTTGATTCAGGAACCTCTAAGGTCCCTTTCCATCCATCCCATGCAAAAAGGTCTGACACTAAGGTCTATATCCTAAGCTTTAACCTTTACATGATTACAAAACCATAAATTCTACATGCGTCCTAAAGGGACCATGTAGGGTGTGAGAATAATCTCAGTAGGCCTCCACTAATGTGTTCCTATATTACATTTGTGATAAATCATGTGTCTACTAAAAATTAATAAAATAATCATTTTAAATTAATATAAATATCCTACTTCCCTTATTCTCAACAACCACAAGGAAGCAATTCACCTACTTCATCTATCACCGGTATAACTGTAGCGAAGAGGATCCTTAGCATAAAGCTCAAGGCATCCCCTGATGTATAATAATCTAGAGATACCTCAGGAACCTCTTTTAATAGTATCCTAGCACCATGTTCCAACCAAAACCTTGTGTCCAAAAAATAACTAACGTTCCTAAGGCACGCCCAAGAAAAGGTACATAGTCCCTTAGACATCAGCTCAGAAAAATCTTTGTCATCACAAATCTTGATGTCCTAAGGCATAGCGATGTCTATCCTCAAAAATAATAATAATTTCTACTCAACACGCAGCATCTTGATAAACAATGATATCCATTCTCCAATATAATCCTGACAAAAAAACTCAACATTGGGTGAGCCTCATCCCCCAACTAATGGTCTCATCACCATCAACTGATAGCTCCTCACCATCCATGTGGATTTCAATAGAAATCACCTTAAACCATACTATTGGTCAACACCACCCTAAGCCACATCTAACAAAGGCCTCTACCCACATGAGTGGTCAACACCACCTCATCATCTGAGTCCTATCTATGTGAAAAAAACTCCAAATGGTGCATCAGTCAAACATAGTGAGAGGAAATTGCCAATAAAATACCTAAGTCACATCATCCCAACACCTCATTACCCTATGATTGTTTCACTCATCTCGATGGTCATCAACACACAATATCACATGATCTGTTCTCATAACATGAAGACCTCATTGCCTCAATCCAATGACAATTCCACCTAACCAGTGATCAACATCACCTGTAGTATCTGGGCCTCACCCAACCTGATGAACGCATTGCCTCAATCCATATGGTCAAAACCATCTCAATCCTTGGGCCAATCCCATCACATTACTATGGAACCATCATAAGAAATATATATAATTTAATTCAATTTAATAAGAAAAAACACCTCGACCTAATCTGCACAAGGTTTGAAGCCTCTCACTAGGCTCATACCATTTGTAGACATGGAGGATCATGCCCATAGGCATCTCATGGGTTCAATTAATTAATTAAAATACAACCATTAAATTTATAAGATCTCCCTTAGACAACCCAATGAAGAACTCAATAATTCACCCCTAAAACACTCTAAATATTGTGTATAAATATAAACAACACCTACCCTATAGTCACAGACGTAGGCTCGCTTGATATCCGCCTATAACTCGAGCTAAATCGGAATAAAATGGCATTTTAAACAAACACCCTAAAAATATTGTAAAGAATTTAGCATATATTTAGAACATCATATGGAAATAGTAAGTAAAAAAAGTAAGAAAGAGGAATGAATCACCCATCTATGTGGTTCTAATTCACCCGATGGCAGATGAATCGGAGCTCAGACGAAGGATTGAGCTCAACACCAAGGTGAGGGAGGAGGAAGCTCCCATAATGCCTAGAGGAGAAGCTTGCAGAGGGTGGAAATAAAGGAGGTGGAATATATAAGAGAGGAGTGGAATTATGGTAATTTCTAAATTTTAATGGTCTTTACATTTTGACTAATTGTGTACTAACCATGTGGCACCCAGTGTCCAAAGGGACCACCTCACATGATTTTCCCGCATGGTTTTTCAAACTGTGCACAAACTATGTGTTAAACTCTATTAAAAGATATAGAATGGTGGTATGGTCGTGCACCCCATCCCACATAGTTTTTCAAACCATGTCTAGATTCTGGGTAAGGACACACAGTTTCTCCTGGGAGATACACAGTTTATCCAAACCATGCACCCCAGTCTTTGTACTTTAAAAAAGTTGGGTTTTTGGCCTCCGATGCACTCAAACCCCACTCAAAACCCCAAGGAACTTAATGGGCCTCTAAACCTATTTAATAAAAAAGTCTTGGGTTAAAGGAACTTTCATAATTAGTTTTTGATAATAAAAAAAATAGTTTTCCTACTCACCAAACTCTAAAATTCAAATGGGTTGAGGATTTTGACTCACTCTAAAAACCTAGGATGTTACAAAATCTGCTTCATTACTCGTTTTCTTGAAATGTTATTTAGCCTTCTAAAATTTCTTAGCTCAACCATGAGAGTAATTTTATTGTCCATTTACTTTGAACTTATATAAATAAGTAATAAAATTCCTATAACAAACATTTTATAAAAACTACACTCTATTATTCTTGATTTAAATTGAACCGGTTAATTATTGGGTTTTAGTGTGAGTATTGTTTTTTGTCAAAGTGTTGGAAGATATGAAAATTAATAATTAAAATTTTAAACTTTGTTAAAAAAAATAGATACTTATCCACCTTTACCATGGTTGTCTATTTTTGTCCAGTATACGTTAGTTCATCAAAAGTATATGAATAGAATTTATTCAGCTGATGTAGTGACCAACAATTGAATAGAAGTTATTCAGTAGAAGCAGTACCAGCATGGTGACTAGGTGTGGGAATGAGGAAGGAGGAACATTTTATTCATAAACCTATATTTATAAGTTCTTGTTTTTTAGGATGGAGGGATGTAAGGTAATTTCAATATATTTTATTTAAGTTCTAGTGGAGGTGATAGTTGAATGAAAGTTACAAGATGTGTTGAGGTTTTTGATGATGATATTTAAGGTTATTTATCGTTATATTGTGGAAAATAATAGTATATAAGATTCATCAGATATAATTTAATATTAATTTTATCAATTCATTAGAATATAGTGGTAAATGTTGGAGAACATATATAAAATCAAAGGTTGTTGTGGATAATGGTGGGTCCCCCATGAAACTTAGAAGGTGGTATAACCAATTGACTTGTTGATCCATTATATAAATAGTATGTTGGTACAAAATGTGTGTTAGAGTGATAAATATGGATAAACAAAGTTCTATAGGTCTTATAGTCGAATGTAGGAGGTATTTGTCTAAAAGGATGAAATATCATAAGGATTATAAGTGAAATATGGAGCTTCCAAATGGATCACATCCCACAACTCATGGTTCATCATAATGGTGGTTCTTATGGTGGGAGTTTGTAGCTAGAGGAATCAGTGAGAAAACTTCTATTAATATAGGTAGGAAGCATGAATATAGGTTTCCCTTTTAACTTAGATGAATTTTTTTCCTTTAATAAAGATGCAGTTGTTCTTCCATGGATGTAGGACTAAGGCATGGATCACATAATCCCATGTGTGTTGTTTCAGTTTTTTGTGTTCTTATTCTTACTTATTAATTTTCCTAAAGATAAGATCTTATCAAGACATTAAGAGACTATAAAAATTAGTGTAAATATATTGTGGTGAATTAGGTGTATAATGACTACTAAGTTACGGTGCACCGGGTTCATGAGGATATTTCGATCATTGGAGTTTCAAATCTCATTCCATATTTGGTATTCTAATAGTTTAACTTCCAATGTTCGATGAATCATGGATTCCCAACAAGTGGTATCAGATGCTGGTTGTAGAGCATCTGGTGCGCAGTTAATCAATACTCATAAGTATATCTTTGTTGGAAGACTGTTGTTTTCCTCTAGTCAAGTAGTTTACTAAGTTTTTGGATGAATTTCGTTGGTCAGATTATGGAGGTACCAAGGTTTTTTAGGTATATAAAAAGTACTTCATGACTGGATAGGTCTGGTGGCATTTTTTGGATTATCAGGTTAATATTTGTAACTTTTTTGGATGATTTTTTAAGACTTCCAACAGAAAATTTTGATCCCTTATACTTTTTAGATTCAGTGGGAACTTATTATTCTCAAGGATATAATTATAATGGGTAAGGTCTAGTTTTATTTTCAATGGTGGAAGATATAAAATTTAGAGGATATTGATGTTTCTACTCTAGGACAGTTCATAAGTTCTATTGATGTTGAGTTAGTTATAAGTGAGATGTTTAAAAAAATAAAGGGCATTACAACAAACATAGGTATTGTTTCATAAGGTGAAACTATGAGAGTTGGCACATATCCCAAAAGGTGGGATCATCAGTAAAGTTAAAGGAAATCACTTTATCTAATTAATTTGGTGTAATTTTAAGTCGATGACATCCAGATAGTGATCTTATTTAACATATGGTAGTATGTATGTAAAGGGAGATCATAGTAGTACTATTGGGACTGTAAGGTCTATTCTTATAAGATGTATATACCAAAAGTTTCACAAATTGTATTTGTTAAAAGGGGTTGGTTATTTAAACTACCAAGTGTTCTCCAGCCCACTTGAGTTAGGTCAGTAAACTTTGGGGTCTCATTACTCAATATTTAGAGAGGGGAGCAGGTGTATGTTCTAGAATATTTGAGATGATTGGATAAGTAGTGGTTCCATTCAGAAAAGTGATCAAAGAGTGTAATGAACCGACTCAGATCGACCCAACCCGTCACCTAAGATAGCCTTCTACAAGGCTCGAATCATGTTCATAATCTCCACGGGCTGGTGAAAAGCATCGAGCATAACCAACCATCACTTGGGAATGGTTTCACCACTGGTAAACTGGCATGACCAATTCATGAAAAGGGATGACCATTCCAACATCATCAGAGTTAGTGACATAAAAAAGGGACATCCAGAGTATGAAAAAAGGCTAGGAAGATACCATAAGAATGATAATACATCATAACCAAAACATTTCATAATTATAAATATACCCAGTATCTCAATTCAAAGGTCCAAAACTCAAAATAATGGGAACAAGACCAAATGAGGCCTATACATACATCCCAATGGGTAAAAAATACCAAAAAATAATTCACATGAGCCAATCCTTGTGAGACTATATCACCTCCACAAAACACTAGAAAGTAGTAATCAAGAAGAATCACCCTAGTACATGGTTACCTTTCCCTTACCTATGTCCTTCAAAAAAAATCTATACATTCATGAACGCCTATGTAGGGTGTGAGGCACATTGCCTAGTAGGATAACACTATGAATCTATTTAAGTTTTTTACCCATGAAAACTAATAAACTAATTTTTAAAATAATTTTTAAAACTAAACCACATTGAAATCATACCATTTTCAAATAAACCTTTGAAATCCATTTGGTTTTCTATTTTAAATAAAACATGTTTTCCAAATCATTACTTAATATGGATCAAACAAATAAACAAGTCTACATGGCATAACATTCTCAAAATACCCAACAAGTAAGGGAAAGCATAAGATCGTCATCAAATAACCATATAAATGGGAATGGGTGTCATACATCTCATCACATAAAAGGGAACTAATCATATGCATGAATAATTTAAACTAACCCAGCATAAGTAATGTGCACCGAGGGATCTAACCATGTAGCCTATCGTGAGCAAGTCTAAAAAGTTTTATAGCTAAATAAGTAATAAAGGAAGATCTCATGGTCTTCTTAGGGACCAAATCCAAGAGCTCACATGGTATCTCGATGTCTAATAATGTAAGATCTCATGTTATTCCTACCCAAAGGCTCTTATAGTCCCTTGGAAACAAAAATGGAAGATATTGTGTTCTTCCCTCTAAAGGCTCATATAGTTCCTCAAACAATCCCCTCGCTCATGCCATGGTTAAACCATGTACTACTCCATGCCACACAATCATAAAACATGTGCCACATAAATCAAATCCACATCACAATACATTTTCATAATCAAAATTTTTCATTTTATCAAAACAACTTCAATAACGTAAAAACATTTCGAAAACCATTTTAGAAATCCATTTAGAGCTATAAAATCCCTTTTAATCCATTTTATCTATCAAAAACTTGGAGTGAACACAAGACACACCCTTTGGAAAACCTACTTTAAACCATAAATTTCCAAATGAAGTCATAAATAACAACAAATATGGGATAAACATCAACCATGAATCAAAAAAATAGAAATTTAAACAACAAAAACCAAAGGTGACTATAAATTTAAAGGGAAACCATGGAAAACACCCTTAAATAGAGACACCATCCTTGGAATTAGTTCAAATCTCATAGCCTCCAATGAAAACCATAAATAATTGGTAGAACAAGTCCTCACACACTTAATAAACAATAAAACCAACCAAAAACCCCATCAAATCCCTATGTTTATCCAACCCCATCATATAGGTTTACACATCTCCATGAAAATGGAGGAACAAGTATGAGTAGGGGAAAAGAAGGAAGAAATAAAGAATAATTTCACTTATCTCAAACTAAACCACCTTAAACTCAAGATAAATCCACCACAAAAGGATAGGAGAAGATCAACCACTAAGTTATAGGGTCTTATGATAATGGGAGGAAGAAATGAGGGCCAAAGGATGTATAAAAGGGGAAAATGGGAAATTGTCAATTTTTAAGTAACCTAGAAAGGTTTCATAGTTTGGATGCACAGTTGGGAAAATCATCTGCCAACCATGTGAAGATATTGTCTCCTTAAAATTGAAGCCACATGAGTACTCTTGGGTGTCATGCTATTTGGAAAATTGTGCTCAAACTATGAGAAACCCCCATTGTCACCCTCTGTATCCCCCTCACACAGTTAGCCATGCAGTTAAACAAATCATGAGTTAATCATGTTCCTATTTTGTTTCTACCAAAAATTTACATTTTCAACCCTCGACACCTAGGAACTCCAAGAATGGTCCAAAAGGTAAATAAAACTCAAAATTAGATGTGCCAGTGACCATATGGGTGTTACAAACTCCCCATCATGCCACTTTTTTCCCCAGAAATTCCTTAGGTGTTTGAAGAATAAAATAGTTGAGGCCACTACTCCCTCATCTCAGATTTCCTCTCCCATGTCCCATGGATATAACTACCACACTTCCAAATCACATAGACCAACCGGAATGACTTCCCACAGAGCACCTTGTTCTGAAGATCCATGACATGAATAGGTTGATCTATAATAGAGACATCAAGTTCAAGCTCTACATATTCTCACTCCAACACATGAAATGGTTCTAGATTGTATTTATTCAACTAGGAAACATGAAATAAATAATGTATTTAGGTCATAAATGGTGTAAATTCCAACTTATAATATTCTTTCCCTAGAGACTCAACAACATGAAACAGTCTGACATAACGTGGTGTTGGCTTCCTCTACTTTCTTAAGCAATGGAGACCCAGTCGAGCTGATACCAAGAGAAAAAAATCTCTAACTTTAAAATTCAATGGTCGATGATGATGGTTGGAATACAACTTTTGGAGACTCTGAGATACCACTAAATATTTCTGAATCATACATACTATCTTAGTCATCTCATGGATGAGGCTCGGTCTAACCAAGGAACTCTCACCTACCTTAGAATAACAAAACGGGGATTGGAAAGGTCATCCATACAACACCTAAAATGGGGTCATCCTAATCAAGGTATGATAATTGTTGTTATATGAAAAATCATCCAATGGTGGGTGTATTTCCCATGAACCCATGAAATCAAGCACACATGATCACAACATGTCCTTGAGAGTTTGGATGGTCCACTCAGACTAACCATCTATCTGCAGGTGATATGTAGTGCTCAACCTCAACTGGGTTCCCAAATCCTCTTGGATTCCTTTTTATAATCAGGAAGTAATATGGTAATCACAATCCAAAACTATCATTGGGGGAACTTTTTGAAGTCACATAACCTCTCAAACATATAGGCATCTGAGGTCCACTAACTTCATCGAATCTTCGATAGGAATAAAGTGGAATGATTTCTTTAGAAGATAAAAAATTTCTTATATTTCATATTTCCTACTTGGAATACAAAGTAACCCAATCAAAAAATACATAGATATATCATCAAACTTTCATACTAGAATGGGAAGTGGTTGCAATAACCTAACCAGTCTTTGATGCTCATCTTTGATCCTTTGGTAGGTCAAGCACCTGGAAATAAAGTTTTCCACTACATGTCTCATCTTGGGCTACCAATACCAGCCTATTAAGGTATAGAACATCTTGGTCACCCTAGGGTGAATAGCCCAACTAGAATGATTCACTCCATGCATCACCTACTACCTCAATCTCAAAGGAATGACAAGTCACTTCTGAAATAGAATAGAGCTATCTGGAGACTTAGACCAAACACTTGAGGTTTCCCCACCATTTAAATATCTACTAATCTGCTGGAACTCATGGTCAAATTCCTTCTCACTCCTAACCAAATTCAGAAGAGGTTGTGTAACCTATACACTGGGTAAGAACACCTACCCTATATCTTCCTGCACATCCAGCCTCATATTAGAAAACAAACTCAACATTCCCTACTTATCTGATAATTCCTGAATAGCCTGCACTATAAGCTTCCTTCTCAACATGTTGGTGATAGTGTTTCCCTTACCGATCATATAAGAAATGTTGAAATAAAAAGTCTGAAGTTTTTTCACCCAGCTTATCTATCATATTTTTATATCCCTATGGGTGAAAATATAATTCAATCTCTTATGATATTAATACACTATAAAATGTTCCCTAAAAAGGTAGTGTCTCCACATATATAATGAATGCATAATAGCCACTAATTTCAGGTCGTGGGTGGGATAATTCCACTCATGTGGTTATAGTTTCCACGATCCATAGGCCACCACATGGTTATTCTACATTAGCATGCATCATGGACCCACACTAGAAGCATCACAATGTACAATTTAATATTTCCTAATCTTAGGAAGAATCAGAACTGGCATGGATTTCAAATGATTCTGTAACTACTCAAAATCACTATGGCACCTCTCATCCCACTCAAACTTCACCCATTTACTATTCAAAAACATAAATGGATAATATATCCTAGATATGTCCTGAATGAAATTTCTATAATACCCACCTAATCCTAGAAAATTGTGAATCTAAAACACATTCTTGGAATGATCCCAAGACATGAATGATCAAAATTTCTCTAGATCCACTGAAACTACTTACTTAGAAATCATGTGGCACAAAAACTTTACCTCCTAAATCCAAAACTAACACTTGGAAAATTTATAATATACATGGAGGTCTATTAAAACACCCAAAAATTTCTATATGATCGGCATGATCCTCCTTTATCTTGGAATAAAAAATTATTTCATCCGTAAACATGACCACAGAGGAGTCCAAAAAGCGATGTAATATCCATTTCATCAATGCAATAAATACTTAAGGAGCATTGGTAATCCCAAAATTTCATAACTAAATACTCAAATTATTGATACCATCTTCAAAAGGTGGTATTTGTAATATACTCTTCTCAGGCCCTAAACCGGTGGTACCTTGATCTCGTATCAATATTTGAAAACCAATAGGATCCTCTAAGGTGATTAAATAGATAATCGATTCTAGAAAATGAGTATTTATTCCTCATGGTCACCTAGTTGAGATTATGATAATGTATGAAAATTTGGAGGCTCCCATATGCCTTATTTTCAAATAGAACTAGTGAATCCCAAGGTGACATGTTGGTATGGATAAATCCCTTTACCTTGATATTCTCTAATTAAACCTTCAACTCTTTTATCTTGTTAGATCCATCCAGTAAGATGGAAAGTAGACTAGTCTCATACCAAGGAGCATATTGATAGTAAACTCGATCTCCTACTAGGAAATAAATCGTAAAAAATCCTATGGAAACATATCTAGGTACCTATCCATGACCACTAGAAGATCATACACTAAACCCTACATAATAGAATTAATAAAAAACCTAGATAAATAACATGAGATTATCCCAAACTCTGAAGCAACTAGTCCCTCCCTCCCTAGATATGGATCCTAATCCCCCTAAAATTCACAAGTGATCTCATTAGGAATAAGGAACTGGACCCTATGGCGATAACAATCAACTAGTTCTTTGAAGCTAATCAACCAATTCATTCTGATGATATGGTTGAAAACATATAGTTCCAAAATAAGAAAGTCCTAGATGACTTCCAATCTAGGTACCAAAACACAATACTCAGGGTACTTGAAACCTTTCTTCTTCTTCCTACCCAAAAGGGTTATAAAATCCATAACATAAGGCATAAACTCAGATATCATACCCAAATAATTAATAATTTTCAATGAAATGAAGGAATGGGATGTACTAGTGTCAAAAAAATTGATGCCATGGAAGAATCAATAAACATCATACCTCTAACGGTGGCTAACCCAAAGTTTGATTCCTATAGAAAAACCTATGCTACATAGATACACCCTAGATCAGTCCCACCCTAAGACTTATTCCCCTAGTGAGAATCTCCCTTACCATGAGAGTGAGATCCTTAACCTTTATAAGCCTATAACTGAACTTCATATCCCTTCAAGAAAGTGGGTCCCACACAGCTCCCCTATGAAACCAACTTAAAAATCACTAAAGATTCCCTAACTACCCACACTATTTGCACGTCCTCAGAGTCTCTAAGTAATTCATCCTAGAATGTAAAACCTTCCTACACTGATAACAAACAATCATCTTATGTCCTGAAGAATCCATGGAAGTTGAACCCAATGACTACTAAACACTCTTTCCACTGCCTTGTTGAGACTCATCTCGCTTCCACTCCTGCCCTGATAAATAACTCAAACTTCCTCCCATTGAAAGCACACCACTAAGACTTGTATTACCATTAAAATCAGCCTCTTCTATAGTTTACTTATCAACCACCTCTGAATAGGTTGGTTAACAAAGAAGAATGGTCACAGATCAAATATTTATCCCCAAGACCATATCGAAACATTGAGCCTTGAGGTAGTCGTTCGTGAGGAGATCTAGAGAGATGTGAATCAAATCGATAAATCTAGTGGCATACTCCAACACCGAATGATCCCATTTCTCTAACTTTAATAACTCATGGTCATTTTATATTCTCAAGGTCTTTGGATATAACTGTTTATTGAACACCACCTTAAAAGTGGTATATGTGAGATCCTCATGCATCCTTAAGAACACCATCGACCCCCACCACTTCTAACTCAATATTTCTAGTACGTATATGAAAAATACAACTTTAGAGATATCATGGGACTTCAAGAACTCAAATATACACTCAATATGATACAACCAATCCTTAGGATCATCAAATCCCTTATCTCCGTAGAACACTAATATATTTTTCCTCATAAAATCTTGATTATGGTATACTATTCGCATCTACTCATGACCACCCACATGACCTAAATATTAGATTGCATGAATCACCAACTCTGGAAAAGATAGATCTTGAAGAGGGTCCACCTGTGGGGTGTTCTCTACAGCACCTTCTCTACACCTAGATGATTTCCTTTTGGGAGGAATCATCTATAAGACACAAAACAAAAGATTTATCGATCACAATTCAACCTCAGACACATTCGAATAAACCAATATAAACTCTCATCCAGGGAACCAATAATAATACTAGTATCAAGAGAAACCCCAAATAAATAATAAGTAAAGACATCAAATTCTCATCAAAACAACCCATAACCAGGCTCAAAATATAACCAAAATCTCATGCCACCCATGGAAACTCAAGGTTTGACATGAAGAAGAGTTGTCCAAGAACTAACTCATTCCTAACTCTCAAGTACCAATGGTACTAGATCCTGTCTACTAATGAAACCCAAATAACAACTAGCTTTCATACTATTTTTTAATGAATCGACCTGGTTCAACCCAAACTGTCACCTGAGAGGCCCGCTACATAGCACGAAGTTCATTCTCGATCACCATGGGCTGGCAACAAGCACTGGGCATAACTAACCATCACTTGGGAATGGTTTCACCACTAGTAAACCTACATGACCTATCCATGAAAAGGGATGGGCATGCCAACATCAACAGAGTCACTAACATAAAAAGGTACATCCATAACATGAAAAAAAGGGTGGGAATATACTATAAGCATGAAAATACATCATAAAAACATGTCATAATTGTACATATACCTGGTATCTTAATTCAAAAGTAAAAAACTCAAAATAATGGTAACAATGCCAAAATATTCCTATACATTCATCCCAATGGGTAAAAAATACCAAAAATGAATCCACATGAGCCAATCTCTATGAGACCACATCTTCTCCACAAAACATTGCATGGTAGTAATCAATAATATTCAACCCGGTACATGGCTTCATTTCCCTTACATGGGTCTTGAAAAACAAAGTCTGCATATTCTTAAAGTCCCATGTAGTGTGTGAGGCACATAACCTAGTATGATACCACCATGAATCTATTTAGGTATTTTACCCATGAAACCCAATAAACTAGTTTTAAAACACTTTTCAAAACTAAACCAATTGAAAACATACCATTTTCAAATAAACCTTTGAAATCCATTTGGTTTTACATTTCAAATAAAACATGTTTTCCAAAACATTTCTCAATATGGATCAAACAAATAAATAAGTCCACAAGGTACAACATGCTCAAAATACCCAACAAGTGAGGGAAATCATAAGATCATCATAAAATAACCATATAAATGGGAATGGGTATCATACATTTCATCACATAAAATAGAACTAATCAAATGCATGAAGCATATAAACTAATTTTACATGAGTAATGTGCACCTAGGGATCTAATAAATAGGTCCATCATGAGTGATTATATAAAGTTTTCTAGCTGGATAAGAAATAAAGGAAGCTCTCACGGTCTTCTCTAGGAGAAACTCCAAGATCTCACATGGTCTCTTGGTATCTAGTCATGGAATATCTCATAGTCTTCCTACCTGAAGGTTCTCATGGTCCCTTGGAAACCAAAATGGAAGCTTTCATAGTCTTCATTACAAAGGCTCACATAGTCCTTTAAACAATCCCCTCACTCACACCCCAGTTAACCCATGTACTAATCCATTATACAGAATCACAAAACATGTTCCACATAAATCAAATACACATTTCAAGACATTCTCATAATCAAACTTTCCTATTTTATCAAAAAACCTTCAAAAAGGTAAAACCATTTCCAAAACCATGTTATAAATCCATTTATATCTATAAAATACTTTTTGATACATTTTATCAAATACTTAGTGTGCACACAATCCACACCCTTTGGAAAACTCACTTTAAACCATAAAATTTCTAAATCAAAACCATAAAGAACAATAAACATGGGATAAAAATCGACCATAAATCAAAAAAATGGAAATTTAAACAACACAAACCAAAGCTGATTATAAATTTAAAGTTAATTCATGGAAAATTCCCTTAAATAGAGACAACTACCTCCAAATTGGTTCAAATATCGCTGCCTATGAAGAAAACCACCCTGAAGAGGTAGAATAAGGCCTCACATGCCTGATCCATAATAAAACCAACCAAAACCCACATAAAAACCCTAGGTTCACCCAACCTCGCTATCTAGGGTTACACATATCCATGAAAATGGAGGAAAAATAAAGAGGAATGAGGAATAAACCAAGAATAATTTGACTTATATCAATCCAAACCACCTTGGATTCAAGATAAATCCACCACCAAAGGAGATGGGAAGCTCCAAGATAAAGGGAAAGCAGTTTTTCACACTAGGAGGAATAAATGAGGGCCAAAGTAGATACAAATTTGATAAGTGAAATGGTAAGTTACCAATTTTTAAGTGACTTGGATAGGCTTCATGGTTTAGCCTCATGATTAGGTAAAATGTGCATCAACCATGCAAGGCTATTGTATCCACAAAATTCAAGTCGCATTGTTACTCATGGGTATCACACGGTTTGGAAAACTGTGTTACAACTATGAAAAACTTTACTATTACTCTTTATATCCCCTCACATGGTTAACTATATGGTTAAAAAAATTGTGTGCTAACCGTGAACCTGGTCTATTTTTTCCAAAAAATCCCATTTCTATTCCTCAGAACTTGATAACTCCAAGAATGATCCAAAAGGTAAGTAAAAATCAAAATTAGATGTACTAGTAACTCGATGGGTGTCACAAGGAGTGTTTAATAGTCCCAGTCAATTATAATATAACTATGATGATTAGGTGGATAAGTGGGTGAATATTTTTGGATGATGATGGGTTTATATAGAGGGGTCTCACAGTTATGTCAAAGTATTAATGACTGATCATTATTTTGGAAAAATATATTTAGAAGTAATATCACATGTAGAAGAATCATACTTATAAAAAATGTACTTCATGGAATGGTTGTCTAAATCACACTAATGTAAAAAGGAGGGTGAAAAACCTTGTTCATTTAAATGTTTGAAAACAGATTCAATAGTCTTTAGAATTAGTAGGTGGTGTTCTTGTTCCATAAGTAAAAGACAAAAAAATGAAATGAACAGGGATAGATAATGGACCGGTGGATGAGTGTTCTTATAAGAAAATAGGAGTTTTAGAAGATAAGTTGGTAGTGTTTGCCTACAATTTGGGAAGACTAAACCCAAAACACTATAATGTATCACATAGAAGATGTTAAGAATTGATTAAGAAGGCCGAAAGCATGTGATGGATCCATAATGAATATATTGTATTGAAATTATACTTTATTTTATGTTAGTTGGTGTATTTAGAAAATAAAGGTATAAGATTTTTGGGTTGGGTTTTGATGTATGGATTATCTTATGGTTTAGGGAAGTTTTGTGTTGTTTGGGGAAGTATATTGTTAGGTCCAAAAGGGGACTAGATACCCTGAGAGGGGGTAAATCAGGGTATGGATATTCTTTTCTAAATTCTACCTTCCCCACTATATCTTGGCCTCTTTTTTATAAGGGTCACTTTATTTTCTATTTAGTTTTTATATTTATCTTATCATTTCCAACTTTATATGATGATCATGCATGGAAATTAAAGCATGAAAGAAAACACATGGACATAGAGATTTTTACTTGGATCACCCTCATTTTGCTACATCCAAGGAGCATACAATAGGGATTTTATAATGTACCAAATTCACTAAGTCTCACTTCCAATACATGGTTTGAGCTAGATCACTTATATTCCCTTTATCACTACCTTTACAAGGTTTAGGGTCACCTCACTACTTTCTCAAGGGTCGCTCCCTATGTCTCTTTCTTTGTCTCACTGTCGGTGGAAAGGATCATCGTCTTCCTCTTAATTTTCTCACTACCCTAGAATGGATCCACGCATAGTTTATGTACTTTTAGGTACCTTAATTTTCATGAATTCATGCATCCTCACTATAGGTGCATGCTCTATTGAAGTATCGTTTTCACACATAGATGAAATTCACTTTTCCACTTGTTTTGTAGAAATTACTTTCATGGATTATTGAATCCTCCATGAATTTCCCTGATTCCTTCAAAAACTGACTTGTACCGCATGGGGTGAGTGCTTTGAAAACCACCTATTCTTTCACAGGCTACCTTTTCTTCGATGAACCACCTATTCTTATGTGTAATTATTCTACTTGTGTGGATTGTCTCTTCTTTTGTAGACCCTTCTCTTCCATGGATGGTTGATGCCCCATGAACCGCCTATGCTACGCGGACCCTTTTCTTTTGTAGGCTATTGTTCTCTACAAACCCCCTTCCACAAACTAACTTTCATGGACCACTTATCCTTTCACAAAATCCTCCTTGCGAACCTCTTCTCCTTCATAAAATTCCCCCTCGTGAACTACTTCATACTTCACCGAATTCTTCCTAGAAAGATAATATTTTCTAATGGAATTATCTCCTTAATAATATAATTAGTGTTCTTATATGGGAAAATATATCTGAAAACCCCACTAATCCAATTTACCCAAATATTTGATGTGGTATAGCCTTCACCATGTACTATGCTATGCAGTCCTCATAGAAATTTGATTCTTTGTGGAGGATGATGTCTTCCATGAAAGAAACCCTTTGTGGATCCAAAAATAATTGTATCATTTTGAAAACAATGAGACTTCTATGAACTTTAAGCCTCTCATGAATTTTGAGCCTCCCTTGGACTATTTTTCATGCATGATCTGCATAGCATCCTTTGAAGTTTGTATAGAACTGGTATGTAAAAATCCTCATTTACTAATTTCCCTAATTCATTCTACATACCACCTTTTTCGGTTCGTAAACTATGCTTTATGGTCTACAAACTGCATTCTCCAAACTCCTTTACTGAAAACCCTTCATTTTCCAAAATAAAAATCTCCCAATTTTGAGGCCCAAAAGTTTAGAAAACACTAGGAAATTGTTCCACCTTAAAAATCATCTTTAGAAATCACCAACCATACTCATTTGTGGTCATCTAGATTTTTCAACAAACACAATAACCCTAAAACATGGATATGATGCCTTGAGGTATTTTTTCCCAATAATATCCCCCTTTGGGTTTGTTGAAAAGTATTCACAATTTGATACCTTGTTGAAGATTCTTCCATCTTCTTCCAACATTCACTTCATGAGATTAAGATAGCTATTAAAGATTTAATCAACACATACTCTAAGCCCACATGAGTCATTCTCGGTGTGAGAAACAAGAGTAACATGAAAATTGTATCAATGAATCACTTCATTACAAAACCTCTCAATTACTTTCATAACAAACCTCAATTGTTGTGATATATAATCTTTGATCAGTCGTCTATAGAATCATCAGATTTAATATTCTCTCTATCTTTTTGATCCACCTAACCTCTTCTCCCCATGTCTTTATTAATAAATTTTCTCTCTTCCACAACTTCTCCCCCTTTTTCAACAAACTCGAAGGTTACTTCTTCGTGGTTTTCCACAGGGTAAAGAACATATATTAGCACATAAAGGAAAAAACAAACCATACCATGGGGAGAGGAGGTCCCATATCCATACTTTTTCAAGTTTTGGAAGTTGACTAAACTCCCAGAGCCAGTCGATGCCTCTCAAATGCTTCTTTGGGTAAAGACTTTTTTAGAATGTCTATAACCTGTAGTTCTGTAGGCACATACTCCAACTTCACTAGCCCATGCTCCACCTTCTCCCCGATAAAATGATATTTTATTTCAATGTGATTTGTCATTGAGTGATGGAATCGATTTTTAATAAGATTTATAGAACTTTAATTATCACAATGGGTTCCAATCAAAGACTTTACTTCAAGTCCCATATCATCAAGATATTGATTCATCCATAATAATTGCATGCATGCTTGAGTATATGAAATATACTCATGTTTTTAAGTGCTCAATGAAATGTAATATTGTTTCTTTCTTAGAAAAGTAATAAATAAAGTTCCAAGATAGAATGAAACACTTGATGATTTTCTATCATCTGCTGAACTGGCCAAATCTGTATTTGTATATCCCAATAACTCTAGATGAGATTTTTCATTATACATCAAATTGAAATCCACCATGCCCTTGATATACAGAGTTATTATTTTCATTGTAAGAAAGTGGGTTTCCTTGGTATTGATTTTATATCTTGATGATTGGCATGTGGAAAAAACAATATCAGGTCCTATAGTTGTCAATTACAAAAGACTACCAATGATTTGCATGTATTATGTGATATTGACTGCATTTCCTACATCATCTCATGAGATTTTCATCTGGGTAGCCACCATAGTTTTCATCTACTTGGAATTATCCATTAAAAATCTTCTCAGAACCTCCTTGGAGTATTTGGATTGAGAAATTAATGTTCCATTATTTCCTTGTGTCGCCTATAAACCAAGGAAAAACATCAATTCACTAATCATCAACATTTCAAATTCACTTTTATGAATTCTGTGAATTACTTACATTGATCTTAATCTGATCCACCAAATATTATTTCATCGAAATATACCAGTTCCATCATCCTTTTATTACCATCATGGTTAACATATTGATTGTAATCAACTCCACCACGCTGAAAACTATGCTTTTTCATAAACTGGTATAGTCTTGAATATCATGCTCTTGGTACTTTCTTCAACCCATATAAATCCTTCTTCAACTGAAAAAACTCTTTTCTCATATTCATGAATGATAAAACCATTTGGATGCTCAATATAAACTTATTCTTATAGAACCCCATTCAGAAATGTTGACTTGACGTCCATCTGGAAAAACTTGAACTTTCTTTGCACTGTTATGTCCAAGAATAATCTGATTATATCTATCTTTGAAATAGGTGAAAATTTTTCATCAACATAAATACCCTCTATTTGGTATTACCCTTTTCACACTAGTTAGGATTTGTTTCAAATTACTGCACCATATTCATTATTTTTGTTGTGAAAGGCCCATTTATTCCTAGTGACATTCTTATTTGTTGGTCTCGAAACAATCTACCATAAAACCTCCAACATTGGACTGATATAAATCATTAATACCAATTTTTTTCTAATTTCATATGTTGAATTACTCTTCATAATGGGTAGACCACTTGTTAGAAACACTTTTAATCTTATCTCATAGCTTCTTGGTATCCTAAAAACAATCAACTGATATCATATTATTATAAAAAATAGATAATCATAAAATACATGAATGTTGATGTTTCTACCCCAATTAGTATTCTTGATGTTATACAACATAAATTTTCATCATTTCTATAACATTGATATCTTTCATCTAATTAATAGATGGAATTACCCCCCCCCCCATGATATGAAACTCTTTAGGATGTTAGGACCACTATTTAGACTCGCAAACATTATTCCTCTCTTTCATCGTTTCTTCACATATGACTGCACGTTTGAGAAAATTCTACAGCTTAATAACATTTTCTAGTTGTATATTCCTTCAATGATATTTTATTTGGTCGAATTTACCACTTAGCAATGATCCATCAATAAAAATTCTAAGCCTACTGAGTCGGAACTTGGTGTAGGAAACAAGTGATAAATTTAATAATACCATTAATGTCCATTTAACTCAATTAATTCCATATATATCAGGTATTCATAGAAAATTAACTCTTTTAAATGAATTATTCTAGATTTATTCTTGATATCTGGTAACTGATTTGAATCTATTGACATTCTGGAGCATATCACATCACCACTTTGCATCTTTTGATGACACTTCTCCTTGGATTGTATCTCCCCTTAAACCTAAAACACTTAAACGTCAGTTAATAAAATTTATACACATAAGGAGAGGGAAATATCTAGAATACTTAAGAAGAGGATTGTGGTTGGTCTTGATGGATCAAACCTGTGATACTTTATTTCAAATCATTGTACTATTTATGTGCTTGTTCTAACTTCTCGGCCAACCTCAACTATTTTGGCCATATGACTAAAATTATTTTCCCACATTCTGAGTCTTATTCTGATATTTAGGTTCTATAGGATTGGAATTTTTTAAAATTTGGGGTTTATACCCACTAGTAGAAATTTCCTTCTTTTAGGATCCACCAATACACCAATTTTCTTAACTCTTTCCTTGAATAGGAATCTTTCCACTTGTCATCTTATATTGGATATTTCTCTATTGGAGATATATTTATTTTTCCTTTACATATCGCCTTGTGGAATGACATGTGGGTTTGATGATACATTCTTTATTCATTTTTCTTTTATTAGTTATCCAAGTCATGTCACCCTTTCTTGTTGGGGTTGAGTCTTCAACTGATTTTACATTCTTCTTAATCACAAATGAAGTATCTATTACCTTTTTCTTATAGGTTTTTTCACATTATTTTCATGAGATCTTTTATGAGTGTAATAGAGGATGAGATTGATACACCTTTCTTTGATATCCTTATGATTCCCTTAATGTTTTAAACCTATTTTTCAACTTATCATGTTGTATTCCAATATAGTCCTTTTCTTTATACACTTCTAGAGTTAGGGATCTCCTTCTGGGTTTCTTTTCCTTCTACTATTTCTTTTTACTGAAATTTCTTTACAAATTCCCATGATTAGAACATATAAAACATATTCCATTAAATACATACCTCATGTCATCATTTCTTGGTTGAGATATCGATATGGATATAATTCTTATTCTGGAATTGAGCTTATGGGATTCTTGACACATACACATGGTGTGTCTCATTATTTCACAATAGTAGAATTTCTTGTCTATATTCTTCTGAGAGACACTTATTTCAGATTTATGAATATGTTTCTGCTTATTATTATATTTATGAGTATTTATTTCTTCGCAACATGAAATATATTCCAAAGCATCGATAAAAAAACTTTATATATGACAATAAATCTCATAGAAGTAGCACATGTTTTCATTTATTCCTGTAAAATCCTTTTTTAGGTCTATCTTTAGTGCCTACTTGCTTTTTTCTATTTCTGTAAATGTTAACATCTCTCTTCCTATCTTGTATGGGAGAGGGTCCATCATATCCAATATTGATTTTTCCCAAACTGCATGGCCTTTGGTATGAGACAATTCTTTCATGTTTTTCCTCTAAAGTAGCATATTTGATTTTCATTTATTTATCACCAACTGAAGGATAATCAAAAAATAAATGAAATGAATCCTTTAATTTGGGCTTGCCTTTGGAATCATATTTCTCCACTTATTTCTTCATTGATTCTATATCTTCTCCCAATTATTGAATCTTTGTATCCCTAGATTCAAGTTGAGCATTAATTTCTCTATTGATATTTTTACCACTACTCATCTAATTTTCCAATTCTCGTGTGAGATTATCCATAGTGTCACTTTGCTTCTTTATTTTAAGTTTTTACTAAGAAAAAGAATCGGTACAACATACATTCTCTTGTTATATCCTTTTGTTCTCCTAAACTAGTTTAGGTAGCTATGTAGAAAGATAATCATTTCTGACTTTTAGATTATGAATTCCATATGAGTTCAGATTCTTTCCCTTGTCATCAAATTTGATTTTTCTATCTTTGTAGACATATTTTTCAATTATTCAACTTGGGAATCATTCATCTCCCTTAGATATGTGGCCACTTCTATAATTATTTTATCCTTTCAACTTGTTGACTTCAATTTCTTGAACTTGGATCTGGATGTCTTTAGATTTATTTTCTTTAGCCAATTTATGATCAAATTCCTTTGTTTTGTGGAAAACTTCCACTTTTGGTTCAATTCCTTCATCATCAGTAGTACCAACATCACTTGGAATATCAGGTTCTTCACTCATTCCTTCAGTATCATTGAATGAGTGAATATTTTCACTATATGATTCAACCAAGTATTTATTTATTATTTTGTTTGTTCCATTAAACTGAATCATTCTCTTTCTATAGACACTTTCACACTAAGGAATTCCACCAGACTTCTTCTTATTCTTTGATGTTATTCCTTTTTCCATGGAACACCAAGATAAGAGCATACTAAATTTTTAACTTTATCAATTTACTGAACCAATTCATAGCATTCAAATCTGCTAAAATAAACCATCCCTCTAATACCAATTGTTAGGTCTAAAGGGGGCCTAGATACCCTAAGAGGGGGGTGCATCAGGGTATGGATATTCTTTTCTAAATTCTTCATGCACCATTGGATCTTGAACTCTTTATTATAAGGGTCACTTAATTTGATCTTTATTGTTTAAATTTATCTTATCCTTTCTAACTTTATATGATGATCATGCATGAAAAGTAAAGTAGGAAAGAAAACACAAAGTCATAAATATTCTTACTTGGTTCCACCTCACTAGGCTATATCCAAGGAGCATACAACGATGATGTTCCGATATACCAAATCCAATAAGGCTCACTACCAACACATGCTTCAGGATAGATCACTTATATATCTAGGCTCACTTCCTTTACAAGGTTTAGGTTCAGCTCACTTCTTTCCCAAGGGTCACTCTCTATGTCTCTTTCTCTAGATCAATTCCAGTGAAAAGGATCATTGTCTTCCTCTTTCTTTTCTCACTACTCTAGAAGGGATCCATACACATTTTATAGACTTGTAGGTCCCTTCAATTTCATGAATACATACATCCTCACTATAGGTAGATTCTATGTTGAAGTCTCATTTTCAATCGTAGATAAAATCCACTTTTTTTTCTTGGTTGCAAAAATTACTTTCACAGATTCTTGAATCCTACGTGAACTACCCTAATTCCTTCATGAACCGACTTACACTACATTGGGAGAGTGCTTTTTGGACCAATTATTCTTCTATGTACTGCCTCTTCTTTCACGGACCACTTGTTCTTCCGCAAACCTATTCTACTTACGCAGACCGCCTCTTCTTCCGCAGACCCTTATCTTATGCGGATGGTTGATGCCCCACATACCACCTATTCTACATGTACCCTTATACTTTTTAGGCTAATGTGATCTAGAAACCCCATTCCGTAAACTAACTTCCATGTTCCAATTCTCCTTTCATGGAATCCTCCTCACAAACCTCTTCTCCTTTTCAGAATTCCACCTCACGAACTACTTCAGAATTCACTGAATTCTTCCTGGAGTGATGATATTTTCTAATGAATTTTTCTCTATTTAATCATCTAATTAGGGGTACTTATATAGGAAAATATATCCACAAAACCCACTAATCATATTTACCAAAATCTTCAATGTGATACAGCCTTCACCATGTATTATGCAATGTGGTCCGCATAGTATTTTGATCCTTTGTGGTGGTTGATGTCTTATGTGAACGAAACCCTTTACGGATCCTAAAATCATCATATAATTTTTAAAACAATGAGCCACCTGAAAACTTCAAGCATCATATGAACTTTGATCCTCTGTCAGACTATTTTTCATACACAATCCACATAGCATCCTTCACAGTCCGCATAGTATTACTATGAAAAAATTCTCCTTTGCCAATTTCCCTAATTCATTCCGCGTACCTCCTTTTGAGGTCTGTGAACTGTGATTCATGGTTTTTAAACTGAATTTTTTGGACCCCTTTGTTGAAAAACCTTCCTTTTCCAAAATAACAAACTTTCAATTTTGAGGCCCAAAAGTTTGGAAAACACTGGGAAATTGCGCCACCTTAAAAACCTGCTTCAAAATTCACCAATCATACTCATTTGCGGTCATTTATCTTTATCAACAAACACAATCACCCCAAAAACATGGAGAGGATTCCTTGAGGGGGATTTTCCAATATATATTTAAAATATATTCCAATTCTAAAAGAAATATGGTTGTTTGTTCTCTAATTCTCAAAATATTTAAAAATCGATCATGGCCATGTCAATTTCAGAAGAGGGACAACCCCAAATAATGAGCGTATTTGTTTAAAATAGTAGTGATGAATACTTGTGTGTTTATAACTTGGTGGTAACAAATTTTAGAAGGTTTTAAGAGTATGAAAAGTTACTTTTTGATAGAGGGGATTCTCAAAGGATCAAAACCAGGTTGTAATGTAGTGGGAGTATAGAATCAAACATTCCTTTGTTAAACTAAAAAATGTTTTTGTGGGAGTTCATCAATATGATGATATCAGATTTTATAAAAGATATTATTTCTAGATAGAGGTCAATTGTAATGGTATCTCTAGAGTTCAATTTACCAAACAAATATTAGATTACAGAAGATTGGTGGAAGAGTTTTGGAGGCACAAGATCATAGAAGGAGTGGGGATATTTACATGGTACATGATGATTCCTATTGATTTGAATTAAATATTATTTTAGACAAATCTTGAGATTTTTTTATTTGGAGGAAATTTTCATGGATGATTTTAGAAGGTTTTGTGGTTATATAGAATGAGAGATCATGGTTCAAAAAAACCTAGGGTGGAATTTATTTAATAGGGGGATATATTATTGAAAAAAACATGATGGAGAACCATGAGATCACTATAAGTGGTGAATGGAAGTTGAATGGTGGGAATTTTCTGAATTTATTAATATTAGTTTTCAATTAGGGGATTTATGGGATTAAAATATAAAAACAATATCAAGTGGGAGATTATTGGGTTTTGGTGTGAGTAATATTTTATGGTTAATTTTTGGAAGCTCTAAAATTTAAGACATTGGAGTTACACTTGGAAAAACTAGATTGATACAGAACCAACTTCACCATGGGTGTCTAATTCAGACCAACAAAATTTAATTTATTGGATTTGGTTGAATGGGAGTCGTTCGGCAGATGTAGTGACCAACTGTTGAATGAAATAATTTTAGTGGAAATAGTATTAGCATGGTGATTAGGTGTGGGAATACAGAGGGAGGATCATTTGATGTGTGCACCTAAATTCGGCAGGTCATGTTCTGTGGGATGGAGTGATGCATCCAGAAGTAAAATTATGAATGCAATACTTAAGTTCCAAATGAGGTGATGGTTGAGTGGAAGTTAAAACATATGTTTAGGGTTTTGATGATGATATGTAAAGGTATTCCCCATGGTTTTTAAGTAAAGGATAGTGCATAAGAGTCATTATATAGAACATAAGAGTATCTTGATCTATTCACTAGAAGTTGGTGGTCAAGGATAAAGAACCTAAGGGGAATCAAAAGCTATTATGTTCAATGGTGGGTCCCCCATGAAAGTTGGGAGGTAGTGGAACTTTTTGACCTACTATGACCTTTTATTAATATAAATATGGTACTAACTATAAATAAGAATTTTGTATCTAGAGCGCCAAAGTGTGGGATGCCCTGTGGCTAAAGGCGGTAGCTCTTAGTTCATAAGGATAGAATACTGAAAGGAGCATAAGTGTAATATAGAGAATCTATAGAGATGTTATCCCATCACTCATGGGTTGACATGAATAGACCCACTATGAACCCTCTTAGGTGATGATAAACCAAACGTGTAACCCTAATCCCACCCTCAATAGGTCAAGAACTGGTGATTGAAAATGCACTTATATATAACACACACCTCCACACAGAACATAATAATGAAGAATAGAAAAATAAAACAAACTATAATATATATAATTCATGAAAAAAAACTCTAAGATCTAAAAAGGTATAACCACTGCATAAACCATGATGAAAAGGGGGAAATATACACACCCAAAAAATCAAAGTAAAACCCCAACCTAAACAACTTATAATGAACTATCTCCTAATGAAAACTTCATTTTCTATTACCACCTTCGGGTACCACTGGGCTCCAACAATACTATTTCCACCAAATTTGTCACAAAAATGTCTGTTGTATACATAATTCATGACATTTACAGGTGAAGATTCCCATATAGGGGTGAGTATATACATATCCGGTATAAGTCCCCATAAAAACAAAAAGTAATAGAAATATGACCAATCATATCAAACCCAAAATAGAAAGAATAGAAGAGTAAACTATAAGAAAAACTCAGATATGATTTAAAAGAGAGATCTTGAGACATAGGAGAGAGTATCTATCTTCATAACCTAGCTACATGAGAATTATAAAGCAACCCCAATAATACAAATCACTCAACTAGAAACCCATTTCACTTATCTGGAACTATGATAGAAGACTTGTTCCTCGTTGAGCAGCACTCAGTATATGAAGGTGGAATTAACTTCATAAATAGAGTACTTTCACCCTAAGTATGGCATAATAGATGTGGTAGAGGTTAACTTCATAAATAGAGGACTTGAACCCTAAGTATCACACATTATATGAGGGAGTACCTAACTTTATTAGTAATATAGGGGACTCATGCCTTGTCTAGTAGCACACAATAGATAATGGAGTATCTAACCCCGTGAACACTCTTATCGATATGCCTAATCCCCAAGGTCATCCCTACTAAGCTAAGAAGACTAAATATGCATGTATCACCTTTTATCACACCTCATATATTGAAGATAATTTCACCATCATGTTCCACATGGAAATAAAATGAGGTTACATCAACCTGTTGGAAAGACATCATCACAGTGTGATCGTGTTGGTCACACCATGATGGTCTATACTAGAGGAGAGGTCTCACAACATAACCCCTTCCTTTTCCACCCATGTACCTCCCTCTTTCTAGTTCATCATTTCATGTAACCCTCATCTATTTTGTGGCCTATCAGTCTTCACCCAGCCCTCATTCCATGGCACCATTCGCCGCATTGTGATCATATATAGGATAAATCCCTGCACATGATGAAATTTACATATAATATTGGACTTATCCATTTTTCACTAATGTTTGTCACACTATGGCACACCTCCACCACATCATGACCTTCATCCCTCGTCCAACCTTTATTTTGTTCCATCCTCTTCCATGACACCCACCTCATCATGTCATGAATTCATACAACACGGCGTGGCAACTTAAATATGAAAAAAATCCATCAATAATTTATTTTTTATCTTCCTTTACTCTAATAAGACCCAAAATATTTTTAAAATACCATCCTTTATTTTTGTTCTTCTAGAAGTAGATTTCTAACCACACCTCACTGGAAAAATAGTTCACAGTCAATTTCCACATAGCCTCGATACTTGAAACACTACTACATCTCAAGAATCTATATCCCTACACCTTCTAGTGATCCAATAGCATCTGATATAAATCTCACACACCCCAATCACCTCTTCTTCATCTAAATATGTATACTTTAGGACCTAAATCTCAATATCTCATCAATTCAGGATTGATTTATCAAATTGTTTTCCATAATGATGTGCGATGATGAAAACACAAAGAACGAGAAGAGGGAAAAAATAAATAATAATCACAAACAAGACTATAGATGGATTATTATAGGATTGAACCATTTTTCATCAGGCATGGAATCACCAAAAACTATGAATAGAAAAGAAGGAAGTTTAGGAACATTGGTTTAAAGTAATAATTAAAAAGTAGAAGGTTTATAGGGTCATCCAATTTTAAAAACTAACCCAAGAATTTCATTCCATGCTCAAAATCATGAATAATGGAGTAATATAAAAATAACAAATCCCTACCTTATTCTTAGATTGATCATTGATAAATTTCATGTCAAATTCTTAGGTCTAATATTGATAATCCACATAATTTGTGTTCAAGGGATCCTATATCTCTCAATCATCCCCACTCTCCTCCTCTCTAATTTGGGTTTATTTCAAACCTTAATTATAGGTCATAAGGAGGTTTAAATAATTGGGTATTAGGGTTAATTAATATACTTTATTGAATTGATTGATTGATGGATTCAATTAATGGAACTTTATAAGGTAGAACTATGGAACTAACCCCCTAGGGAATCACACCATAGTAGTTATTTCCACTCCATGATGGAAACCCTTTGAGAACTTCACACTATGACTGAATCCCCTCACACTATGAGAAGACTCTACCACACCATGAACATCTCCCTCCATGTTATGATTGTAATTCCTCCTCAAAAAAATGTAACACATAACTCTCATGGATTATTCCCTTTGTCACAACACAAGGACTGCGTCATGCTATCAATGTTCATGTTATGACATCAAAGGTCATGCCATGACATATCTTATCCTTAAAATTTTAATGTATATATATGTGTGTGTTATTTTTGAAAGCTTGTGACATCTAAAACAAAGAAACGGCTCTACGACCCACCTCAAAATTGTTATTTTAAAAATTCCAAAGGTTCAAACAAAAAAACCAAGACTGTTACATCCTTCCATCCTTCAAGTATTTTCACCCTGAAAAGAACAACATGCCTGAAAAGGTTAGGGTACAAAGCATGTTCTAGTTATCACACTCCCATGATCTCTCATAAAGGTTCCCATGTTTCTAAAGTACATGCACTAATGGAATAGATTATCTACAAATAGTCCTCTCCTACTAGCCCTCAATCACTATTGAGTACTATAAGAAGGTTTCATTGTCCTCAAGGACTATCTGACTCCAATCGATGATGTGTGATGAGTTGTTCACATATCTTCTTAGATGCAACATGTGGAATATTTCATGCACCCAGTCCAACTGTGCACAAAATTCCAAGCATTAAGAAACCTTTCCTACCATGAAGAAAATTTGGAATGGACTGATGAATCCCAAAGAAACTCCCCCCATCCCATTCCCCACCCCTGACCAAATCTCTGTAAACCATTTCATAGAGATACCTTCCAAAACATATGAATTCCCAAATTAGACTATAAAGGAAATTTTCATTGATCCTAATGGTACTTATGATGGATTTGAACATCCCTCATCTACTCATATATCATGTAAAACTTTTTTTATCATCACCTATACCAACTCTGGACCCATCAGTGACAACTCTATTACCTCTGTCTAGCACAAGGGTGACATGTGAGGTATCCAATATAGGGACTCGAAAGGTTTGATGCCAATGGTAGAGTGGTAATTATTTTTTCACATGAAATTCACTAAAAAAGTGATCCTATTAGCTCTGACCAAAATCCAACATATAATCCCTCGACATTTACTCAAGAACCTGAATGGTTTACTTGGTCTAGCCATTAGTCTAAGGGTGGAACATTATACTCATCCACAACTTGGTCTTAAATACCTCTTGAAATATCCTCCACAACCAAGATGTAAATCGAGTGTCTCGGTTGGAAATGACCATTAAGGGTGTCCCATGTAGTTAGATAATGTCCCCCATATACAACCATCACAATCTATCCTACAAACTATACTCATGAATGGTAGAGAAGTGGGCATACTTGGTCAGCCAGTCAATGATCACATAGATAACATCATGATGTCTTTCTGATTGTGGGGTATCAATCACAAAATATATTGATATGTCATCCCACTTATATTTTATAACCTCAAGGGATTGGGCTAAACCTATTGGGACATGGTGCTCCGCCTTCACCTATTGATAAGAGTGGCATTGTGAGATAAACTCAATAACACTCTATTTCATACCTTCCCACAAAAACTAATCTCTGAGGTCTTGATACATCTTCATAAATCCAAGATATATTTTTAAGGGTGAATTATGGAACACCCCTAGTACCTCCTCGCATAGTGTGGTTATCACCACTATATGTCCTAGGAAGAAGATAGAATGCTCCCTACTTTCAGAGTAGTGCATCACCAAAGGAAATCTAGCTATAAAAAAACATCACAATAAATATCTCATAATTTGTCCTCCCTCATACACTGAAGAAGTGTAGGGGGTACCACCATTGATAAAAGATAATACAATTATCCTTATTCTACTAAGGGTGACTAAAATAATGCCAATATCTCAAATGTCTCCCCCAACAACTAAGAATAAGAATTCCTACTTAGGGTATCTTCCACCATATTTCCCCTTCCTGGAGTATAGATAATCTCAAATTCATAGTCACTTAGGAAATATATCCAATATATCTACCTCTAGTTAAGATATCTCTGAGTAAATATGTAATTGAGACTCTTATGGTTTGTATTGACAAAGAACCACTCACCAAGAAGGTATTTCCTCCAAGTATTTAAGGCATAAGCTACTTCTTATAACTCCAAACCATGTGTCACATAGTTCTGGTCATGAGGATTCAACTATCAAGACCCATATGCAATCATTGTCTACCTATGAATCATCACAAAACAAATCCATCTCTAGAATCATTGTAGAAAACTACATACTCGACTCCCTTCTCTAGAAACATTAGGATAAGATCACTCACCAAACCAACACTTCATATCCTATAAATATCTATGGAATCACTCATACTAAATGAATGGTTTACCCTTTTGGGTAAGGTAATTAATGGGGGATGAAATACTAGATAAATATTCCATGAATCTCCTATAGTACCCCACTAACCCAAAATAAATCCCTAAATTGAACACATTCTTAAGTAGATCCCAAGATTTCACTACCTCGATCTTCAATGGGTTCACATCTACTATACCATTTGATATTTCATTCCTTAGGAATTTGAACTCCCAAATCCATAATTAATACTTTGAGAGATTTCCATATAATTGGTTCTACTTAAGTATGTCCAAGAAAATCCATGTATGCTTTGTATGTTCTTCATTTGATATTGAATAGATGAGGATGTCATCAATGAAGAAAAATATGAACCATTATAAAAGAGGTTAGGCCCATGAATATTATTATGGAATATGTCATGCTAAACAGAATCACCAGAAACTCATAATAGCCATAGTGACATATGAATGTTTTTTTGAGATATCCTCCTTGAAAACTAAAATATGTGATACTTATACCAAATATCAATATCTAATAATCACTTCACTTCCTTCATCTGGTCTAATATGACATCGATCTTTGGCAATAAGTGGTTATTCTTGACTGTCACCCAATTTAGGATGCAACAGTTAATACAGAGACTCAAGCTCCTATCCTCCTTCTCGGTGAACAGCATGGAAATTTTCCAAGGGGACACACTAGTTATGATGAAACATTTATTTATAAGGTCCTCCCACTACACCTTTAACTCTCTAAGATCATCCAGGTCTATATGATAAGATGTGGGAGATATCTAAGTGGTCCCAGGATATAGATCAATGTAAAATTAGACCTCTCAATGAGGGGGTAACCCTATAACATCCTTATGAAAAATATACATGATATCCTCCATCATGATAATATGTTTATCATCTAAGGTTCCCCCCACACATAGATCTAAACTCACCAAATGATGGGTGATCGTCTATAATTTCCCATGCACAAGCCCAGACTATCTTAACTAAAGGTATCACTCTCCCATGAAGGATAATCCTGATCCATCATCTCAGAAGTGAATCACTCTCTAATGCTAGAATTTTATATGGTCATGAAATAAGAATAGATAGTCTATACCAAGTATGATGTCATAAGGATTCATCACATCTAGTATGAGGTCCCATGAAAACCTCTCTCCACTTAGTGTAATCTAATATCAACGATATATGTGGATGATTATGTTATCACTTCCAGTAGAAGTATCTAGACACATTGGTTGGGATAGGGGATATACCAGAATCTCTATCTCTCAAACTAGGTATGAAACAAAAAATTAATGGATCGTGATGATATATAAGAGTTCGGGAAGTATAGTGTAGCCACAAATCTTACATTAGATCATATCGGGCATCATAAAGTCATTACCCTTAGTCTCTTACATCTATCCATATCCCTAAAAACCATCCCTCTGAGCCTAGTTTAGATTTTATGGGGATGGAATTGGTCTAAGAGAATCATAATGATGTTCACCTCTAAATCCTCCTCCTAGTGTATTTCCAGATCCTCAACCAAAACTGCCACCATGAGGACCACCCTGCCCACCTCAGGGAGGTCCCTGATCACGTTGCTACCTTCAGCATGGATTTCAATCTATTTCTTAACTACCATTTACTACATTAAAAATTGAGAATTAATTTTTCATATGAAATCATCCTCTATAGGCATAAAAAAATTTATCCCCTACATGACTGGATTCTCTATACGGCTCATAAGTTGTTGATCCTCTAGTTTTAGACTGCATAAATTCTTACCACATATATCATGACCCCAATTCCTAATTTCAAGTATATATAACTAATGAATCTTCTACTAGATGATTTCCCCCAACACTTGTTACCCATTTTCCCTCTTATAGGAAGCTCTCTATCATTAAGGATTTCTCTAAAACTATATCATATGTGGAAATACATAGGGGTAACAACGCCTACTTAGATGTCTCTATATAGGTCATGCTCAAACTTTAATTATAGAAAGAATACATCATGAATCATGTTGAGGTAGTACCTCATGTGATTAGTAAATCTCAACACATACTCTATAACATACATGCTCCCCTTTTGTATCTCCAACATCTATTGGATGTGCATGAACCTCAATGTCTCTAATTAGTACTCCTTGTGGAAAAGGAACTCGAAATATATTCTTTTAAGAGTCACCTCATCGTGATTATAGATAATAAAGGTCCACTAGTGGCCTACCACACCAAGGAGAAGGATAGATTCCAACACTTACATTTGATCAATAGAAATCCAGATAAGTTGGAATACTCAAACCAATATCTCAATCCTGCCCCCAGCCACCTGAGGATCAATCTCTCCTTGAAAATTTGGTGATCTCTATCACTAGAACTCATGAAACACACTCATTCTATATGAATCATTATATTTTCCCACTATAATAACCATATGCTCAATAGATAGAGGAATGTCCACCTACACTGTGAGAGGTGAGTCTACTAACTAAACAACAGGAAAAGGTGTTGGTTTCTAAATTTATGATTGAATCACCTCATGATATATTCTATGGATGGGAGAATCATAAATCAACTAGTTATCAGCAAGAGTCTTAATCACTGGAATGATAATGTCATAACCATGATTTAGGATCCTATTTATATTTTATATTTGGCAGAATCTTGTAATTTAATAAGATGGATTGTGTTCATCAAATCATATATAGGGAGATAAATCGATAAGGACATGGAAATAAATGACTCATTACTATATTATGCATTCATTTTTTATTTATTATTTTCAATGGTTTCCTCAATGTATTGAGTCAACAAGCATGTTATCATATTCACGGTGAATGGATATATTAACCACCATGACAACATTAAGTTCCTTACCCTAAAATTCAAACTCCAGGCCCCTTAATACCATTTCCTTGAATTACCAAACCAATCCTTTCCAAAATGAAACTTTTAACTCTTTACCTAAGAAATAATCTCTTTGATACCACTCTAGCATGACTCGTCCCACAAGTACCCCTCCTAAGTAGTAGTAAAATAAGTGTGTTACTCCAATCATACCGCCAATAGGCTAGGGGCTAGTGAAAAAAACTAAGTGGGAATATCACACATGATGAGAGGTATAATGAATGTGATAAACACTAAGATCTGTAAAGGTATAAATAGTGTATAAACCATTATGAAAAGGGGATAGTTACATTCCCAACAAAATAAAGGAAAAAATAAAAATAGTTGAGGTAAAGAGGTCCCCACAATGAACTAGATCTGGAAATGAACATTATGCACTACTTACATCTCAAGGTACCACCAAGATTCACCAACACCATATACACCAAGGTCACCATTGAACTATCTTTTTTTTCATAATACATTACATATGTGAGTGGGGAGGGCCATACAGGGGTCTTAGGGAAGCCCAAAAACTACAAAGGAATAAAAATATAACCATTCATCTCAAACCCACAAAGTTTCTAAGGGAAGAGTAACCCATAAGAAAAACCTAGATATTCTTTAAAAGAGAGATAATAGGACATAGGAGAGATTCATGGTCTTCATATCTCATCCATGGGAGAATCTATAATAAACCCCAAGAATGTGAATCACCCAACTAGAAACCTACATCACCTCTCTAGAACTATAATAGAGGACCCGCACCACATCAATAAACACATATAAGACAAGGGAGGACCTAACTCTATAGATAGAGGACATGTACCCTGAGTTAAACAAAATGGATGAGGGAGGTCCTAACTTTATAGATAGAGTACCTTCACCCAAAGTAACACACAATCAATGATGGAAAACCTAACTTTATCATTAATACAGTATACCTGCACCTTATCGAGTAGCACACAACATATAATGGATCACCTAACCCTATGAATGCTCTAATCACCACACTTAATCCCTATTGTCGACCCTATAAAGCTAAGGAGACTGAATCTTCATGTATCACCCAGTATCTTGCCTCATATGTTGAAGATAAGTGCACCATTGTGTTCTATGTAGAAATAAAATTTGGCCACATTAACTCATTGGAAATAAACCATTGTGTTGTGACCATGTTCTCTATGTTGTGATGGCCCAGCTTGAAGGGGGTATCATGACACAACACATTTCCCTACCATTATAGGAAAAATAGGATTATTCCTGTTTTTTTATATTTAGTTGTGTTTTGTATATATTTTTTATTTATATAAAAATATTTTTTAATATGTATAAATATAGTGTAATATATATATTAAATAGATAATTCATTCAACTAGGTTGGTTCATGCATCATTGTGCAGCTCGTCAGTCATGGGATCAATTCATGTGAGTTGGGTGTTTTTGATGGGATGGTCTGGCTACAAGGACATGAGAACGTAGGTGATGTAGGGGTATGGTATGCTGATGAGTGTAGAAGTATTAGGGGGCAATGATGGAAAAGGAGGTGGTTTAAATGCTTGTATATATGTTTTTGTGTGTGTGTGCGTACGTGTGTGTTTGTGTTTCTGTGTTTCTACATTTTCATCCACCATCGAGCCCTCATCCTTCCCCTCCCCCTTCTTTGAGCACCCCTCCCCCACCCCTCACTATTCCACACTGCCTCCCCCCACCATCGAGCCCCCATCTCTCCCCCTCCTCCCCCCACTATCGACCCCCCTCCCCCACCTCCTCATTACACCACGTCGTTGAACCCCCATCTTTCCCCCCTCCTCTCCCACCATTGATCCCCCCTTCCCCACCTCCTTATGGATCCATGCCACCTCCAACCCCCATCCTCCTCACCATGTGTCGAATCTCCCCCACCCTAGATCCCCCTGCAGGTCTCCCATTGTCAAGCCCCCTAATTTTCGACCCTCCCCCTAGCCATAGACCATCCCCTCGAGGAGTAGTTGGTGCCCCTACCATTGTTCTTCATCATTTCATAGCCTTATTCTCAGTAGGCTTCCACTAAGGTCCATTGCAAGAATTTTTTGTTCCTTAATCAGGGTACAATGTAAATTTTTTATTTTGGAATTTGGTTTAGGTTCATGATTTCAAAAACTTCATATATTAATTTTTTAGTGAAATTTATCTTATGTTTTTTTGTTATTTAAAATTGAAAAAATTGAAAGAGAAAATTGGGGTTCCATGTTCTTCTGGAATTATTGTTGAATATATTATATTTTCTAAAACTCTATATATGAATTTTTTTTAATTTTTAATGAAATCTAGGTATGTGTTGAATCATTTTTTTAATTAAATAATTATTCTAAATTTTTTCTGCAATTGGTCTATAATTAGTCTATAATTTTTCTGAAATTGTTCTACAATTGGTTTACAATTTTTATTCAAATTCCCATAATATTTATACTTAAATTGTATTTATTTTTCAATTGTTTATTAATTTTTTTTATATGAAATTTTCAATTCATTGTTTTGTATTTATTTTTTATTTGAAATTTTTCATTTTCCAATTTTTTCTCAATAGTTAGTTTGTTGCGTTTTTCATTTTTCATGCAAGGTGTTTCTCATATCACTATTGCAAGGATTGATTCTTCTTTTAAATCATTTGATGTAAGGATTTACACTATTTTTTAGAACTATAAGGGTAATTTCATCGTCACCTTTTCTAATATGGTTACATATGTCACTTTTGATAAATTACTCATGGTACATGACATTCCATATTATCTCTAATTATTCTTATGTGGGTTAAGAAGACTAATGTCGTTGCTCATGATATCCTGGTTTCTTTTTTCATCTTGAAACTTTGCAGCATGTATCATCCTTTTGGATGGTATGTAATTTTTTATGACATACCCCCTTTGTTTTAAAAAAACCATGCTATAATTTCCTCTCATGGTTGATGAAACACAGGTAGTAACACTTACTTTAATTACTGCATAAATTAGCTTCGTTTTTATATATACACACTCACCTTTACTCCTTCTAGAACCACAATTTTCCAAAATTTTCATTAAATAGTACAATCCATGCATCATCACTCATCAAAACTTCTCCAAACATTGTTATAGTAAAAATAAAGTGTTGTAAAGATGAGTGTGTATACAATAAAGAATGTTTTGTGGGTGAAGATAAGATGTAAAAACCCACTTATTAATGGGTATATACACTAGTATACCTTACAACTTTAATCACATTATGCTTATTGGGAAAATGATTTTAAGCCTCTTTCTTATAGTTGTTGAGGTTTGAATAATTGATATTATTAGTCATATAAATCAAAAAATGATTGTTTTGAGTGTATTGTGGGTGATTATGTGAATTAAGTTTAAATTTCTTATATTAATTATTTATTTATTATTGTTAATGTCTCTATTCTAGGTTCAGAACCAAATACAACTATTTTTTTAATTAATGGGGTTATACATGTTTTTTATTTTCTTTAATAGGATTTACACATTCACTTTTTATTGTATATATTTTTTCCTTTGAAAAGTGTTCTCATGGGTTGTGTGGTTTTGAATAGATTCCAACCAATAATGTTGTTGAAAGAGGGTAACTGGTTTGTGTATGTTTTCATTACCCATTTATTATTGGTACTATTCATTGATGTATTGGTGGGTTTGTTTCCATTTATAATTTAAATGTTATATAGATATCTCAAATTCATTATGGTTTTGTTAGGATCCTATAAAACATGATATTTTGGTACATGTGGACTTCAATTACATTATGTATAGTGGGAAAAAGGAGTTGTGTTATGGCCACAAACATAGATATTTTCTTCATGAACCTACATTATAGTATTTGTTTTATTAAACCTCTATACCTAAATGTAGAACAATGGAATTTTTAATGATGTTGTTGAGCAATTTCATGTTGATGGTGCATAAGTGGTGTCATAGGTAAAAAAGAAAATAAATTGTACGCATATTGACTTTTATTGATATGTTTAAGATATATAAAATTTATATATATTCTATTATCTGAATATAGTTAGTGTATATCATCGTGAGTTCATTGGTGATCCGAATGAGGATGTACCTCATGCATGAGGTAATTTATTTTACCATTTTAATATTGAACATTTCGTTTTAGATGAATTATTTAAATGTGTTTTCTATTTCTAAAATTGTTACAAAAAGAAAAAAGTTTGCCCTAAATCGTAGTTTCATGTTCAAATCTCAATATATGATCCTAAATTACTGTGAAGTCATGCAAAAAATAATCATAGACTGATTTTTGAAATGTTCGACCAGTTGGAATGTCAATTGGAGGCATCGTTTGTCTGGGATGACCAGAAACACACTTTTATTGTCATAAAAAAGTAAAACATGCATGAAATGGTCAAAAATATAGTATAAAATCTCAAAATGAGGTGAAATCATAGGAAAACTATCCTATTATTATTTTTGATGTGTAAGAGTAGATGACACATCAATCGGATGTGTTGTCTGCTTAAAACAATCGAATAAGCAGTTTTTAAAGGTTTGACACTCTTTAAAAACATGTATCGATGGGTCAAAACTAACCAAACAATCTCTAAATTCCTTGAATCCATATGAAAACAACTATAGAAATATTTTTGAAATGGTCAAGCGAATAGAACATCAATTCGAGGTGTTTTTTTCGGCATGACCAGAAATGCACTTTTACTGTTTAAAAACACTAAAATCTGTATTTAATGGTCAGATCCACACCAAATGGACTCGGAATGATATGAAATCACATAAAAATGGTCTTAGTATTATTTTTGGCATGTATGAGCAGACTAAACATCAATCGGGCATGCAGTTTTCCCAGAACAATTTAATAAATAGTTTTTAAAGGTTTAGCACCCTTTAAACCATGCATCATGGGTCAAAACCAACTGAATGGTATTCAAATTCTGTAAAATCAGAAGACAGCAACCATATAGTGAATTGTGAAATGTTCGAGTACAAAAAATGTCAATATGAGGTGTTGTTTTCCTAAGATGACTTGAAACATAGTTTTTTGTTTTAAAACATCAAACGTGTGTTTAATAGTCAAATCCATAAAAAACAACCTCATAATGACATGAAATCATAGGAAAATCATGTTATTATTATTTTTGATGAGTATGAGTAGATGGAATGTCAATTGGAAATGTGGTCGGCTTGGAAAGATTGAATATACAATTTTTAAAGGTTTGAAACTCTTTAAAAACTTGCATCATGGGGTCAAAAACCAACCTAATGACCTCTAAATACCATGAAATCATATGAAAATAACTGTATAGTGAATTGATACATGGTCAAATAGACTAAAAATCAATATGAGGTGCCTTTTTCTCAGTATGACCTGAAATATAGCTTTATATTTTTAAAAATCCAAAATTTTCATTTAATAATTAGATCCATAGAAAATAATCTCACGATGACATGAAATCATGGGACAATCATGTTATTATTATTTTGACATGTAAAAGTAGACGACACATCAATCGGATGCATGGTCTTCCCAAAATGATAGAATATTTAAATTTTAAAGGTTTGATACCCTTTAAAAACATGTTTCATGAGGTAAAAACCAATCAAACAACCTTTTAATATCATGAAATTAGAATACAATAACTATATAATGAATTGTAGCATAGTTGAGTACACAGAACATCAATATAAGGTGTCATTTTCCTAGGATGACCCAAAATGCATTTTTATTGTTTTAAAATTCCAAAACAAGCATTTAATAGTCAGATCCATAGAGAACGACCTCGGGATAACATGAAATCATAAGAGAACCATGTTATTATTATTTTTAATGTGTAGGAGTAGATGAAACATCAATCAGATGTGTAGTCCAATTACATTTTTTAAAGGTTTGACACCCTTTAAAAACATGTGTCTGGGGTCCAAAACCAACCAAACGACCTCTGAATGTTGTGAAATTAGATGATGACAACAACTGTAAAGTGAATTTTGAAATTTTTAATTAGAAATAATGATGATTTGCGGCGTCTCTTACCCAAGATGTCCTGAAATATAGTTTTTTTATTTTAAAATTCCAAAATAAATTTTTAACAGTAAGATCCATATAAAAATACCTTGAAATGATGTGAAATAATTGGATAATCACGTTATTGTTATTTTTTATGTGTATAAGGAAGCAAAACATCAATCAAACACATGTTCTGGCCGAAACAACCAAATATGTAGTTTTTAAAGGTTTAACGCCCTTTAAAATGTGTGTTAAAGGGTCAAAACTAACCAAACGCCATCTGAATCTTGTGAAATCAGGAAAAAACAAATTTATAGTGAATTGTGAAATGAAAAAGTAGACATAACATCAATCTGAGGTTATGTTTTCCCAGGATGACCTGAAATGCACTTTTATTGTTTTAAAACACCAAAATATGCATTTAACAGTCAAACCCATATAAAACGAGCTCAGAATGGTGTGAAATAATAGGAATATCATTTTATTATTATTTTTTATGTGCATGAGTAGAGGACATGTCAATCGGACATGCAGTCTTCCCAGAACAGCCAGATATACTATTTTTAAGGGTTTGATGCCCTTTTAAAACGTGCATCTGGGGGGTTAAAACCAACCAAATGACCTATGAATGTCATGAAATCATAAAAAACAACTATATAGTGAATTGTAACATGTTTGAGTAGACACAACATAAATTTGAGGTGTTTTTTATGTGGGATGACCTAAAAAGTACTTTTATTATTTTAAAACATTAAAACATGATTTATTGATCATATCCATAAGAAAAAAACCTCATAATGACATAAAATCATAGAGAAACCAGGTGATTATTATTTTTAATGTGTATTATTATACATAATGTCAATCGGATGCATGGTTTTTCCAAAACGACCGAATATGCAGTTTTTAAAAGTTTGACGCCCTTTAAAAACAAGTTTCAGGGGGTCAAAACCAACTGAACAAAATATGAATACTATGAAAACATATGAAAACAACTATATAGTAAATTGTGACAAAGTTGAGTAGAAGGAACATCAATCTAAGGTGTTGTTTTTTCCAGGATGACCTGAGTCGTAGTTTTGTTGTTTTAAAACACCAAAATGTGTGTTTAACAATCGAATTCACATCAAATGACATTAGAATGATGTAAAATCATAGGAAAACCATGTTATTATTATTTTTAACATTTACAAGTAGAAGGAACCTTAATAAGATGCACAGTTTTCCTAAAACAATTGAATATGTTGTTTTTAAAGGTTTGACACCCTTTAAAAACATGCGTCAGGGGATCAAAACCAACCAAATAACCTTCAAATGTCATGAAATTAGACAAAGAAAATTGCATAATGAATTGGGACATTATTGAGTAGATGAAACATCGATTTTAGGTGTTGTTTGTTCGGGATGACCTGGAATGTAGTTTTGTTGTTTTAAAATTCCAAAATGTGTGTTTAACAGTCAGATCCATAGAAAACGACCTCAAAATGATGTGAAATAATAAAAAATATATTGTTTTTGTTTTTGATGTGTTGGAGTATAAAGTACATCAATCGGATGTGTGGTCTTCCCGAAATGACTGAATATGCAGTTTTTAAGGGTTTGATAGCCTTTAAAAATGTGCATCTTGGGGGTAAATACCAATTAAACAACCTCCAAATTCCATAAAATCAGACAAAAATAATTTTATAGTAAATTTTGAATTGGTCGAGAAGACAGAGCATAAATCTAATGTGTTGTTTTCTCGAGATGACTTGAAACACACTTTTGTTGTTTTAAAATGCTAAAATGTGAGTTCAATGGTTATATCCATAGAAAACAAGCTCATAATGACATGAAATCATAGGAAAACTATGTTGTTGTTATTTTTGATGTGTATGAGTAGAGAATAAGATGTGCGGTGTACCCAAAACAACTAAATATGTTGTTTTTAAGGGTTTGATGCCCTTTAAAAACGTGTGTCGAGGGGTTAAACCCAACTGAATGACCTTAGGATGTATTGAAATTAGATGAAAACAACTATATAGTGAATTTTCAATTATTTTAGTAGATAAAATGTCAATTTGAGGTGTCATTTTCTATGATGGCCTAAAATGCACTTTTGTTGTTTTAAAACACCAAAATGTGATTTTAATGGTCAGATCCACTATAAAAGAGCTAGGAATGATGTGAAATCATAGGAAAATATTTTGTTATTATTTTTTACATTTACGAGTATATGGAACATTAATAGAACGTGTAGTCTTCTTGTAACGACCAAATATGTGGTTTTTAAGGGTTTAATGCCCTTTAAAAACATGTGTCTGAGGTTCAAAACCAACCAAACAACCTAAAAATGCTATGAAATCAAATTAAAACAATCGTATAGTGGATTTTGAAATGGTTGGGTAGACATAATGTTAATATGAGGTATTGTTTGTCTGGGATGACCCTATTGGGCGCCTTCCTAGTTGGCGCACTGCGTAACGCCTCCTCAAATGGTGCCCACACAGTTTCTCTTTTAATGGGGTGTTTTTAATGCGAGCCAAGACCACATGAATTAATTCATGCGGTGACACTCTTTTGACGTGGCAACATTATTTGACGCTGGTTCTTTTTTCTATATAAGGAGGCAGAGGCAAGGCATTTCAACGTCACCGGAAGCAACAACACCGAGAGAAAATCCCCTTTGGTGATCATCTTTCTTCAATGATCATCTTTAATGATCTCCATATTTTGATCCATACTTTTATTCTTGAGTATTACTTTTGAGATACATTCCATTTTGGGGGAGTCTCTACCGTGTACCTCTTGATTTTAGTGGATCCCTTTTTCTGGACTAGGTCTCGTGGTTTTTCCCTTTCAGGTTTTCCACATAAAAATTTCCGGTGTCAACTTTATTTTCTGCACATTTAATTTTGTCGTTGCTCATCCACTTCTATTTGGGGGGAAAGATTCAGTTTCCATTGTGCATTCACTTTTTCTATTGTTTGCGTGTTCGTCGCTTTCTCGTCTTTCCCAACATCTGGCATCATAGGGTTTGGTTCTTTTTTCATATTTATTATGCAGACCAATTGCAGTCAAATGATTTTGTTGAATGGTACCAACTACCATATGTGGTGACTTAAAATTAAGGATCTAATTTTTTTCAAGTGAATGCATCTTCCAGTGTTTAGTACCCAAAAGCCAGAGAGGATGTCAGACGAAGAATAGACGTTCGAGCATGAGATGGTTTGTGGCTTCATTTTCCAATGGGTCGAAGACAACGTGATGAACCACATTGTCAACATCTCTCACGCCAAAACTTTGTGGGAGAATCTTGAGACGAATTACGCTTCCAAGATGGGAAACAACAAACTATTTCTTCTCAAACAAATGATGAACTTGAGGTAAAAATAAGGTATGTCTATTTCTGATTATTTAAGTGAATATCAAGGATGTTTTGATTAGTTTTCTGGCATGGGTATCAATTTTGAAGATGAGGTTTTAGCTCTTTTTCTGCTTAACACTTTACCCAATTCATGGGATAATTTACGTGTTACTCTAACCGGTTCTACTCCTAATGGTGTTGTGACATTTAGTTTTGTCAAGTATACTATTTTAAATAAAGAGGTCAGGAGACGCACTCAGTAGAAATATTCTTCAGAGCTTTTAGTCACAGAGAACAAGGGGAGAAGCCAGGACCAGGGGTAGAGCAGTCGAGGTAAGAGCAGAGGCAGAAGAAAATCCAGACCGAAGTAGAGAGATTTTGAATGTCATCATTGTGGTAAGAAGGGTCATGTTAAGAAATTTTGTTATCAGCTGAAAAGAGAGAATAGAATGAAGGAAAATCCACAGAAGAAAAATGGTGATGGAGATGATCATGTCACCACTGCTACAGGGGGTGATCTTGTTATTGTTTATGATTCCATTAACATTACTTCTGATGATTCTTGTTGGGTTGTTGACAGTGGTGCTTGTTTTCACATGACATCAAAGAAGGAGTTCTTTACATCTTACAGCCAAGGTAATTTTGGAATTTTGAATATGGGAAATGATGTTCATCCTGACGTTGTAGGCATCGGGGCTATTTGTTTAAAGACCAGTACATGAAGTAAGCTGATTTTAAAGAATGTTCGACATGAACCTGAGGTTCACTTGAATATCATTTCTACCATCATTCTTGATGATGAAGGGTTTATCAGTAATTTTAGTGATTTCCAATGGAATCTTTCCAAGGGATCTTTGATTGTGGCTCGAGGGAAGAAGCAATCAGGTTTGTACTGGAGTAGAGCTTCTATTTCTTGTGATACTTCTTGCGTTGTTGAGTGAAGTGTTTCGTCCAAGTTGTGGAATAAGAGGCTCAGTCACATCAGTGAGAAAGGTCTTGGTTTTTTGGACAAGAGAAATCTTCTTCCATATTTTAAGAGTGTCAAATTGGACACATGTGATCATTGCATGGCTGGAAAACAGAGCAGAGTGAGTTTCAGCAGTCATCCTCCACATAGGAAGTCACAGGTACTTGAATTGGTACATTCTGTGATTTGTGGTCCTTTGAAATATAATACCTTTAGTGGCGGTCTTTATTTTTTTTTTATTTATTGATGACTACTCACGAAAGCTCTGGGTTTATGTTTTGAATGCCAAAAGTCAGGTGCTTGGTGTTTTTAAGCAATTTCATGTTTCTGCTGAGAGGGAATCAGGAAAGAAATTGAAATGTATTCACACTAAAAATGGAGGATAGTATTGTGGTCCTTTTAATCAGTATTGCAGGCAGGAAGCTATTCAGCATCAGAAGACGCCTCCCAAGACACCTCAGCTGAATGGTGTAACTGAGAGGATGAACAGGACTTTGCTGGAAAGAGTTCGTTGTTTGATTTCAGAAGAAAAATTGTCTGGACATTTTTGGGGTGAGGCTTTACATACTACTAATTATATTATCAATTTTTTACCTATTGTTGACAGACACTCCCAACAAGTTTTGGTATGGCAAAGAGAACAGGTACGATCACTTACGTGTTTTTGGTTGCAAGGCTTTTGTTCATGTGCCTAGAGATGAGAGATCCAAGATGGATGGTAAAACACACTAGTGTATTTTTATTGGCTATGGACACGATGAGTTTGGGTACGGGTTCTATGATCCTATTTTGAATAAACTTGTCAGAAGTCACGATGCAGTGTTTAGGGAGGATCAGACTATTACAGACATTGATAAGGGAGAAAAAGATGCTTCTCCAACTTCTGATAGTTTTGTCAGTCTGGAGCCAGGTTCTGATTCATATTTACCTCATATTGTTGATTCTGATGATCATGTTGATGTACAAAATGATTCTCAAGGTGAACTGGTTGGAGTTTATGTTTTTGATGCACCTTTTTTTCTGATGATCCGGTTCTAGTGGTTATTAATGAACCTGCAGTTCCACTCCGGAGGTCATATCGGCATCACACTGATTATACTCGATATTCACCAGATGAGTATGTGCTCCTCATTGAAGGGGGGGAACCAGAATCGTTTGATGAGGCAATGGAGAGTGAACAAAAGGAAAGATGGGTTACGGCAATGGATGAAGAGATGACATCATTGCACGACAACCACACTTTTGAACTGGTGAAGTTACTAACAGGGAAGAGATATTTGCAAAATCGGTGGATTTATCGAATTAAAAATAAAGAATCCAGTTCCCTTCCATGATACAAGGAAAGGTTAGTTGTCAAAGGCTTCCTTCAGAAGAAAGGTATTGATTTTGATGATATTTTCTCACTTGTTGTCAAAATGTCTTCCATTCGGGTTGTTCTTGGTTTTGCTGCTAGTTTGGATCTGCAGATTGAGCAGATGGATGTAAAGACAGTTTTCCTCCATGGAGATTTAGAAGAGGAGATTTATATGGAGAAACCAGAGGGTTTTTTTGAAACAAGTAAAGAAAATCATGTCTGTAGGTTGAAGAAGAGTTTGTATGGTTTGAATCAAGCTCTGAGGCAGTGGTATAAGAAGTTTGAATCTATCATTTCTCATCAGGGTTTTAGGAATAAATCTTATGATCATTGTGTTTTTTTTCAGAGATTTACTGATGATGATTTTATTATAATTTTTCTTTATGTTGATGATATTCCCATTGTTGTCCATGATACTTCTAGAATTGACAGATTGAAGAAGGATCTTTGTCAGTCTTTTACGATGAAATACTTGGGGCCAGCACGACAGATTCTTGGCATGAAGATCTCCCATGACAGGAAGGTCAATAAATTGTGGTTATCTCATGAGAGATACATTGAGAAGTTTCTTCAGAGATTTTCTATGGATAGAGCTAAATTGGTAAGTACTTCTCTTGCTTTACATTTTAAGCTCAGTTCCATTCAATCACCTTATACTGATGAAGAGACAGAGGAGATGCAGCACATACCTTATTCATCTGTTGTTGGCTGTTTGATGTATGCAATGGTATGTACTAGACCTGATATATCTCATGAATTTGGTGTGGTCAGTTGTTTTCTATAAAATTCAGGTAGAGAGCATTAGAGAGCAGTGAAGTACATTTTTCATTATCTTTGTGGTACTTCTAATATGAGATTGTGTTTTGGAAAAGGGTAACCTATGCTTTGTGGCTTTACATATTCAGATATGGAAGGAGATATCGACTCAAGGAAGTCTAATTCAGACTATTTGATCACTTTTGTAGGGGGAGATATATCTTGGTAGTCTAGATTGTAGATATGTGTTGTTTTATCTACCACAGAGTCAGAGTTTATTGCAGCTACTGAGGCGTGTAAAGAATTGCTGTGGATGAAAACGTTTATTCGAGAGCTCAATTTAAATCAGGACGGGTATGTTTTATTTTGTGATAGTCAGAGTGTGATTTGTTTGGGAAAAATTTCTACTTTTCATGGCAGGTTGAAACATATCGATGTTCGATATCATTAGATTCGCAACATCCTTGATTCGAGACAGTTAGAGCTTGAGAAGATCCACACCGATGACAACGAGTTAGACATGTTGACCAAGAGTTTACCCAGAGGAAATTTTGAGACTTTTCGACAGATTTCAGGGTTGGTGGTGATCCCCAATTGAGTCAGAGGGGGGGTTTGTTGGGTGCCTTCCTGGTTGGTGCACCGCGTAATGCCTCCTCAAATGGTTCCCACGCGGTTTCTATTTTAATAGGGTGTTTTTTAATGTGGTCCAAGACCATGTGAATTAATTCACACGGTGACACTCTTTTGACACGGTGACATTATTTGACGCTGATTCTTTTTCCTATATAAAGAGGCAGAGGCAAGGCATTTCAACATCACCGGCAGCAGAAACACCGAGAGCAAATCCCCTTTGGTGATTGTCTTTCTTCGACGATCATCTTTACTAATCTCCATCTTTTGATCCACACTTTTATTCTTGAGTATTACTTTTGAGATCCCTTCCATTTTTTAAGAGTCTCTACTGTGTACCTCTTGATTTTAGTGGATCCCTCTTTCTAGACTAGGTCATGTGGTTTTTCTCTTTCGGGTTTTCCACGTAAAAATTTCCGGTGTCAACTTTATTTTTTGTACAATTAATTTTTTCGTTGCGCATCTGCTTCTATTTGGGGGAAAAGATTCATTTTCTGTTGTGCGTTCACTTTTTCTATTGTTTGTGCGTTCGTCGCTTTCCTGTCTTTCCCAAAAGACCTGAAACACACTTTTGTTTTAAAATGCCAAAACGTGTGTTTAACAGTCGTATACATAAAAAACGACCTCATAATGATGCGAAATCATTTGAAAACTATGTTATTATTATATGTGACATGTAGGAGCATATAGAACATTAATCATACATGTGGTCTACCTAAAACGGCTGAATAAATGGTTTTTATGGGTTCAACACCCATTAAAAACATGCATCTGGGGGTCAAAACCAACTGAATGACCTCCAAATGCCATAAAATCAAATAAAAACAAAAATATAGTTAATTTTGAATTTTTTGAGTAGACAGAACATCAATATAATTCATTTTTGTCTCGGAATAAGCCGAAACACACTTTTGTTGTTTTAAAACGCCAAAACGTGAGTTTAACTATCAGATCTATATAAAAAGAGCTCATAATGATATGAAATCGTAGGAAAACCATGATGTTATTGTTTTTGATGTGTATGAGTAAACGACACATCAATTAGATGTGTGGTGTGCCCGAAATGGTTGAATATATGGTTTTTAAGGATTTGAAACCCTTTAATAATGTGTGTTTGTGAGTCAAAACCAACCGAACGACCTCCAAATACTGTGAAATAAAAATAAAATAACTATATAGTGAATTTGAAAATGATTGAGAATACAAAATGTCAATCTGAGGTGTCATTTACCCAGGATGACCTGAAACTCACTTTTGTTATTTTAAAATGCCAAAACATGTGTTACAGTCAAATATATAGTAAATTAGATTAGAATGATTTGAAAACATAGGATGGTTGTTTTATTTTATGTTTAACATATACAATGAGAAGACACATCAATCAAACATGTGGTATGCTCAGAACGACTGAATATGCGGTTTTTAAGGGTTTGACAGTTTTTAAAAATGTGTGTCTGGAGGTCAAAACCAATTGAACAACCTATGAATTCCATTGAATTATACGACAATAACCATATGTTGAATTTTAAATTGGTCAAGTTGATGGAATGTCAATTTGAGGTTTCATTTTCCCAAGATGACCCGAAATACACTTATTGTTTTAAAATACCAAAACATGCATTTAATCATTAGATCCATATCGAATGAGATCAAAATGATGTGAAATCATAAGAAAACCATGTTATTATTATTCTTGATGTGTATGAGCAGAGGGCATGTCAATCAAACATGTGGTCAGCTCAGAACAATCGAATATGCAGTTTTTAAAGGTTTGACATCTTTTAAAAACATGTGTCAGAGGGTCAAAACCAACTGAATGACCTATGAATATCATGAGATCAGAAGATGACAACCATACAATGAATTGTGAAATTATTGAGTATAACAAACATCAATCTGAGGTTTTTTTTTCTCAAAATGACCCAAAACGCACTTTTATTGTTTTAAAATGCCAAAACGTGCATTTAACACTCAGATCCATAGAAAACAAACTCATAATGATGTGAAATCATAAGAAAACCATGTTATTATTATTTTTTATATTTAAGATCAGATGACATGTCAATTAGATGTGTGGTTTGACCTGACCGACTGAATATACAGTTTTTAAGGGTTTAACACCCTTTAAAAATGTGAGTTTAGGGGGTAAAATCCAACTAAACAACCTTTAAATGTTGTGAAATAATAGGACAATAACCATATAGTAAATTGTGAAATGATCGAGTAGAACGAATGTCAATATGAGGTTTTGTTTTCCCTGGATGGCCTAAAACACACTTTTTTGTTTTAAAATGCCAAAACTTGTATTTAACAGCTAGATCAATAGAAAATGAGCTCAAAATTATGTGAAATGATAGGATAACTATGTTGTTATTGTTTTTGATGTGTATGAGCAAACAAAACATCAATCATACATGTGGTCTGCATGGAACGACCGAATGTGCAGTTTTAAATTAAAAATAAATAAATAAAAACTATTAATATATTCAAAATCAAATGATCTCAGAGTGTTGTACTGAGTTTTAATTGAAATATTTTACTGCATTTTAATTAATAGTTTTTTCTTATTTTTTTTACTACACTAATTATTTTATTATTATTTTTTAAATTCAGTTTTCTTCGATGATGAGTGCGGAGCTTGGAAGATGATCGGACAAAGATATTTACGAGACTGTGATTTTATATCATGGTGATATTTATTGAATCTTTGAATTATCATAGTTTTTCATGGTATTTTAAATTTTGGTGTAATTTTTTTAAAAAAAATCTTTAGCGACCGCCATATGGTGGTCGTTGTAGTTCATGTCGAGTTCCCTTTAGTGGCCTCCATATGGAGGTCGTTATAAGATACCCCAATCTTGCCTATAGTGACCACCAATTGGTTGTCGCTATAGGCAATAGCAATGAGTGTGTGTGTGTGTTGTTTGGGAGTCGTTGGGCGGTCGTTATAGGCCTTTAGCGACGGCTTTTGACGATCGCTAAAGGTCTTTTTCCTAATGGTGTGTGTGTGTGTGTGTTTGTATGTACGTATGGATGCATGCATACATATATGTATGTATGAATATGTGTATGTGTATGTATATAATAAAGTATAATAGTATTATATATGTGTGTGCACGTGCGGGCATGGGTGCACACAAACACACATGTATATATATAATCATATAAATAAATTTGATCGTATTTATAAATTAATATATATATATATATGTTAATATATATTTTTATGTATATATAAATACTTATAAGTTTATATATTTATTTATATGTTAGAATATTAATTTGCATATATATATATATATATATATATATATTATCTATATATAAATTAATATGCATAAATTAATATGCTTATATTTATAAATTAATATATATATATATCAATATATATATATATATTATTTATAGTATATGTTAACATATTTGTGTCTGTATATATAAATACTTATAAGTTTATATATTTATTTATATATTAAAATATTAATTTACATATATATATATATATATATATATATATATTAATACGGTTATATTTATAAATTAATATATATATATATATATATATATTATTTATATTATATGTTAATATATTTGTGTCTAAATTCATACATGTTTATATATTTATTTATATATTAAAATATTAATCTACACACATATATATTAATATATATTAATACACACACACACACACATACATATATATTAATATATATATATATAAATTAATATATACTTATATATAAATATAAATATTATTATATTTATACATATGTATAGATTAATATGATTTTATTTATAAATCAACATATAATATAATATACTATATATGTGTGTGTTAATATATTTGTGTGTGTGTGTAAATACTTATGAGTTTATATATTTATTTATATATTAAAATATTAATTTACATGTATATATATATTAATTTATATTAATTTATATTAATATATATGAATATATACAAATTAATATATGTATATATGTATATTTATAATTTAATATATATATATATATTATAAATTAATACATACACACACATACACAAAGATATATAAATTAATATATTTATATATGTGTGTATAAATTATTATTATACATATATACACACATTTAATTTAGGATCATTTTAAAACGTGGCTCATTTAGCAACATTTTAAAATGCAGCTAATTTAGCAATGTTTGAAAATGCGACTAATTTAGCAGTGTTTTAAAGAGTGGCTAAAAAACTTGACTATACCAAAATTTAGCCACATTTTGAGAAAACCCGGCTAAAAGCCTGTTTTTTGTAGTGTGTCGATCATGAGCCTCCATATTTCTAAGTTGTCATATCATGAAACCCTCTACCATGCCATGGCCCCTCAACTTTCACCCAGCCCTCACATCGTGGTAGACTTCATGTCATGCACTAGAAAATTCAACTTTTGCGAAAGACTAGAAGTCTATTACAAATAGTTCTTTGAAACTATTTTTTTTTTTGCGAAGAAATTCAAATTCCATCGTAAATACTATTTATAGCGACAATTATTTGCAACGGAATTAAAATTTGTCACTATTAGGTTTGGCGGCAATCCGCACATTATGGCGGGAGATGATTTTTTGTGAGAGGCTCTTAAATTCATTGCAAATAATCACTTTATGTGTAGTTATTTGTGACAGAATGATAAATCAGTTGCAAATAATCATGATTATTTCCGACGAATTTAATATCTCATCGCAAGTAATTTTCAAATTAGCAAGAGAATAATTTTTGAATATGCAAAGAAATATTTATAGCGGCTACTTTTTTGTGACAGTTTATTTACGATGGATTTCCATCACAAATACTTTTTAAATTAACAACAAAATACTTTTTAAATAAATTGGAAAATATTTATGGTGGCTACTTTTTTTAACGGGTTATTTATGGTGGATTTTTTTCATAAATAACTCATCACAAAAAATATTATTTTTGGGAAATCTTTATTGGTCACGTACATTTGATTCGGTCACACATAATTATTAGTTAGAGGGTTATTTGTGACTAAATTAGAATTTTTTCATAAATAACTCTGAAAAATATTTTTTTTGTGACGAATTTAATAGTTCTTCGTAAATACTTTTCAAATAGACGAGAATTTTTTTTCAAATAGGTGGGGGAAATATTTTCAACGACTACTTTTTGTAATAGATAATTATTCCGTTGCAAAATAACAATCACAAAATACTCATTTTTTCATAAATATTCATCGTAAATATTTCAAATGAGTAAATTTTTACGAAAAAATAGTTTATCACAAAAAGTGTCGTAAAAAATCAATTATAAATATAATTGCATCACCCCTTATTTACTCTCTCTTATTTCCCACACTTAAAACACGCTCAAAACTCTCAAATATCTTTATTTTTTAAAAGTTTTTATTTTTTTATAGTTATTAACTTGATATATTTTATTTTAAAAAATATAGTTTAATTATATTTTAATGTCGCATTATATTTTTAAATCTATTTTTAAATAGTTATTAATTTAATATATTTATTTTTTATCATGATTTAATTATCATAACATTTTTTTATTTTTTTATTTAATTAGTTAATTAATAAAGAATAATTTATAATTTATTAAGTGTATTTTTTTTTATGTATTTATCCTTATTTGTGATGGATTTTTTATTCCGTTGCAAAAAAAGTATTTCTAGAAAATTAAAAATTTCAGTACAAAAAAATTATTTGCGACGGATTTAGAATTATGTTGCAAAAAAAATATTTGCGATGGAATTTTAATTTTGTTGCAAATGGTATCACTCTGATCTTAATTGTGATGGTATGTTGCAAATAATGGTATTTGCAGCATGATTTTCTACAATAGGTTATTTTCCACATATTTCCATCACAAATAAATTTTTATGACAAAAATCTATCACAAATAATTCATCGCAAAAAAAAATATTATTTTTGTCGTGATGTCATCCTTTTTCATGATGGCCACCTCTCTACGTTGTGACTTCCTACATCATGACATAGCGAGTTGTCTGTGACAGAACGCCACCAAAATTTTCATCGCTACTATCCCAGCCTCCAATCATACCTAAAACACTATCAAAGTCTCATCCATCATTGTTGCACCTCTTGGGGTTTCTTTCCGATTATGCCTCGTGGTCGCATTGTTGACCACATCAAATTAGTTTGTTGTTTTTACTAGAATTTCAATAGTATAGCAGGAATCCTAAGTCATTTATTGACGAAGCCTTAAATCATTAATTTTAAAAAAAATAGTCTATCAAAGAAATGGGATTCGAGAAAATGGGGGGGCAGATTTAAGATTTAAGCATATATAAGTAAAGTGAGAAAATAAAGAAGAAATTAACAATTTTGATCAATCATGACCAACCTGGGGGATCCTTTGATGATCATTCTTCATATATTCAAGAAAATGGTTTTATATATTTTTAATCCTAGGTTTTAAATAGCTAAAATCATATTTTTATGTGAGTTTTATTAGGATACCTCCTAGAGTTCGGTCAGAAACACAAAGTGATTCATCAGCTATCGTCGATGACCAAGTGATTTGCATCCAACATCTTAACCAGAAATCCTCAAGGCAATAAATGAGAAACTCAATGTGTTTCCCATATTTGAATGTTATTTTTGTATGATACCATGAAATAAATTTGAATGGTCATTTTAGTGTTCTTGTGATTTCAATCTACCTATATGAACCGCATAAACACAATGATTGAAAAGGGGAGGAAATGACGATTAATAATGTAGTTGGGGTTTTACCTAGTGGTAAGCACCCCGTAATACTACATCCAAGGTTTGGAGTTCAAAACTCATTGGGTGCAGGGTACTATAGCAACACTGTAGCATGGTATTGTAGCAGTGGTGGAGCTGTAGCGATAGCAAGGACTGTAGTGGTGACACTGTTGTAGCAGGTACTATAGCAGCTCAGGTACTGTAATGTTACTATTCACCATAAGGGACTTTGGCCAAAAAATGGGCCTTCGGGACTAGAATTAGAGCTTCCAAGCCTCGGGGCCTTTGATCCATAATGAATGGGATTGGGCCATGATGAAATAAACCTATGATTTAGGACCTACAGGTCATACTGTAATGAGATTTAATGTCATCTAGGCCTATAATCCATGTAATGGGCATCCTTTACCCCCCAAAAAAAGAGGTCCTTTGTTTCAATAAAAAAAGTGGGTTCGACCCCGACTTAAAAAAATAGTGATGAATGATTTGTGAAACATCCCATGAATGTGTACCCCTAAACATGATCATGTGAGTGTGAGTGTGACATACCTTACACAAGTCAATTAAATAAGAATAAAATATGGATAATAATAACATACACACTTGGAATTAAAATGATCATGCACTGATTACAAAGATGAAGCTTAGGATTTTCATCAAGTTCCTCCTTGAGTGATCATAAGGATCTTAGAACTCCATAGAAGGAGAGGAAACCATATGATGGATGAATGAACATCCCAAGAACCATTTTATATCCTTATAGTTTACCATCCTCTAATAATGAGAGGGAGGATACATTTTATAGTCATTTTACACAAGATAGTTCTAAAAGCACGTCAATGGCCTATGTACCTATGTTCGTTGCTCTTTTCCTTCTGAAGATAGTTGACTATATTGTTGCAAATGCTAAATACTTCAATCATAAGAAACTTCCTTTGACTCAAATGTTCTTATTTCAAATTATTCATACATATCTATCCAAAAAAAATTCATCTGGAAAACAATATATGAATTTTCTTACAAAAATTTCTTCTGATCACCAACTTTGCAATGTCAAATTTTCTTACGAAAACTCTGTCTGGAAAATTAAATTTTTGTTCTTTCGGAAATTCAACCTTCGTATATCAGATCAGTTTCACATCTCTTTTCTTTATACAAACTTCAATAAATTTTATATTCACAAATTTATTATGAATTCTCTGTTTGGTGATCTACATCGTTGTCTATCTGAAAAACTATCTGATCTAATGCATTCAGAGCTTCTCCCTAGGTTTTTCTAATACTTTATCCAAAAATGTTTTTTCTAGAAAATTTCATCTGGAATTTCAATTATCGCACATTTGATTGGTTTATCTTCTCATCACTTTTTACAAACTCCCACCAGTTCCATTATTACCAAGTTCTTACCAAAATTCTATCTAGAAATATCCCCTGGTGACTTCTTCATTTGATTATCGACTTCCACTTCTTTCAACCTTCATGAATTTAGTCTGAACAGTTTGTCTGAAAATTGTTTGTCTGGAAAAACTGTGTCTGGAACCAAAGTTGATTTTCTCCTTTATCTTTGCACACTTTTTATAACTTTTCTATTCACCATCTTGGATCATGAGTTTCTCATGATGTTAATAACTTTAATGATCATCAAAGCATCATCTGACTTCTGTAAGAATCTTATTAACAAACTTTTAGCTTCCATCAACTCTTTTTTTTCCTATTTTATAAAAATTTATTTAAAAAAATTATTTATCAACAAATAAAAAAGTATTTTTATAAAAACATCACAAATGATCTTTAAATATGATATAATTGTGAGTTATTTTGAATTTTGAAAGTTTTAAAATCTAGATTTTGAAATTTTAAACAATTTTTATCTATTGTGTGGTTATAGAATTGTTAGATAAAACTATGTAGAGAATCTTATGTTTCAAGGGAAATTGTGTGAGAGATCCTTTTACGTATGATTTTTTTTAAGGTGAAAAGTTATATCATGGACATACAGGGCTTAGTGTAAACTATGTGAGTTACTTTTATGTATGGGGTATCTTGTGTATGACTTGAGCATGGTTTGGAAAACCATGCGAGGAGACTATGCACAGTGTTGCAGCTCGATTAAAGTGGGGGATGCATGGTTGTCACACAGTTTGATAAATCATGCAGTCAAACCATATGAGGTTATAATTATATCTATTATGAGCTGAACAGTTGACTTGTGGTTTGGTAAATTGTGCGTCTAAATCATGTGAGCTTCCCAGATTTATTAAAAAGTGAAATTCTACTTTTATTTTTGTGCATTTTAACCCCCTTTTCTCCCACCCTTCCTCCCCTCTCTTATGTGGCCAACTCAAGGGAGATCTCAAGGGAGATCCTCCCTTATTCCTCTATAGATTCAAGGGAGTTACTTTTATATATGGGGTATCTTGTGTATGACTTGAGCACGGTTTGGAAAACCATGCGAGGAGACCATGCACAGTGTTGCAGCTCGATTATAGTCGGGGATGCGTGGTTGGCACACAGTTTGGTAAATCATGTGGTCAAACTATATGAGGTTGCAATTATATCTATTATGAGTTGAACAGTTAAGTCGCAGTTTGGTAAATTGTGCGCCTAAATCATGAGAACTTCCCAGATTCATTAAAAACTGAAATTCTACTTTTATTTCTGTGCATTTTAACCCCCTTTCCCCCCACCCTTCCTCCCCTCTCTCATGTGGCCGACTCAGGGGAGAGATCATGGGAGATCCTCCCTTATTCATCTATAGATTCAAGGGAGTTACTTTTATGTATGGGGTATCTTGTGTATGACTTGAGCGTGGTTTGGAAAACCATGTGAGGAGACCATGCACAATGTTGAAGCTTGATTACAGTGGGGGGGTGCATGGTTGGCACACAGTTTGGTAAACCATGCATTCAACCCATATGAGGTTGCAATTATATCTATTATGAGTTGAACAGTTGACTCGTGGTTTGGTAAATTGTGCGTCTAAATCATGTGAGCTTCCCAGATTCATTAAAAAGTGAAATTCTACTTTTATTTCTGTGCATTTTAACCCCCTTTCCCCCACCCTTCCTCCCCTCTCATGTGTCCAACTCAAGGGAGAGCTCAAGGGAGCTCCTCCCTTATTCCTCCATAGATTCAAGCCACTTCTCCTTGGTTTCCAAGAAATTTTGAAAGGTAAACCCCTCTATCTTATTATAATATTCTCTCTTCTTCCATTCACCTTTGGGGTTGATCTAACCTTTGGGATTTGGTTGTTTAGGGTTTTTATAGGGTGTCTTCTTTCTTAGTTTGGCATCTTTCATTGAAGATGAATGGCTTCTTCTTGGATGAAGTAAGTGCTTTTATGTAATTCCTTTATTTCGCATTTCATGAGATGCTTGGATATTCTAAAGTCATTTTATTGTCAAGTTATATCTATCTATGAGACCCTTGAGGGTTTTATAAAGTGGTTTCCATGTTTTTCATACTTGGAATTACAGGATTTCCAATGAATTTTTAGAATTAATTTTGAACTAAAATGTTGTGCATGCCAAGTGTTTGCGAAATTGCCTATTAGGCTCTTTTCAAATGAATTTGATGAAAAATGAAGGGTTGTGGACCTGCTTTGGTTTCTAAATAATGTTACCCATGTTTAAGGGATTATTTTCAATTAAAGAGATGTTGTGGTTTTCAATCAATTCCTAAGGTACAAAAATCATGTTTTTAAAGTGTCGATCTTTGTTTTATTTTCGAAGGAAAATTATAAAATGGTTTTTCATGTTATACCTAGAGACCTGTTTGGAACTTGACACTAGTAGATAAAATAATTATAACATTGATATTTTAATGTTGGCTATCAAATAACTAATCTTTAAAATATTTTTAATTTTTTTATTTAATATCTGACATAAAATCTACTATGTGAATATTTTTAATGTCAAGCATTTAAATAATTGATGCTAAAAATAAAAATTTTCTAATTTTTTGCATTGCATGCAAGCAATTTAACTTTCTCCCCTACACATAAATCACATCGAACAAATAAATTTCATTTTTTCACATCACACTCGTGTTTTTTTATTTGTGCATACAAATATATCGTGCCCATGTGATTTTCTACCAAATTTTCATATGAAGCTTTCATTTCTCCCTTCAACTTCAAGTTCATCGTGTCCATACAATTTTCTCCCAAATTTTTATCTCCTTCAATTCATTATTTTTTTATTCCTAATCATGACTGAATGTCCATCTAGAAGATGGAGAGGGTGGTGTTGGGGACAAAAACGGTGGAAACGATGAAGACATTTATTTAAAAATTACAATTTATAAAATATCCATGCATAGAGTTAAAATCCTTGGAATAATTTATTTTATTCTCATCTGATTTTTCCCTAACATTATCATTGATATTTATTGATTAATATCATTATATCATTAAATGATCATTAATTTTTTTAGTTTTATAATGGAAAAATAATTATTTTATCATTTTAATGTGATTATTTTTATTGATTTTGTGAAACAGCGGTGTAGGGTTCTCGGTTCTCTCATAATTTAAAAAAACAAATATTTATTACGTTGGGTTTTAAATAAAAAAACATAAAAATTATAAAAAAACTAAATTTTAGTAATAAATGATTTTGTAAATATTTTTAATGCTGGTTTAAATAATCTACGTTAAAAATATATTTACTATGTCGCTTGGAATGATGTCACCTAAAAACTAATGTTAAAAACATGAAAAAACTGATATAAAAAACTTATTTTTGTACTAGTGTGATAAAAGTTTCCTTGGTGTGTGACAGAGATGGTTTATTTACTTGGCATTCCATGTTGGTTTTTAAAGGTTCTATTGGCATTTTATAAAAGAGTTTTCTTAATTTTTGTGAGACCCACATTTGTGCCCCGTTTGTGTGATGCCTTATATAGGATTTTTCCCTTATGAGAAGAGTTGAATAATTGTTATGTGATGCTTTTATGCAAATGTGAAAAGGGGATTGTTTCGTGTAAGGGTATTGGGGATGAGATGAGATTTATTGTTATGATTCATTGATGAGGTATATGATGAATATATGATTGTTGGTTTGCTCACCTCCACTTGAGAGGTCATGAGAACCCGAAGTAGCTAAGTGAGAGATCTAGGTTCATGTTACACTAGTCTAGATTGTGCTCTGGTAGTGTCACCTAGTGTAGATTATATTCTTGCTAGGAGTACCCCCAATGAGACTATGAGAGTGACTTGGGAGCTTATATTTTTAGGAATACACCATAGATCAATAGTTGATTCTACTTGAGTATTGACTAGGATCATCTCACATAGGACTCAATGAGTTGCATGTGATGGTTATTTGATTTATGACGATGTTGTCTTGGGGATTCCCACTGCTTTATTCATATCCCCTAGTGCTCATCTGAGTTTGTGAAACCATTTATGTTGTCATTGTTTATTCATGTAATGTTTCTTTGAGATTATGGTGTCTGCTTGAGATTGTGATTTCTTTCATTCATGGTTCAGTTTACTTTGAAATTGTTTATGAAAGCGGTTTTGAAAAAAAAAGATTTCAAAGGAAAGAATAGCTTCTGTTTTTTTCTTATAAATTCAAAAGCATGGTTTTAATGCTCTGGAACTGCATTTGGTTTCCAAAACAGTTTTTACCTCAAGGGTTGATAAAAGGGGGTTTTAAGATAAGTTTTGAATGACAAGGACTTGTTTTGTTTTGTTTTAAACTCTAAAGTCATTTCTTTGGGGTTTTAAAGGGTTTCTTTAAAGTGATGGTTCCACTCTGGTTTTAGATACAAAGGGATGAGGTCTTATAAAGAGGATGTAAGCATGTTACTTGTTTTCTTCACATTCCCTTGTGTGGAAAATCTACTTTCTATATATGTTCAAACTAGCATTTATGAAACAATGTTGCCCATCAGTTGGCGGCCTCAGGCCCTTATGATGTTAACCAGCTCTGGCTGGACCATTTCCCTTCATGGCTTTGCGATTGTACGTTCGCTGATCTCCGACGTTAATGAATTCGTCTTTTCAAAAAAACTAGCATTTATGAAATGCTTTATGAAAGGAATTGCATAGACTCTGGTGAAATCTCTTTGGCCTTGTTTAGCTTACACCCTCTGTATACACATATGTATATGTGTATGCGGCTCTCTTGTTTTCATATAGGTGCCTGGGTTTTGATCTCAAATTGGTTGTTGTTTGGGTAGTATGTTGATGGATGCTTGGATATGGTGAGTGATCATGGGTCACATGGAGGTGTTCAATCACCAGCTCGGGTTGTTGATTTATTATTTGGATGTTTATGCATCATTTAATAATGTTAGTTGTTGTACTTTGTTTTTAGCCATTCCTATCTTGGATTTACATGATGTATTTGCTTTTGCAGTATATTTTAAAAAGTGAGTTAGTCGGTTACTATCATTATATCTAAAGGATGAGAGTAATCACAATCATTGATTATGTCTCGTTGGATGTTCATTGGTTTATGTAATGTTCAGCTTGTTCATTTATTTAAAATTATTTATTTATTGTGCATGGAATTCTCAGTTGGATTGCGTTGCTTTATTATTATTATTTTTCAAGGGTGAAATCGTCTCCACCTGATCATAGTGTGATGCCCTGACACTAGTTGTCAACCCGGAGTGGTCGGGAACGTGTGTCGGACCTCGTGGGGGATTAGCTCAAGTGACGCGATGTGTTGACACGGTTGGCTCGTTGCAAGATAATTCTAGTCATGATTGGAAAGAAGTATTGGTCAACAAGAGGTGCATCGATGATAACAGATCTTCGACTGGTCATGGGGACCCTGTCATGGACGAGTGTGTGGCCTAATTCAAGAGTGGTGCTTACGATACATCAAATATGGGGACTGGGCTGAGTGGGGAGTGTTAGCCACTTCAACTTCAAGAAAGGAGATGGATGTGCCCAGAGGGAGGGGCGAGGGCGGCCAATAGTGAAGGTGGCCTTTGGATATGGAGGGCCCCCCACCCCGAGGGGTGTAAAACTATGTTGAACCCTTAAAGCCAAACAAGAACGGCCCGGAAAATTCAGTTGCTCCAAACCAATATCAGAAAATTTGTCCTAAATACATTGAGAGCTGCAGTAAAAAGTTCAAATTGATGCCCTATCTTTGTAAAAATTTTCCTTACTTGAGCGTTGCCCTAGCCCAGGGGCTCTTGGGTCTTGCCCCAGGGCCGGCCCGGAAGTCAAGAGAGGGGAGGGTCTAAATGTGGTCTATTTGTTATGTTTATATAAAGAGATAAAGATACATATTGGAACATAAATATAAGTCAAACTATTAGCTCAATTAAATATTTGATCGTTGACTCGTATCTTAAATATCTAAATACCTTAAATATCTAAATACCTTAAATATCTAAATAGTTCAAAGTGTCTATTATATATATTTAAAAGGTGGGTTTTTTATGAAACGCGTGACCAACGCCCCACACCCCAACCCCCTTGCCACCTCAACCGCCTGCCGGCGGGGTGGGGGGGACGTGTGTATTATATATATTTATACATTCAATGTTTTATATATCTAAATGTTATATGTTATAAATGTTGTATTTATATTGTTGTGTTATATGTTTTATATATTATGTATTATACATGTTATACGTTTAATACATGTTCTTATACATTTGTTTTGTATTTTATGAAATGAAAGCATTAATTCAAAACTATAAAAAAACTGAATATTTTAAAAGTGAAACTTTAAGAGAAGAATTAATAAATACCAGAATTGTTTTCAAATTGATTCAAATCTGAATTTGTAAACTTTGTTCCCACGGTTTCATGGAAGGGCGACACACGGGTTTCGAAAACTCCGGAACCACTTCTTTTTTTTTTTTTTTTTTTGATTTTTTTTTATCAGCGTAAATTTTAAAAAAAGTTGGGGTGAGAGAGGCTCGAACTCTCGACCTCAGGATACCTCGCAGCTATGAGACCTACGCGCTAACCAACTGCGCCACCACCCCATTTTGCTTAGGAGTCTGAATAACTTATTATTATACTTTAAATTAAATGCTATTTTGTTCAAAATAACGACTGTTAATCAACAGAGTTACAGGTTAATTAATTATTTGATTTCATACGGCTGAAAAAACCGTAATCGCATCGACACAAAACCATAAGTATATTTAAGCAGTCAAACGTCACAAAATCCCAAAACAAAATTAAGAAACATTTCTAATAAAGAGAATATATTGAAGGAATTAGAGGGCCTTACTGAGGTTCTATGTTGGGTTCGCCGATTTCATCACATTCTGTAACAAATGGGGCCAATGATTAAAATGGATAGAATATAATGACAAAAGAATTTATTAGATAAAACATGAAGTTTTTTTTAATGGGAAACTTAAATGACAAATAATGACATACCAAGCCATCCAATGTCCTATTTCTTTGGCCCTCTAAATTAGGGTTGTAAACGACCTGGAGTGCTCACAAGCTAATTGGACTCGCTCGACTCAGTTTTTTTCGAGCTCAAGTTATGAGTAGTGAAGCCGAATTCAAGTGTTAGAATAACATAATCAAGTCACAAGACTAATCAAACATCCAATATTTTAATATATTATTTTTATTCAATATATGCACGAATTCAAGCTCGAGCTTGAATTCAAGCAAGATATAATCGAAACGAGTCGAGCCTAATTGAATAGTTCGATCAAGCAAGAAAATTGACACTCGATGGAGCAACAAATATAATAAAACCATTTCATTTTACCATAACTCTAACATTCAATTAAGTTCCATTCCATTATATAAAATCTCTCAAACATAAATGAAGGTAAGATGTGAGTCATGGAGACGTAGCCATGCACAACACCCGACCATCTCCGTGACATGTGAGGCATCTATTCACAGCATCCCTGGTGAGTTTAGAGGGTTCTCTCCCACAAGGAACAATGTTGAGTTTTTGGGGTTTCTGTAGCATCCATAGCTCTGCACACATTATCCCATCTTCAAGGACACCTATCGTGGCATGTAATGATCATTGCAGATATAACAGAAATGATCTTTGCGGATTAAACTCTAAAACAACAACAAATCCATTGTTTTACAGCGGAAAAAAATGTAGATACCAAAAATGTAGGAAAAAAGCAGACATTGCACTCATTACAGTAGTACTGATAGAAGAAGAAGAAGCTCCCCAAAGCCAACCAGATTTGACTCCACAGTAGCAACTCTAGTCTCCATTCCTCAAGCCGCAATCCTTTCTGTTGGACCCCATTTAACCTTAAATGGGTATTTTTGAGTCCCACATCGGACTTACCCACCTTGTAATTAGATTTACTCATTTATAAAAGAGTATCCCCACCTCACATTGAAGGAAGGAGAATTCACCATCTACATGGTATCAGAGGGATCTTCATCCCGACCCTCCCTCCCAACGGATTCCCAGTTCTGACCGGCCCCGCCTCTCTCCCCCCTCTGGCTCTGCCCTACCCTCCCGACAGCCCTCCCTCCCGGCAGCACTCCCTCCCGGCAGCCCTCCCTCCCGGCGGCACTCCCTCCCGGCAGCCCTCCCTCCCGGCGGCACTCCCTCACGGCGGCCCTCCCTTCGTGCTGCAGCGCCCTCGCCCCGACGCCTCACCTCGACGCCTCGCCCTCGGCGTGCCTCGCCCCGGCTCTCGGCGACACTCCCTCACGGCGGCCCTCCCTTCGCGTCGTAGCGACCTCGCCCCGGCGCCTCGCACCGGCGCCTCGCCTCGACGCCTCGCCCTCGGCGCGCCTCGCCCCGCCGCCTCGCCCCGGCACCTCGCCCCGCCGCCTCGCCTTCGGCGCGCCTCGCCCTCGGCGCCTCGCCCCGACGCCTCGCCCTCGGCCTCGCCCCGACGCCCTCGCCCTCTCCCAGCGGCTCCCCTCCCGGCGCCCTCTCCCGGCGTTGTTCCCGGCCCCGGCTTCCGGCGCTCGGCGCGCCCAAGTCCCGCACCGCCCTCGGCCCCGCGGCGCTCCTGCCCAGCACTCGCGCCCTCGCACCCGCACCGCCCCTGCCCAGCCGCACCATCCTGAGCGCGACCCCCTGTCGCTGCTCCCTTCGGCGACCTCTCCGGGCCGCCTTCCTTCCACTGCACGCCTCCCGGCGAACAGGTCCAGCGCCCGCCCTCCATGGACGCATTCTCCGTTCTGCCGTCCCTGATCACGACCTCCTCCCGGCTTGTCGATGACCGGCTGGATGCCATTAATTTCTCCGTTTGGCGGAAGACGGTCTTGATGTCCCTCCGCGGCATAGGACTTCATTCTCATCTTGAGAAACCCCCACCCGAACTCACTGACCCCAAGTTCGACTCTTGGCAGCTGGCGGACAGCAAAATCTTCACCTTACTGGTCAACTTCATGGACCGATCCGTGAAAGATGTCACCAGGACTGCTAACACTGTCAAAGAGCTATGAGATTCCTTGATTGCCATGTTCTCCGAGACCAATAACTTGGCTCGGGTCTCCGACGTTCTACAGCGTCTCTCTCATATCCGCCAGCAGGATCGGACCTTCCCAACCTACTTTATGGAATGGAAGGGTCTCCGCGACGAACTGCAGGAACTCTGACCTATTCCTCAAACTTCGGCCGAGGACAACATTGTTCCTGCTTCGTCTGATGCTCCTGTCACAGCTCCCGAGGACATGTCGATTGCGCTCCGGAAAGGTACTCGCTCGTGTCAGACTACTCCTCTCTTTGTATCTTCATACAGGGATCTGTCAGCGCTGGAGACCGTGTCGATTCCTCAGACAGTTGGTGAAGCAAAATCTCACCCCGAGTGGTTAACCGCCATGAGGGATGAATTGCAAGCTCTGGATGACAACCATATATGGGATCTTGTTCCACTTCCGGCGGGCAAACAGGCGGTCGGCTGTAAATGGATTTTCACGATCCGTCTAAATCCCGATGGCTCTCTTTGTCGCCTCAAAGCTCGGCTTGTCGCCAAGGGATTTGCTCAGACATATGGCATCGACTACTTTGAGACCTTCTCTCCAGTCGCAAAGATGGACTCTGTCCGCCTTTTCCTCTCGCTGGCTGCTTATCATCACTGGCCGCTTCATCAACTGGATGTTAAAAATGCTTTTCTCCATGGCTTTCTTGATGAAGAAGTCTACCTGCAGCAGCCTCCTGGTTTTTCTGCCTCTGGTGCCGACCGGCATGTCTGTCGTCTCCGTCGCTCCCTCTACGGCCTCAAGCAGTCTCCTCGGGCTTGGTTTGGTCGCTTCAGCACAGTCGTCACAGCCTTTGGCCTCTCTCGGAGTATGAAAGATCACACAGTCTTCTTCCGTACGACGGCGCACGGCTGTATCCTGCTTGTGGTTTATGTTGATGACATCATCATCACAGGGAGCGACTCCCGAGGCATCGCCAGCCTCAAGGCGCATCTTCACCAGCACTTTCACACCAAGGATCTTGGTCCCCTCACTTACTTCCTTGGCATCGAGGTCTCCCGAACTGCGGACACTATCTCTCTCTGTCAGCGCAAGTATGCTCTTGATATCTTGCAGGATGCCGGGTTGAGCACCGCACGCCTTCGTAGGTGCTAGTGAAAGATTGTAGAATAATAAACCATAAACACTGTATTAAGTGAAAAAACAATCCTGTCAGAGAATTATAGTAGTAATAGAAGAAGAAGAAGAAGAAGCTCCCCCAAAGCCAAGGCCGAGACCTCCCAATCAGCTAAAGCTGAAAGCCAGCCAAAAATATTTGTATCCTCCCACCCTACAACATCCTTCTATTTAATACCCCAAACTACTACCAACGACCCAACAACCATCTATTGTAAGTACAATATTTTGCCCCTGACAGTTACCAATCCAGCCACCACACGGACAGCCCCAACCCTTACATTCTTATCTTGTCATGTGCGACGAACATCAGCTATCAAAGATCCATGTGCTATTGTTTTTGCATGCTTTTAGGGAAACTTCTACCAAGTTTGTCTTCTCTTTATTCTTTTGCTTCCATCAAATGCTTTGATGATTTGAGACATTTTTGAGTCTCACTTCTTTTTTCACTGCATGTTCAACAACATTTTCTTCTTCAAGAGTGGAGAATTTGTTCTTCAATGGAATGGTATTCGTGATCATTATTTCAACTTTTCTTAGAGCATTTTCCAGATTTGATTTCAGCTCTTTTCTTCCTACAATCAAATGCCATGTGGTCATAATTAGATTGATAAAATTAATACTCATTAAAGAAAATTTTCCTTTGTTGCGTAGGATATGTTGTTATTTTCCATTGCTTGCTTCCAACCGCTTCAACTTGTCGGTAACTCCTTGCCTCTTTGCTGGTCATCGTGTGACCCAAGTACCCACAAAGCTGACACTTCATCAATAAAAGTCTTCTAGATTCTCTTCTCAATTGTAGGAAAATAGTTACCAAATTTTTGAGATGCTATTAATGATTTCGTTTGAGAGTTCCCTTCAACTTTTTGATTCCCTTTCTTCATTAATCCTGTTGGTTTAGCTTTCACAGTTGGTGCCTTGGATGATTATCCTTCATACCCCAATGCGCTCTTTCCCATAACAGAGGGTCTTTGCTTGCTTAAGCATTTCTCAAGTTGTCTTGAGGCCTCTTCTGATTTTCCTTTAGCCATTTTACCATTATAGCTTCCAAACTTCAGCTTCTTTCCAGACTTTGATTCAATCTCGAGGTTCTTATTCATTATAACCCTTTATTTTTCAAGAAATTCAATTTTGCTTCCTCGTTTTTCAATACAAGCATTAAGATCATCAATCATCTTAGCTTGCTCTTCGATTTTCAACTGGAAATCAGCTACTTTTTCTATAGAGTTTCCATGGGCACAAGAATTTTCAATGATCACTTGTTCGAGTCTGGAAATTTCAGCTCCCAGCTCATCAATATAGTCATTGGAATCTTTTAGCACACTTCATATTTTCTTATTCTCCTTTCTTTGAGTTTCCATCTCCTCCAGAGCATCTTCAAGCTCCGTTTTCATATCAACACCACCTTCCCATCAATTTTCATCTTAGTTCTCGTTTGTGCTTCATCAATCGTTGCAATCAAAACATATTCCCGGTCGGACTGAGACTCAATATCTTTTTCTTCATCAATATCTTTTTCTTCATAGGATGATTCTCCACCATCACCTTTTTTGCTCTCGTAGATTTTTCTCTAGAGTTATCTTCTTCCAGTTTTGTCAAAGCCAGATTTACAGTTCTTCCTAGGAGAAAACTTCTTTTTCCTTTTCTGTGAGAAACCAATCTCACCTACTTCTTTTTGTCCTCTTGGACACCTTGCACCTATGTGACCAACTTTGCTGCATTTAAAGCATAAAATTGGGAGTTTACCCTGAAACCTTCATTGTGGACTCCACATTGTCCCGTTAGTGGTTTCATTATTTCATTGGTACCGAACTCCCCACAGTTGAGACGCTCTCCAGACTCCTCAATAATCACTCCAAACCCCTCAGCCCATCGACATTCTACAGAACCAAGTGGTCACCTCACCGCATTTCACAATCATCATGACCCCTTGGTCATTATACAATAACGCCACAATGATCCCATATCTCCCTCACCGGTCACACCTCGATCCACCAGTTATCACTGGTCAATCCACATCTGACCATTCCAAGAGCAGCACCCGCTCTCACTCACGCACGACGTAGCGTCATAAGACCTAACTCCCAGACCCATGTCCCTAGTCACAACAATGTGTCTCACCCTTTCTATAGGTCATCTCATACCTGATCACACCCCCAGTGTGATCATCCATAGAATCTGCCAGAAACTCACAACTCGACTCCAAACAGTCGAGAAAAGTCAATAAGTCCTCGACTCTAACACGACCTTATCTCCCACTGTGAGATTCATTATTGTCACACCCATGACTTCTTTTGAAGACATTTTTCATTTAATTTCCATCCTTTTTTTGTTATGGGGGTTTTCCGTGCATTTTGGTAGAAATGGTGGGTTTTCAAAATTTGGGTCAAACCGTGAGCACATTTCCAGATTTAAAAATAAATTTTGTTTCTTTTATAACTCATTCATTATAACTCCTTCATTTTTCAACATTTTACACTCATTCCACTTCCCAATTGGAATACCCTGGTATATTAAAACCACCATATCCATTTGGACTTCATATGAATCCATAATAATGATGGATTTGGATTTTTTATTGAAGTGTTGGGTCAACCCGAGAGCTCATTTTCTACTTTAATTTTTTTTAATTCTTTAATACCTCATTCAATTTTTAAGTTTTTTCGGTGATTCCAACTCTCACCCGAGCCCACTTACCCAAGACGCTCCCCCATTCTCTCCTCCCCCAATTTGTAGCTCAATTGAATCGCGAATTTGGGTGAAACTTCTCTGGATTTCACAATTCGCCCAGATTTGAAGAGGTAAATTGATCCTTTCATAACTCCTCCTATTTTTACTCTTTCTCCCATTCCAGTTCCTACATGACCTCCTCAGTCTTATTTGAACCTCACTTTCATTTATGGTTGTTTTGAAATTCAGATACTGGTGTATTTGGGTCGTTTTCTTCAAGATTTATTTTGGTAAGTGTTTCTCTCTTCATTTCCTTCCTTCTCCTTAGGGTTTCCTCCCACTTTCATGAATTTATAGAGTGTCCAGAAGTTAGGGTTCATACCTAGGGTTTGATTTGGGGTCTTTTTGGTGAAATCTTATGGTTTAGGGTTCGTTTTCACTTCCTTGTGGGGCGGTGGAGGTGCGGTTGAGGTTTCACACCAAGATTCAAGGGTTTTGACTCAAAAGGTAGGTGGTTCCATGTGTAAGCAATTTTTGATGAGTTAGCTTGCTCGATTTACTATTTTTAATGTTCCTCATATGCTTCTTGTGGTGCAAAAACCGTTTTTGATGGATTTGCTTAAGCATTTAATTTTATAGTTGCATTATGACTTGAAATTGGGTGCTTTTCATGGGCGACTTTTGGGGTAATGTTTGGGTGTATTTTATAACACATGAAAGCGACTTATTGGTGTTTAAAGGGGCTGCCAATTCTGGTTTGTTAATGCCTTAGTGTCATGTGGGCCTTGAAATGAGGTTTTTGAATGGGTTCAATGTGTAAAACCATGTTGTACTTCTTTGAAATGATTTATGAAAACGTGTGTTTTTCATGTGTGTCTTTTGTGGTGTTAATTGAAGTATTTTTATAACACTTGGGGGTAGTTTAATAAATGTTGTTAGGGATTCCAATTCTGTTATGGATTGGTATTAGTATGATTTTGGAATTGAATGAGGGATTTGAAATGAGTTTTGTGCGCGAAGCATAGTTACACCCCTTGGGTTTGTTTTATGAAAATTGTGAATGTTTTGTTTGGTTAAACAAAGTGGGCAAAAGGGTGTATATGTACTGTTTGGTGGGTGTGTTCACCTAATATTGGTTTTTTAAAGGTAAGGTGGTTATTTAAGATGACAAATATTTTTTTTATAATGTTTTATAAAGTGCTGAAATGTTTCAGCAAATGAAAAGAGAGCTGCGAAACATGGTTGTGGGCTGTTTTGTGTGAGTGTTGTGCAAAAATGAATTTTGTTGATGAAAGAAGTATTATATGATATTTGAGTGGGTTGTTATGTGAGTTAGAATGACTTAGAATGGTTTTATAAATTTTTTTAAAGGATTTGTGGAAGTGTTAAAAAAATGTGAAAAGTGTTGTAGGCTATTTTTTGTGTGTGTATGATTTCATAATGCATTTGAATGAAAAAGTGGATTTTGTGACTTGTGTGATGTACACATGGGCTGTTTGGTGAACTTGTGATGTGGAAATGACATTTGCATGTGCAAAGTATATTTCTTAACTTGTTGAACTTGTTTAAGCACAAGGAGAAACCCAAATATCTAGGTGGGTGGACGTGTACTAGTATGCTAGTGAATCTGTGGGGTTTGACCTCAGTTTCACGTAGCAAGATTGACACTTACAACACTAACTAAACTATGATGATGATGATTGAGGACTGTAGGAGGAAATATCCTTACCTCAAGGTGAGTCGGAGGCTCTCTTTTATAGAATGAGAAAAAGGAATACATAAAGAGGTATTCCGATTTGGGACTCAGAAAATACCCAGAAGAATAAAAAAGGGTTTTAACACTCCCCCTCAAGCTGGACATGCATTTGCATCACAAAAGGCCTCAATATTGAAATGATCATGAGGAGAGTAGCGTAGACCACGAGCAGAATCTCGCTTGATATATTTGGCAATGCGAAGGACAACATCCCAATGAGAGGTAGTCGGATGCTCCATAAATTGGATCACTTTGCCGACAACGCAGGCAATGTCGGGACGAGTCATAGTAAGATAATTGAGTTTGCCTACTAGTCGACGGTATCGCTCTGGGTGTGAATATGGTTCGGTGGAGTCATAAAGAGACCGTTCCCCAGGCTTCAGAGGAGTGTCGACAACAGTGGCATGTGTTAGTCCAGCATCCTGCAGAATATCCAATGCATATTTCCGTTGGCATAGGGAAATAGTGTCTGAAGAATAGGATACCTCGATGCCTAGGAAGTATGTGAGAGGACCGAGATCCTTAGTGTGGAAGTGTTGGTGAAGATGACCCTTGAGTTGGGTGATGTCGTCACTGTCACTGCCGGTGATGATGATGTCATCCACATAAACGACTAACAGGATGCAACCAGCGGAGGTCGTCCTGTAGAACACAGTTTGGTCTTTCATGCTGCGAGAGAGCCCAAAGTCGATGACGACAGTGCTGAAGCGACCGAACCAAGCACGAGGAGACTGCTTGAGGCCGTAAAGAGAGCGGCAGAGTCGACAGACTTGAGACTCGGCGCCGAAGGCACAAAATCCGGGGGGCTGAGACAGATAAACCTCTTCCTCAAGAAATCCATGGAGGAATGCATTTTTAACATCCAGTTGATGAAGATGCCAGTGATGATGAGCTGTCAGAGAGATGAATAACCGGACGGAGGCCATCTTGGCAACTAGAGAGAAGGTATCAAAATAGTCAATACCGTAAGTCTGGGCGAAGCCCTTGGCCACAAGGCGGGCTTTGAGTCGATGGAGAGTGCCGTCGGGATTCAGTCTGACTGTGTAAATCCATTTGCAGCCAACCGCCTGTATGCCTGCTGGAAGGGGGACAAGATCCCAAGTATGGTTTTCTTCCAATGCCTGCAACTCATCCCGCATTGCGGCTAACCATCCCGGGTGAGATTTTGCTTCACCCACAGTGCGAGGAATAGAAACTGTCTCCAGAGCGGACAAACCCCTGTAGGAAGATACAAATAGAGGAGTACTCTGGCAAGAGCAAGTACCTTTCCGGAGAGCAATGGGCAAGTCCTCTGGGGCTGGGGCTGGAGCATCAGACGAAGCAGGAACGACGGTGTCATTGGCCGGGACGGGGGATACAGGTGATGGATGACGGGAGTATACCCTACCAAAATGGGTGTCAGCAGTAGGGGGGGACACTGGAGAAGGATGGATCAGGATAGGAAGGCAATCATCGATGGTTGAGTCGGGATGAGGAGAGGAAAGGGAGAACAAAGAGTTCTCAACAAATGAGACGTCAATAGAGATGACATACCTCCGGAGGTCCGGTGAGTAGCAGTGATATCCGCGCTGAGTGCGGGAATAGCCAAGAAAGATGCACCAGAGAGATTTGGGAGAGAGTTTGGAGAGTCCAGGACGTGTGTCTCGAACATAACATAGGCATCCAAACACTCGAAGTGGAAGGGAGTGAGGAGGGAGAGAAGAGAACAGAGTTCGAAAAGGAGTCTCCCCCTGAAGAATAGAAGAAAGAAGGTGGTTTATAAGGTAGGTAGCAGTGAGTATCGCATCTCCCCAAAAATGCAGAGGCACCTGTCGGTGGAAGAGGAGGGCACGAGCAATCTCCAAAATATGGCGGTGTTTCCGCTCAACCACTCCATTCTGCTGGGGTGTATCAGGACAAGAGGTCTAATGAATGATGCCTTGCGCCTGGAAAAAGTGCCGAAAAGGGGTGGAGAGTTACTCACGCCCATTGTCCGAGCGGAGACATTTAACAGAAGTGGAAAATTGGTTATGAATTTCATTGTAAAATGTCTGAAATGTGGAAAACACTTCAGAGCGTTCTCGAAGGAGGTATAGCCAAGTCATTCGCGAAAAATCATCAGTGAAGGATATATAGTATTTATGCCCCGAATGACTCGAGATGGTACAGGGATCCCAAACGTCTGAATGAACCAGATCAAAAGGTTTGGAATCCCTTGTATCCACCCGAGGAATGTAGGAAGTGCGATGATGTTTCGCAAAAGTACAAGACTCGCAATGAAAAGAAGTATGTGGTTTGAAATCTGGATAAAGCTGATGAATGGTGGAGGCGGGCGGGTGTCCCAACCGGGAATGAAGATCCAAGGCACGAGCAGAGATAGATGTGCAGGCGACGGGTGTCGGTCTATCAAACATGTAGACCCTGTCCCGAAGTGTGCCTCTACCAAGTTCCTGATTCGTAGTTAGCTCTTGAAAAACCACAGCAGATGAGGTAAATATGGCAGTACAGTTAAAATCTTTTGTGAGCTTACTGATGGAAAGAATATTAAAGGGACTGCGGGGTACATGTGGCACAGAGGGCAAGTGAAGTGATGGTGTCAGGGAGCATGCACCGAAACCCGCAATGGGGATAGTGGAGTCATTGGCGACGGTGATGGCTGATGGACCGTTATAAGGACAGTAGGAGGTCAACATACCAGCATCACCAGTGAGGTGGTCAGAGGCACCTGAGTCGAGCATCTAGGCAGGGGAGCGACGACCAACAAAGGCGGCGGAAGCAGCAGAATGGGCTAGAGAAGCCGAAGATGGACCAGGTCCGGCAGGGATCCGAGGATCGTGACTCAGCCGGATGTCCGCCATAGACAGGGCCAGAGATGATGGGAGAGTGGCGACTGAGGAGGGAGCCTCCTGGACTGTTGTCTGACCCCGCCGCAGGTGCTGAGATGGGCGCCCATAAAGTATCAAACATCGATCAATCAAGTGGCCGAGGTTGCCACAATGTTGACAGAGGGGACGTGGACGACCGCCCCTACAACCACAACCACGAGGGCCTGAGCGGCCACTGTCACGACCGACGAGGCGGGTGGAGGCAGTGATCATCTGGGGTAGAGCTGAAGAGGTTGTCATGGAAGCGTCGGGTAGCGGTGTAGGACGCAGTTGTGGCCAGCGCCAGAATCAGCAGGAGGTCGGGCGTGTCGGAAAGCCGTGTGAAGCCGCGAGAGGTAGCGGACAGCAGGAGGGGCACCGGGAGGCGTGCAAGTTGTGCGCAGGAAGAGCCGAGTCACCGGGAGGGAGCCGCCTGGACCGGTTCGCCGGGAGGGAGCCAGACTGCCTGGAGGGGGCCGCCGGGACCGGTTCGCCGGGAGTCAGCCGGTCTGCCTGGAGGGAACCACCAGAAGAGGGAGTCGGGTTGCCTGGAGCCGCGGCTGGAATAGAAGTAACCGGACGGGCGGGCGCCGGGAGGAATCCGCAGGGAGGAATCTGCTAGGAGGTCGAGCGAGGTCGCCGGACGAGCGCGCTGGGAGGGCAGGGCCGACGCGCGAGGAAGCGGTGCAGGCCGGGAGTCGTCGGACGAAGCAGGCGCGCCGCGTGGAGGGCGGTTGCCTGGAGAAGCGGAAACCGGCAGGTGTGGGAGCCGGCAAGTACGGGAGCCGGCAAGTGAAGAGCCAACAGTTGCTGGAGCCAGCAGGTGCGGAGCCGAAAGTTGCTGGAGCCGACAGGTGCGGGAGCCGGTAGAGACAAGCCGGGAGTTGCGGGAGGTATGGGAGCCGCAAGCCGGGAGCCGCGGCCGGCCGAACTTGCTGGGAAGGCGGGGTCCGACGCGCTGGGAAGCGGCGCAGGGAGCCGTCCGGGATGAAGCTGCCGGGGAAGGGAGGCCGCCGGCGTAGGGAGCCGGCCGGGATGGAGCCGCCGAGGAAGGGAGGTCGTCGGGGAAGGGAGGTCGTCGAGGAAGGGAGGCCGCCGGCGCAGGGAGTTGTCCGGGATGGAGCCGCCGGGGAAGGGAGGCCGCTGGTGAAGGGAGGCCGCCGGCGCTGGGAGTCGTCTGGGACGGAGCCGCCGGAGGTGCTGCGCGCACAGCAGGACCGCCTGGGGAGGGCGGTTCGTGCGTAGCGGGAGAGGCGGAGCCGACCGTTTCGGTCGCCGGGAGAAGCGGGAGCTGATGCGGGCAGTTGCGGGAGCCGGAAAGACCACCGGGGAAGGCGGGAGCCGTTGAGAAGGTGGGCACAGGTGGAGCCAGAAGGTTGCGCGCGATCAGGGGTCGCGACGGGACTCAAGGCTGGGAGGTGCACCGTAGGGGAGAAGCTCCGCAGGACCGAGGGCGGGCGGCGCGACGGGATGCGCCGCGACGGGATGTGAGGCCGGGAGGGAGGCTGTCGGGTAGTAGCAGCACTGGAGGGGAGAATCGCAGGAAGGGCAGGGGAGGGGGGGGGCATGTAGGGCACACCCGAGTGGGTGATCACACCGGACAGAACCGGGAGGAGAAGAGAGGCGGGGCCGAACAGAACCGAGAATCCGCAGGGGAGGGAGGGCTCGGGATTAAGTTCCCTCTGATACCATGTAGGAGGAAATATCCTTACCTCAAGGTGAGGCGGATGCTTTCTTTTATAGAATGAGAAAAAGAAATACATAGAGGTATTCCGATGTGGGACTCGGAAAATACCCAGAAGAATAAAAAAGGGTTTTAACAGGGACCACTAGGTTATGGGTATGTTCCCTACTAGTGGCTCGTGCACGAGAATGGATATTGTGATGGTTACTCTCACCAAGATACGAGGTACTTGGGACCCACAACGAGCTAGTGCCTAAAAGTTATTTCCTATTGCTTGTGATCATTAGTTACTTTGTGTTTACCGTCGGCATACAGTATGGTTGGCTGGAAAATTCAGTAGTGTTGACATTATTTTTAAAAGTGTTGATTCTTAATGATTGCCCACTTGAAAATTGTTTTAATTTTTAAGTTGCATCTTTTAGAAATTGTAACTAGCATTTCTTGTTTATGAAAACTTGCAAGCTTTTCGTCTTTGAATGTTTATCACATGAAATCTCTTAGTGGTGGTATCTTACTGGGAATTGGCTCACACCCTACTTACACCCTTGGGTGTAAATAGACTTAGTTATTTTTGTTGTCGTAGGTTGGGTTCAGTTTTTAGTGTCAGTGGTTCGGGTTTCTAGCAGGTCCTTGGTGGTGAAGTCTTGTGGAGATGGATTGAGGGCGGTGCCCCTTGCCATGAGGGTTCTTGGGTTGTTTCCTTTTGGTTTTGCATCTTTGTTATAGTCTTGGTGAGTTGTTTTAAACTATGTAATTCAGTTCTGAATTTTTGTAAAAGATTGTTTGATTTGAAAAATCCATATTCATTTTATTGGATTAATTTGTTGTTTTAAGTTTATAAACTCGGGTAAATCATTCTCAATTCTCATTTTATGATACCTGGGCACTTGTGCCAGCCCGTGTGGATCGGGAACGCCCTTCAGGCCTTGTCACGAGCTGGGTTTGGCGTCGGTATTGGTGGCGACCAGATTTGGTTCATGACAAAATGATATCAAAGGAGGTTCAAGTTAACTCTTTGGGTCATGTTATTTGGGGAAGAGTCGGGATAGTCTAGAGTTAGGATTTTCAGGACTTGGTATTCCAGTTATGGGTAGTGTGCCTGATCACCACATCTCATGATGAGATTCAAGTTGTCAGGGGAAGTCAGGATTTATCTAAATCCTTTGGTTTTCTTGGTTTGGTGATGATTAGGGGAAATGAAAAGAGAGTTGGGTTAATGGTCTCAGTAAGCTCGCAGGTCCTGGCAAGCCATGTGGAGCCAGGGATATTCCCTAGAGCACTCTCTTTGATGGTGAAGTGATTGGAATATGACCGTCAACCATATGTCCAAGTCACCCACTGAAACTAGTTTCCTCTCACATTGTCTTGTGTTCTTTAGTTTTGAAATCTTGGAACTTTGGTTTTAAAGTGACTTGGTTTTAAGAAGCGTAAAGTTTTTGTGAAATGATTTTCAAATAGAGGGAATGGTTTGATTTATGAAATGGTGGAACTGAATTTTCAGAATTGTTTTGAAATGGAAAATGGTGTGCTTACACCTCTTTTGAAAGCAGGAACTATATTGAAGTTGGTTTTGAAAGTGTTTCCAATAGAGTTTTCTAAACAATCAAATGGTGTTTTAATGGGATGAGATGTTTTGAAATTGATGTGAATAACTTGAAAGTGAGTTCTTATCTAAATGGTTGTGTCTTTCTGAAAAGTTTTGTAAGATGTGAATTGAAATTTTGATCTCATGGTTAGCGGTTTTGAGAAAAAGGATGTGTTGGTTGACTGTTTTGGTTTTGAAAAGTGGAAAGATTTTTTTTAACCTTTGGTATTTATGTGAGCGACCACATGCATGGAGTTATATGAGATGATGGATGGTTGATGGCACGACTGGATGAGTGCCGGGACGGATACAAGGAGGGTGCTCGGTGTGGCACAGAAACATACATGTGTGAGACCCATGGGGTACCATTGGTGGATACGCTAACCGCTGAACCGTTTGTTTTCAAAGAAATGTTTTTAAATAAAAACATGATGTCTTGATGAATTGTCTGGGATGGTGTATATTATGTGTTTTTGGAAAATGTTGATGTTGTGGGATGTTTTGAGTCCAAGAACCCCTCCCGTTCGAACTGTGTTTTGGGTTTGTGTTTGGTCGGTAAGTTGGGTAGAAGGACCGGTTAGTAGTCTCTTCTGAGATATGTTTCGGGACACCTTTACGGTGGTTCCCTTCATGTGTTTGGATTTGGTTTGTGGCATGTTTTGACCAATGGACCAGCTTGGTTGGGTCATTGAGTTCTCTCATTGGATAGGGTATGCCCCCATTAAGAGTTAATGCACAACTGAAGTGCAACCCGGATTGTTTCACTGTTGGAAAATCCTCCAGTTGATCAATATAAGGAATCTTTTATCGATCTTTGTTGGCTGAGTCTACACCCATTCCTTTCTTTGATTTGTGAATCCTCTTGTAGTGGGAGAGTGATCATTAAAGGTTGAAGTAGACCTTAGTTTCTTAAGTTGCTTGATTCGTTGAAGGTGGAAGTAGTCTGAGGTTGTTAGTGTGGATGAGTGTCTCGATGGTGTCTAAGAGGGCCTCTAGGTTCTTCATAGTTTCTTTAAAGTAGTAGTTCATGTTAAACCACCAGTTTTGGGAATCTAGTCATCAGAGGCTATTGTGGCCACTTTCTGGACTTGTGTGTTGTTTAGGGACTTGACATAAGGTCTCGTTCCATGTATTGTTTCTATCAATCGCAATGGTCATGTTCGGTGATGCCTTGTGATGTCATGTGCTCGTTTGACTGTAAAGGTGAAGGTTGTGCAATCCTCTGAAAATCTTTGTTATGTTGGGAGTATGTCTCCCATGGAAAAATGTCAAAATCCTATGTTTCAGAGGAAAGTGTTTATATGCGTCCTTTCCATCTGTTGTTTCTCACCTGAGGAAACAAGGTGTGATGTGTGTGCATCTTCTATGACCTTGTTTCAGTGAAATGTTGGGTTAGGGTAAAGTGAGTTTGAAATGTATTATGTCTTGGTAAACTTATCGGGGATTGTGGTGTAGTTGTTTGTATCACCGAAAGAAGAAGTTTTGTTCAGGTGGTTTCCAAAGCCTAAGTACGAAGCCGAAGATGCTTCAATCATTTGAGCTCCAGTCATAGGTCTCAAAGAGAAGTTGAAACGTAGTCAGGGGAAATCCCAAGTCATTCAAACCCTTGTACAAAGTCCTATCCTCAGTATGAATGATAGGAAGAGTTTAAACCTCTGGTGTCATCATCTTGTTCCAGTTGTTCTTGTTTGGTGGTAGAGGTGGGAGGACCTCGTTTCCATCTTGTAGTCTGAGTTCATACTTTCCCCCTTTGGTTACGACTGGGTATTTGGAGAAAGGTTTGAAGTTTAGCTAGAAAGGTTGAGCGCACGGTTTGCGCATGGTTAGTAGTGACCATGCCCTAGAAAACCATGTAGATAGAAGGATCCCCATGGTTAGCGCACGGTTTGCCAAACCATGCGGACTAACCGTGCGACCATCCCAACTCTTCAAATTTTGGGGTCTTTCTGTACCGGCCCGTGCTGGTCTGTTAAGATGGTTGGTTCTTATGGTGAGAAGACCCACTATGAGTCTTATATAAGTTCTTTTGTAAAGGTCTGATGGAAGTCTACCCCTTGAACCGGGGAGTCCGTTCAGGCCTCCCCCTGTTAGTGTCCTGAAACTTTCTCGGGAAAATTTAAGTTGTCTCTTATGGTGGGGAGCCCATTTGTGTCTCCCCATACTAGTAACTCAAATTGGTCCTTGGTCTTAGCCTGGCGGGAGGTAGTCTCGTACAGAGCTATCTAACTACCAACATCTTCCTGGGGTAAACGTTGGGATTGGAGAGTGCCCAATAGTTTAGTTAAAGCAAAGTAAGTGTAACCTTGTTCGTTGTTGTTGTTCGTCTGGGTAGATTACTTGAGTCTTGTTCGTATAGTGTTTTAGGAGTTTCCTTTTGGGGATAAAGTCTGAATGTTCTTGATCATTTCAGGAAATTGATAAGTTTTGGTTTGTGAGATTATTCCTTCCTTAATTGATTACTAGAGGTATTTTGGCCTTTCGGGGGCGGACCGAACTTGGCGAAAGAGTACATTTCTGGTCTATCAGTTGGGTTTGGTTTTTGCTTTTGGCCTTGTTGTGGCTTTCCGGGGGTAGAAAGTTTTATGGTGGGGAGAATTGTCACATCCATGACTTGTTTTAAAATCATTTTTCATTTAATTTCCATCTTTGCTTTGTTATAGGGGTTTTCCATGCATTTTGGTGGAAATGATGGGTTTTCAAAATTTGGGTCAAACCGTGAGCTCATTTTCAGATTTAAAAATAAATTTTGTTTGTTTTATAACTCCTTCGTTTTTTAACATTTTACACCCATTCCACTTCCCAATTGGAATACCCTGGTATATTAAAACCACCATATCTATTTGGACCTCATACGAATCCATAATAATAATGGATTTGGGTTTTTTATTAAGGTGTTGGGTCAGCCCGAAAGCCCATTTTCTGCTTTAAATATATTTTTTTAATTCTTTAATATCTCATTTAAGTTTTAAGTTTTTTTGGTGATTCAAACTCTCACCCGAGCCCACTTACCCAAGGCGCGCCCCCATTCTCTCCTCCAATTTGAAGCTCAATTGAATCGCGAATTTGGGCAAAACTTCTCTGGATTTCACAAATCGCCCAGATTTGAAACTCCTTATATTTTTACTTTTTTTCTCTAATTCCAGTTCCTACATGACCTCCTCAGCCTTATTCGAACCTCACTTTCATATATGGTTGTTTTGAAATTCAGATACTGGTGTATTTGGGTCGTTTTCTTCAAGATTTATTTGGGTAAGTGTTTCTCTCTTCATTTCCTTTCTTCTCCTTAGGGTTTCCTCCCACTTTCATGAATTTATAGAGTGTCCAGAAGTTAGGGTTCATACTTAGGGTTTTATTTGGGGTCTTTTTGGTGAAATCTTATGGTTTAGGGTTTGTTTTAACTTGTGGTGCGGCGGAAGTGCGGTTGAGGTTTCGCACCAAAATTCAAGAGTTTTGATTTAAAAGGTAGGTGGTTCCATGTGTAAGAAATTTTTGATGAGTTAGCTTGCTTGATTTACTGGTTTTAATGTTCCTCATACGCTTCTTGTGGTGCAAAAACCATTTTTGATGGATTTTCTTAAGCGTTTAATTTTATAGTTGCATTATGGCTTGAAATTGAGTGTTTTTCATGGGTGGCTCTTGGGGTAATGTTTGGGTGTATTTTATAACATGAAGGTGACTTATTGGTGTTTAAAGGGGCTGCCAATTCTGGTTTTTAATGCATTAGTGTCATGTGGGCCTTTAAATAGGGTTTTTGAATGGGTTCAAGGTGTAAAACCATGTTATACTTCTTGAAAGCGATTTATGAAAATGTGTGTTTTTCATGTGTCTTTTGTGGTGTTAATTGAGGTATTTTTATAACACTTGGGGGTAGTTTAATAAATGTTGTTAGGGCTGCCAATTCTGTTATGGATTGGTATTGGTATGATTTTGGAATTGAATGAGGGATTTGAAATGGGTTTTGTGTGTGAAGCATAGTTACACCCCTTGTGTTTGTTTTATGAAAATTGTGAATGTTTGGTTAAACAAAGTGGGCAAAAGGGTGTATATATACTCTTTGGTGGGTGTGTTCACCTAATATGGGTTTTTGAAAGGTAAGGTGGTTATTTAAGATGTCAAATATTTTTTTAGAATGTTTTATAAAGTGCTGAAATGTTTTAGCAAATGGAAAGAGAGCTGTGAAACATGGTTGTGGGCTGTTTTGTGTGGGTGTGTTGTGCAAAATGAATTTTGTTGATGAAAGAAGTATTATATGATATTTGAGTGGGTTGTTATGTGAGTTAGAATGTCTTGAAATAGTTTTATAAAATTGTTTAAAGGATTTATGAAAGTGTTGAAGAAATGTGAAAAGTGTTGTGAGCTATTTTTTGTGTGAGTACGATTTCAAAATGCATTTGAATGAAAAAGTGGATTTTGTGACTTGTGTGATGTACATGTGGGCTGTTTGGTGAACTTGTGATGTGGAAATGATATTTGCATGTGCAAAGTATATTTCTTAATTTTTTGAACTTGTTTGAACACAAGGGGAAACCCAAGTATCTAGGTGGGTGGACGTGTACTAGTATGCTAGTAAATCCGTGGGATTTGGCCTCAGTTTCACGTAGCAAGATTAACGCTTACAACACTAACTAAACTATGATGATGATGATGATGATTGAGGACCACTAGGTTATGGGCATGTTCCATACTAGTGGCTCATGCACGAGAACGTATATTGTGATGGTTACTCTCACTGAGATATGAGGTACTTGAGACCCACAACGAGCTAGTGCCTAGGGGTTATTTTCTATTGCTTGTGCTCATTAGTTACTTTGTGCTTACTGTCGGCATACGGTATGGTTGGCTGGAAAATTCAGTGGTGTTAGAATTATTTTTAAAAGTGTTGATTCTTAATGATAGCCCACTTGATAACTGTTTTAATTTTTAAGTTGCATCTTTTAGAAATTGTAACTAGCATTTCCTGTTTATGAAAACTTGCAAACTTTTCGTCTTTGAATGTTTATCGCATGAAATCTCTTAATGGTGGTATCCTACTGGGCATTGGCTCACACCCTACTTACACCATTGGGTGTAAGTAGACTTGGTTATTTTTGTTGTCACAGGTTGGGTACAGTTTTTAGTGTCAGTGGTTCGGGTTTCTAGCAGGTCCTTGGTGGTGAAGTCTTGTGAAGATGGCTTAAAGGCGGTGCCCCTTGCCATGAGGGTTCTTGGGCTATTTTCTTTTGGTTTTGTACCTTTGTTATAGTCTTGGTGAGTTGTTTTAAACTATGTAATTCAGTTCTGAATTTTTGTAAAAGATTGTTTGGTTTGAAAAATCCAAATTCGTTTTATTGGATTCATTTGTTGTTTTAAGTTTATAAACTCGGGTAAACCATTCTCAATTCTCATTTTATGATACCCGGACACTTGTTCCAGCCCATGGGAATCGGGAAAGCCCTTCAGGCCTTGTCACGGGCTGGGTTTGTCGCCGGTATTGGTGGCGACTAGATTTGGTTCGTGACAATCATCATCCTCTAATCAGCATGCCTCACATGCCATCTAAGGTTGATGGCGCCCGACCAAATCACTAACTTCAACATCCCAAAGCCAAGCTTAGGTCATACTGACCCACATAATACTACGTATGCTGAGTAAAAGTTCACTCGCTCGTTCCCAAGGTAAGAGTATAGAGAAAACCACTCTCAAAATGGTGCATAATTGCCATCGTTGTCCATTGTTGTCAGTGGCATGTTGAGGCATGCGTTGTGTGCTATTCCCGAAGACGCTAAGGCACCATGCAAGGTAAAGGCATACCGCTTAAAAAAAATGGGGCTAGAGTCAACAAAAAGCCCAAAAAATAGGGGGGCAACCTATCAAAAAGAGGGTTGTTTGGTCAAAACAAATATCAGAAATCAAAGCAGCATTTAATGACATAATAATAAAAAACTACTGCCTTAACCACTCCTGCACGACTCCAACGAGACTCCAGAGTGCACCAACAGTTTCATCCAGGGCAGAGCAGGTGCACAGTGTCTGGGAAGCAGCAGCATCGGGTGATTCAGGCAAGGCCTGAGCAGCAGTGCTCCTTCTCCTTGACTTACATCACCTTCTCTGCTCTTCAATCATTGATTCTACTAGGATGCATCATTAATGATGAAACTTTCATTGATAATGATTTTGATGTTATAGGTTGAATTGATTATTTGTTTATGGTTTGGTTGAAACTATTAGTATGTATTTTAATTTGTATTATTTTGATTGAATTTTAAAAAAATTAATCTAAAATATTATCATAGTAAGCGGTCTTTGCACATTAGTGCAACATGCGCAACTATGTCCTTATCAATCAATTTCTCATACCCGAGCAGGCGTGCATGCTACCTGGCTTTACAATCAACACAACTCATGCTATCATGAGTTGTATCCCATCAATCCTAGGCCCACGTGCCTTATCAACTAATCATGCCTCCCAAGCATGCCAGTCATATGCATCACGTGAAGCACCACCTATGCTTCCATACACATACATAACCCAAGGCATCCCTCATGCCCAGGCAATTACAATATTACAGATTGCTTATGTGTTGTTCCCATCACACGAAGTATCTTCAATCGTCCCAAGGCATCCATGTGTCACGGCTAACCCCTCACATCACAACTCATCTCAAGCAGAACAGGCAAAGCGCCCTGCTCATCTGCCACCATTCTTGACTCACCAATATCCTGAGTCGCATCTCGTCATCACTAGGGCTCTCCTGCCTAGTCTATAGATCATATTTCATATCGGTTATATCTATCGACGCCTATGTCTTTGTCTCACATATAATCCATGAAAACTCACATGTCATCGCACCCTCACTCTGACTCCCGGGTTCTCATCCTCATTGAGGTATCCCCATACCCATACCGACCTCACTATTAGGTATATATATCGTATGAAATACCGGTTAGATCTCTCGAAGTAGCACCCGTGCCTTTGTCTCATATATCCCATGGCAACTCACATGCCATTGCACCCTCACTCTGGGGCTCTCATCCAAATCGAGGTATCCCCGTACCCATACCACCCACTATAGAATAAATGTCGCCATCACATCCATGTGCATCTCAATGACATTACTCTCTAGCAATTCATGTCCAGGAAGTCATTACAATCAAATCCAGTTATGTAGAGCGCCGCCAATACATAAAGAATATGATGCAAGAACGCACACGTGCGCATGTCATGTAAGCATATGTGCGAAAGTTGATGCATCCACATCAATTCCCTCAATTTGAGAATATTCCTTGCACACCAAACACTCCTTGTTCCTTGCCACTTGGCCATCTTCATTAAGCTTGTTTCGAAAAACCCATTTGGTTTCAATTACATTCTTCTTTGTTGACCTCAAAACAACTTCTAAAGCCATGTTTTTCTTAATTTGGTTAAACTCCTTGTTGACCTCACCTGTTTTGATAATCTCAATTATGTTTCAATATGCTTTGATAATCCCAAATAATGTTTATCTTTATTATAATTATTCGTTCAATCTATGACATCATATTATTAAGTTGATAAAATATCAAAATGATCATTAGAATTTGTTAATCAATGGTTATCTATGTTTTGTACTTGTTTAGAAATATTACCGACTCAATCTGAATATGATTTGCATAGAACAGATAAGTATTAAGTGTTGAGTCACTGATACAGACCTACCGGTACATAGTCTACCGATAAGTAAAGGTCACTGATAGACCAAGCTTCCTGTGACACAAGGTCAATGGTACATAGTTACCGATACAAGCTACCGATACAAACAGACAGACAGACAACTACCGATATGAAGTCCACCGATACAACTACACAGCTACCGATACAGACAGACAGACAGACGGCTACCGCTACAAAGTCTACCGATACAAGAATGTCACCAGTATGGGTCACTGATATAGTAGGAGCTACCGACAGAAGGAGCTACCGATTCAAGCGGTCTACCGTTATAAAGAATAACAACTACCGATACAGACCTACTGACTCAGGTTCACCGATACAAGCTCACTGATACTAAGAGCTACCGATGGAAACCAGTCACTATATCTCTAAACTCAATTACTATTGTTTTATTTAACAACGGTCATATTTGATGTTTTTAATGCTTCTGCCATTAATTAATGATAATTGTTGGCATGTCAGGGAACCGTACCTCGTACCTGTAAAAAGGTAATCATTCCCATTGTCGAAGCTCAAAGTATAAAAGGAAGATCAAGCTAATGAAGAAAAAGAAAAGGAATATACGTGCAAGTGTGTGACACCTGAAGTGAAATTCATAAAGAAGAACACGAGAAGAACTCAAAGAACAGTCATACACATCAAGCAGAAGTTTCAAAGAAGAAGCTCAAGTGTTACAAAGAATACTCTCTTACTCGAGCTGAACACCTACACTGGAAGTGAAAGAACAGAACCACGACATCTGTTTCTTGACAAAAACCAGAGAAGGACTCAAAGTTTCATCTACATCAATCCAAGGAGTCCAGAACTTCACTCAAAACACATAGAGCATTCTAACCTCATCTCTATTTGTTTAGCTCTATTGTGTTTCATTTATCTACACATTGAGCAGTGTGTGTTCTGTATTTTAAGCACACCCTGTCTCCTGTGCTGAACTAGAGGATTTATAAATCCTCACTCAATCTTTCCTTATAATCTTATATCCCACTGTGGATAGTGGTAGAGGTCAAGTGTGACCTGGATAGCCTGTGTGCTATTGTTTTTGTTTTCTCACGTAGAACTGTGGTAGAGGTCTTAGTACCTGGACAGTTTTTGTACTGTTGTTTACCCCGATCCAGGGTGTGGATCAAAGTTTTATATTAACTGTTTGAGAGGACTAAGTCTCCGCTTGAGAGTGAACCTCTTGGTTATATCTGTTGTGCATCTTATTTTTAGTTTAAGTTATTTTCTATTCCGCTGCTAAGTTCTTTAAATATAAATCTGTTTTAAAGTTACTCTGATAGTTAAACTAGCAAGTGTTTATAACTTTTGTTAGCCAATAAGTTAGTTTCAAAAGTTAGTTAATCTTCAGATTGAGTTAATTGAGAAATAATCAATCTCTTGAGAAACTAATTGAAAACTTACAATCTTTATAAATTCACTACAGTTTAATTTTTATTTAATTTGGGGGATTTTAATCATAAAGTTTTTAACAGAAATTTTAATTGGAACTCAATTCACCCCCTCTCTTGAGTATCCACTCCGACCAACACTCCTCATTCATCTCTTTGACCCAACTTTCATCTTTGGCGGCTTCTTTAAAGGATTTTGGTTCTACTTGAGATAACAAAGAAGTTTTGATAGGGAGGAGGGGTTGGGTGCTATTGCAACGTAGGGGTTGGGGGTTGTTGTAGAATAGGGGTGGGTCATTAATAAACAGCCAAGGGCAGTGTTTTCATTTGATGACTATTAGGTAGGGTTGTTGGGGTTAAGAGGGGTCTGTTGGGGGGAATTACGAATGGTTTACAGGGAATTTCAGCTTGAATGAAAAGGGGGCTGCAACCTAGGGCCTCACGGAGCAGCGTCTTCAAGGGGAGATCTTCACCCATATCCTCCCTCTTCTCTATCTTTCTTCTCCTTCTATTTTCCTTATCTGTTTTTATTGTACCAAGACCTCTTCTGCATATAGAATTCTCTGTATTATTTCTCTGTTTCATGCACCTTGAACCCTATCAATTGGTGATTTAATTGAGTTGCTAGGGAGAGAGTCTTGATGCTACATGACGAACTTCAGATGCAGTAAGAGACATGATTGTAAAAGTTGTAGGAGACAGTGAGCCGCAGTGGAGGGGAAAACAACTGAAGAAGCTGAGTCGACTTTCAGAGGTAGACAAAGAGGAGTACAAATGGAGCAGGTTGTACGTTGAGGAAGAAAGTGACAACCAAGGAAATGAACGGGCAAGTCACTGCAGCAGAGAGAGGGAAAAAACAACTAACGGACACAGCAGTGGTGGACACAATGGCTCGCAGCAGACGCCACACCTTATTGTGAATCTTCTCAAACGAAGGCGGGAGTAAGGTCCGACTCACGATAGGTTCTAGAACGACAGACTCTTACATGTGTGGGGATGCAAAGCGTTTGTTAAGATCTCTTCAGGCAACAAACTTGCACTCTGAAGCGCAAAGTGTATCTTTATAGGATACCCTAAGGAAACAAGAGAATGTTACCTATATGACCCGTTAGATAAAAAGGTAATAGTGGTAAGTAAGACATGTCATGTTCCTTAAGAGGGAGCACATCTCTAAAAGAGATATTGGGAGCGAGATAGAATTTAATGAAGTCCAGACTCATGATACAAATGATTGGTGCAGGAACAAGTTTCACAAAAATTTGTGGAAGAAATTGTTTCAGAGACAAAGTATTGTGTAATAGTGTAAGAGAGGTTAGATTACCTGAAAGATGTGATTTTCTAGACATCGAGGATGATGACTTGTTATTAGTCGATACTAATAGTCCTCTAACCTACAAGGAAACAGCATGTGACACAAATGTTGTCAAATGGCAATAAGCAATGAATTATAAAATAGATTACATATACCAAAACCAAGTCTGGATTTTGGTGGGTCCTCTAGTTGATGTAAAGCTTGTTGGTTTCAAATGGGTATTCAAGAGGAAACTGAACATGAACGGTCAAGTAAGTACCTATAAAGCACGACTGATTGAAAAATGGTACAAACGGCATCAAGGCATAGACTACGATGAAATTTTTTCACCAGTCACCATACTTAAATCCATTAGAATTCTACTTGTCATAACAGCATACCATGACTATAAGATTTGGCGGATGGATGTCAGCCTTCCTTAACGGGAACCTTCAAGAAGATGTCTATATGACACAACCATAAGGGTTTGTGACTCCAGGTAATGTTAATAAAGTATGCAAATTATAAAGATCCATGGATGGATTAAAACAAGCATCCAGATCATGGAACATTCGTTTTGATAAATCCATGACAAAATTTGATTTCGTAAGAAACAAATATGAGCCCTAAGTCTATAAACGATTTAGTGGGAGTGAGGTCGTTTTACTAATAGTATATGTCGATAACATTTTACTTATTGGAAACAAGATACTAGTCTTACAAACCGTTAAAACGTGTTTAAATACATGTTTCTCCATGAAAGACTTAGGCGAAGCAACACGTGTTCTTGGGATCAAGAACCATCGCAATAGATTTAAGAGATTGCTCAGTCTAAGTCATGATACATATGTTGACAAGATACCAAGAAGATTCAGTATGAAACAATCCAACAAGAGATTGTTGCCTATGTCACATGGTATTCATTTTTCCAAGAAAATGTGCCATCAACACATCAGGAGAGACAGAGAAGGGCAAGGATTCCATATGCATCAGCGATTGAGTCAGTCATATATGTCGTGTTGTGTGCCAGACTAGATGTTGCTTATGCAGGCAGATTCAGGAGACCTTCATTGTATGACTATCAAAACTATCCTTAAGTATCTGAGGTGAACTAAGGAGATGTTTATGGTATATGGAGGAAATGAGGAGCTAGTCATCAAGGGATATGCAGATGCTAGTTTCCAAAGAGATCAAGACAATATAAAGTCACAGTCAGGATACGTCTTCACCATCAATGGATGAGTCGTGAGCTGGAGGAGCTTAAAGAAAGCAATGGTCGTTGATTCTACAACGGAGTCAGAGTATATTACGGCTTCTGATGTAGCTAAAGAAGAAATATGGATACATAATTTCATCCAAGAGTTCGATGTGATACCTAACAATAAAGACTCTATCACAGTTTACTGTGATAATATTGCAACAATGGCTTTTGCAAACAAACCAATGTCACATCATCAAATGAAGTACATACTTCAAAAGTATCATCTCTTGATGAATTTTTATTAAAGAAGTGAAGTTGCAGTGAGTAGTGTTATCACGAAAGACAACGTGGCGGATCCCTTAACAAAACTCATGTCTTGGCAAAAACATGATCTTTATGTGAGAGCTAGCGGACTGAAAGTTAGCAGTTGGCTTTATACCAAATGGGAGTTTGTTGGAGTTGGTGTCCTAGAACCAACTTGTTTGTACTTTAGATTACTAAATATATTCAAAGTGAATATTAAATATATCTTATCACATATTGATCGTTATTCTGCATGACTTTAATGTGATAATGTTCTAGGGTAGTTGTCGCATAAAAATAGGTCATAACAGTTGTCCACTATAATGAGAGCTTAAAAATGATATGACGATGTCTCTTAAATATTTTTCATACGGTCAGCATGATGAAATATGATGGGGTACATAGTTTGTTGACTATTAGATGCGAGTGCTCATAAGAGGATGAGATTTCATCTCATGAAGTTCGCACTTTGTGATCTCCAATACGAAAGATTATGGGAACAAACCCACCAATAGGAATTTTGCATGTTTACGTGTCATCGAATATTCTTATCTGTGAAAGTGTGTAATGACCATTAGACTTTAAGATTATTATTAATATGCATTGTGACTTGCATATTTAGATGTATTGACGAAACTCATGACGCACTATGTTCACACTCTAAGTAGGATACGTTGGGTACGTCACGATCGATATGTTATTAATGAATAAGTCAATAAAGGATATATCCCTTCCATTTATGGAGGTTAATATCTCAACCCTTTTATTTGGGTTTAATTATTGGAATAAATATTATTCTCAGGTCCGATATATTTAGGATTTATTGATCTCATAAATTAAATAAATATTTATTCGCAATTTAATTATTTAATTACGCAAATATATAATATTTTTTATTTATTTATTGAATGAATAAATATTTAATAAAATATTTATTCGAGTATTCGATAAATGTCGAGGAAGATGAGCAGACCAAGACGAGGTTCGGTGATAAATATTAATTTGAAAGACAGTAAAATAATATTTATCGTTGTGCCAGTAAACACACGCCATGAAAAAATAATAATAATATTATTATTACATGGTATGAAGTCATTTAAAGGTTTAATATATTATTAGGGGTTTATGTGCAATTAAATAATATTTAACCCTAACTCATAACTCCATAAATAAACGGTTATGTTTACAGTGTTAGAGTTGATCGAATTGGAGAATCGTTGTGCATAACAAAATCTAGAGTTCTCTCTCTCTCAATACCGAATAACGCTCTAGAGTTTCTTCTCTAAAGCTCAAGAGATTCCCCACCCTCCTCCATCTTCTCAAGAACGAGTGCAAGAACAATTATTTAATCCCGAAAAAAATGTCACAACGATCAAAACAAACACCGCAAGACGATCGATCCGCTGCACTAGTACCTGACAATCCACCGGCATTGTTCGAGGATCAAAGAAACACGTGTGGGTCACCGCTAGAGGAATTCTATGCTTGGATCCTACAAGCACAACAATGATAGACCGAAAGGGTTTCGAACGATTAACATCTTCATCGAAGAAATATCTCAAGACCAATGTATTCTTTCTTCCCATCCATTTAAATTGATTATAAATTTAACGTCAAAGATCCTATCAATTCCGACTAGACTGTCAAGTTTCATCAGAAAATTTTGATTGGTCATGGCTCCCACGGCATGTACATCGCGGAATATCCATTGAATCCGACAATTGTTGAGTCAGGATCGACCCCGATAAGCACTTCCACTATGCCCAGAACCTTCATAGTCATTCTCCCCTATATCTTTACTACGATGTAGCATCTTCCACTATGGTATAGAATGAGAGCTCAATCAAAAATTGTGGCATGAACTACTTCCCTATGACGAAGCCTCTTGTTGACTGGATCCACAAATCTCGCTCACTTTAAATCTCCCACAATCTCCTCAAAAACACCTTCGATCACCGAACTGGCTACGATGTAATCCATTTGTTACAATGCAGACACCTGTAGACATGGAAATCATCAAATCATCTAGCCTGCCTAAATCACACCCTCCACGTCGTAAGGAGTTTCTACGGCGTGCACATCTTCAACTGCAAAGCAACTACAACACAACCAATTCTCCACGAGGAAGGAGCCCTCGAAACTCCAGTGACATTAAACTTTAACTGATCACCCTTACGATGTAGTCCCTTACACTGCGGCGAGTACCAAATATATATTCCATGTGAATTCCATCTGGTGGATTCTACGGCGTAGTTGTTGGGTTGAGGCGTAGCCTAAATCTTCTACATCCCACATAGGAAGTTATAATGAACTGTCGTCTTATTTATTAGCCGACACACATGAGCATACCTCCAAACAAAATCTCTTAGGTGCCTCCTTGTACCAACAGGTCATGTGTCGCCACGCACATGTTATACTCCTCCACGGTGTTGCCCTGCGTTGTGGTCTTGTCTTCACACGCACGAGTGTCGACCCATGTCGGCGCTCACTTGCACTGCATCCTAAGTCGGGGCTGCCATTGAGCTCGGCCGACTACCTCCTTGGTGGTTGGCCGCTCGGATGGCCCTAGCCAGTGGCTGGCCAATATTTTTCCTTTTAACATTTTCACTCAAGCCACCACTACGGCGTAGCTCACTACATTGTGGCATGGGGAACTCGTTATGATGATATTTTGCAATGAAATCTATCAAGTTACAGCGTAGAGTCTTGCTACGACATAGACAAGCACAAAATCTACTCCAACCAAACTCATCCTACAGCGCAACCAATGACATTGTGGCGTAGGATCTGTCTGCCAGACAAATTTCTTCCAACATCCACTTCAGTGTTCTTCACTTCCAAATACCTAGATGTAATTGTCAACAAATGCAATCTATGCAAAAAACCAAAGAGATTTTTGCCAACAATTTTGGATGCAGATTGTTCATTAACTATTTAACTGTATTTTTCATACAGGGTTTTATCACCAACAACCATGAAAGCAGTGCAGCCAAAAGAACCACAGTCACCATATCACCAAAAAGATCAGTAAACTAACAAGATCATATGCACTCCTAAAACAAAAACACCTCTTCATCGCAAAAGGCACGCCTTAGCATGCATAACTCGCAGGTGAAACACTGCAAAACCCAGATTTGGCTCCCCTGCTATGTTTGTTAAACAAAAACTTATAATGCTAAGGGCATTCCAGCAATGCTATGTAGTTAATTAAAGAATGTAGAAAGATTAAACATATCTAAACTCGCCTCTCTTTCTAGCCTGGGAGAACAAATGCACATTGCAGCACACCTGCATTGTCCAAACATCCTTTCCTTCAGATCCCCTTCTCAAAGACACCTTATTTGTAATCTTCCTGGCCATCTTCTTCGTTCCAATTTCAGCACCATATTCCATAGCAACTTCCTTGACCCTTAATCCTTCACTTGTTGGCTTTCGTCCTCCTGTATCACAGTTAGTTTCAGACCAAATCCACTCCACGCGATCCGATTTGTCCTTCCAGAATCAACATCCTTCCACCTCTGCAGCAGTTTCACGACGTTAACTAGGGTTTCAGAAACCGAGCCTCCCTGTACAGAATCCAGGCGCTCCTGAGCTTGGACTTTAAGCTTCAGCTCTGCAACCTCATGGAGAAGACACTGGTACTCGGAGTTCCACCGCCGCTCTTCCCGCAACCACCTATGCTCCTCCCGGAGCCACCGCTGATCCTCGAGCCACCGATGCTCCTCCTGTAGCCATCGTTGCTCCTCCTGCAGCCACCGCCGCGCCGATGGGTCAAAATCGTCAGGCTTGGAAGGGAGAGTAGAGTCATTGTTGAGGGAACTCTTGGCGGGGATGGGAATAAAGCGAACGGGGACCGAGAATGCGTGGAGATGGGACGGCGGTGGAGAAAGGAACCTATGGCGTGGCATCTTAAACATCGTCCCAAAAAAACTTACAAAAAATGTTATATATACATACACATATATATATATATATACACACATAGACTGGGTGGATTACATATGTTACCACATAATATAACGCAAAGAAGAAAACTATAGTAAATCACAGATTCTAAGACTTGACCTCACGACCTTCCCTTCACCCAACCTAAACCCTTACCACCCCACCACCAATGATGGAGGCGATAAATATATATATATATACACACACACACACAATAAATAGACTACATATAAAGTCGATTATAATAATGTTTCCCTTGAGAATCAACATCTGGGGAAATTGTGACATTTATGATAATCTAACCATTTTATAACATTTCCTTTTGAATGTCGTTAATTTCATAAAATATTATTTAATGTTCTATTAAAAAACACAAATGAAACCAAAATAATTGATTTTTATATCCAATTTTAAGTTGCATTATTAAAAAACTTATCATGAAAACTTAGTGAGAAAAAATTTGATGAAAAGAAAAAAGAGGTACAACATTTCAAACTTTTGATTAAATCATTGTAGATTTTGAAGTCTTCGTATCCCGCTTTTGTAAATTAATTTCTCAAAATCTATAGTTGGCAATATCTGTGAATAAATCTACAAGATTATCACGTTATCTAATTTGTTAGGTATCCATTTCACTATTCTTTTAAAGCTCATGGATACAAATTAATTTTGGTGAGATATGTTTAGTCTTAGCTTTGATATATTTGTCCTTAAATTATGTGATACAAACCGAATCACCCTTGTGTAAAATAATGAGAATATCACAATTCATAATCAATCAACAACCATTTTTTAATATAACTAATAACTCATCTCAATCAAACACATTCTCGACTTAGCTTATGAACTAAAATCCACTCGACATGTTTTGAGAAAGTTGCAAAAATGGTTCGTTCCGTAGAATATCATAGATGGTCATTCCACCGCAAGTGAATAAATATCTAGCATGAGATTTATATTTATGCGGATCAAACAAATATCCAATGTTAGTCTAACCAACCAATTTTGGTTATGAAATTTGGAATAAGTAACAATTTGTATATTTTAATGATTTGATTTATCTTGCATTAAATTTATTGTAATAAGAACCCATATTGTTTTTAAGGTACATACACACATTAATGCATATATCCTTCAATGATGGATAAAATGTTTAATCTTCTATGGATAAATAAGTTATTCATTACCCCCCATGCACTGAAATTGTAACGACCAAACCCTTTTACCCCGCTACTTTGTGAGTGTTGGGTGGTGGAAGCCTTGGGATGAGTTTAAGGAAGAGAGAAGAGCAACTTAAGTTAAATCTGCAAATGTAGGTGGTGACTCATGTCATGAATGACCAGTTCATAGAGTGAATGATGTTTTGTTGAGTGGCTTTGAGACTCGGGAGACCTGTTCTGCTCGAGTTTGATTCATGACTTGAAATTTTTATTTTCGCCATGAATGTTTGTGGTAAAGTTTTTGGGGGGTTCTGGCTTTGAATAATTCACAATGTGGAATGTTTATTCATGGCATAAAATCCCACCCAAGTTTTTTAGACCGAGTGCCTTGTTTTTCGATGGATGTGAACCTCACGAGGTTCACGACATGAACCAACCTTTCATGCCATAAATGGGGCAATTCCTATACTCTATAAATTTTGACCTCCCTTTTATTTCCCTCATTCTCCCATTATTCCCCTCAAACTTCAGGTGATTCCCAGATGATTTTGGGATTTGTAACAACCTTTGATCTTTGAAAATTATCCTTGGCTTTCAGAGTTTCGATATCTATTTTTTTGGATGATTTATTCTTCTCTTTCTCTCTGAGTTTGTCCATGTTTCTTTGGAGATTTCACAGTGGTTGTGTTGTTTTGTGTTGGGGGCTATTAGGCTGCGATTTTGATGAGATATTACTGCATTTTCAAATTGATTTGAGGATTCCTTGCGTGGTTTTGGCTTCGTTATTCTTGTAACACCTCGACCCGAACCACCGGGTCTGAGCCGAAGAGTCACATGACCTCATGTGCACCTCCCCGTAAGAAAAAGGTTGTCGATTAGCAGTGAGAGTCTAAATCCGTCAGTGGGGAGACTATACCCTCAATATCATGTCATAACACAAATAAATAAATAGAATAATAAATATTATAATGATCATAGTATCATATAGAAACCAAATAAATAAAAGGGCATGCATGACATACATGTAATGCACGAGTCCCAAAGTGGAAAGTCAAACCAGAGTAATAAGTGCATATAAACAAACAAATAAAATAGTGGGGTCCTCTAGAGTCTGTCCCAGTCCGCTACTAGCTCCATGCTCCTCTGCTCATCTCTCCACCACAAGGCCCTTTCCCTTCACCAGATCCTAAGTCATGAAATATAAAAGCGCACCGAAATGCTTGAGTATGGTGTGAGTACAAGACTTAGTAGGACACCACCAATTCATACTTAATAAGTGTGCTCAAGTAAGAAAGTGTATTCCATAAATAAATAATAAATACCCAGCAACACAACAATCCAAAACTGAGAACTCGTGTACTAACCAATCCACCATGATCTCGACTGTACCTGCTTCACGTCCATGTTGGAAGGAATGTCAAGGTATCAAAAGTAATCAAGAACTAACCACAAGGTTAATAATCTTGCTGCTTGTCCATCGTGTGAACGTGATACTCAACATCCACTAGGCATTAAGTGAGTCATGTTCTCAGCATCCATTGGGCATCGAGATCTACATGGCATTTCACTAGGCATCAAGTAACATGCCCCTTGGCATCTGTTAGGTAATGAGTGTATCACACAACATTCACAGGGCATCATCATATCCCTACCCTATGCTTAGGTTTATCATCGCCATCATCACAAGTTATGCACACCCCCTCTAAGGGATAAACATGTCATGAAGGTCCATCTGCCTTGGGCTCCAAGAACACCACCACAAAGGTGCACATAATAGGGTAAAACACACAAACAAGCATAACACATCATCATAAGTAAAGTAGCAACTTATAATACATGTTATTAATATCGAACATGAATAAATCAACTACGTACATACTCATGGAATCAAATATCACATAAGGTTATCATGGGTTACACACACATCCATATGAGATCATAATCAAGCACGACTATCAATTATGCCATCAAAAGTATTATATTATTGCAATATGTGTAAACAAGATCCCCAAAAGGTAAGGAACCTGTTAGAGTTGGTGTCCTAGGATCAACTATTTGTACTCTAGTTACATGAATATTTGATGATTTGAACATTAATAAAATATCTTATTACATATTGTTTATTGTTCTGTATAACATTAATGTAATAATGTCCCAGAGTATCTGTCACCTTGATAAGGTTGTAGCAGTTCCCCATTATGATGAAAACCTTGAAATGTCACAATGATATTCTTAAATACAGTTCTATGGTTAGATAACGTACTATGATAGGGCACATAGTATGTAGAACATCAGGTGTGAGTGATCGTAAGAGGATGGGGCTTATTCTCACAAAGTTCACACTTGGTAATCTCTAAGATGAGAGATTATGAGAATAGTCCCACCAGTATGCATCCCCATGTTTTGGGATCATTGGATATTCTTATCTGTGATCGTGTGTAATGATCCTTAGACTTTAAGATTATTATTAATGTGTTTTATGACTCACACACTTAGATGCATTTTTTAAACCATAAAAATGACAATCCATGGAGAAGTTGGATATTTTGGGTGCATCATGAGTGATGATGAAGCGTTGTCATGCACACTCTCAAAAATATTTATAACTAAGTGTAGCACATGGGCTGACCCAGGTCGTTCTCTTGAGGAGCTATTGTGACCAAGCACTCACTACTTCTAATTCACTTTTTTTATATTTTATATATATATGAAAAAAATGACTTGAAAAGGAGATTTATAATTGAAAATGAAAAACTAAAATTAAACATGCAAATTCAATACAAACAGAATCAATGCAAACAAAACGATGTTAGGAATAAAGGAGACATTCCCGAGAGAATCACCTCGAGCGAACCTTCATCACCTCTTAATTAGTTTTGAATTTACTTAATGAACACACTTTATCATATGTGTGAACATCCTACTCTTAATATGGTTGTGAATATACGGTTCTCTCAATGATTGATGAGAGACCACACATCCACCTCCTCGATCGAGGGAAAATATTGTAGAAGTGAAAGTTAAACCTCATGTGTAATGACCCGCCAATTCTCATTGGCTTGAGAGCTCAACGAGTCATTACTTGTCCTTAAGTGACGTCCCTAAGGCGCCAAAGGCTGGCAATAAATGCCGAAGGGTTTCAAAACACATGGGGGACGATTTACCCTTTGAATGAAAACAACCAACAACAACGAAAACTAAACAAACATCTCCCAGGAACCACTATATGATGCATGATTTACAAACAAGATAGTTCATCCATTTATTCCATTTTAAACCAACCAAAGTGCAACAACGGAAACCAAAACTAAAATAGAGTAAACAGCGGAAAGACAAATGACAAGGCTCAAAGACAAACAAGACTCCAAGGCTCCACAAGCTCCATGCTCCAACTCTACCAATAGCTCAAGAAATCACTAAGTAGTGCTAAACACGTGTGCCACCTTTCCCTTGACAACATCCCGGTAAACGACATCTGCAAAAGCACCAACATGCCAAAGCAGGGGGTGAGTAATGAAACTCAGTAGGTTTTCCCCGATGACTTCCCAACCCATGCCTCTAGGATAAAACATGTTAGCGCATTTATACGAAACAATTTATATAAAATAGTTCCAAAACAGTTCACAATATTACAAGTTTCATATCAAATCCATTTTTCCAACAAAACCATTCTTCCAACCAAAAATCATCTTTTCCAAGAAAAGAAACAAAACCAAGTTCCCAAATCAAAACCACATTTCCACCTTGGTAAAAACATTTCATTCCACATAATCACATCATCACCCATGCATGCATTGTTATGACAGTTCCATACTCATGAGCGGTCTCTCGTCGATCTACCAAGTCGTCACAAGGTAATATTCTTCATGTGCCATTACACTTTTGGTACCGAGCACAAGGTCATATTTCAACCAAGCCCCATAAATGCAATATGAACACACACACCAAGTATGCCCAAAAACCACACCATTTCAACCATGCCAAAACCATTTCAATAAAACAACACTTTTATTGAAAACCTTTTTCCCGCCAACCATTTTCCAAATCCAGAAAAGCCATATTTTAAAATCAACATTTTAAAATCAAGGAACCCAATCAATTTTCACAAACCATTCTTTCAATTTCCACAATTCCATCAAAACCCATAAATCATCACTAAAGAAGATTTATAACATGATTTGCACCACAATTTCACAATCAAAACCAAGCAGTTAAATCAATTTGAACTAAGCCATCAAGTTCTAGGAAAGAGGAATCGAGAGTGAAGCTACCTACCTCAACAATTTGGGCGAAACTAACCAACGATCGAAGAACACTCAAGAACACCAGGTCAAAACTCCAAGAATCCTCCTTAGATATCTCCTCCTAACACAACCAAGACCAAATATTGTCACACTTGGAATCCACACCCTTATATCTACACATAACGGGCATGGATCTAAGAAAATGAGAGAAGCGGAGAAGTAGATCTAAGTAGATCTAAGAAACCATCAAGAACGATCACATACCTTAAGGATCCGACTTCGATTCGTCAAGAGAACCCTTCGAATCACCTCCGGGACGCCTTGAGGAAGTCCTCTAACCTTCAAGGGAGAGTAATCCTGAGTTAGGGCCACATAGGAGGTTTAAACGAGGCACTTAAAGGAAAAACGAGTTAGATCCACAATTTTAGGATCTAACTTTAAGTGACCGCACAGTTTGTCCGCACGGTTTGACAAACTGTGCGCTAACCGTGCGTTAGCTTCTGCCTTGGCCATCCTCCACGCATGACCTCATCGCACGGTTTGCCCAAACCGTGTGCACACCGTGCGCTCTCCTCTGTCCAAGAGACCATCACTTGCATGGCTTCCGCACGGTTTGGCAAACCGTGCGCAGCCCATGCGTCCCCACATTTTTCCCTTTTTCGCTTTAAAAGTCCCCCAAACTTCCTCTCAACATCTCTCATGTACTTTATGCACTTAATATGCATAAAACAAGGGTTACTTACCAGAAACTGGGGGTACTACATTCTCCACAACATTGGCCTTTCCATCCTCAGAAAGTAGAAAACAATCGCTTGCTTGAAAGAGTTCTGGACACTGCTCTTTCATATCTTTCTCGCGTTCCCAAGTTTCCTCCTGAATCTGACCATGCTGCCATAAAACCCACACTAGACCGATGCTTTTTCCACGCAAGACTTTATCCTGCCTATCCACAATCTGCACCGAGATATGTACCAACGAAGCATCTCGCTCTAGGTCAACGTGATCCCATCTGATCACATGGTCAGGATCGGGCTGGTACTTCTTCAACTGAGACACATGGAACACATTATGCACTGCACTGAACCGTGGTGGTAATGCCAACCGATATGCCACCCCGCCAACTCGTTCCAGTATCTCAAAAGGGCCTATATACCGGGGAGATAATTTTCCCTGCTTGCTGAAATGACGATGTCCAAGCCTTGGAGAGATCCTCAAGAAGACATGATCACTCACCGCAAACGACAAGGGTCTTCGGCGATGATCCGCATAGGATTTCTATCGACTCTGTGCCGTGTCCATCCTATTTTGTATCAAATGAATCTTCTCTGTTGTTTCCTGGACAAGGCTCGTCCCAACTAGTGAAGTTTCACCCATTTCCACCCAGCATAGTGGAGAACGACACAGACACCCATACAATGCTTCAAATGGAGCCATGAATATTGAAGCTTGATAGCTGTTATTGTATGAGAACTCCACTAAGGGTATATTCTCCTCCCATGAGCCACCAAAATCCATTACACAAGCCCGCAACATGTCTTCCAATGTTTGTATCGTCCACTCGAATTGACCATCCATCTGAGGATGATACGCTGTGCTCATAGTCAACTGAGTCCCAAGGGCTTGTTGTAAGGATTTCCAGAAACGAGATGTGAACCTCAGATCTCTGTCTGACACAATTGAAACTGGTACACCATGTCTCTTTACCACTTCCCAGATATAGATTTTTGAAAGATCTTTCACCGTATGAGTTTCACGAATAGGGATGAAATGGGCCGACTTGGTCAGACGATCCACTATCAACCAAATGGCATCGTGTTTCCAGACCGTTCTTGGAAGACCTGTAACAAAATCCATTACTATTTGATCCCATTTCCAAACTGGAATAGGTATGGACTATAACATACCAGTTGGTCTCTAATGCTCTGCTTTAACCTGCTGACAAGTTAAGCATCACAAGATGAACTCGGCCACCTTCCTTTTCATGCCGCTCCACCAAAACTGCGTCTTCAACGCCTTATACATCTTTTGTGTACCTGGATGTACAACCCACCTAGAATGGTGGTAAGCATGAAGGATTTGTTCCTGAGCAGTTAAAGGTACAACTATCCGATCTCGAAACCGCAAAACTGAACTCCTGTCTAGCTTTCATCCCTCAATGGTCTCCCCACCATTGAGTTTTGAACTCATTGTAACACAATCTAGATCGGATGTCTGTGCCTCCTTTACTCTCTCCACCAAATCAGGAACAAGCATGGATGAAAAGAAAACCGCAACATCACCTCGGTTTTCACATTTTGCATGCATGTCGGCTAAGACCGACATTTACTGCCATTCTTCTAAAGCTTCATTTACTAACTGAGTGTACGAATTCCTGCTTAGTGCATCGGCCACCAAATTGCCCTTACCCAGTGTATACATCAAGTAGAAGTCGAACATTTGAAGATACTACATCCATGTCCTCTGCCTCAGATTCAAATCTCGTTGTGAGAAAATGTGTTTCAAGATTTTGTGATTTGTAAACACAATAAATTTCTCGCCAAAGAGATAATGTCTCCATGTCTTCAAAGCATGGATGAATGCAGCCAATTCCAAGTCATGTGTTGGGTAATTATTCTCATGCACCCTCAAATTCCTTGACCCATAAGCAACAACATGGTCTCCTTGCATGAGAACACAACCCAACCCTGTTCCTGAAGTATCATAATACACCACATACCCCTGTCCTGATTCTGGAAAGATCAAGATGGGTACTGATGTAAGACGAGTTTTCAACTCTTGAAAATATCTTTGACATTCCTCAGTCCATTGAAATGAACTGTTCTTCTTTGTCAATGATGTCATAGGTGAAGCTAGTCGTGAGAAGTCACACACAAAGTGTCGATAATAATCAGATAGACCAAGAAAACTGCGTATCTCAAAGACATTCCTCGGCGGTTTCCAAGAAAGAACAACTTCTATATTTTTTGGATCCATTGAAACACCTTTCTTAGAAACAACATGGCCCAGAAAGCGTACCTGTTGTATCCAAAAATCGCACTTCGATAATTTGGCATACAACTGACGGTCTCTCAAGATTTCCAACACTATCGCCAAGTGTTGGTCATGCTCAGCCCTTGTTCTTGAATACACCAATATGTCATCGACAAATACCACAACAAAAGAATCCAGATATTGCTGAAATATCTGATTCATCAAAGCCACGAAGACCGCTGGTGAATTCGTTAGACTAAAAGGCATGACTACATATTCATAGTGGCCATATCTGCTTCTGAAGGTTGTCTTTGGAATATCTTCCTTCTGAACTTGCAATTGGTGATATCCTGACCGTAAGTCAATCTTAAAGAACCACTGAGCTCCCCTCACACTAGTGCAAAAACACTTTTTAGCGTCGGTTTTTTTTTAATTTTTAACGTCGGTTATAAACCGACGTCTTTATAGGCGACGTTAAAAATACAGTTTTCGCGTCGGTTCATAGAAACCGACGCGAAAAATAACTCGCTTATGAGCTTCGGCGTCAGTTTTTTATAAAACCGACGCCGAAGCTACATTTAGACATTATTTTCCGCGTCGGTTCATTAAAAAACCGACGCGGAAAATAGATTCGACTAGGTTTTCGGCGTCGGTTTTATATAAAACCGATGCCGAAATATCGGTTTTCCGCGTCGGTTTTTCTAAAAACCGACGCCGAAACTAATTTACACAGGATTTTCGGCGTCGGTTTTTAAAAAAACCAACGCCATAGCAAACTTTCGGCGTCAGTTTTTAAAAAAACCGACGCCGTAAATAAATTTTTTTTTTTAAAATATTCTGCGTCGGTTTTAAAATAACTGACGCCAAAAAGTTTAAAAAATAGTTTCGGCGTTGGTTTTTTTCAAGAACCGACGCCGTAAATGGAAATAACTTATTTTTGGCGTCGGTTTTTACAAGAACCGACGCCAAAAAGCAATTTTTATTGTTCGATGTTTTAGAGCATTTCCTAATCTTCGTTTTGACTGGTCCTGGAGCTAAAACGGAGTTACGGATCAAAAGTTATGGCCGTCAGAAGTTGAACATGTCAAAGTATCGATTGATACAATATGTTTTAAAGAAAACAAGATAAACACAAGTTAAAATCACGTACACCAAATGATATAAAATATACATAATTCTTCAAACACATTTCGATTATTTTTCTATCTTCCATTGAAATGATATGTTGTTTATCATCATATCTCTTATATTTAGCGTAGATCTCATGTGATAATAAAAACGACGATCGATAATTAAACTTACACCAAGCTTGGTAAATGTCATCCGAACATTTTATATTTTTAACACAATAAAAAAGTAAATCATCATTATTTTAAATCTAATCGAGTTGTTTATAAATGAAGGACATTAATAATAATGAAAATGAATGAATATAATACGTACCGTAATCAAATTAATGATTGATGCCGCATTGAAAACTTGATTGAATCGAAGAGGATGAAAATGATAAATGAAGGAAAAACAGATTTATATATAGTAAATGAAAATATTTTCGATTGAGTTGTATGAAAATATAGGCGGGATTTTAAAAAGTTAAACGCGCGTTGTGAAAAAAATTGAAATTTTGATCCCGCGTATTAGTTAATACTATTTGGCGTCAGTTTTTATGAAAACCGACGTCAAAACATAAAAAACAATTTACCATGTGTTAGAAAATTTCTTAAGATTCGATTTGACTAGTCGTGGAGCTAGAACGGAGTTACGGATTAAAAGTTATGGCCTTTGAAAGTTGGACTTAATTAACACTTCTTTTAGAGAAGATCAACTTCCAACATCCATAACTTTTAATCCGTAACTCCGTTTTTGCTCCATGACCAGTCAAATCAAAGCTTAGGGAATTATCTATATGATTGTAAATGTTTTTTACATTTTTGGCGTCGGTTTTTCTAAAAACCGACGTGAAAAACAAAAAAGTTTTTTTTGGCGTCGGTTTTTATGAAAACCGACGTCAAAACATAAAAAAACAATTTACCATGTGTTAGAAAATTTCTTAATCTTCGATTTGACTGGTCGTGGAGCTAGAACGGAGTTACGGATTAAAAGTTATGGCCTTTGAAAGTTGGACTTAATTAACACTTCTTTTAGAGAAGATCAACTTCCAACATCCATAACTTTTAATCCGTAACTCCGTTTTTGCTCCATGACCAGTAAAATCAAATCTTAGGGAATTATCTATAGGATTGTAAATTTTTTTTACATTTTTGGCGTCAGTTTTTATGAAAACCGACGTGAAAAGTAAAAAAAATATTTTTGGCGTCGGTTTTTCTAAAAACCGACGCGAAAAACAAAAAAGTTTTTTTGGGCGTCGGTTTTTATGAAAACTGACGTCAAAACATAAAAAAACAATTTACCATGTGTTAGAAAATTTCTTAAGCTTCGATTTGACTGGTCTTGGAGCTAGAACGGAGTTACGGATTAAAAGTTATGGCCTTTAAAAGTTGGACTTAATTAACACTTCTTTTAGAGAAGATCAACTTGCAACATCCATAACTTTTAATCCGTAACTCCGTTTTTGCTCCATGACCAGTCAAATCAAAGCTTAGGGAATTATCTATAGGATTGTAAATTTTTTTTACATTTTTGGCGTCGGTTTTTATGAAAACCGACGTGAAAAGTAAAAAAAAATATTTTTGGCGTCGGTTTTTCTAAAAACCGACGCGAAAAACAAAAAAGTTTTTTTTGGCGTCGGTTTTTATGAAAACCGACGTCAAAACATAAAAAAACAATTTAGCATGTGTTAGAAAATTTCTTAAGCTTCGATTTGACTGGTCGTGGAGCTAGAACGGAGTTACGGATTAAAAGTTATGGCATTTGAAAGTTGGACTTAATTAACACTTCTTTTAGAGAAGATCAACTTCCAACATCCATAACTTTTAATCCGTAACTCCGTTTTTGCTCCATGACCAGTCAAATCAAAGATTAAGGAATTATCTATAGGATTGTAAATTTTTTTTACATTTTTGGCATCGGTTTTTATGAAAACCGACGTGAAAAGTAAAAAAAAATATTTTTGGCGTCGGTTTTTCTAAAAACCGACGCGAAAAACAAAAAAGTTTTTTTTGGCGTCAGTTTTTATGAAAACAGATGTCAAAACATAAAAAAACAATTTACCATGTGTTATAAAATTTCTTAAGCTTCGATTTGACTGGTCGTGGAGCTAGAACGGAGTTACGGATTAAAAGTTATGGCCTTTGAAAGTTGGACTTAATTAACACTTCTTTTAAAGAAGATCAACTTCCAACATCCATAACTTTTAATCCGTAACTCCGTTTTTGCTCCATGACCAGTCAAATCAAAGATTAGGGAATTATCTATAGGATTGTAATTTTTTTTTACATTTTTGGCATCGGTTTTCATAAAAACCGACGTCATAACTTTTTTTTTTATTTTTTCACGTCGGTTTTTAAAAAAACCGACGCCAAATCATTTTTTTAATTATTTTTTCGCGTCGGTTTTTTTAAAAACCGACGCCAAAACTAATTTTTTTTTTATTTTTTGGCGTCGGTTTTTAAAAAACCGACGTCATAACTTTTTTTTTTATTTTTTCACGTCGGTTTTTAAAAAAACCGACGCCAAATCATTTTTTTCATTAGTTTTTCGCGTCGGTTTTTTTAAAAACCGACGCCAAAACTAATTTTTTTTAGTTTTTTGCGTCGGTTTTTAAAAAACCGACGCCAAAAATTATCCGCAAAAATATTTTACGTGGTTTATAAGAAACCGACGTCAAATTGACGACGTTAAAAATGATTTTTCTACTAGTGTCAATTGATCAAACAGGTCATCAATGCATGGAAGTGGATATCTATTCTTTATTGTAACTCGATTAAGTTTACAATAATCCACACATAGCCTCAAGGTTCCATCTGCTTTCTTTACAAACAAAACTGGTGCTGCCCACAGAGACATGCTTGGACGAATAAAGCCTTTGCTTTCTAGCTCCTCTAACCGCACTTTCAATTCCCTTAACTCCGTTGGTGACATCCTATAAGATGGAAGTGAGATAGTACTGGTCCCCGGTAGGAGATCAATCGTAAACTCCACTTCTCTTACAGGTGGTAACCCCGAGAAGTTTTCAGAAAAAACATCTGGAAATTGATCCACAACTACTATAAAACTGTTACTCACAATCTCGTCCATCGATTCCAAGTTTAACGTAGCCAAATGGTAAGAGATTGTTGCCACTGTTGGTGCCAACAAGCCCGTTGCACCTGTCTTCACCACTCTTTCTTCTCTAAAGATATTCTCAACGCCATCCTCAGTTGCGAAAATGACTGTTCTGCTATAACAGTTGATGTGAGCCCTGAACTTTGTCAACCAATCCATACCCAGGATTATATCATAGACATCCATATCCAGCACAGAGAAATCCCATTTCAGCTCAGCTCCATCAACAGTTATAGAACATTCTCTACACATGAAGGCTCTACATTCGCTTTCACTGAGAGGTGTTTTAAGTTTTATCACAGAGGGCATCATTTCAACTTTTAAGTTTAGCAAATCAACAATACGAGAAGCAAGAAAAGAATGCGATGCACCAGTATTGAACAATGCTTGCATTAGGGTAGAATTCAAAAGAATCTTACCTCTCACCGTAGACGGTCCATATTGATCATCCAGAATCACCTGTTCCGCTCCATACAATTTCTTTGTTATTGCACTTTGCTCCTTATTTCCTTGTTGAGATTGCCCTGCCTGAGGAGTCATGGTATTCCTGGAATCACCATAACTAGCTCTGTTCTGTTGGCGAGACTGATTTTTCTATCCTCGCCCTGTCGAAGCATAGGATGGTTGTGACGCTTGGGTAGTGTCACACGCACCCGACCTCGGAGCACTGTGACAATATCGCTGAAGATGCCCCATCTTGTTGCAATTGTGACATGATTTCAGTGGTGTTGTACATTCTCGTTTCATGTGATCAATTGCACCACATTGAAAACACCCGACTTTCATCATGGGTCGTGGAGGAAGATTTACTGATCCAGCTGTTTGATTCTGATTCGCACTCCCACCTTGGAAGTAGGTGTCCCTCTTCTGCTTGTTTCCATCATTAGAGTTCCCACCCGTTACCATGGGTATCATCATACTTACTCCTCCCATAACTCCTGAGATGTATCTTTCAGCTACTGTTGCTCTGTTTACCATCTCTGTATAATCCGTAATACAGAGCACAACTATTTTTGAGTGAATCTCCTGTCGCAACCCTGATTCAAAAATGCGTGCCTTCAGCGACGCACTTGCAGCAACCTCTGGTGCAAAGCGTACTAAATTCATGAATTTAGCCGCATACTCCGTGACAGAGAGATTCTGCTACTTCAGGCTGAAAAAGTTAGTTGTCCTCTGGATCTTGAACGTGTGAGGATAGAATTGTTTATTAAACAATTCCTCAAATTCCTCCCAGCTCAGGACTTGATCCACCTTAGTCTGTTCCACCAGCTCCCACCACTGTCGTGCAAGATCCTCCAGCATATACGTTGCCATCTTTACTTTCAGATCTACTAGTGTGCCAATGAAATCAAAGATACGATTCATCCTTCTTAGCCACACCTCCGCCTTTTCTGGTTCAGAATCACCCCGAAAGATGGGTGGGTTCTGCTTCAGGAACTGGACGGAATGGTCTACATGCCTTGACTCATCCCTCCGATTCCCCGTGTTCACATCCTGAAACGCTTGAACTATACTTTGGACTAGCTGCTGGTTCACCTGTGGCTCAGGTGTGACCACATTCTCCTCAACCTCTTCCGTTTGGTTTCTATGACGTCTAACGGGTGCCATTTTCTATTCAAACAACGCACGCCGTTAGTCTCACTTCCTAGAAACTGAAGGCTTAGCATTTCAATTTCTATCACATCACCATCACAGCATTGATTTCAAACCATTGCTAAAATAAATCTTTTCTTTCTTTTGAAAATCAATCTATTTTCAAAATACATCAACCATTATCTTTGCAAAATCTTTCATTTGGAAACATGCTTAACATTTTAAGAAATCATGCTTTTGCATCAAACCATAATCCATTTCTCAAAATGATATATTCAATCCTAGTGGGAATTAATTCCTCTACAATGCATGTCATGCTCATCTCAATGGATAAACCCATGACAATGAGATTTCCAACATTCTAGAAGTGTATCCAAAACACTTATGTACCCAACACTCTGGTAACTTGAAGTTTAGTATAAAGGGGTTAGCTACGTCCTTTTATGCTATACCTTTTAAGTTCTGACAATCCGACTCCTTTCTAAGATTTCAAACCAAGGAATAGACAAGAAGGAATTTCAACTCCAAGACCAAGAACATCAATGGCCACTTGTTGGGAAAGGACCCAACAAGCTGGTACCATTTTTACCTCAAAGGAAGGACCAAACTAATACCATTTGTAATGACCCGCCAATTCTCATTGGCTTGAGATCTCAACGAGTCATTACTTGGCCTTAAGTGACACCCCCAAGGCACCAAAGGCTGGCAATAAATGCCAAAGGGTTTCAAAACACATGGGAGACGATTTACCCTTTGAATGAAAACAACCAACAACAAAAAAAACTAAACAAACATCTCCCAGGAACCACTATATGATGCATTATTTACAAACAAGATAGTTCATCCATTTATTCCATTTTAAACCAACCAAAGTGCAACAGCGAAAACCAAAACAAAAACAGAGTAAACAGCGGAAAGACAACTGCCAAGACTCAAAGACAACCAAGACTCCAAGGCTCCATAAGCTCCATGCTCCAACTCTACCAATAGATCAAGAAATCACTAAGTAGTGCTAAACACGTGTGCCACCTTTCCCTTGCCAACATACTGGTAAACGACATCTGCAAAAGCACCAACATTCCAAAGCAGGGGGTGAGTAATGAAACTCAGTAGGTTTTACCCGATGACTTCCCAACCCATGCCTCTAGGATAAAACATGTTAGCACATTTATACGAAACAATTTATATAAAACAGTTCCAAAACAATTCACAATATTAAAAGTTTCATATCAAATCCATTTTTCCAACAAAACCATTCTTCCAACCAAAAACCATCTTTTCCAAGAAAAGAAACAAAACCAAGTTCCCAAATCAAAACCACATTTCCACCTTGGAAAAAACATTTCATTCCACATAATCACATCATCACCCATGCATGCATCGTTATGACAGTTCCATACTCATGAGCGGTCTCTCATTGATCTACCAAGTCATCACAAGGTAATATTACCCATGTTCCATTACACTTTTGGCACCAAGCACAAGGTTATATTTCAACCAAGCCCCATAAATGTAATATGAAAACACACACCAAGTATGCCAAACAACCACACCATTTCAACCATGCCAAAACCATTTCAATAAAACAACCCTTTTATTGAAAACCTTTTTCCTACCAACCATTTTCCAAATCCAGAAAATCCATATTTTAAAATAAACATTTTAAAATCAAGGAACCCAATAACTTTTCACAAACCATTCTTCCAATTTCCACAATTCCATCAAAACCCATAAATCATCACTAAAGAAGATTTATAACATGATTTTCACCACAATCTCACAATCAAAACCAAGTAGTTAAATTAATTTGAACTAATCCTTAAAGTTCTAGGAAAGAGGAATCAAGAGTGAAGCCACCTACCTCAACAATTTGGGCAAAACCAACTAACGGTCGAAGAACGCTCAAGAACACCGGGTCAAAACTCTAAGAATCCTCCTTAGATCTCTCCTCCTAACACAACCAAGACCAAATCTTGTCATAATTGGCATCCACACCCTTATATCTACCCATAACGGGCGTAGATCTAAGAAAATGAGAGAAGAGGAGAATTATATCTAAGTAGATCTAAGAAACCATCAAGAACGATCACATACCTTAAGGATCCGACTTCGTTTCGTCAAGAGAACCCTTCAAATCACCTCCGGGATGCCTTGCGGAAGTCCTACAACCTTCAAGGGAGAGTAATCCTGAGTTAGGGCCACATAGAAGGTTTAAACGAGGCACTTAAAGGCAAAACGAGTTAGATCCACAATTTTAGGATCTAACTTTAAGTGACCGCACGGTTTGTCCGCACGGTTTGACAAACCGTGCACTAACCATGCGTTAGCTTCTGACTTGGCCATCCTCCACGCACGAACTCATCGTACGGTTTACCCAAACCATGCACACACTGTGCGCTCTCCTCTATCCAAGAGACCATCACCTGCACGGCTTCCGCATGGTTTGACAAACCATGCGCAGCCCGTGCATCCCCACATTTTGACCTTTTTCGATTCAAAAGTCTCCCAAACTTACTCTCAACATTTCCCATGTACTTTATGCACTTAAAAATCATAAAACAAGTGTTACTTACCAGAAACCGGGGGTACTACATCATGTGGCAAGTGGAGACATAAAGGCGCCTTTCCCACTAAGATCCCCCTAGAAATAACTATAAGAAAATAAGAAACATTAAGAATGAATGTTAAAAGACTTGGGTTCATAATTGTATTACTCTCCCAAGAACTTACTCTGGTTAGCTACTTGTGATCATGAGCATAAGAGTTCATGGTGAAGAAGAAAACGAGGGAAGAAAACAAAAGAGAGAAATAATAAGAGAGAAAAACTAACACTTAAATTAAAACATGAAATACAATTATATAATGAAAAGAAAAGAAAATACAATAATAAACCACAGAAAATGGCCAACAAAGTCTACCCCTAATTTTTCAAAAACTTGAAATGAAGAATAAAGACTCTTTTATAGGCAAAAGAGGTGAAATTTTGGCTTTAAAAAGTTCTTATGAAAGTTGATGCATGGTAGGCATAATAAATGGCTGAATTGGTGAAAGTTACTTCCTGAAAGTTTTTTGTTTATTTCTTCTATTTCGACCCACAAAATTTGAGCTTGATTGGATAATAAATGAAGAAGTTATGGCCGATTTACTCAGGATATTTAATCTGGATAGGTGACTCTTCATATTCCAATACTGCACTTTATCATGCATTAATGACAATGAGGATGGCTGAATCAGGTGGAGCCATAGTTAAAGATTTTTTTCTCCAGATATCCTCTTGCTCCATGTTTAATTTTAGACCATTTAGTTTATCCTTTTATGAGATATGGGCCCAACATTAAAATTCAAGATCTGTACGTAGTTTTCAAGGCTGGACTTGTGAGCTAAATTTGGGCCTCCAAATGTTGGATTCAGCTTTGGGTACTGAAGGATAAAATGAATACCATTGAAAATAGAAACCTATAAAATAAGAATTTTATAGTTTGGATTAGTCAATAAATATTTATGGATGAAACATTGAAATAAATTAAAACTGTTAAAATTCCAAAATATGCCATTTTTTCAGTTAAGCTAAAAAATGATTCAAAAACAAAAAAATGTGAAAATTTCCCTTAAAATAACATATTTGTGGGATTAAAAACATTTAAATTCAGAATAAAATAATTGAAAATATTTGTTCTATAAATTCCCCCACACTTACACATTTCACTCCTGGACAATCATCTTATACCAAGGTCAAAACAAACTTCTCAAAGCATAAATGACAACAAGGCTCAATTATCCTATCAAATAAAATATCATGCCTCATATATGGATAAAAATTCCCTAACTCTTCAAAAATAATAAAAATAAATTCAATATCATGTTAATCCACACATGCATATCATACATACCTCCCCCAAAAAATATTTCTCTCTTCACTCAAGGATATTTCATGTGGAGTTTTTCTCATTCCCAAGAACATGTGTGATTTACATAGGATTGATATCCTCATAGCATCTCCACTTCATAGAGTCACAAATGTTTCAATCACGATGATTTTTTAATGGGTTGTTCTAAGGCTGAGGGTTGGCAGGTTATAAATGTAAAAAAATATAAGGTGGAATGAGGAGGGTTAAGCTCTAAAGTGAAGTAAATGCATGAATTTTTTTTACTCAAGAATGGTGTGCTCCTCAATCAGCTCGAAAATGATTCACCTACAAACACCTCTTTATTTGGGAAGTTCACACTTGAAATTTTCATCATCAATGATAATTTTATCCCTCTTTTCCCTAATTTGTAGCATTGTTTCAGCTTGAATTCATATCTAGATTTCTCTTCAGAATCATGTTTTTGAGGAAAATAGAGACAACCTTTGATCTTCAAAAAAAAATGGTGAAAATCCAGCCCATGTATATAATTAAATTTTGGGCCACCCATCCATCTTTCCAACATGAAATTTATTTCACCCAAGCAACAATAAATATGGAAACACTTTCAATTAAACTCAGATATATTCTTTAGAAAATAAAAATACAACCCATCTTCTCCCTCCCCCACACTTGAGTTCGACAATAATCATGCATTTAACTTCTAAATCAGGTTTGGAAGGGATAAATGGATTATAATGTGGATTCCTAACAAAGTATTTCATGAATACTAGGGGATTAATAAAGGTCCGATATAAAGGTAGGCGAAAATTAGAGTTCAATACAAAATAGCTTTCAAAGTGGTGCCTCAATCATACTTACCACATTCCATGAACTCTAACAACATTGAAAAATATAAAAATAGGAAGTTTTGGATCACATAACATGTCTCAAGACTCTCAAGAAAAAGATAAATCTAGGAATATGCCAAATAGGTTTAGAAACCTCTTGGGTTGGGCAAGATTTTCAATTTGAACTGTACTAGTGCATGTGAGTTTCAAAATCAATCAAATTTAATCAAATGAAAAGATTGGAAATTAGGAAACAAAAACCATTTAGAAATTATTTAAAACCCCAAATATTAAAATCAAGCAATGTGAAAAAATACCAAGATGGTTTGATTTTTTCAAAGGTATTTGATTCATCTCAAGAATCCTAAAAACACAAAAAAAAATGAAAGCATAAAATATTCAGAAAAATACATGAAAAAAATAAAATGGAAGCACACAAAAAAAATCCTAAAAACAGGTTGACATACTTACCCCACACTTATTACATTTAATACCCACTTTTTTAGTTCAAATTAGATCATAAAATATTTTCATGCAGAATTTAAATTAGGCAGCAAATAAAATAAAGAAAAGGAAAGATACAACCTGATTTATTTTTCAGTGGTAGCCTTGAGTTAAGATCATAGCTACTACCACTTTAAAACTAAAAAAAATAAATGACAAGGAATAAGAAAAATAAATAAAGAGAAAGATAAAGGGGAAATAAAATGGATAATGGTTGGTTTGACCCCCCAAGTAGGTGCTAGGTTTTTACTTCCCCTAGTCAAGAAGTTGTAGTGGATTATCCCCAATCATAAGTTGGGTGTGGTTTCTTTGAGATGAACCAACACATGTGACTTTTCCCGGTGTCCATGATTAAAAAATAAAATTAGACAACCCCAAAGAATATAAGATAATTATCAACCCCCAATAATTAATAAAGATAGAATTTGAGTTCAAGAGTGGGAGGGAATGGAAAATAGGGGTGCTCCTTGTGAACTTCTATGACGTCCTCCTCCATATGGTATGAAAGTTATTGTAATAGAGGTAATCGCACCACATTATTCTCTATAACTTCTACTTAGATCACCACCACTTGGGTGGTCTCTTTTATACCATCAAAGGTATTATCCATTTTTATTGTATTAGAAATTCTAGAAAAGTGGAAGTTAGAAAACAATTTATTTTGAATAAGATTAAAACATGATGAATCAATTAATAAATCTTCCCTTTCAAGTAAGTCGACTTGGAAATTGATCTCTTCAGATAGGACCATTGGAAACTCCATCTCATCCGGTGAATCTTATTCATCATATTACATAGTAATAGAGAGGTCAAAAGGAATTTATTTGTCAATATCAATGATGAGAAGATCATGTTTCAGGTTATCTTTAACAAAGTTTTTCCAAGATTCTTCCAAAAACTATTGATCTCCCATAAGTGCATCAACTGGAATGTGTAAATAAGAGATATCCTAAAGAAATGGTTGATTATGGTATGATATGATTAACTCCTTTAGTATCTCATTCTCACCTACCTCAGGTTCTTTAATATAAAAAATGATCAACGAAATCTCTTCCACCAGTCATTCTGGTTCAGGTTCTAGTTCGGGTTTGGGTTGCTGCACCATTGAATGAATATATTCTTCAACCCTTTCAGCTTGGATATTCAAATTTTTATGTATTATTTAAGTTCTTTCATCTGAGTTTTTTGAATTTAATCTTATTGTTTCGCCTTAGAGTATTCATTCCATGAATAATAATCATAATTTGAATACATCACAGACATTTTTTTTTGAAATTAATTATTTTTTTTTGTTTTTTTAAATAAAAGGAAAATTATTTACAAAATTTGAATAAAAATATTGATTGAATACCACTTGGATCCCTAGAAATATCTCTAATTTTATTAAGTGTTATCATGCGTGCTCTCAAAAATATTTATAACTAAGTGCAGCACAGAGGTTGACCTAGGTCATTCTCTTGAGGAGCTGTTGCGTTCAAGCACTCACTACTTCTAATTCAATTTTTTTATATTTTCAATATATATGAAATAAAATGACTAGAAAAGGATATTTTTAATTGAAAATATAAAACTAAAATTAAACATTCAAATACAATTCAAACAAAATTAATGCAAACAAAATGATGTTAGGAAGAAAGGATACAATATCGAGAGAATCACCCTGAGTGAACCTTCATCGTCTCTTAATTTGTTTATAATTTACTTAAATAACACAATTCATCATATATGTGAATATACTCCTCTACACATGGTTGTTAATATATGGTTCTCTCAACGATCGCTGAGAGACTACACATCCACCTCCTCTATTGAGAGGAAATATAGTAGAAGTGAAAGCTAAACCTCAAATGGCAAGTGGAGACTCAAAGGTTCCTTTCACACTAAGAACCCCATTAGAATAGCTCTAAGAAAATAAGAAAAATTAAGAATAAATTTTTAAATACTTGGTTTCATCACTGGATTACTCTCCCAGGAACTTCCTTGGGTTAACTACTCATGATCAAGAGCATAAGAGTTCATAGTGAAGAAGAAAACGTGGGAAGAAAACAAAAGAGAGAAAGAATAAGAGATAAAGGAGAACACTTAAATTAAAATATTAAATGCAATTATAGAATTAAAATAAAGTAAAATACAATACTAAACTAAAGAAAATTTCCAACAAAGGTTACCCCTATGTTTCCAACAACTTGAAATGAAGAAGAAAGACTCTTTTATAGGCAAAAGAGGTGAAATTTTGGCTCCAAAAAGTTATTCCAAAATTTGATGCATGGTAGGAATAATAAATGGACTAATTGGTAAATTTAAATTCTTTAAAGTTATCAAGTTATTTCTTATCTTTCAACCCACAAAATTTTAGCTTGATTTTCCAATAAATGAAGAAGTTATGACCGATTTACTCAGGATATTTAATCTGGACATGTGACTTTTCATATTCAAATAATCCACTTTCCCATGCATTAATGACAATGAGGATGACTGAATCAGGTGGTGACACAGTTTAATAAATTGTTACTATAGATATCCTCTTTATTAATGTTGAATTTCAGCTCATTTGGTTTTTTCCTTTTATGAGATATGGGCCCGAAATTAAAATTCTCCAGATCTGTACACAGTTTTCAAGGCTGGACTTGTGAGCTAAATTTAGGCCTCCAAATGTTGGATTGAGATTTGGATCTTGAAGGATAAAATGAATCCCATCTAACATAAAAACATATAAAAATAAAAATTTTACAATTTGGATCATTAGAGAAAAATTTATGGCCAAAACATTGAAATAAATTAAAACTGTTAAAATTCCAAAATATGCCATTTTTCCAATTAAGCTAAAAAATACTTCAAAAGCATAAAATGTGAAAATTTCCCATAAAATAACACATTAGTGGGATTAAAAATATTGAAATTCAGAATATAATAATTGAAAATATTTATTCTATCAAGTGACATGTTATTAATGAATAAGATGAGGAAGAATTTTTCCCTTCTATCTTTATGAAAGTTTATATCTTGACCCTTTGATTGGAATATAACTGTCATATTAAATTCCATGGTCATGGTGTAATTATGTTTTTATTTCAGATATTCAGATAAATACATATTTATCACATAGTTTGATGGCACATATGTTCAATATTCTTGATGAGATATTGAGACAAAGTGATTATATTACATAGTGAGCATTCGTATGTGGTTATCATCATTGCGACATTAAATTCTTTCACTTGGGTATCTTGACCCATTGTTAGATACTAATATTGTACTATAGGTTATCTTGTATAATTTCAACGATAAAGAATCATATAGGTTCACACACTAAGTATTTTTGTTGACCTCAATTAAATTATATTTGAATTTAATTAATGGAATAAATATTATTCTCAAGACCGAGGCATAATTTTATTAAAGTTTTGTTTATTTCATAAATTAAATAAATATTTATTCACCATACTGTGAATAAAATATATTTATTTATTATATTAAATATTTAATAAATATTTTTTCACTGGTTTGTAGATAAAATATTTATTTATGAATAGTGTTTTTATTTAGGCATTCAATAAATATCAAGGATTTTGAACGGACCAAGACCATGTCCAGTGATAAATATTAATTTACAAACGAGTTAAATAATATTTGTTATTGTACAAGTTAACACATGCATCATAAAATAATAATAATAATATTATTATTTTAGAATGGGGTTTAATAAATATTATTATACTATTTAAGGGATAACATGCAATTAAAGAATATTTTAACCTAAAAACTTATTATATAAAGAGATAGTTATGTCTATTGTGTAGGGTGATCAAAAATTGAGAATAAATAATCATTGCACACAATAAACTTCTCTCTCTTTCTCTCAAACTTCTCATCTCTTCCTATCAAGAATGAGAAGAACTCCTTCAAGACCGAAGGATCTTAGAGTGATCAAGGTGAATAATGTAATATGATTGATTCACTGTGATAGCACCTGAAAATCAATCGACATTACTCGAAGACCAAAGAAGCACATGTGGATCACCGCTATAAGGATTCTAAACTTGAATCCTCCTAACACAACAATCTTAATTTGATAAATATTTCCATATGATCAATATAATATTGTAACAAATATCCTTGAAGAGGTAATTTATTCTTTCAATCTAAATAAATTAATTATAAATTTAATATGAAAGATCCTCTATTGGGGTTTCATGAAACTATAAATTAAAAGAAATTTTAATTTAACACTCACCAAAGGTTCTCCCATTGTGCCCAAAACCAATAAGTGGTATTAGAGTGGTCACATTCATATTTATAATTATTTATTTGATTTTTGATTATTACACATTTAAATGTTAAAATTAATTTCAAGTTTTAATTCGTTCTTGATCTATCGTTAATATCTCTTCTTCCAATTCTTCATTTCTCATAAATATTACCAAGATCAATTAATTATTAATGAAGTTTACATATGTAGATCCCATCTGGAAGTTCCAAGGATCTTGACTGGATAACAAAAGAATACATGACATGTACTCCTTTGTTACACGTTGTGTATCCATGTTCATTACATAAGGATTCCCCTGTGGATTTCGGGTCGTCATGTAATAAGTGCATGTTGCATGAAATAAATGCACCATGTGTAGGCTGACCAATGTGACACATAGATTTGCTGGAGTACATGACATGTAGTTTGACTACATGTCATGTAGTCCATGCATTTTCAAGAAGTAAAACACAAAGTCAAACCATGTCTTATAATTAATACACTGCGTGTATTTAATACACGACATGTATAGATTAGAAACCATGTAACTAAAATTACACATTGTGTATCCTCTATACACTCTGTGTACTTCATAAATGTTCACGAGAAGTACATGATGAGTCTCTAGGCATGTAATACAAATATTCGGCAAAGATAAGTACACATCGCGTAACTGGCTTGTACACAACTTGTACTTTACCTATTTACATGCAAATATTAAAATTAATTAATTACTCCTCAAACCTTATCAACTCGAGTTCTTTGGGTCATTAAGTTGATAGTACGCACCAGTCGTTAGGATTTATATTATATTAAATGTTTAATTAATTTTGCGTAATATTCATGACTATGAATCATGTATAGTTATTGAATATTAAAGACTCAACACATTAAATTGTACAGGCAACATAATTTTCATGTGTTCCATGTGTTATTAAGTTGAAAATACACACTATGAAATTATGGCACATGCTATGTACATAATATGTCATATGAGTGCATTATTTACAATTAAACCATATTGATTAGTTCAAACAAGTAATCATCGGGTTGCTTCCAAGTATAAAGTTGTGTACTATTTTATTAAGTTTTAAATAAAATAAAATATATTTTTTTAAAATCACAATAGATAGAAATTTTTTGGATTATTGGATGAAATAAGATAAAAATAATTAATTTATTAATAAGATAATTATTCAGATTAATTCATGTACTCTTTATATTATTAAAGAACGAATTAAAATGAATACTATATAATTATTTTAAATTCATAATCATTGCATGTTTATAACTAATAATGAGCTTGACCAAGACCACCGTATGAGTTGAAATTATTTAATTTAATTTATTTCTTGGTTTTGAAATTTTAATTATTAAATTAAATTTGATAGCATGTCTATCATCCATCTCTCCATTATTATGTAGGACTTTATTGTCCAAGATTATTTATGCAACCCCCCTCTAACCAATCCTTTGGTTACCCTCACATTCATGTGAGTTATAAATACTTGTAATTAATGGAGTATCTCAAAATATGTGGAGGTGGTTCAATATGGAACCAAGATGTTACCAACTTGAGTGATATATAGGTGGGTAGGTGGAATGCTGCAACTCATGGCAAGACCAGTATAATGAGTTTTTTCCCTAGTTCAAAGGTTGATTTATTATCTCTTAATAAATCAACTGTTAGATAAGCTCATGATTGGGTCATCTATTTATTTATTTATTTATTATTCATAATTTATTATATGGATGCAAGACTGCCATTACATTAATAAATTCATTAATGTGAAAAGTTGGAATACAAATAAATGGATTATGCGTAAATGATTTATCCAACATGGTTAATTAATTAATTAAAATCCACTTAATATTAAAAATACATGTAAAGGATAAAACACGATAAAATTTATAGATAATAAAATAAAATCCCTCAACTTAAAATTAATTCATCAATCCTTCCATCATCTTAATTAAGATGAACCCATAGTTTAAGTGTCGGTTTGGCCTCTGTCAGGGGAACTTTTAATTATCGGTAAATCCTAACTAAGATAGTGAGTCGACATAACCGAATCTGTATTGGGTTTAATAGCCTCTTTTTGTCTAACAAAAATTTATAGGAAAGTTCTAAAGAAATATGAGTTAGGGTTTATGGATTGGGGAGTCCACTCAACAAATCAAGGAGTTGCAAACCCATAGTTGGAAAGTCCATCTACCTAAACACTTTCTAATAATTTTCATGTACTCCATTTGGATTATAATAAAGGAAATATGTATCCTTTACACTAGAATTTCAAATAAACTAGACATTCTAAGTTCAATAGTGAGGGTTATTAGGACTTGATAAAATAGTTGGAGTGTAACGACCCGATCATTTATAAATAAAATTCCCTTTCTTTCAATTAAATGTCTCATGGATATAAAAAACACATGTAATTTTTTTAATTAATTGTTATATACAATTGTATTTAAATGACCGTTAAGTATCTTTACTGTTGATAATATAGTCATTGAACAGTGATAACACAACTAATATAAATATAAGGTTTTAACAAATCCTTTAAACATAGACAAAGGGGATGATGGCCTCATCCAGTAAACTCAGGCCGTAAAAAGCTCATTTTTTGGAGCTTGACAATGAGGTAGCATAATTGGGCTTCAATCTTGACCAAGCCCAATCAAAGATTCAACATTTTAATCTTGAACAGAATCGCCTACGAGAGAAGTTCAAGTTAATAGATATTACCACCCAAGCAATTTTATTCGAGCCACCCTAAGAGTCTGTCACCATCACACACCTTACCCTTAGGTCTTATACGGGTGTTATAAGGGGTTATGTAACAAGGTATTATTTACTTATTATATAATACATTTTTATAAATAAAATTCTTATTCTATCAATTCCATTATGAGAATAGTATTTCTTAAAAAATGACGAATTTGATAAATTGTTTTTTCGAGTAAAAATGGTACTTCTGAGAAAAATATACATTAGGGTTTTTATTAATAATATTATAAAAATATTCGTATAAATGATGATTATATCAATTCCTTATCTATAAATTATTAGAAAATTAGTTTGATAAGAGTCTATCCTTATACGATAAAACAAAAGGTGTATTAAAGAATTTATTTTAAGGGATTAATGATTTTTTAAAATAACTAATATTTTAATAAAATTTTATTATCAAATTAATTTTATTAATAATAAATGAGTATAAAATTTTTATGAAGTCAAATGTAATTTTTATTAATGTTTAAAAATTGTTTTTGTCAAAACCTGTCAATTTTCAATAAATATCGGTTATAATTTTAAAAGTGAAAATCCACATATTTAAAAAATTATTTCGATAAAATGAATATTATTTTTGGAATCAGGATGTCAAAATTATCCAATGGTGAATTTTTCACAATTTTCTGAGACAGTCAAATTTTTGGGTAAAAATTAAATAATATATAAATATATAGTGTGTTTTATGACATCATAATGACCCAATAATGATGTAATAAATACCATAAAAGGAATATTATACCAAATATATGTTTTAAATTTAAAATAATGTGATTTTAGATTTATTTGAATTATTTTATAATGCTTTAGTGAATCCTCCAAAATGTATAATATATTTTATGATTTTAAATTCATTTCCTTGAGAGTGTGACTCAACTCCACATAGAAAAGGATAATATTTTAATATCTTCATATCTTTTCCTAAAAACATAATTTTTTCCACTCCAATTTTCCATAAACCATGGGCAAAAACCGTAGTTTGGTTTGTGTTTTTGAATATTTTAGTGTGTAGTGTCCAAAACCTAAATAATAATGAATCCCCCTCCTTTCCTATATAAACCACCCAAACAACCATTATTGTTCACTAAAAATCCTTTAAACTCATCCTAAATATTCTCTCCACTACCTAGAGTCCTCCCAAGGTTCCCACAAGCTCCCAAGAAACCTCTACCAAGCCTTTGGGACCACACATTCAAGTAAGGGTTCCTTCTTTTCTCACTTTTGTCCAAGTTTCCTTATATTGTTATACCCTTTTATTTTTAAATTAAAAATGATGGGGTATGTTTTCTCACCTCCCCCATAACTCCATTATTATTTTTTAATGATGATATACCCCTTTCACTCTCATTAATACCTCCCATGTACACTTGTTACCATGCCGAATTTCCGTAAGGGATTTCTCTCTCCTCATTTCCATTCAAGCATTTCTTTTATATTATGCATCTATAATTACATTTAATATGTTGGGATATTATTATCAATGACCCCATTACTACCCATTTCACATCTAAATTATGATATATCCCTTTCTCTCTCATCATCCCATTTTATGAATCCCCATATGATGTCATTATGCTGCAGAAATTGCACCACGATTTTCCATGCCAAAATCATCGTGTAGTGAATACCATGCCCATTTATCTATCAAAGGTATTCACCTTTATGCACATATAATTATTTATTATAGACTTACATGTATTTATTCCACATTCCTTGATTTTGGAATAAATGATTATGTTGAATGAATCCATGTTATATGATATATGCGACACACTTAAGCATGATATTGAAATGATTATGAAGGGTGCACCCTGATAGCACTCCAATGCATTGGGTAATGTTTAGTATCATGATACATAATGTTGGTATATGGGTTTACCTAATTCATTTTAGGACATTTTTCCACCATGTTGGGATAGGTGTTACCTGATTCCTTTATGTTTATGATGTAGTGTTTTAATTTGTTGCCACATTTCCATGTTATGATGATCATGCTATATCATGCCTTTATGTTCATGTTTCTCTTATGCTCCATTGATATGTATATTTCCTAACATGTATTTTATTCTTCATGTTATGCCTTATTTACTTTTTTACTGGGATTTATATCTCACCCTTTTCTTATGTATGCCCTTAGGTTATCCCATGCAATGCTAAGTACGAAGGAATGTTGTGTTTATGTAAAAGAAGTTTTCAATAAAGATATTGTATTTTATGTCTTAAGTTTTCATGTAATGTTCCTAATCCCCAAAGACACTAGACATCTCGATCTTCTGTGTTGTATTAAGTGAAAGTTTATGTAATAAATTATGTCTAAATATGAAATAAAGTGTAGGGTTATTATAGTTGGTATTAGAGGATAGGTTTAGTTATTTTTGGGATTAGGATTAGAAAACCCCAGTGAAAGACTTAGGGATAAGAATAAGTATAAGAAAAACATCTTTAAATTTTGGTGAGTATAGAGTAAGTGGTTTATCAAGAAAATAAATCCCTGTCTGGATATGAATAAGTAGAGGTGGCTCTGGCACAGATCTATCTTCGGGTAAAACCTGAAAACACCACTTTTAGCTAGACTCGAATGAGAACTGGTGCATGACAATGTGCCTTGCTACACTCTTGGTTCAAAACTCCCAGGGGATATACTTTGGTAAATTCATAATCTTAGTATAAACCATTATTAAGGGAGTAATAAAAAAATTCCCATAATAATATACGTTAGGAAATAGATCATTGATAACTTATATTAAAGACTAGAAATTCATAAGTTAAGGAAATAAATGTAATTTATAAGTTATCCATTTTTGTCATTGGATTCCCCTTTATGTGTTTAATAGTTTAAAATACTTACCCCTAATTTTCTTTTTATTCTAGCTAATGGCCGGTAATAGGAGGAATCAATCTAACAACCGATGTGAAGATCAATGTGATGACTATTCTAATGAGATTCCCAATCTGATGGGAGGGGGAATCACAAACTTTGTCATGATACTCTCTCAGTTAACTCAATTTTTGAATAGAAACATGGTTCAAGAGGAACATCCACCCCCCCTAAGAAAGAAAAAGTCACAATCGAGAGCTTTAAGAGAAAATAGCCTCCTACTTTCAATGGATCATCTAATCCCTTAATCGCCGAACAATGGATCAACTCCATTGAGAATATCTTCTCCATACTTCAATGTTATGAACAAGATAAGGTTCTTCTGGATGCTTATCATATGGAGGGTGAAGCTAATCAATGGTGGAAATTGATAAAAAATATGAAGCTTGAGGAAGATATCGAGGCGATGGGATAGAAGGATTTCTAGAAAATGATTTTTGATAAATATTTTCCCCACACCCTCTATTTTAAGATGGAAAGAGATTTCCTTAAACTCAAGAAAAAGGAAAAAAAATCTGTTGGGTCATACAAGGAAAACTTCACCATACTTGTATGATACGCTTATGGTTTTTTCATTACCCCCAAATGCAAGGTTGACCTCTTCTTTGGTGGGATAAAACCTAGCCTACGGAAAGCCCTGGAGATATGTGACTTTGAAAAATATAAGGAGACTGTCTGATGTGACCTCAAAGTCGAGATGGCGATCAGTGAATCTTAGGGGTATCATGTGGATAAGAAGTGTAAAATGGACTTTAATTATGGTGGTTCTATGGATAAATACAACAGTACTAAGAAATTACAGTATCCCACTTACCAAAGGTGTAGAAAGAAGCACCCTGAAAATTTCCTGAAGGGGACGAGGAAATACTTTAGGTGTGTGAAGGAAGGGTACCAATCCATCGATTACCGATAAGAAAAACCCACTACTATGACAGAGGAAAGGAATTCTATATTCGATCCTCAATGCATTGTTCATTGCTACAACTGCAAAGAACCAGGGTACTTTGTGAACCAGTACCCTAAGCCAAGGGTTTTCGGAGGCAACTAACAACCTCCAAGGCATCAAGGGTGATCTTTTTTCATCACTACCACCGAAGATAATCCCATAACAAAGTGGTGATAGGTACACTATTTTTTCATTAAAGAATAGAAAAAATATTTTTTGATTCTAGTTATACACATTCTTTTATATCCTAAAAGTTTAATAGAACAATCCAAACACCACCACAAATCATGGAAGTAGAGATTTCGGTGATAACGACAAATGAGGAAATTATTGCATCACATGAATATAACTCATCCCCTATCACAATTTGTGGATTTAACTTCCTAAAAAACCTGATCATACTTACCTTGGTGGAATTTGATTCAATTCTTGGAATGGATTGGCTTTCCCTATATAGATCCAACATAAATTGTCGCAAGAGGGAAATCACTCTCCATATGGTGAATCGACCCCCGATTCTATACAAGTGTAAGGAGGAGGATGAATATTCTTTAAAAAAATCATATCAATAATGGATATTACTTCCCTATGATCACACATATCTTTCTTAGATGATTGAGTCTAAGGAAGGAACCATCCTCAAAGACATGTCTATTGTGAGGAAATTTTCTGACGTGTTTCCCGAGGAATTTCTTGATCTTCCTCCTAGAAGAGATGCTCAATTCACGATTGATCTTATACTTGGGGTGTTTCCAATATCAAAGACTCTGTATAAAATGGCTATTTTGGATCTTGAGGAGCTAAAGAAATAACTACAGGAGAATCTAGATAAAGGTTTTATATTCCCAAGTGATTCACCATGGGGTGCACCAGTCCTCTTCTTCAAGAAGATGGATGGGTCAATGCACCTTTGCATTGATTATCGCGAGCTCAACAAAACCGCGATAAAGAAAAATTATCCTTTGCCATGAATTGATGAATTTTTCAATTAGATACATGGATCACAATACTTTTACAAGGTGGATATGCGTTCAGGTTATTACCAAGTAAGGGTGAATAAGGAGGATATCTCCAAGATTGATTTTTGTACAAGGTACATGCACTATGAATTCATAGTAATGCCTTTAGGACTCACAAATTATCCATCAATTTTCATGGACTTGATGAATAGAGTTTTTATAGATTACCTTGAAATTTTTTTGGTAGTCTTTATAGACGGTGTTCTAATATACTCCAAACCCAAGGAGAAGCATGAAGAGCATCTAATAACTGTACTAGAGACCTTGTGAAAGGAGAATCTCTATGAAAAGTACAACAAGTGTGAGTTTTGGTTGAAGGAAGTCTCATTCTTTGGGCCTATCAACATAAGTAATGAGATATCTGTGGGTCCTTTCAAAACAAAAGCAATTGAGGGATGGTTAAGGCTGACATCTGTGACATATATTCGTAGCTTCATGGGGTTAGCTGGATGTTATCGGTGATTTGTGAGAAATTTATCACGATTGTCAAACCCTCTTACCAAGACAACTCAGAAGGGAGTCAAGTTTTCTTGGAATGATGAATGTGAAGAAAGCTTCATGGAGTTTAAGAATAGGCTTATCACTGTCCCTGTGCTCACACTACCCACAAGTGGGTAGCTTTTCATAATCTTCAGCAATGCTTCAAAGAAGGGCCTGAGTTGTGTGTTGATGCAGAATGACAAATTCATTACCTAAGCCTCAAGGTAGTTGAAAATCCATGAGAAAAACTATCCCACACATGATCTTAAGTTGGTAGCTATGATCTTTGTGTTAAAGATATGGAGAAATTATCTCTTTGTGGAAAAGTTTGAAATATATACAGATCACAAAAGTCTAAAATATATATTCACATAGAAAGAGCTGAACATGTGCCAATGAATATGGTTAGAGATCATCAAGGAATACAACCTCTCAATCTATTACCACCTTGGGAAAGAGAACAAGGTGGAAGATTCTCTAAGTAGAAATTACCCAACAATTATATATTTGATGAGAATTGAAAATGATCCAATCTTCTTAGATTTGATGAAGATAGACATGAGAATCATAAATAAGGGGACATCATCAGTCCTTTCACAAATTATTGCTCAACTATATCTTTTGGAAATGTTAAAGGATGCTAAAAAATATGATGTTGGAATTTAGAAGAAAGTGGAAGCTATCAAAATAGGGAAATCCTCAAAGTTCAATGTTAATGAAGAAGGAATTGTGAGATTTGGGTCAATACTTTGTGTTCCATAAAATCTAGATTTAAATAAATAACTTTTGGATGATGTACATAGTTCAAATTTCTCTATTCACCTAGGAAACGCAAAGATGTATCAGGATATACGGGAGTATTATTGGTGGGATAACATAAAGAAGGATATCGCCAAATATACATCAAAGTACCTAGTATGCCAACAAGTGAAGGTTGAGAGGCATAAGTCTAAGGGGATGATGAAACCATTACCCATACCAACATAAAAATGAATAAACATCGCCATGAAATTTATTACCAGACTTATGAAGACATCCAAAAGAAATAATACAGTCTGGGTTTTTGTGGATCGTCTTACAAAGACTGCACACTTCATTGAAATTCGAGAGGATTTATCATTGGATCAAATGGAACAAATATAAATCAGAGAAGTGGTAAGGCTACATGGTGTACCACTATCAATTGTATCTGATCGAGATCCAAGATTCACCTCCAAGTTCTGGAAGAGTCTCCAACATGCTATGAATACTGATATTAACTTCATTACGATTTATCATCCTCAAACTGATGGACAATATGAGTAGACTATACGAACACTTGATGATGTGTTGAGAGAATTCTCAATGAACTTAAAAGGGGGATGAGATCAACATCTTCCTCTGGATGAGTTCTCTTACAACAACAGTTTCTAATCAAGCATCCAAATGGATTCTTATAAAGCCCTTTATGGGATGAGGTGTTGGCATGTTGGGATGAGGTTGGGGATAAAAAACTTCTAGGTCCAAAAATGGTCAAAGAAATGGTGGAGAAGGTTCAAACCATCCAACAACACATAAAATCTGCTCAGAGTCAACAAAAGAGCTATGATGACAACCATCGATGAGACCTAGAGTTTGATATTGGAGATATAGTTTTCCTCTACATATCTACATGGAAGAGAGTGATGAGATTTGGTAAGAATGGAAAGCTTAGTTCAAGGTATATCATCCCTTTTGAGATCCTTGATCACATCGGAGTAGTGGCCTATCGACTAACACTCCCACCGAACCTGTCTCAAGTACATGATGTATTCCATGTATCACTATTGAGGAAGTACATACCTGACCCATCACATGTACTCAATCTAGAGGTGGTACCATGGAGAATGACCTCTCCTATGAAGAGAATCCATTGAAGATCTTAGATCATAGAGAAAAAGTTCTACGAAATAAGACAATGCCCCTCATCAAGGTGTTGTGGCAAAACCACAAGTTTGAAGATGCAATGTAGGAACCAGAAAAAGTGATGAGGAAAAGTTACCCTCATCTGTTTTAGTGTGGGAAAAGGAAATATCAAGGGAAATATTTCTTGGGGGGGGGGGGTTGTAATGACCCGATCATTTATGAATAAAATTCCCATTCTTTCAATTAAATGTCTCATGAATATAGGAAACACATGAAATTTTTTTAATTAATTTTTATATCCAATTATATTTAAATGATTGTTAAGTATATTTACTATTGATAATATAGATGTTGAATAGTAATCTCACAACTAATATAAAGATAATATTTTAAAAAATACTTTTGACATAGACAAAGGAGATGATAGCCTCATATAGTAGACTCGTTACGTACGAAGCTCATTTTTTGGAGCTCAAAAAGGAAGTAGCATCACTAGGATCACTATTGACCAAGACCAAGCCGATCTTTAACACGTTAAGCTTGAATAGGATCACCTATGGGAGAAGTTCAAGTTAATAGAGATTACCACCTGGACAATGTTATTCGAGCCGCCCCAAGAGTATGTCACCATCACACACCTTACCCTTAGGTCTTATGTGGGTGTTATAAGGGGTTATGTAACAAGGTATTAGTTACTTATTGTGTAATCCCTTTTTATAAATAAAAGTCGTATTCCATCAATTCCTTTATGAGAATAGTATTTCTTAAAAAAATGATGAATTTGATAAATTTATTTTTTGGGTAAAAATGGTACTTTTGAGAAATATATACATTAGGGATTTTATTAATAATATTATAAAAAAAATTCTTATAAATGATGATCATATCAATTCCTTATCTATAAATGATTAAAAAATAAGTTTTATAAGAGTTTATTTTTATACGATAAAACAGAAAGTGTATTAAAGAATTTATTTTAAGGAATTAATAATTTTTTTAAATAATTAGTATTTTAATAAAATATTATTATAAAATTAATTTTATTAATAATAAAGGATTATATAATTTTTATGAAGTCAAATTTAATTTTTATTAAGGCTTAAAAACTGTTTTTATCGAAACCTGTTAATTTTCAATAAATGTCAGTTATCATTTTAAAAGTGAAAATTAACATATTTAGAAAATTATTTATATAAAATGAATATTATTTTTGGATTAGGATGTTGAAATTATCCAACAGTTAATTTTTCATAATTTTATGAGACAGTCGATTTTTTGAGAAAAAATTAAATAATCTATAAATATAGTGTGTTTTATGACATTATAATGATCCAATAGTGATGTAATAAATACCATAAAAGTGATATTAGACAAAATATATGTTTTAAATTTAAAATAATATGATTTTATATTTATTTAACTTATTTTATAATGTTTTAGTGAATCCTCCAAAATGTATAATATATTTTATGATTTTAAATTCATTTCCCTGAGAGTGTGACTCACCTCCACATAGAAAAGGATAATATTTTATTATCTCCATCCATTTACCTAAAAAAATAAATTTTTCCACTTCCCTTGGCTAGAAAACATGGTCAAAAACCATGGGTTGGTTTGTGGTTTTGAATATTTTAGTGTTTAGTGTCCAAAACCTAAATAATAAAGAATTCCCCCTCCTTTCCTATAAAAACCCACCCAAACACCCATTCATCTTCACTAAAACTCCTTTAAGCTCAAACTCAATCTACTATACAATTCCTATAGTCCTCCCAAGGCACCCCAATCTCCTAATAAGCCTCTCCCAAGCCTTTGGGATCACGCAACCTAGTAAGGGTTCCTTCCTTTCTCATTTTTGTCCAAGTTTCCTTATATTATTATACCCTTTTATTTTTAAATTAAAAATGATGGGGTATATTTTTTAAACTCCTCTATACCACCCTGATTATTTTTTAATGATGAGATACCCCTTTAACTCTCATTAATCCCTCCCATGTACACCTATTACCATGCTGAAATTCTGTAAGAGATTTCTCTCTCCTCATTTCCATTCAAGTATTTATTTTATATTATGCATATAAAATTCCATTTCATATGTTGGGATATTATTATATATGATAACCTTACTACCCATTTCATGTCTAAATGATTATAGACCCCTTTCTATCTCATCAACCCATTTTATTAATCCTCACGTGATGTCGTTATGCTGCCGAAATTGCATCGCGATTTTCCATGCCAAAATCATCGTGTAGTAAATACCATTCTCATTTCCATATCAAGGATATTAAACTTTATAAACATATAATTATTGATTATATACTTAAATTTATGTATTATACATTCCTTGACCATGGAATAAATGATGACGTTGAATGAATCCATGTTATATGATCTATGTGGCACACTTAAGCATGAGATTGAAATGATTATGAAGGGTGCACCTTGATAGCGCTCTAATGCATTGGGTAATATTTAGTATCATGATACGTCATGTTGGGACAGAGGTTTACCTAATTCCTTTTAGGACATTTTTCCACCATTTTGGGACAGGGGTTACCTGATTCCTTTATGTTTATGACGTAGTGTTTTAAGTTGTTTCCATATTTCCATGTTATGATGATCATGCTATATCATGCCTTTATATTCATGTTTCTCTTATGCTCCATTGATATGTATATTTCCTAAAATTTATTTTATTATTCATGTTATTCCTTGTTTAATCCCTTACCGGTATTTATATCTCACCCTTTTCTTATGTATTTCCTCAGTTTATCCCATGCAATGCTAAGTATGAAGGAATGTTATGGTCATATAAAAGAAGTTTTCAATAAAGATGTTGTATTTTATGTCTTAAGTTGTCTTGTAATGTTCCTAAACCCCAAATAAACTAGACCTCTCGATCTTTTGGGTTGTATTAAGTGCAAGTTTATGTAATAAATCATGTATAAATATGAAATAAAGAGTAGGGTTGTTATAGGGAGACTCGATAAAAACAAATTATTATTAATTATCACATAAATTGTAATCAAGAAAACTGTTAATAACCCACTATTTTAAATTGTATAATAAATATAAATATTGTCATCCACATTACCCCTATGATTAATATTGGATAAATACCATATCCTCACTGGTATTAGCTTCCAGGAGTGGTTCAGATGCATTTGGGTTGTGCTGCACCATGAATGGAAATATTACATGCTCGAATCATCAATGCATGATTTGCCTATTAAGAAGGTGAGTGATTAAGAGTTACTTGTATATGAAAAACATACAAATGATGTAGTCAATATTCAAAGTTTGATGTTTTCATCCATGTCTAGTGAACTCATAAAGTCCAATGAAAACATGGTTGCTTATAGCATGATCGAGCATGTACATGGTTTATATTATGAGAGAGAAATATAGGAACAAGTTGAGATTTCCAAAGAACTATTTTAGAGTAAGCTTGAAGAAGTTGTTCCATCTAGGCCTCATGTAGTTAAGACCACTGTCTATATAGATCTCGTAGAATTTCTAGGGTTTAAACTCCCTAAAGAACTATGCATTGATCTCATTACTGCATCACTCCCTCAAGATTATCTAGTTTTTTTTGTTAAATTTAATATAAACAACATTGAGAAGTCTCTACAAGACTTGATCAATATACTTTTCCAAGTATATAAGGATATTAATAGAGAAAATACTTTGGTCCTAATAGTGAACAAACAGAAAGGGAAATCATAGAGCTCTAAGCTCAAATCTTTTTCACACCCCTACAAGAAGAGAAAGATCAAGGGACAAGCAAGGGAGTAGGACGTAGTCTGTTTCGCATGTGGAAATAAGGGCCACTGTAAGGAAAACTAAATCTATACAAATAAGCAAGGGGAAGCTTCAGGTATGTTTTTTATTGACTTCAATTTATCTGTTTCAAAAAATTGGGTATTAGATACAACCTATGGTGCTCACATATGTATTAAAATTCAAAAACCAAGTAAATTCAGCAAGATTGATGGGGGGGGGGTGGTAGATCTATAAGCATCCAATAAAGATAAACTTATTATTTTAGCTATTAGTGACTACCACCTCTTATTTACAGCTGGAATGATCTTAGTTTTAAATGGTTTTTATTATGTTCCATCTATTACTAAAAAAATTATTTTAGTATCTAGACTTGACACATATAGATTTATTTTCAAGTTCAAAAATAAATGATGCTTATTTTATAAGGATGAAATTTGTTATGGTAATGTACATTTAAATAATGGAATTTATCTATTGGATTACACAAAAAATGTAATGACAATTGATAACAAAACTACTTCACATGACTCATACCACTCCCAAATTTGGCATCACCAACTAGTTCATGTAAATGAAAAACATTTGATTAAATTATACAAAGATAGATATTTATATTCTTTTGAACTAAAACCACACAGTGTATGTCACATGTGTTTATAAGGAAAAATAACCGAATCCCCATTTAGTGTAATGGGTGAAAATTACACAGAGATTCTTGAATTAGTTCGCACTGATGTGTGTGGACCATTTCCTCTTAAATCAAGGTGTGGGTACTCATACTTCACAAATTTTACAGATTATTTTAGTAGATAAGGATATGTCTACTTGATGAGGTATAAGTCATATTACTTTGATAAATTCAAGGAATACAAGAATGAAGTTGAGAACTAGCTTGATAAAAATATTAGAAAACTCTTCTTAGATCATTGTGGAGAATATCATAACCATGACTTCATTGATTATTTATAGGAGTGTGAGATTATATCCCAACCCACTCCTCCTTACACACCTCAGTGGAATAGTGTAAGTTAAAGTAGGAATAACACCATGTTGGACATGGTGAGATCTATGATGAGTTATGTGACACTTCAATTATCCTTTTAGGGATTTGTGTTAAAAACAACAACACATATTTTAAACCGAGTTCCAACTAAAGTGGAAAACAATATTCCATATGAAATTTGGAATGGAAATAAACTCATGTTGTCGCATGAATGAGTGTAGGGATTTGAAGTTTTTGTTAAGGCTATTTTAAGCAACACACTTATACCCTGACACTACTGGAAAATCCACCTATACCCATGATTTTCAAAACTATGTCTTGTTAAGGTGTCAATATAGATCTGATCTATACCCACGGTTTGAAAACAAACTACACCCATGTTTATGAAATAGTGGGAATAGGTTTATTCCACCGTTTCATTAACCCTATACCCATGGTTTCAAAATTGTGAATATAGGATTTGAAAAATTTTCTGCCACGGGTTTCGATATCTGGACCGCTTGTATATGATTCACGTGCCTAACCACTGCACCACATTGGATTATAGGTATATAAATATATATTTACTTATATATATTTATCTAAATTATGGATATAGTTGGAAAATCGTGGAAATAAGTGTTCCCATAATTTTTTTTGTCCCACATTTTTTTTCCAACCTCAATACAGGAAAGCTATACCCACATTTTTCCAAAACCGTGGGTATATAAATGACCCATACCCATGGTTTTTAGAGAAATATGGGTATAGGTCTTGAAAAAAAGCTCTATACCCATGGTTTTGAAAAAACCATGGGTATATGTCACCCTTATACCCACAGTTTTTTCAAAACCATGGGTATATGTGGGAATTTTCAACCTATACCCACAGATATGGAAAACCATGGGTATAAGTTCCCATAAAATCCCTATACTCATGGTTTTTGGAAAACTATAGGTATAGGGAAATTTTATAGTAGTGTGGGGAAATAAGTGTATCTTTAAAGGATATACAATGTAAACAAGGGGATATTACCTATACGATCCTTTAAATAAAAAGGTTGTGGTAGATAAATGTCCCATATTCCTTGAGAATGATCACATATCTAAAAGAGATAGTGGGAGTGATATAGACATCAATGAAGTACAAGATCAAGATACATAATATTTGGCACATGAAAAAATTCCATAAGGACCCATGGAAGAAGTTGTTCCAGAGACAAAAATACCACGTAGGGGTACAAGAGAGGTCAGAGAACCAGAATGGTATGGTTTCATAGTCACTGAGGATGGTGACTCATTATTAATTGATAATAATAATATTATTACCTAAAAGGAACTTGTAAGTGTCACAGATATTTCCAAGTGGCACGGATGTTTCCAAGTGTCAAGAAGCCATGAATTCTGAAATGGATTCCATGTACCAAAACTAAGTATAGATTTTAGTAGATCCTCTAGTGTATGTAAATCCCATCGGATGTAAATGGGTATTCAAGAAGAAATTAGACATGGAAGGAAATTTTAGTACCTATAAGGCATGAATGGTTGCAAAATGGTTTAAAAAACATCAAGGCATTAACTATGAAGAAACCTTTTCACTAGTTTCAATATTGAAATCCATAAAAATTCTAGCTTACATTACTGACTTCCATGACTATGAGATTTGGGAAATGGATGTAAACATAGCCTTAATTAATGGGAACCTTCAGAAATATGTTTATATGACACAAACCAAAGGGTTTGTGTCTCCAAAGGATGCCAACAAGATATTCACATTGCAAAAATATATGTATGGATTAAATAAATCATATAGGTCATGGAACATTCAATTTGATGAATCCATAATGGAATTTGGTTTCATAAAGAACAATGAGAACCTTGTGTCTATAAGTGGTTTAGTGGGAGTGTTGTTGTTTTCTTAATAGTATATGTTGATGGAATATTACTTATTGGAAACGAGATACTAGTATTATAGTTTTTTAAGTCCTGGATGGATAAATGATTCTACATGAAGTAATTAGGTGAGGCAATATATATTCTTGAGATCAAGATCCATTTTGATAGATCCAAGAGGCTACTCGACCTAATTAAAAGTAAATATATCGACAAGTTACTGAATAGGTTTAGTATGGAACAATCCAAGAGGGGGTTTTTTCCAGTGTCACATGACATATATATTTCTAGGAAATTTTTTCCTCAGATACACGAGGAAAGATAAAGAATGGTAAGGATTCCATACACTTTTATGATTAGATCAAAAATACATTTTATGCTTTGTACTAGGCTATATGTTTTCTACAACTTAAGTGTGGTAGGAAGATATCAAGGTAACCCAAGTGACCAACATTGGATGGAGGTCAAGACTATCCTTAAGTATCTAAGGAATATTAAGGATATGTTTCTAGTCTATGGAGGAGATAAAGAACTAGTCATTAGAGGATATATAGATTCTAGTTTATAAAAAGATCATGATGATATGAAATCAAAAAAGGATATATATTTACTTTGAATAGAGGTAATGTGAGCCGAAATATCTCAAATTAGGTTATGGTAGTAGATTCTACAGAACAATCTGAGTATATTATGGTATCTGACACTACCAAAAAACCTGAATTAGCGACATTTGTAAATATCACTAATTCATTTGTCAACGTGTCTAAAAAGCGTCGTTAAATGGGGTGTCCCTAATTTAGTGATGTTTACAAACTCCATTAAAAAAATTAGTGACTTTATTTAGAAATGTTGGTGAATCACATGTCCTTTACCAATGTTTTTAAAAAACACGGCTATTTTTTATCGATGTTTGTAGGTGTCGCTAATTAGCGATGTTTGTAGGTGTTGCTAATTAGAGACACCTCATTTACCAACATCTTTTAGAAATGTCAGTAAATAAACTTCAATTATTGATGTTTGTAAAAAGTGTCAGTATTTTTTTTTGAAATTAATAATTTTTCAAGGTTTTCAGCTATTTTTTTTAAATTGATATTTTTTTAAAATTTGAACCTCTCTTTCTTCCCAACCCTCCCTCCCCATCTTGTACGCTCTCCCTATCATCCCCTCCTGTATACCACCCCTCCTACATATCACCCCAATGCCCCCTAAAGTACTTGAACACACCCCATCCTGTACCTATATCATCCCGTCTTTTTATAACATAACTTTTCATTCCATTACATGGAACTGAGGATCTTTAAGGTTTAGTGTCTTGGAAACAAGGAATATAAAACATGAAACAAAAAAAAAACATTCTTCTTAAACACTTGAAAGGCTTCTCCTCATGTTCACCCTAGGCTCATTACTGCATCTCATAACCTGGGGACATACATCAAAAGGAAGGGTGAGCATAAGGCCCAGCAAGGGAAACAAGTGAAACATTTTACATATGAACTTGAGATACATCAATAAAGTCATGAAAAGAACTTTAATGCATGAAAATGAATTCATGAGGCATATCATAATAAAAATAAAACTTTTTCATAACATGAAGATGTGGCTGCAACATTTAATATTGACAATCGTTTCATTTCACCAAGGTCCATCCCCAAGGTGTCGTTAAAAATTACCAAGGTTATTCACCAAGGCGTCGTTAAAATGGTCATCTCTAGAGATTAAGTCTTTACCCAATGCATTGGAGCGCTATCAGGGCGCACCCTTAAATTTGCCTTTATTATCATGTGAGCCACATATATCATCATCAAAAATTTCATAAATAACCCATATAGCATAAAATAAATGGGTTTCATTTCATAATCAAAACGTTTTAAAAACTGCTTTAAAGACATGATCTTTACATCACTTTAAAACCCACAGAAAAGGAAGGTGGGTCTCATGTATGTAAATCCCAGAATTTAAAGTAGAACATTTTGGTATATATGTGAATACCCCTTTAGAAGAAAGAGCTTTGAGTATTCACTTAATAATATAAAAGAACTTTAGAAAAAGAGAGAGACATTTTGAGACGGAAATTCTGCAGCATAATGGCAATGTTCCGAGGTTTTAGAAGACATTAAAAGAGAGGTAAAATGGGTCAAAAATTCATAAATGACCCATAAAATAGTACATGGACAGAATAAGAAGGATACATGATCATGGTAATGAGATTTCAAGGACATACCATTTGAAATGAAAAACATGGAAGGAAGAAAAAAAATTATATTTCTCTTATGAAAGTTCGGCAGCCTAACGGCGTTACTTAAACCTCAATAAACAATGATTTGAAAAGATCAAATAGGATCTCTCATCATGTGAACATAAGAGTTAAGTATGATAGATATAGAGATAATTCCCCAACATAACAAAAAGGAACTTGAAAGAATTGACATGAAAGTAGAACTTCAAAACGAGAAGGGTGAAGAACCACTTAAAAATTCGGCAGCCTAACGGCGCCACTTAAAACATCAAAATACTGAATTGAAGAGATCAAATGGGGTCTCTCATCATATGAACATAAGAGTCCAGTATGATATATATAGAGATCATACCCCAATATAACAAAAAGGAACTTGAAATAATTGACATGAAAGTAGAACTTCAAAACGAGAAGGGTGAAGAACCACTTAAAAATTCGGCAGCCTAACGGCGCCACTTAAAACATCAAAATACTGAATTGAAGAGATCAAATTGGGTCTCTCATCATATGAACATAAGAGTCCAGTATGATATATATAGAGATCATACCCCAATATAACAAAAAAGAACATTAAAGACTTGAATGAAAATAGAACTTGAAAACGAGGAAGGTGAAAGAATCCTTTAAAACATTCGGCAGCCTAACGGCGCCACTTAAACATTCTTAAAACGAATTGATGAGAGAAAGGGGGGGTCTCTCATCATATGAACATGAAATAGGCAGTAGGATGAATATAAAATAACATCCTCCAACATAAGAACATGGAGTATAAAAGAAAAGACATAAAAGAGATTACTTGAAAAGAAAGAGAGAGGTCGGATCCCTTACCTTAAAATGTAACTCTTAAACCTCAAAGGGTGGGACCTTGAGGGCTTGGGGGCACCTTGGGAGGACTCCTTGGGAGGTAATGAGACCAGAAATTCGTTGGGAATGAGTGGGGAGTCGAATGGATGAGAGGAGGTCTTGGTATTTATAGGGAAAGTGAGGGGACAAGGCATTAATGGCCAAGGGACACCTCACATGTGCTTTTCTCAAACCCATGTGCTCTCCCTTGTCATTTATCATGGAGTTAGGCCACATGGGGCCCCCAAAACAATAATTAATCACCCTTGGCCGGCCAACCCTCAAAAGATCTCATGACATCATCATGACACCGTTATGATGTCATTAAACATACCGAAACCCTAAAACTGTATTTTTACTATTCACTGAAAATTCAACTTTCTCAGAAAAATCCCAAAATTTAACATTAACCAAATATCAATGCTCTGATTTCAAAAATGAAATCCATTTTATAAAAATAATTTTCTAAATATTTTTAATTTAATTTTTAAATAAAAACACTATTCATTGAAAATTCATTTTTTTCAGAAAAAACCCCAAAAATTACCATAACATAATATCGATGCTCTGAGTTCAAAAATAAAGTCATTTTGATAAAAATAATTTTCTAATTGTTTTTAATTAAATTTTTAATTAAAAAACACTATTCACCCGAAAAAACTAATACTTGAATAATAATTAATGAAACCGTTATTTAACTATTTTATTGAATCACATTACTTAATCAAGGTGCCTAGATTATTTTAAAACTTTCTTTAAGTGAGATTACTAATCCATTTGGTCATATTACTAATCCTAATCATAAAATCACTATTCATAATTTACTATTCATCAAGAATTAAGTTGATCTTATTAGACTCTAAATTTAGTACTGAACATAATTGCAGAAGACCATTTTTTGAAAATCATTACACATTTTTAATTATTTAGGGTTTACATAAACATATTTAAAATATCCTTTTTCTAAAATTCATCAAAAATATGCATACTATATTTATCCAGTCATTTCAAAATTCATAAACTTCATCATAAGAAGAAATCCCAATTTTTATTTAAAACAAGGATTACACAAGGTAGTTATGGTCTCGTTACATAACCCCTTATAATACCAGCATAGGACCTAAGAGTAAGGTGTGCTAGGGTGATAGAAGCTTGGGGCGGCTCATTCAACATTGCCCGAGTAGTAATTTCTATCAGTTTGAACTTCTCACGAAGGCGATTTCGTTCCAGCTTCACATGATGAAGTTCGGCTTGGATTTGATCCAGAGCAAAGCCCAGTGGTGCTACCTCCTTCCCAAGCTCTGTTATATGGGCTTCGATCGGTCCAAGACTACTAGGTGAGGCCATCAAATCTTCTTTCTATAATAATTAACCAAGATTACTTATATTTAGAGACAATAATCAAAACATTTTGTTCACAGCGGTCATGTTGACCGATGGTTATATAATAGTCAAAACCCACTGATCTCATTTTAATTATAATCATGTTTATCAAATAAAACATTTTTGTTGAGTATAACAATAACACATAAAATTAGGAAACAAAATTTATTTAAAAAATTTCGGGTCGTTACAATCTTCCCCCCTTAAGAAATTGCGTCCTCACAATTTTAAAACTGGGTTTTGAAATTTCATTGAAAGTCCCACATCAGAAAAGGAGTCAGTAAAACTATTACTTTAAAATAAAGAAAGGGAAGTACAATGGTCACCCGAGTTAACCCACACTAGGGTTCCATGTAGGAAAACATGGACATGGAGGAAAAAACAAAGGGTCAAGTTCTGAGGGAGAGTGATAGAGAACATGATTAGGATAAAGTTAACCATGAGAAAATCCCAAACTTATGATGTGTGTAAACGGTCTTTGATTACCTAGTAGGAAATGTAAACCAACAACATTTTTGTTTTACGTTTCTTTTCATAATTTTGAGGATTTCATTTACTACATAGAACAAAAACATAATAAAATATACCTACCTTCAAGTAGATTTTCATCCTTTAACAAGTCCCTACCAACACTAATCTTTTCTCCAAATGATGAGAATTCAAAAACACTTGGTCTCATAAAAGCACAAGAATCATCTTCTATAGAATCACATAATCTACAAAAGATTAACTATCTATTTCTTCTATCTTTAAACATTATCCCAAAAACAGAAAGGTTAAGGTAAAACAACTCTTCAAAAAGAAAGAATCCCATAGGAATGGAAACTACTTTTAAATCATCAAAGTTCCATGGTACTACCCAAAGTTCATCATTGACCATTCCATAAATAACGGTCCTTAAAATTCCTCAAAACAAACCAAACTAAGATTGAAACCCAAATACAATAAGGATTTGATAACATTGTCTTCCAAAACAACTTCATTGTTCATCTCCAGATAACATCAACCACTCCTAATATCTTATAAAAAAGTAGCTAACCTAAACATATTTTACCCAAGATAGGTTAGTCATTCCCATAAGTAACCTAAATTACTATAAGTTCACCTTAAATTCATCGATTCTTCAAAATATAAGTCAACCTTACTCCTCAATGAAAATACCGTAGTAATCTATTTACCTCGATCAAATATGGTTCCCAAAATAATGAACGTCTTCCAAAATAATAATCATATTTTAATCCCCTAATCATCCCTGTCACATTAATACGAAAATCGTCGCATTTCCTATCACATTGGTTGTCAGAACATGTTCTTCCATTTCCCACCATTAACTAAGAAGAGAAAGCATAATTAGGGGCTTAAGTACTTAGCTAATAATCATGAAAAGGAACTGAAAGCATATAAGGATAACTTGTATATGAAAGGTATACCCTAAGTTGTGATCTCCTAGGTTCCCATCTAGGTTATGAGTGATCATATATTATTATGTGAACCTTTATTTTATTTTATCTTTGTTCCTTTAACAATGGTTCATACCAAGCTTATGAATTTACCAAAGCATATCCCCCTGGAGTGTCGTAACCAAGAGTGCAGCAAGGCCCGTTGTCGTGTACCAGTTCCCGTTCGAGTCTAGCTCAAAGCGGTATTTTCGGGTTTTACCCCTATGTACATCTGTGCCAGAGCCACCTCTACCTGCTCGTATCCAGACAGGGATGTATTTGCTTGGCAACCCCTTACTCAATACTCACCAAAATACCTGGAAGATTTCCTATATTAAACTTTTCTATAGGGTTCCTCCTAGAGTTTTCATATCCTAATTTCCACAAATAACTAAACCATCCTTTGATACCAACTATAGCATCCCGTCTTTTTATAACATAACTTTTCATTCCATTACATGGAACTGAGGATCTTTAAGGTTTAGTGTCTTGGAAACAAGGAACATAAAACATGAAACAAAAAAAAACATTCTTCTTAAAAACTTGAAAGGCTTCTCCTCATGTTCACCCTAGGCTCATTACTGCATCTCATAACCTGGGGACATACATCAAAAGGAAGGGTGAGCATAAGGCCCAACAAGGGAAACAAGTGAAACATTTTACATATGAACTTGAGATACATCAATAAAGTCATGAAAAGAACTTTAATGCATGAAAATGAAATCATGAGGCATATCATAATAAAAATAAAACTTTTTCATAACATGAAGATGTGGCTGCAACATTTAATATTGACAATCGTTTCGTTTCACCAAGGTCCATCCCCAAGGTGTCGTTAAAAATTACCAAGGTTATTCACCAAGGTGTCGTTAAAATGGTCATCTCTAGAGATTAAGTCTTTACCCAATACATTGGAGCGCTATCAGGGCGCACCCTTAAATTTGCCTTTATTATCATGTGAGCCACATATATCATCATCAAAAATTTCATAAATAACCCATATAGCATAAAATAAATGGGTTTCATTTCATAATCAAAACGTTTTAAAAACTGCTTTAAAGACATGATCTTTACATCACTTTAAAACCCACAGAAAAGGAAGGTGGGTCTCATGTATGTAAATCCCAGAATTTAAAGTAGAACATTTTGGTATATATGTGAATACCCCTTTAGAAGAAAGATCTTTGAGTATTCACTTAATAATATAAAAGAACTTTAGAAAAAGAGAGAGACATTTTGAGACGGAAATTCTGCAGCATAATGGCAATGTTCCGAGGTTTTAGAAGACATTAAAAGAGAGGTAAAATGGGTCAAACATTCATAAATGACCCATAAAATAGTACATGGACAGAATAAGAAGGATACATGATCATGGTAATGAGATTTCAAGGACATACCATTTGAAATGAAAAACATGGAAGGAAGAAAAAAAATTAGATTTCTCTTATGAAAGTTCGGCAGCCTAACGGCGTTACTTAAACCTCAATAAACAATGATTTGAAAAGATAAAATAGGATCTCTCATCATGTGAACATAAGAGTTTAGTATGATAGATATAGAGATAATTCCCCAACATAACAAAAAGGAACTTGAAAGAATTGACATGAAAGTAGAACTTCAAAACGAGAAGGGTGAAGAACCACTTAAAAATTCGGCAGCCTAACGACGCCACTTAAAACATCAAAATACTGAATTGAAGAGATCAAATGGGGTCTCTAATCATATGAACATAAGAGTCCAGTATGATATATATAGAGATCATACCCCAATATAACAAAAAGGAACTTGAAATAATTGACATGAAAGTAGAACTTCAAAACGAGAAGGGTGAAGAACCACTTAAAAATTCGGCAGCCTAACGGCGCCACTTAAAACATCAAAATACTGAATTGAAGAGATCAAATTGGGTCTCTCATCATATGAAAATAAGAGTCCAGTATGATATATATAGAGATCATACCCCAATATAACAAAAAGGAACATTAAAGACTTGAATGAAAATAGAACTTGAAAACGAGGAAGGTGAAAGAATCCTTTAAAAAATTCGGCAGCCTAACGGCGCCACTTAAACATTCTTAAAACGAATTGATGAGAGAAAGGGGGGGTCTCTCATCATATGAACATGAAATAGGCAGTAGGATTAATATAAAATAACATCCTCCAACATAAGAACATGGAGTATAAAAGAAAAGACATAAAAGAGATTACTTGAAAAGAAAGAGAGAGGTCGGATCCCTTACCTTAAAATGTAACTCTTAAACCTCAAAGGGTGGGACCTTGAGGGCTTGGGGGCACCTTGGGAGGACTCCTTGGGAGGTAATGAGACCATAAATTCGTTGGGAATGAGTGGGGAGTCGAATGGATGAGAGGAGGGCTTGGTATTTATAGGGAAAGTGAGGGGACAAGGCATTAATGGCCAAGGGACACCTCACATGTGCTTTTCTCAAACCCATGTGCTCTCCCTTGTCATTTATCATGGAGTTAGGCCACATGGGGCCCCCAAAACAATAATTCATCACCCTTGGCCGGCCAACCCTCAAAAGATCTCATGACATCATCATGACACCGTTATGATGTCATTAAACATACCGAAACCCTAAAACTGTATTTTTACTATTCACTGAAAATTCAACTTTCTCAGAAAAATCCCAAAATTTAACATTAACCAAATATCAATGCTCTGATTTCAAAAATGAAATCCATTTTATAAAAATAATTTTCTAAATATTTTTAATTTAATTTTTAAATAAAAACACTATTCATCGAAAATTCATTTTTTTCAGAAAAAACCCCAAAAATTACCATAACATAATATCGATGCTCTGAGTTCAAAAATAAAGTCATTTTGATAAAAATAATTTTCTAATTGTTTTTAATTAAATTTTTAATTAAAAAACACTATTCACCCGAAAAAACTAATACTTGAATAATAATTAATGAAACCGTTATTTAACTATTTTATTGAATCACATTACTTAATCAAGGTGCCTAGATTATTTTAAAACTTTCTTTAAGTGAGATTACTAATCCATTTGGTCATATTACTAATCCTAATCATAAAATCGCTATTCATAATTTACTATTCATCAAGAATCAAGTTGATCTTATTAGACTCTAAATTTAGTACTGAACATAATTGCAGAAGACCATTTTTTGAAAATCATTACACATTTTTAATTATTTAGGGTTTACATAAACATATTTAAAATATCCTTTTTCTAAAATTCATCAAAAATATGCATACTATATTTATCCGGTCATTTCAAAATTCATAAACTTCATCATAAGAAGAAATCCCAATTTTTATTTAAAACAAGGATTACACAAGGTAGTTATGGTCTCGTTACATAACCCCTTATAATACCAGCATAGGACCTAAGAGTAAGGTGTGCTAGGGTGATAGAAGCTTGGGGCGGCTCAGTCAACATTGCCCGAGTAGTAATTTCTATCAGTTTGAACTTCTCATGAAGGAGATTTCGTTCCAGCTTCACATGATGAAGTTCGGCTTGGATTTGATCCAGAGCAAAGCCCAGTGGTGCTACCTCCTTCCCAAGCTCTGTTAGATGGGCTTCGATCGGTCCAAGACTACTAGGTGAGGCCATCGAATCTTCTTTCTATAATAATTAACCAAGATTACTTATATTTAGAGACAATAATCAAAACATTTTGTTCACAGCGGTCATGTTGACCGATGGTTATATAATAGTCAAAACCCACTGATCTCATTTTAATTATAATCATGTTTATCAAATAAAACATTTTTGTTGAGTATAACAATAACACATAAAATTAGGAAACAAAATTTATTTAAAAAATTTCGGGTCGTTACAGTACCCCTCAAGTACCCGCACAATCCCCCCATCCTGTACCCCTCCAGTACCGCACACTCCCCCAATGCCCTCTCCTATACCCCACCCCTCCTGCCTCTCACCCTAATGCCCCCTCTAGTACCCGCACACTCCCCCATCCTATACCCCAATAGTACCCACACACTCCCCATCCTGTACCCCTCTAGTACCACACACTCCCCCATCTTCTACCCCTCCATTACCACACACTCCCCCACCAATTGCTTAAATTATCGATGTTTGTGAAAGGCATTAGTTTTTTTTTTGAAATTGATAAATTTTCATTATTTTTAGCCATTTTCTTTTAAATTTATATTTTATAAAAATTTGAACCCTTATCTCTCCCCAACCCTCCCTCCCCATACTGTATGATCTCCCCAATGCCTTATCCTATACCCCACCCCCTCCCACCTTTCACCCCAACACCCCTCTAGTACCCACATACTCCCCCAATCCTGTACCTCTCTAGTACCCGCACACTCCCCCCATCTTGTACTGCTCCAGTACTACACACTCCCCCACCCGCATCACCCCCCAATCCGCCCTGCCTACCCTCCACCTGCATCCACCCTCTAATATGCCCCGTTACTTCCTTGTAACACCTCTAGATTTTGTGAAATATATTTTTTAAAATTAATTTATCTTTTTGATATTTTTCATTTCACGTGACACTGGAAATAGTTATATATATATATATATATATTAAAACACTAAGTCCAACATTAATTTCAAATGAATCCAACTTGGATTGTGCTACATGAAACACTAACTTGTCTTGTGCTACACGCAACACCAACTTGGCATGCACACGCAACATTGACTTGGTGTACGTTACACACAATGCTGAGTTTCTATGAAACATCATTTATTATTATAATTATTTAAACGAGTTAGTTATAACCTAGCCACTAAAAATTAGTAACATGAATAGTAATAACTACTTTTCAAATATTTTATAATGGTTTTATATATAAATAAAACACATTGATAATGAAAAATATTTTTTTGTAAAGTCTTTATATGTTTTAGAATACTATTTTCTCAAATGAACTGATTTTCATGTCCTTCTATAAAGAAAAAAAATATTAATTTTAAACACATATAGAAATTGAATTTTATAAATTAAATCTTTGAATTTATAATTCTGAAATTATCTTAGGGTGATTTTTTTTTGGATTTTTCTAAGAAACTTTATTTTTTGATGAATAGTGAAAAATACTGCATTTTAGTTAATAACTGCCATTTCGTTTAAATAATTATTAATGTTAAATTATAATTTAAATTTGTTTTAAGGTTGTATTAGATAAATTATATATATATTAATAAAATTTAGGTCATTATAATCAATTTAACTTTGAAATTGATTATAAAAACTTAACAAACTTTTGAAATTTTTTCTACTTTAAAAACCTTTTATTTTGTCATGTCTGTAATATTAGTATTAATCTTAATTTTTACGCTTATATGAATAAAATTTATAAAAATGGAAATACACAATTGTAATAAATATAATATTTAGAGTCCAATTATATCATGTTAATTTTGACCAAAAATATTAGTAAAAGTGATTAAAATTAATCATAGTGATTAAAGTCAAATTAAGCTTAATTAGGGACTAAACCTTAATATTAGGGGCCCAAATGACCTATCCACTTGTACAAAACACATTTTATGGACATATTTAGGTCATAAATCTCCCATTAATTTTTTTTTTTGGTTTTTTATTAATTTTTTTAGGTAATAACATGTGTACACCTAACTTGTTTTAAAAAAATTCCAAGTGAGTCCTTTTCCTTCCTCATAAAAGGACACCAACTATCCCTCTTATTAACACCTATAAAACCTATTAGGTTCAGAAAGGATCTTAAAAATACACTTATAAACATCCATAACTTATTATTATAATCCTATAATTGGGAAAACATTAATCCAAGGAAGCCTTTTGGCACAAACTAAAAGGAGTTACTCGATTAAGAGGTGACCTATTCTCTTAAGATCCTTTATTTTATTTTCCTTATACACCCCTAAAATCTATTTATTCCACAATTTTATAAAAAAAAGTATATTAAATATACTATGATGTTGTTATGTTAATTTTTATACCTATACTTATACACACATCCATCTAATGGGCAACATACTATTTATGTGTACGACAAACTACTGCCTCACTAAATGATGATTGTTCATTTTTCCTTTGCCAACCATACATTATGATTGGAACTCTATTTATATATGTCATATATTATATTTATTATGTATTTAATATTTTTTATTCTTTTTAAAACACATATCTTTTTTACTTTACATTTGATGTAAATATAATAATTTCGTTTGAGGGAGTGTGGACTACCGCCCCCTCAAAGTGATGTGATTTGTTCACACACTACATGGAATGCATTAAGGATGGGTTTAGTGAACTTATATGATATATATTATATAATAATTCTAATTTAATAATGATATATATATATATACACATATACATACATATATTTCATGTACTTTGTTTCTTTTAATACAACAATAAAAAACAGAAACAATGTTTATGCACACGTATGACTTACCATCTCCATGAACAGTGTATTCCATTTCATACTTATATATGATAAATATTATTATAATAAAAATATAATGAATATAAATTATGTTTATGTCATTTTTTACATTCTTTAAATCATTATATAAGTATAATGACTAAAGATATAACAAATTAAGACACAAGTGAAAAGCAAAGCGAATATTACCCGAAGCGTAACCTTAACATGAAATGACTAACAAGAGGGTAATATAAAGTTATAATAAATCCATATATGGTATAATATATAATAATAATATGGTTCTATAAAATATGTATAATAAATTTATATTTATTATACAGGAGTTTTGAAGGAGTATGAAGAGAGTCAAGACACAAGGTAAAGAGATTTCATCTCATTTTTTATTTCAGTGAGATACATGCTTTATTCATCACACATTCCTTTTATGTGGTGTGTATTCTGAAAATGGATGAATCTTATGATTATTATAATTATATTAATGGGTATTTACATACCCATTTTATGATCTTTATTTCATGGGGATTAGTTTCAAAAGTTACAAAATCGGTAAAATAGTTTTGTCTCAATTTGCCTTCTTTAAGACTCATGTTTTGTTATGAACCTAAATTATTATTTGAGGAGTATATACTTCCATTTTACATGTTATATCATGAATATAATTCTTTTCATGATGCTTTAAGCTTCATGTAATTTCCTTTTCTTACATGTAGAGTATGATCCCAAGTTACCAAGTGGGAAGAGTTTATTGAAATAATCTCATCGCTTTTCCAGATTGTTAATGATTATGGTTCTTTTGATGAAATATTATGATACATATCTCAATAAAACTCATTATATTACTTATCCTATATTTATTCAAGATATATACATGTATTATTACCATTTCCCACTATTTGGTACTTAAGATAATTAAGAAAATATTTTTTATAAAAAATCTGACCGTATCTCTCTCTTCGGTCAGAAATATGTTTTATTTCAAAATCATGTTTTCAAAAATGTTTACAAATGATATTTGAAGATAGTTTTCCAGGAAAAAGGATATTAAAAATGTTTTATGGTTTTAAAATATTTATTTATAATTTTTCAAAGTTATTTTCAATGAAATAGTTTTCAAAATGTTTTCAATATTTCTTTACAAGTTTTCAAAGTGTTTTAAAAGAAAAAGGTTTTTTTAAATGTTTTTAAGATTATTTTATATGTTTTAAAGAATTTTTTTCCAATTTTTTTTTCAATTTTCTTTCATAAGTTTTCAAGTAAAAAGGGTTTTAAAAATTATTTAAATCCTTGTTTCTAAGTTTTCAAAGTATTTTCAAAGGAAATGGTCTAAAAAAGGTTTTATATTTTAAAAAAAGAATTTTTCAAAGAAGAAATGCTATTTTTGTCAAGAAAAGTTTTTGAAAGATATTTGAAAATTATTTTCCATCTAAGATGACATATATTTATGTTACTCATGCCTTTATAGGAAATTATCTAAAGGTTCCATTAATATATTTATGTGAATGGTTTATTCTTTGATGTCATGATGTTTATGAAACCAGATTTTATATTCATAATGTTATGCATGAACCTGATTACTTGTTCATAATGTTATGCATAGACCTGGTTGCATGTCCATAAGTTTATGTGTGAACTTGATTACATTTTCACAATGTTATGAGTGAACCTTATTATGCGTTCACAATGTTATGCATGGACCTAGTTTCATGTCCATAATTTTATGCATGAACCTGATTATATGTTCACAATGTTATGTGTGAACCTGATTACATGTTCACAATGTTATGCATGGACCTGATTTCATATACATAAGGTTATGTGTGAAGCTGATTACATGTTCACAATGTTATGCATGGACCTGGTTGCATGTCCATAAGTTGATGTGGGAGTCTGATTTCATGTCCTTAACTTAATGAGTGAACCTATTTCTATATATACATGTTCACAATGTTATAAAAAAATGTGCATGCCATAAATTTCTTATCTTATTCCAATGTTATGCTTTCATGAATTATTCTATTAATTATCTTATGATCCATGTATTATGAACTTCCAATATTTATTATGATATATAATATGTAGGGTATGATCTTAAAATGTTATGCTCAAGTTCTGTACCATTTTATTCATGTTATGCTTACACATTTTCTTTATTTACCTTTACCGAGCATTTGAGCTCACCCATTTCTTATGTTTCTTTTCCCCAGGTTATGAAGAAATATTTTAGGTAGAAGTACTAAAGGTGGTGATATTTATGGGATATGTTGAAGATCTTTCACTAGGATAGAAGATTTTGTTTCCATGTTTTCAAATAAACTAAACTATTATGGTCCTTGGGCATGTATTTTTATAATGTACTAAATATTCATCTAAAATGATGTAATATACATGTATGTTAATCTTGGGTTGATATAGTTGGTATCAAAGTAAATTTTTAGTCAACTTTTGTAAACTAGTATGAGAAAACTTTAGTGATATCCCTAGGTATATTCCTAATGAGATGTCTAGGAATGTCTCTAAGGATAAGTATAAGGATGGGTTAACATTTAGGAAAAATGTCCTGGAATTTTGGTAAAGGATAAAACAAGTGGTTTACTAGAAATACATCCCTTTATGGATACAACAAGTGGATGTGAATATGACAGAGATGTACCTAGGGGTAAAAAATTTGACAAGATGTTTCAGGCTTGAATCAGGTTAATATGGTACATGAAAATAAGCCTTGTTACACACCTGATTTGACAATCCTAGGGGATATTCTTTGGGAATTCAAAAACTATTCACAAACTATCATAAAGGATTTAAATAGAAGTTGGATATGAATAAACTAGGATAAACCTAAGGTTTCATAGATTAAGGAAGGTGTCATACTTTAGACATCCTATAAGTTACTTTTTATGATTATGTGGTTACTCATTATGATAACTGTTTCTTACTCCATGATTTTGGTTTTAGTCAATGGCTGGAACCCAAAGGAACCATGTTAATAGTGATTAAAACAGACAATGCAATGAATGTCCTCCTAAATATTTGAATGCTATAGGGTATTGAATAAAAAACCCCGTTGCTATACTCTCATAGCTTTATCAATCTACAAATCATGCTAAGTTTCCAAATGAGAAAAGGAGGGAACACCATTCTATTGAGTCCTTCATGAGGCATCGTCCACCTTATTTCAATGGGTCATATGATCCATGTGTTAATAAACACTAGATCAGTACCACTAAAAATATATTCTTTGTTCTCAAGTGTTTAGATCACTATAAAGTCATTCTGGCTATTTATCGGTTAGAAGGTGAAGCGAGAAAATGTTGGACTCTAATCAAGAATATGAGGAAACAATACAAACTTGAATCCATGGATTGGGATGAGTTTAAGAACTTATTCTTCAATAAGTACTTTCCTCATGTTATTCATATGAAGATAGAAAATTAGTTCCTTGAGTTGAATAAAAAGGACGATGAATCTGTCGGTACCTATGTGGCTAATTTCACAAGACTTGCGAGGTATGATTTTGGTATTATCATACAAATCAAAAGTAAAGTTGATAGGTTATTCAATGGCTTAAATCCAAGTCTCATAAGGGAACCAGACATAATAGAATTTAGTAGATATAAAGATATTGTGCATTGTGTAATCAAAGTTGAAATGGAGGTTAGAGTTACATATCAATCTCATGGTTTTAAGAAGAAGAGAAAGATAGAGATAAAAGGGGGATCTAAAAACCATGGAGATAAGAAAAAATTTCAAACTCTTACTTTCCAAAACTATGGGAAAAATCACTTAAGAGATTTCATGAAAGGAACAAGAAGGTGTTTCAAGTGTGGGAAGCCTGGCCACCGATAAAAATAATATAGAAGTGGCGAGAAGAGGAAATTCAATGAAATGAGTGGAGAGAAATCTCAACAGAATGAACCAAACACAATTTAGTGTTTCAAGTGCATAGAGTTTGGGAATAATGTGAATCAATGACCCAATCCAAGGGCTAATATGGATGATAAGACACAACAAACTCTGAGGAAAAAGGGAAAAGGTAAATCTTATTCAATCATAATGGGTGAAGTGAATAATGAAAATTAGGGGAAAACTTATCCTTTCTCCCCTTAGCTGGGAAGTTCATGTTTGATTTTGTATGAATAAACCCTATGATAATCTTGTTGTCCATCCTTTAGTGAGGTTTAATGTGATTATATCCCTCCATATGAATTTTGGAATAATAAAATCACATTTAATGTTCCATCAGTGCAAGGATGAACCTAAGTATCCAATGAATTTTTTTTGGTATAAGATAAGATCATATTTAAGGAATAAAGGCTGAATTATATTTTGGAAGTTTTATAAGTGTAACCATTTATTGAAAGTTTAAGTCAAAATTAAAATAAAGTTTTTGAGATTAATGTATTATCTCACTACATGAGGACTCAAGAATATTGAATAACCTATTTGTGTTAATGGTAACTGAAGACATATGTAATGACTTATCATGGATCTCATGATCTGTTAGTACTTCAGGAATGAAAAAAAAGTTCTCACTAGTTTCTTAGGGTAAGAGATGAAGTATAAATCTATCAAGGCACAACCAATGGGTGGGATTGTTCATATTAAAGGGAATAAAATCAAGTAAGTATAAATTCTCATGAATATTATTCAACTCTAGGGAGAGAATTATGAAACCAAAAAGGTTATCCTAGTACCTTCATTTCCGATGAATCAAATGGCCCTTTAGATAATTGCAGATTTATGTCTTTGTGATTGTTAACTTTATCCTAACCATATTATCCATCAATCTCCATAAAAACATGATGTATATATTTCTATTCTATGTACATGTTTTCACTTCCCACCTATGTTATCTTATGTGGAAACCTACTTATACGTTACTTTGGGTAACCACTATATTGCTAACTTTCCTTTTTTAAAGGAAGTTTTAGTATTCATTTTTATGATGTGGGTTTCTATGAAATAAACTTTCAAGTATTAAAACTTTGATAACCCAGATGAATTTTGAGGGTGAAATTCCTTTTTAAGGGGGGTGGAATATAACACCCCGAGAATTTGTGAAATATATATATATTTGAAATTAATTTATCTTTTTGATGTTTTTCATTTCACGTGATACTGAAAATAGTTATATATATATATATATATATATTAAAACACTAACTCAAACATTCCTTTCACACGACACCAACTTGGATTTCACTACATGAAACACTGAATTGACTTTCACTATAGGAAATAGTGACTTGGAATGTGCTACAAGCATCACCGATTTGGCATATGTTACACGCAATGTCGAGTTTCTACGAAACATAATTTATTGTTATAATTATTTAAATGAGTTAGTTATAACCTAGCCATTAAAAATTAGTAAAATGAATAGTAGTAACTACTTTTCAAATATTTTTATAATTATTTTATAAAAAGAAAACATATTGATAATGAAAAATATAATTTTTGGTAAAGTCTTTATATGTTTAAAAATACTATTTTCTCGAATGAATTTCTTTTCATGTATTTCTATAAATAACAAAAAAATTAATTTGAGACACATATAGAAATTTAATTTGATAAAATAAAGTTTATTTTTGAATTTATAATGCTGAAATTAACTCAGGGTGAATTTTTGGGATTTTTCTGAGAAACTTCATTTTTTGATGAATAGTAAAAAATACTAAATTTTAGTTAATAAAGCCTTTTTGTTTAAATAATTATTAATTTTAAATTATAATTTAATTTTTTAAGGTAAAATTATATCAATTATACATTTATTAACATAATTTAGGTCATTATAATTAGTTTCACTTTGAAATCGAATATAAAAACTTAACAAACTTTTGAACATTTTTCTACTTTAAAACCTGTTATTTCGTCCTATCTGCGAGATTAACATTAATATTAAATTTTAAAATTTTGTGAATTGAATTTATGAAAATGGATATATAGTATTTTAATCAGTATAATATTTATATTCAAATTATATCATGTTAATGTTTGACCAAAAATATTAATAAAAGTGATTAAAATTAATCACAATGATTAAGATCAAATTAAACTTAATTGGGGACTAAAACTTAATCTTAGGAGATAAAATAACCTAGAAAATTGTAAAAAACTCATTTTATGGAAATAATTTATCCATTAAACTCAAATTCCTATTTTTTTGGTTTTTTATTACTTTTTTTTGGTAAGAACATTTGTACACCTAACTTGTTTTCAAAAATTCCAAGTGAGTCCTTTTCCTTCCCTATAAAAGGCCACCACCTATTCCTCTTCTTCACACCTATAAAACCTATTATTTTCGTCTAAGATATAATAAATTTACTTTTAATGATCCCTAAATTCTTTTTAGAATCCTCTCATTGGGAATAAAGCAATCCAAGGAAGCCTTTTGGCACAAACTAAAAGGATTTACCTAATTAAGAGGTAACCTCTTCTCTCAATATTCTTTATTTTATTTTTACTTATTCACCCCCTAGACTCTCTTTATTACATGATTTTATAACAAAAACAGTATCTTAAATATACTAGGATGTTGATATGCTAAGATTTTGACCTACACCTACACACACATCCATCTAATTGGTAACGAACATACTGTTTATGAGCATGATGAACTACCGCCTCACTAAATGATGATTACTCATTTTTACTTTAATGCCTTCCATAGTGGAAATTATGATGGAAAATATATTTATATATGTCATATATTATATTTATTATTTCTTTAATCTTATTTATTCTTTTTAAAACATATATCTTTTTTACTTTCCATTTGGTGTAAATACGATAATTTCATTTGAGGAAGTGTGGACTACCGCCCCCTCAAAACGATGTGATTCGTTCACACACTACATGGAATGTATTAAGGACATGTTTAGTGAAATTATATGATATATATGATATAATAATTCTACTATAATAATTATATATAATGATATATATACATATATGTCATGTACTTTTTTTCTTTTAATACGATAATAAAAAAATGGAAACAACGTTCATGCGTATGTACGACTTACCATCTCCATGAACAGTGTATTCAATTTCATAATTATATATGCTATAGATTATTATAATAAAAATATAATTAATATAAATGATATTTATATCATGGTTTACATTCTATAAATAATTATATAAGTATAAGTACTAAAGATATAGCAAATTAAGAAACAATCTAAAAATAAAGCGAATATTACCCGAAGCGCAACCTTAACATGAAATTTATAAAAAATGGGTAATATAAAGTTATATTAAATACATATATGGTATTAGATATAGTAATATTATTCTAAAAAATATGTATAATAAATTTATATTTATTATATAGGAGGTTTGAATGAGTACAGCGAGAGTCAAGACACAAGGTAAGGGGATTTCATCTCACTTTTTATTTTCATGAGATACCTGATTTATTCACCACCCATTACTTTTGTGTGGTGTGTATACTAAAAATTGATGAATTATGTTATTATTATAATTATATTAATTTATATTTATATACCCATTTTATGATCTTTATTTCATGGGGATTAAGTTTCAAAAGTTACCAAATCGGTAAAATAGTTTTATCTCAATTTGCCTTCTTTGAGACTCATGTTTTGGTATGCACCTAAATTATTCTTTGAGGTGTATATAATTCCATTTTACATTTTATATCATGAATATAATTATTTTAATGATACTTTAATTTTCATTTAGTTTCATTTTATTAAATATATTGTATGATCCCATGTTACCAAGTGGCAAGAGTTTATTGAAATAATCTCATCGCTTTTCAAGATTATTAAATATTATGCTTATTTTGATGAAATATTATGATAAATATCTCAATAACACTCATGAGATTCATTATACTATGTTATTAAATATAAATCTATGCATTTGTACCATTTTCCCACTCTTTGGTACTTAAGATAACTAAGAAAATATTTTTTTATGAAAAATCTGACCGTATCTTTCTCTTCGGTCAAAAATATATTTTATTTCAAAACCATGTTTTCAAAAATGTTTTCAAAAATGTTTCCAAATAATATTTGAAGATAATTTTCAAGAAAAAAGTTTTTTAAAAAAGTTTTATGGTTTTAAAATATTTCTTTATAAGTTTTCAAAATCATTTTCAATGAAATGGTTTTCAAAACGTTTTCAATATTTCTTTATAATTTTTCAAAGTGTTTTCAAATAAAAAGGTTTTTTAAATGTTTTTAATATTATTTTATATGTTTTCAAGGAAAAATGTTTTCAAATTTTTTTCAAGTTTATTTCATAATTTTTCAAGGAAAAGGGTTTTCAAAATGATTTCAATCATTATTTCTAATTTTTCAAAGTATTTTCAAAGGAAATGGTTTTCAAAAGGTTTTATGTTAAAAAAAAAATTTTTCAAAGAAGAGAGGTTATTTTTGTCAATAATTTTTTTAAAGATATTTCAAAATTATTTTCCATATAAGATAATATTTTTTGATGTTACTCATGACTTTATAGGAAATGATCTAAAGGTTAAATTCATATTACTTCTATAAATGTTTTATGCTTTGATGTCATGATATTTATGAAACCTGGTTTCATATTCACAATGTTATGTGTGAACCTAATTACATATTCATAGTGTTATGCATGGACCTGGTTTCATGTCCATAAGTTTATTGGTAAACCTAATAACATGTTCAAAATGTTATGAGTGAACCTTATTACGTGTTCACAATGTTAGGCATGGACCTGATTGCATGTCCATAAGTTTATGCGTGAACCTAATTACATGTTCACAATGTTATGTCTGAACCTGATTACATGTTCACAATATTATGCATTGACATGGTTTCATGTCCATAAGGTTATGCGTGAACCTAGTTACATGTTCACAATGTTATGCATGGACCTGGTTTCAAGTACATAAGTTGATGTGAGGTCCTGAGTTCATGTCCTTAACTTAGCGAGAGAACCTATTTCTACATATACATGTTAACAATGTTATAAACAAATGTGCATGCCATAAATTTCATGTCTTATTCCTATGTTATGCTTTCATGAATTATACTCTTAATTATCTTTTGATTCATGTATTATAAACTTCAAATATTTATTACGATTTCTAATATATAGGTTATGATCTTCAAATGTTATTCTCAAGTTCTGTTCCCTTTTGTTCATGTTATGCTTAAGAATTTCCTTTATTTACCCATACTAAGCATTTGAGCTCACCAATTTCTTATGTTTACTTTCCCCAAGTTATGAAGAAAGGTTTTAGATAGAATTACTAAATGTGGAGATCTTTATGGGAGATATTGAAGATATTTCACCAGGATAAAAGAAATTGTTTCCAAGTTTCCAAAGACACTAAACTATTATGGCCCTTGGGCATGTATTTTTTTAATGTACTGAATATTTATCTAAAATGATGTAATATTCATGGAATTTAAGCCTATGTCACTATATTCCCTTCATTGTGCATTGAACCCCAATCCGCCGGCCTTCCCACCCACATCGCCCCCTCCCCCTCCGATTGTTGTGCATCGACCCCTCAATCTGCTTTCCTTCCCTCCACATTTCCCACCCTTTCCTCCACTTACTGTATCGCCCCACCAATCACCTATGTATTCTACAGCCTGCCTCCAACATAAAATAAGAAATCCAAACTCTCCACAAGAATGGATCAATCGACCTCATGCTTCCCATTAAAGGAAGTGACCAACCAATCTATTTGTAATTTTATTAAATAATTGTATTATCTTATATTTATATATGCGTAGTTAGATTTCAATGTTTAAGAAATTAATATTATATATATATATATATTAATATATTAATATATTTATGTTTATATTTTATATTTTAATTTTACATTTTATATTTTATGTTTATATATACATATATATGTTTATATTATATTATATATTATATATATGTTTATATTTTACATATATGTTCGTATATTATATTATATATATATGTTTATATGTTATATTTATATATATATATGTTTATATTTTATGTTTATTTATTTGTTTATATATATATACTTATATATAGGTTTATATTATATATATATATGTGTGTGTGTGTCTGCATGCAATCTATTTTTTCATTTTCTAAAAAGCCGGTTTATGGGAAATCGGTAACCTAACAGACAAACCACAAACCAGAATAAGAATCACCACAACAGGAGAATTCAAAATTTGAAAAAAACAAACCCCACACCTCGGGAAACGAACCCACACATCGGCCTCGAATCTTGGGATCCCTCGAACCCTGCAACACCTCGAACCATGACCGGCCTTGAAACACACCCGAGACGGCTGAGATTCTGCAACAACCGAGTCGCCTGTGAGATTCACCGGTGTCCGTCATCGCCGTCATTGTGAAAGAAACCCTCATTAACGCTTATGCTGAGAACTAGAAACCAGGTCGCCGTCATCCCCGACCAAAGCGGCCAATAAAGGAAATAAACTCCCCAACACAATCAAAAGCAGTATAATCAAAACCAAAAACAGTGAAATCAACCCGTAAAAATCAAATGAAGAATCCATCTGAAGCTTTGGATCCATGTATTCCATCCACGCAACACCTTGCAGTCAAAATCAAACAACAGAATCGCAAAACACATCTCCAGACCTGAAACTAGCCGTCAAAACCCTTAAAGATCTAGGATCTATAGGATCAAAACCAGTCACCTTTTCCATCAACCCGAACGCCAAGAAACCGGAGAGAAATCCGGCCACCCTAACACCAATCGCATGAAAACCAGAACCAAAAACCCGTCATCTCCAACACGATCTCTCTAGGAGACATGATTAACCACACACACACACAGCAGAGGATGAGTAGAAATACCACAGACCACAGAGGCTGGGAACTCGGCCGTTGGACCAAAACCATGCCACCAAGGAGCCCTATCCAGCATACGGGAGTTGAGAGAGAGACAGGTCGACAACGATGTGAAACGCCGAGACAACCGAGCCCATGAAGTCACTTCTTGGTAATAGAACTGACTCAGGTTCGAGTCTTGTCACAATTAAAATTAACCAGGGGTATGTGGCGTGTAGGTGGTGGGTTGGGTTTAGGAAAATCATGATGTGGCACCCACCTATACCTTGTTACCCAAATAACATGTTTTGTAGTTGGGGTTTGTCTTAGTGGTAAGCACCTCGTAATACTACATCAAGGTTGGGGGTTCAAAAATCATTGGGTGTAGGTCACTGTAGCAGTGGAGACACTATAGCACCAGTGATAATGTAGTGGTGGTGGGCACTATATCAGGGACTATAGCAACGAAAAAACTGTTGTAGCCTGGGTACTGTAGCAACATTTTTCACCGATGGGCCTTCAGGTCAAAATTAGAGCCTACGGGCCATATAATAGGCTTTCATGCCCACTGATCCTACAGACCATGTAATGGGATTCATTCCCATTGGCTTTACAGGCTATGTACTAAATAAATAGTGCTTGATGGACGAGATATCCCCTGGGGGGGCTATGGCCTGCCTTTTCGGCCTGTGTGAGGTGTATGTGTGTTTAAATATAATTGTACCCCCAAGAACTTAATATGTATATATATATATATTATATTATATATATGTATGTATGTGTGTGTGTGTAAATATATATGTGTATGTGTGTATATATATAATTATAATTATAAATATAAATTCACACAAACACACACACACACAGACATATATAATTTGCTTTGTTTTAAAACTCTGGTAAAAAATGTCATTAAAATAGACACATTTTCTTAAAATATGACTAAATTTAAAATATATGCATGTTTATATAAATATATATGTATATATAGTCCCATTACAAGCAGATGGGGTGGTATAGGGGGATGGGGTCTCGGGCACCAGTCGTGGGGTCGAGTCCCCAGACTGCTTTATTTGCTGGTTTGTTGTAGCATGTGTACTATCGTTGGCAGTTTTGACCCACCTTTTATATATGTATATATATATATATCTATGTGTTTGTGTGTTTATATATATATATATATTTATATATATGTTCCCATGTTTATATATATATATATATATCTAAATATATATTTACATGCGCCATAAAATAATAATAATAATAATAATATTTTGGTATGGGGTTTAATAAAGATTATTATATTATTTAAGGGTTGACATGTAATTAACTAATATTTTAACATAAACCCTAGTTCTATAAATATATGGTTATATCTATTGTGTAAGGTGGTTGAAAATTGAGAGTAAAGAATTGTTGCGCATAACATGCATCTCTCTCTCTCTCAAACTTCTCCTATCTTCCTCTCAAGAATGTGAAAAACTCTTTCAATCTTGAAGGATCTTAGGGTGATCAAGATTAACAAAACAAGATGATTTATTTTCCACGCTATCACTCGAAAATCAATCAATGTTTCTCAGAGACCAAAGGAGCATGTGCGGATCACCACTAGGGATTCTACACTTGAATCCTCCTAACATAATGAAGGTAATTCGAGAAGGGTTTCCATACGATCAACATCATCTTCGAAGAAATACCCTTGATGAGATAATTTATTATTTTGATATAAATAAATTAATTATAATTTTAACATGCAAGATCCTCTATTTGGATTTTGGGAAACTATAAATTAAAAGAAATTTTAATTTAACGCCCACCAAAGGCACTTCCATTGTGCAAGAAACCAAAAACTTCCTACCTCAAAGTTATCGATATCAATGTCAAAGATAAACCACCCTGTGTGGTTTGAAAGTTGGAGTGGAAACCTCTAAAACAAAGAGCATCTCCTTCAAGGCCTTATTATCATATTTTTTGACAATTCAATGTTCTAGGTTCATCAAGTATCCCTATAATTAAAACTAAATATTTTATTTCCAAAATAAATAAAACATCACATGCGATAACAATTTCTCTCTCCTAGATAATTTCTAAATTATAAATAATAATAATAATAATAATTATTGATAATTATAGATTATTTAATAGGGAATAATTACAATTCCTTACGTGATAATAAATTCTCTCTTCAGAATAGTTTGAGGTATATAAGAATAATTCTTATCGCTCTTTTATATCATTATGGTTTATTATCATTTTAAGATCTTTTCATAATTTTTACAGAAATATTTAGATGAATACTTCCACAACTAATTATGGAAGATTTCAAGGAATTATTACCTGGGTTTTTATCCTTTGAAAACACAACACCCAGAATTGAGGAGATAGAGGAGTGGTTTTGCCTCACTAGGAACCTAGATGAAGAACTCAATTTAGCCATAGAAGACTTCAAAGATCTCACATAAAGGAAATTCTGGACTTCCCAAGCTTGAAGGAACAACACAAAAAAATCTAGTATAAGGCTCAATTATTCTTTCAAGAACAAAAAATACATATAGGTTCACAATATTAAAACCACAAATTAAATATCATTATTTAATTTGTTTTTAAGAGATTCTTAATTATAAAAAGTTTAATTTTATCCATAAATCTAAGTTGCAAATTTAAATGAGTAGAAAGATTTAATTACATGATTTTAGCATTTAAAGGAATCAAATACACATTACAGGGTTGTGTTGTGTAACAAGAAGATAGAAAATCAAGAAAAATAGGGTAAAATGTTGCCCTTATGTATGGAGTATGCACTGCGTAAGGGTAATTTGGTTTTACCCTTATGAAGTGGGTTACCCTTATGTGGGTTTGAAAAAGCTTGGGTACCATTAAAAAACCTTATGAAAAACCTTATTACCATTAAAAAACTCTAAACTTACCCTTATGAAACACCCATATGCGAGCCAGTGCCCTTACGCAATCCTTGAGTTATCCTTACAAAAAACCCTTACATGAGAAATTACCCTTATGCAGTGTGCCAGTACCCTTACGCAAGCACCTTACCCTTATGAATCATTGGGATTACCCTTATGCAGTGCATGAATACCCCTATACAGTGTCACCCTGACCCTTATGCAACACTTGATCCATGGGTTACCCTTACACAGTGGCTTGTTTACCCTTACATAACCCTTAAAAAAAGGGTGTTACCCTTATGTAGGTTATATTATATCCTTATATAGTGCATGGATAACTCCCTTACCTTTATGTAACCAAGGAAAAACCCTTTTTACCTTTATGAAAGGAATTTAAAAACACCTTTACCTTTATATAACACTATAAAACTTAAGGATAATTTTTATTGAAAAATCTAGATTTCCAAATAAAAACACTAATAAAAAAAACAAAAGAGGGTTTAAGAATCAAATAAAATTGATAATATTACAATTCTCCCCCTATAAGAACTTCTCATCCATGAGAAGTGTCTCTAGAGGTCTTTCTCGAACAAATCAGGTCAGAGAGATCAAAATATCAGAATCCCGCTCCCACGTCTCCTCCCGAAATTGTCCATACTACCACTGAATTGGGACAAGTCGTGTCATCTTCCCTCAAAGTAATTTCTCACTCTATTCACTAGTCATCACCAAACACTCCTTGTAAGATGTGTCTAGATTTAACTCATCATATTCACAGTCAATGAAATATGTAGGATCGAACATGTATCTTCAGAGTGGTGAAACATAAAACTCATCATGTATACCTCAACAACAAGAAGGAAGATCCAAATGATATATCACTTTCCCAACCCGCTCAGTGATATAGAAGAATCCAAAAAAACATGGTGCTAGCTTACCTTTCTTCCTCAGATGTCACTGACCTAACCGATGCATCACTCTCAGGAAAACCCAATCACCCACAATGAAATCCAAAGGTCTCCTCCTATGGTTGATATAAAACCTCTTACTACTCTATGTGGTGGTCAACCTTTTTGAATTAGCTACACTCTCTTGGATGTCTTTTGAACCAAACTAGGCCCCATAATCACTTCCTTAGTTTCCACATTCCAAAAACACAATGAATGAAATAGACTCCTATAAAGATCCTCATAAGGTGCCATCTAAATCAAAGCCTGCTAACTGTTGTTGTATAAAAACTCAACCAAGGATATATTATCATAACATGCTCCAATTAAGTCTAAAACACAAGATAAAAGTATATCCTCCAGTATGTGTATCATCTGCTTAGACTGCCCATCTGTTTGAGGGTGGTACATTGTGCTCAATCTCAATTGAGTTGTTAGGGATTTCTATAAGCCCTTACAAAACCACAATGTAAAACATGCATATTTTTCAGATAAAATTCTCAAGAGAACTCCATGTAATCACACAATATCACATAAATAGAGCTTTCCCATCTCATCAACTGAGTGAGTCTATCTGATCGATAAGAAGTGGGCAACCTTTATCAGCTGATCGACAATCATCTAGACAACATCATGACTCCTTGAGGTCCTGGGTAACCCCATCAAAAATTCTATCGTGATTTCCTCTCATTTACACATGGTCACTGGAAGTGGCCGGAGCAACCCACCAATATTTTTATGCTTGACCTTCACCCTCTGGTAGGTAAGGCATCAGGAAACAAGCCCAATGATGTCCCTCTATATCATTGGATTCCAAAACTGTCACCTGAAGTCATGGTATATCTTGGCCTCACTTGGATATAATTCAATTCTAAATGTATTGAATTTTGTTGTCATCTCCTCTCTGATAGATGCACAAACTACTTCTCTCCCATGTAAAAGGATCACATCGTCATCGCCGAACGACCACTCGGGTATCAGATCACCTCTAGCTAGTTGTTCCCATATCACAACACACTTTAGATCAGTATCATATCCAAACTTTACTTAGTATTCTAGATAATATGTGACCATTAGTGTAGAAAAATTCACAAGTCCCTGATCCTCGGAAGCATCCATCCTCTAGTCATCCAACAAGCTCATCAAGCACTATTGCTCCTCCAAATTCCGCTCACTAAGTTCCTTCTCCACCTACGTCTTAAAACTAAGATAATTTACTATGAAATTACCTTTACCAAGTGCATACATCATCTCAACATCATAAATCTAGAGATATTATTCCCAACACCTTTGTCTCATATTCAGGTCCCTCTATGTGAAGATATAGTGAAGGCTCTTATGGTCAGTATAGACAAAAAACCTCTCAACAAAGAGATAGTGTAAAGACCCCAACCAAGGTATCCCAAAAATGATGGTTAATTTATGAAATCGGATCTAGATAAAAGTTATTTCATCCCAATGGATTGAATAATTTAATTGTCTTGGAAAACTATACACATACTTAAATATGACATTACATTTGAAAACATAAAATAAAAAATAGTATTTTCTTTGAGAAAAATATTATTTTATCTATAATATCCCTATATATCAATCATAATACACTTCCTGTCATCTCATGGAAAGGAATAATAATAAATGGGTGAGCTCAGATGCTCAATAAGGGTATGCATACAATGGAAGCTAACAAGGCATGAATAATATGACATAAATAAATGATAATCAAATAATTCCATATAAATAATCACATGAGCTTGAAAATTATCCATGGATATCATAACTATTAAAATAATCACATGTACATCAATAACTAATTTCATAATTATGGAATACATAATTCCTAACATCTTAAATATACCATCGAGGCCTGATACTAAGACATCTACATAAATGAGCATGGCCTTAACCAAATACCCAACCTATTTTGTCTCATGAGACCCACCGATGCATCGAGGGGGTATGTAATTCTGGGTCCTAACCATAACTTAATGAGTTTAATGTATTCATCATTTGAATAAACAATACAACTTAAATAACATGCCTTAAAAATCAATAATTATCCTTATTGAAAGAACTAACATACAGAATGTCAATACTTTCCCCAATCAAAATGATCATAAACCATATAGATAAATATTATGTATGGTATTATTAGATTATATATTTATCATAATATTCAATAAATTATGTTTATATAAATGAAAATACTTTAAAAAGATCACTAGAAAATTTCTTTAGGAAACTCCCCTTTTCACTTTGAAATCACTTATTTAAAATTTAATTTTTTTAAAGAATATTATGGAATTTTTTTTATTTTAAATAAACCTTTGAAACTTTTTAATTAAGCTTAAAATAATTGAGAGTTTATAATGGTGGTAAATTCTATTCATTCTATGTACATTAAAATAATATATTTTATCCTCATATAGTTATTTCAATATCTTGAGCAGTTAAAGAGAGTAAGATGAAATAAAAACTTATTATTAACAAAAATAACTATATAAGAATAAAATATATTGGTTTTAAAATAGAAATATCAAATAATTTCTCCAATTTATACTTAAACATAACAATCTTGAATAATGATGAGATTGTGAAGTAAACCCTGACCTCAAATCCGACTTTATTTGTATGTTTTAAAACATATTATATAATAAATATATTAAATAAACATAATAATATATATATAATTCCATATATTATTTACTTATAACATTTTATCACCCATTTATTAACAATTATTTATTAAAATCATTGTTCTCGGTGATCATTACTTCGTTTTTCATGTATGTTTTGGTTCAGTTGTTTTTGTCCTTGTACTTTTATAATTGTTAAATCATCTCCAAAATGTTAATAATGATATAAATATAATATATATTCATTATATATATATATATATTTATAATCATCCATAAAATAGATATATAGATAAATTAATTACACCTTTTATAGAGACGGTAGGTCATACGTACGCATGGATAATGTTTTCACTTTTCGAAAGAGGGAACAAAAGAAAGGTAAATAATTATTCAAATTTATGTAATAATAATTATATAACATATATTATATATATTTATTAAATCTATCCTTATTATCATCCATTTAAATATTGAATGAAAAACGAATCACATCGCTTCGTGGAGGTGGTAGTCCACACGTACCCACAAGCGACATTATTATTTTTCATTTGATGGAAAATAGGGTGGATAAATGTGGTTTCATAATAATAATAACATTTAACTATATTGATTATAATGAAATAATTATTTTATGATAAATTATATAGATTAAGATGAGGCAAAAGAAGAAGTAAAAAGATAGTGATCAGTTAAGTTGATTGCCTTTTCTTTAAAAGAACTCTTTTAAATATCCTCTTAAGGACCCTAGAGTTAATATTTTGGGAAGAATTGTACCTATTGAATTTGTATAAAGATTTTTGGGAGGTATTTTGGTAGGCTTTTTCTAGATATATGGCTCAAAGTTGTGTAAAGAAAAGATAAAAGGGGAACCCATTTATAAGGAAGGGAAAAGACACACTTGGAATTACTAAAAAGATTAAAATATAACTAAGTCATTCTAAATAAAAATGCTTACAAATGGACATATATTAGAATAAAAAGAATATAAGGTCTAAATATAATTATCTAATGAAATTTATATAGGTCTTGGTGTCATTTTAAACCTTATCTTTTGGTTTAACCCATTGGTTGACCAATTTTAATCTTAATTGCGACAATTTCTTTTTAATATTAAAGGGTTATAATTTTACATATAAGGAAAAAATTGGCTCATAAATAACCAAATTATGACATTATAGACCATTTATAATCTTAATTTTCCTCTTTAAATTTTTTTTTATTTTTAAATAATTTAATAAAATATTTTTATCATAAAATACTAATAATACCATTTTAAGAACAATTCACACAATTTGAATTTGAAAGCAACATAAAAATAATGGAATTTGAATAAAAACCTTTAAAAAATTTAAAATATGTTATTTTTATCTATAAAATTCATGGATCACAATAATTCACCAAAATTTTATTACTTTTAATTTTTTTAAAATCATTTATTTTATTTTTCTTTTAATTGAATAAATACTATATCGGTGTTGTGTAAGAATTTAATATAATTATTTAATCACTAAAAATTAGAAATAAATTTCCATAATAAAAAAATTAATTTATATTTCAAATAAATATTTATAACTAAACTTATCCACTTTTTATAATTATGAAAAAAAATTAGAGATATTAAATTCAAGAGAATGAAATCTTGTATTGATTCTTTCCTTCAATTAATATAATGGTCATAATCAAATAAAAATGGAACCAAGTGGCTATATATTCAATAATTTAATATAAATTGACAAAATAAAACCATATAATTGGATAAATTCAAGTTTTGGGTTGATTTTGATACTTTATCTCATGGTTTTAACCATATTTTACCCATTTTACCCTTACCAAGGTGATAAATGTTTATCAAGATTTCTATCCATAATGAATAAAAATAAAAAGAAAATATTTATAAAATTTTAAACACAAAATTTAAAATATTCCACGATTTTTTAATATTAAATCCCTAGAAGCGGTAGAAGTTAATTTTAATTCAAATGCGTAAAATGGAATGAAAAACAATTTTTAGAAAAATGTGTTTTTAAGCATAAAATTTGATTTATCCTTATCCCATTCCTAGTAAAAACTTTAGATTAATGTTAAAAAATTTGATTGAAATTATAATATATACATTTCATTAAAACCATTCTCCAATAGTGATGAATTTAATTTATTAATATAAATACAAATTACACGCATAAAAATAGTTTTTCAGAAAAACATATCTCTTACTTTTAAATGATTTTTATTTTCATTTATAATCAATTGATAACCAATGAATTAATTTTATACATGTGTAAACCATAAATATTTCACAATTTAGTTATTCATATTCATACCCGCCAATCAAACAGATAGATGATAACTGTCACATTAAATAATAATATTTGAATAGTATATCGTGGTTTGTTTACATTCGATGTTTCATGTAAAGAAAATTATCAAAGAAATAAAATTTATTTATAGAGAACTATATCATAAAATCATGGGGTGTTACAATATACTACCTTTTAAATTAATTTCACCCTATAAATTCTATCACTCAAATAAAAACAATTGAGAATACTTTTGCCTCATCACATTCTTAGGTTCCCACATAGATTTCTCAAATTTATGTTTTTTCCATAAAACTTTGACTAGGTGAGTGGTTTTTTTCACAACACTTTATCTCTATGATACAAAATCTCAACCTATTTTTCCTCATAACATATATCTTTCTCTAGTGGTATGACTTCCAAGTACTGTACGCATGAAGGATCAAGTACGTAATTCCTCAGTAGAGATACATGGAACACATCATGAACTTGAGGGATATTTGGTGTAAGCATCAAGAAATAAGCTACCACCCTGATATGATCATGATTCTCAAAGAGGATAATATACCTAGGGCTCAGTTTTACCATCTTTCCAAATCTCATCAACTTCTTCCATGGAGGAATGAACAAAAATTCCTTCTCACCAGCTTCAAACTCTAGATCTCATTGATGATTGTCAGCATGATTTTTTGTGACTTTGGGTTTCCATTATGCGTTGTTGAATGGATATATCCTCCTATATCATTTCTTTATCTATATCACATCCCAATATCTTTATTTATCTAACTTTATTCTAGCATTTTGTAGTTTAACACTTATTTCCATAGAGGGATTCATAAGGATCCACATGAATACTTGAGTGGAAGCTATCATTGTAAGACAATTTCACCAAAGGAATGTGTTGATCCAAACCACCTTTTAAATACATAGATAAATATCTCAACATGTCTTCTAGAGTTTTAATAGTCCTACAAGACTAACCATTTTTTTGTGAATGATAAGAAGTACTGTTGGTTGGAGTGGATACTCAAGAGGGGGGGAGGGGGGTGAATTGAGTTCCAATTAAAATTTCTGTTAAAAATATTTCTCTTAAAATCCCCCAATTTAAAAACAAAGTTAAAATGTAGTGAATCAATACAGAGTGTAAAGGTTCAATTAGTTTCTCAAAAATTGATTAGGTCTCAGTTAACTTAATTTGAAGATTAAATTAACTTTTGAAACTAACTTACTAGTTTATAATAAGTATAAACACTTGCTAATTTAACTATAAAAGTAGATTTAAAATAGTTTTGTATTTCAAAGTAATAAGCAGTGGAATATATATATATGTAATACTTATAGACTTAAAATAAAAACACAACAAAGTTAACCAAGAGGTTCAGTCTCAAGCCAAGACTTAGTCCTCTCAACAATTTATATAAATTGATCCACACCCTGGATCAGAGGTAAACAATAGTACACTACTGTCCAGGTACAAAGACCTCTACCAATGTTCTTCGTGGAAAAAACAAACAACAGCTCACAGGCTATTCAGGTCTTACTCAACCTCTACCGCAATTCACAGTGGGAAACAAAAGAGTTATGGAGTTTAAGTGAGGATTTAAGAATCCTCCAGTTTAGCACAGGAGACAGTGTGTGTGTAAAGTAAACAGGATACACACACTGCTCAAAATTTAAAGAAAGAATCACTAAGAGAAGTATGATTGAGTTTAGAAATGCTTTAGTGATTAGCAGTGAAGCTCTGGACTTGTTTGGTTTATTAGAAAATCTTTTGAGACCTTCTCTGGTTTTTCTCAGAAAATAGAGTGTCGATTTCTTCTTTGATTCTTGGTCCAGCTTAGCAGCCTGAGTGCATGAAATGTTTGTTGTAGCTCTTCACTCAAAATGAAACTTGTGTTCTCTTATAGAATAATTTTCTTCATGTATGTTCAAGATTCTTAGAGTATGGATGTAGACAGAAGACAAGATGCTCCACATTTGAATTCTTGTTCAGCTCTTTCTCGTTTTCCCTTCGTGTATCTTCTTTGTGCTTTTCAAGGAGAGTCATATGCATCTATTTCTCTGTCACTATATATAAGTGTTCTCTTTCCATCACTTTAGGTTTCAGCTTCGGCAGAAAAGAACAATCGCTTTTTGCATGGGTACTAGGTACGGTTCCCTGACATGCAACAAAAATCATTAAATAACATTCACTACATTAAAACAATCAAATGTAACCGTTAGCTAAATAAATAAATATACAGGGTTTGACTGGTTAGTCAAGCATTATTAGCGTTCTATTGGTCGACGTTCATGGTGGACTTTGTATCGCAGAACCTTCCATCGGTAGCTCTTTTAAACTTGCATCGGTAGCTCATATACCAGTGACTTTAGTTCTATCGGTATCTCTTGTTATCGATAGCTGTCTCTTCATCGGTAACTCTTGTTATCGGTAGTTGTCTATTCATCGGTAGATATCTCTTAATCGGTAGCTCTTTTCACATATCAGTAGACTTACACTACAAGCAGACTTCTATCGGCAGCTTGATATATTGGTGACTATACTTGTATCAGTAACTATCTGTGAACTGGCTCTATCGGTAGACTTTTGTCTATCGGTAGCTCTGGTTGTCTGTCGGTAGCTATGGTTGTCTATCGGTAGCTCTGTACATATCGGTGACCTTAGTGTATCGGTGACTCTGTCTATCGGTAGACTAAGTTTATCGGTATACTGAGTACCGGTAGCTTAAACGCAGATTAGTGACTAAATACTAATCTGTTTCATACACAACATATTCGAAAGGGTTAGAATTACTTCAGAACTTATATAAACATGGATAAACAAAGATTAAACTATCTCAGGGATTAATTTAATATTATTATCATCTTGAGCATAGATTGAAAGAATTAATATATAGAAAAACATTAGATTGATATTATCAATGTATATGAAATCATAATTGGGATTATCAAAACAGGTGAGGTCAACAATCTCCCCCTTTTTGATAATCACAACTTATGATATTATCATTAAAAAAAAAATCAGAGGATATATAATTTAGCTCAATTTTCTCAGAGAAAACAGTATGGTATAAAACATACTCTATCAGAGATAAAAGAAAAAAAATCATGATATCAAAGGTAAAATTTAGTGGTATCAGAGAACATCAGAGAACATCAGAGTATGGTATAAAATTACTTCCCCTTTCATTAATATATCTCCCTATTTTGATACTTAGAGAGTATTTCGCCCCTCATGTAAAATAGTTCTCCCCCTTTGTGATAATCAAAAAGTGGGAAATAATAAAAAGAAGCGAAATAATAGGAATAGAAGAAAATCACTTGTATTAAATGTGACAAATAGGTACAAAGACAGAAAACAAAATATATAATATTCCTATAAAATAGTCCAGCTACTGGATCGATCCACATTCTCAACGTGTGATTTTCCCTTGGGGTCAGAAGAGGACGCAGGTAGTGAGGATTCTGGTGAAGGCTTAGGAATTCCGGAAAGGACCATAGGATGCTGAGGAAATGACACTGTGCCTGGCCTGTATTGAGGAGTCTTTGTGTGATCACAGGTGTGAGGCTTCAAATGGATTGAACCAGAGTCATCTGAATTGGAGAAGCAGTGGAGGTAGAGGCAGGAAAAGCAAGATGGACAATTGCAGGCCGGACATCAACATGCAGAAAGGGAAGCAAAATATTCCTGAAATCCATAATGATTCCTCCCCCACTCTCCATTTCAGATATGAAGTCATCCTTGTTCTCCATAAACTTGTCCAAAGCTGGAGTCAATTATCTTAGCTTGCTAACTTGTTCTATAAAGTCTTGATTGACAGGAGGCAATTTCATATTCTCAATCAGAAGCTTAAAATGACTGGTTATTTGGGTCTTTGTGTAAATTTTGGAGAAATAGTATTCCACCTTTTCTTTCAATTCCTTTTGAGAGGCAGAGGCTTATATCATTTAGTCTTGAACTATCTTCATAATTTCTCTGGCTGAATCTCTGGTAGAGAGAACAACTCTGCTCAGTTCAGATGAGTCCATAGAGCCACTGGTTGAGGTAGAACCAAGCTCCTCTTTCATCACATTTTAAATTTGATTCAAGTCCATCGAAGGTTTATATGCTAGAGAACCAACAAAGAAAGATATAGTCTCTTTGAAGCTTTTGGTCAAACCACTGATAAGATTTTGAACATCAGATTCCTGGGTTTTAATATGATCTTTCATAGAAGTTTCGAAACCTTCAAATACTGAAACCATCTAACTTACAACACTCTTCACATAAGCTAAGTCCTTATTTGCTTGGGATTTTGAGATCATGTAAGAGTCTATAGAAAAAATAGATTCCTTTAAAGCTTCAAGATCAGCTTCAAGTCTAGAAACTTGAGCCTGGAATTCTTTAACTTCTTAAACTATTTCTCCCATAAAAGTTGATAAATTGCAGGCAAGAGATAGTTCAAAAGATCTTTCCAGCATAACCATTTCTTCAGAAAAACTTTGCTTCATCTCACCAACTAAGGTACGAAAAGATTCTTTTAGCTCATCCCTTAAGATATTCATATCAGCCTTGGTAACCAAATCAGTAGGTGAAACTGCTGCAGATGCTCTTTTAGAGGCTAAACTGACCACAACATCAGTCATAACTGATTGAATTGAAGATACCATAGAAACTTCCATTTTCTTTACCTCTTCCACAAAACTTTCCTTAATATTTTTCTTTAAAGTATCCAGGTCATGCATTCTGACCACATTTTCAGGTAGTAATTCAGTCTCAACATCATAAACAATTTTAGGTCTATTGTGAGATGCCTCATTATCTAAATCTGAATAGTCTAAACCACAGACTATAAAACCAGGGTCTTCTGCCCAATAATTAAAACCAACAGACACTATGACACTTCCAAACTTAGATCGACGCTCTGACTCAATGGGTGCATCCTCAATTAGAATAACAGCATTCTCAACATCATTCACAGCAACATCTTCAGCAGGTCTTTCATCCTGAGGAGAATCTTCCACTATCAATTCCATTACTGCAGCAGCAGGAGGGTCTTTTGGATTAGATAAGGGTATGTCAACTTCATTTTCTTCCTCAGTAGGTACTAAATATTGTCCAATAACTAGACTCAAGCTCAAATTAGCTATCATAGATGTTTCACTCTCATGAACATCTTCTTCATTTTCTACAACAGCCACTTCAACAGCTTCTTCCTTATCTGATATATGTTGAACTAGATTTTTAGGAGCTGGGCTAGGAGGCAAGTCAGGGTCTCCTCCTTCATCAGCAAAGGACTCTTCCTCTTCTGAATCATCACTGTATTCTGGATCCTCTTCATCAGGTCCCAGACCTGGATCCCTCATATCCTTTGGTCTTTAAGGATGAGTCACATGATTAAACTTATCATACATCCTCTGGTCATCATTGACCCATTATCCTCTCCAAGGGTTCCAATTTATTTTCATGTACTTACAAACTGTGGTCGTGATACAGAAGTTATTCTTCACTACCACTGTCTCATATTGAGACTCAGCAACCCCTTTCACCTTGATCATCACAGAGATTAATTTAGCAAGGAATATGGAATTTGTCTTTGATTTCAGTCTTGTCATATCTTCCATCTGAAGCATCAACAATCTATATAAATTAACCTTTACACAATGTCTTAAAAGGTGCAAGAGATAGATATCCTGATATCTCAAATTGGCAGTCTCCTCTCCTCGATATCAAGACATGTTGAACAAATTTGAACAGAAATCTGTTCTCTCCATTAATCTTTGCAGCAACTACTTGTCTTTGACTTCCATCACCAGTCATCTCTTCCAAAGCAGTCTCATAATCGAAAATATCACTGGTAGGTGGCATGGCTCTCGCGAAATATCCAAATACTCCTTCATGTGGAACTTTCAAGCATTCATCCCATTCAATAGATGAGAACGACATCTCCTTTCCATTTAAAAAAGAAGTTACTCGATTTTCATTCTCCGATTCTTCAAAGGTTACAAAATCATAAAACTGTTTCACTAATTTTGGAAAGTAAGGACCATTGTTATTCGAAAAACACTCTACCCATTTTTTATCTTCAAGAACTTCGAGCACTAAGTACCTGCTAGGCATCATCCATTCTACACATAGTTCCTTTTCAATCACAATAACTTGATTTTTCAGATGAGGACTCACTGGTCGTCTCCCCGACCTAGTTCTATCAACACTTCCACTACCACTGGCATCTTTCTCGGTCCTTTTATTATTTGATTTCGGCTCAACAGAGTCATTTATGACGGTAGGAAGTTTGGTTTTTTCCATCGTTGGTTCGAAGGATTTAGGGTTCTCTAAGGATTCAGGAGCTAAGGTTTGAGGTTTAAGGTTTGAGACTCGGTGGATTTTGAAGTAGCTCGGACTTTAGTTTTATCATTTAGGAATTATAAAATAAATAAACAAAATGAAATAAATTAAATGATTTAGATTCTGGCAGCAGACATAAGTTTTAAAACAGCGCGCACATCGGTGAGAATTTCTATCAGTGAGGTTACATCGGTGAGGTTACATAGGTGAGGTTACATCGGTGAGGTTACATCGGTGAGGTTACATCGGTGAGGTTACATCGGTGAGGTTACATCGGTGAGGTTACATCGGTGAGGTTAGCTACCGATTGAGATTAAACATTCCTAACTCGTGTCTAATGTAACTTAACCTATCCGAGCTCAAAGGTTTAGTGAAAATGTCGGCTAATTGATGTTCAGTGCCTATAAACTCAAGAGTAATATCACCCTTTTGGTAGTGATCTCTCAAGAAATGGTGCCTTACATCAATGTGTTTGGTCCTAGAGTGAGACATAGGGTTCTTCGAGATATTTATTACACTAGTATTGTCACAGTTGATTGTCACGTTCCTAAAGTCATATCCATAGTCCAAAAGAGTGTGTTTCATCCACATAATTTGTGCACAGCAACTACCAGCAGCTATGTACTCTGCTTCGGTAGTGGATAATGCTACAGAATTCTGCTTCTTACTACACCAAGATACTAAGGACTTTATTAATAAATGACATTTTCCTGAAGTTCTCTTTCTATCCAACTTGCAACCAGCAAAGTCATCATCTGAATAACTCATTAACTCAAAGGGTTGTCCTTTTGGGTAAAACAAACCAAAGTTTGCAGTATGTTTAAGATATTTAAAAATTCTTTTAACAGCAAGTAAATGCGATTCTTTTGGGTTAGCCTGAAATCTTGCACACATACACACACTAAACATAATATCTGGTCGACTAGCAGTAAGGTAAAGTAAGCTTCCAATCATACCTCTATAATTGGTTTGATCCACTGATTTCCCAGTTTCATCTACATCCAATTTACAAATAGTACTCATAGGAGTTTCACTTACCTTAATACTATCCAAACCAAAACGTTTTAAAAGATCCTTTGTATATTTACTTTGATTCAAGACAATACCATTTTCTTTTTGAAATAATTGAAATCCAAGAAAATATTTAAGTTCTCCCATTAAACTCATTTCAAATTCATTTTGCATACTCTTTGAACAATTAGTAAATAAAGAATGTTTATAATATCCAAAAATAATATCATCAACATAGATTTGAACTATTAAAACATCTTTAGAAACTCTTTTAATAAAGAGAGTTGGATCAGCAATCCCTTTAGTAAAACCTTTTGAAATAAGAAAATTACTAAGTCTATCATACTAAGCTCTTGGATCCTGTTTTAAACCATATAAAGCTTTAGAAAGTTTAAAAACATTATTTGGAAAATGAGGATTAGTAAATCCAGGTGGTTGTTCAACAAAAATATCTTCGAAATAAAACCATTTAGAAAAGCACTTTTGAAATCCATTTGATATAACATGAAATTCAGATGTGCAACATATGAAAGTAAGATCCTAATGGCTTCTAATCTGGTTATGGGTGCAAAAGTTTCCTCATAGTCTATTAATTCTTCTTGACTATATCCTTGTGCAACTAGTCTAGCTTTGTTTCTAACTATGTTTCCAGACTCATCAACTTTGTTTCTAAAAACCCATTTTGTGCCTATTGTTAAAGTGTCCTTAGGTCTGTCAACTAATTCCCAGAATTTTTTTCTTTCAAATTTATTTAACTCTTCTTTCATATCCATTACCCAAAATTCATCATTGATAGCATCATTGATATTTTTAGGCTCTAGCTGTGAAAGAAATTCTTGATGTTCAACCTAATTTCTTAGAGAAGCTCTAGTCTGTGTCCCTCTATCAAGATTACCAACAACAGCATCCAAAGGATGATTCTTTAGAATCCTTGTTGATCTAGTAAAGGTAGGACTAGAAATTTCAGGTTCATCTATAGGTTCGGGTTCTATAGAAGCAGATTCTGGAATATGTTCAGAACTGGATGTTTTTACAGTATATTCTTTAGATTTATTATTAAGGTCCAAAATACTTAAATCTTCCTCAAGATTTTCAAGAGAGGTTTTAGGCTCATGTGGATCAGTTTCATCAAACTTGATGTGAAAAGATTATTCCACACATTTGGTTATTTTATTAAAGACTCTATAGGCTTTTCTAGTTAAAGAATAACCAAGAAAAATTCCTTCATCACTCTTAGAAGAAAACTTGTCCAGATTATCCTTTGTATTAAGAATGAAAACTTTGCAGCTAAAGACTCTAAAGTAACTAACTTTAGGTTTTCTATTATTCCACAACTCATAAGGGGTATTCTTAGGAACTGGTCTTATTAAGACTCTATTAATAATATACCAAGCTGTACTCACGGATTCAGCCCAAAAGTAAATAGGCAGGTCATATTCATTGAGCATGGTTCTAGCTATTTCTTGAAGGGTTTTATTCCTTATTTCTACTACATGATTCTACTGAGGTGTTCTAGGAGAATAGAAGTTGTGACTATAGCCATTGTGTGAGCAATAAGATTCAAATTCATGATTTTCAAACTCACGGCCATGATCACTTCTTAGAGTTTTAATCTTAAGTCCACTAAGATTTTCTACAGATTTGGAGTATTTAATAAAGTAAAAACAGGCTTCACTTTTGTGAGCTAAGAAGTATACCCAAGTATATCTAGAAAAGTCATCTACTAGAACATAGACATAGTGCTTCCCATTTAAACTAGAAACTCTTGATGATCCAAAAAAGTCCATGTGAACCAACTTGAGGGGTTGAGAAGTTGAAACTTCTATCTTTGATTTAAAAGAAACTTTATGTTGCTTTCCATTTTGATAGGGATTGCACACTTTCTCATTAGGGAATTCAAGTTTGGGTAGGTCTCTAACTAAGTTCTTTCTAGTTAGTTTTATAAGTGAATAGATGTTTCAGTGTCCTAATATTCTGTGCCAAATCCAATACTCTTTATGAAAATCATTTAAACAAGTAACATTCTGTTTAGCTAAAGAATTTAAATCAACTACATAAACATTTTCATTTCTTAAAGCAGAAAATACTAAAACATTTTTAGAATTAAAAACATTACAAGATTCATGTTCAAACATCACATTAAATCCATCATCACATAATTGAGAAATACTTAAAAGGTTATACTTAATTCCATCAACAAATAAAACTTTAGAGATTAAAACTGAATCAGTGTTATCAATTTGACCTAGGCCGATGATCTTTCCTTTAGAATTATCACCAAAGGTGAAATGTCCTCCATCAACCTTTATTAAACTTTTGAAGCATGAATAATCTCCAGACATATATCTTGAACATCCACTTTCCAAGTACCAAACCTTCTTGTGAGAACTCTTTAAGCATGTTTCCTACAAAACGGATTTAGATAGAAAATGATTTTGGTACCCAGATCTTCTTGGGTCCAGAAAGGTTATCAATCAAAACTTTAGGTACCCATATTTGTTTTATGGGTCTCATATAATTTATAGAATCAATATATTTTGAAAGAAAAACTTTATTTGACCTATAAACAGATGAATAACTGGTTAAATCATATGAATTTACAGAACTAGAATAAGCAGAATTTTGTCCAGACTTAGGAATAAATCAAGTTTTAGTGAACTGTCTATATCCAGGTTGATATCCCAAACCATTAGTGTATTTAGGTGTAACCTGTTTACCTAACATTTGAGTAAGTGCATCTTTTCCATTTGTAAACTTCTCTAAGTCTTTTCTAAGTTGCTCATTTGACATTTTCAGTTATTTATTTTTCTTTAACAGTTGAGAATTCCTCTCTTTTTTAATAGTAAGTTTGGTTTTAACAGTAGTAGTGATAACATGCTATTTCTTTAATGATTTGTATTTATCCTTAAGTTCATTTCATGTCTCTTCCATCATATTTCAGTATTCAAATAATTCCTTACTAGTCATGTTTTCTGAATCAGAATCAGATTCTACATCATTTTCAGAATAATAAGAATTTAAAATAAGAGTATTTAAGGTTACCTCAGATGTATTGGTCATGAAACACATGTTGGCATTATTCTTCTCCGAATCAGAAACTTCAGATTCACTTGTGCTGTATTCAGATGCACTCCAGGTAGCCTTCATAGATTTCTTGTAATTCTTGTCCTTATAATCATATTTCTTTTGGCTTTTAACTTTGGACAATCAGCCTTGATGTGTGCTTTCCTTTTACACTCATACCAGACTATTTCATCATTCTTCTTAGCTTTCTTCCAATCCTTCTTCCAGTGTCCCTTGTTGTCATACTTTCCTTTGTAGTTAGATTTCATGAATAATTTCTTCTTCCTATAAAACTTCTTGAATCTCCTGGCTATTTGAGCCATCACAGCATCACTATCAGATTCTGAGGTTTCACTTGTTGAACTGTCAGTCTGTATTTGAGATTTTTCTTTGTCTTTGTTCTTTGAAGTAGTAGTCTTGAAAGCCACTGATTTACTTTTTTGGTTCATCCTCTTCCTCTTTATTTACCTTGAGTTCTTCCTCATACATCATAAGCTTACCAATGATTTCTTTGACAGGTAGAGAAACAATGTCACATGATTATCTTATTGAAACAGATGTGCCTCTCCATCGTTCTGGCAGACATCTCAGTATCCTCATAATTTGTTCCTTTGCTAGAACAACTTTACCAAGTGAACTCATTGTATTGACTATCTCATTAAACCTGAGATACATATCAGAAATAGGTTCATCAGTTTTCATTTTAAAATTTTCATATTTAATAGTATAAGTATTCAATCTTATTTCTTTAACATTGGTTGTTCCTTCATGAGAAACACCCAAAGTATCCCAAATTTCAAAGGCAGTTTTTCAAGCAGAAATTTTATTAAACTCTTCATCTCCTAAAGCACAGTACAAAGCATTCATATCTTTACAATTATTATTGTAAGAAGTCTTTGTAGGTTCATCCCAAGTTGTTCTTTCAGTCTCTGTAATTTTACATTGAGACTCTATAGCAGTCCAAATATCAAAACCCATACTTTCTAAATGAATTTTCATTTTCAGTTTCCACTGGGCATAGTTTGTGCCATTGAAGAAAGGTGGCCGGTTAGTAGCAGCACCCTCTAGTCTATTATCCATAACTAGATTTTAGAAAATAGTTTTAAAGAGATAAAAATTTAGAACTAACAGAAATTTAAGATCTTTAAATGCAACTAAAATCACAGTTTAAAAACAGAGTATTTTAAAAAAAATCCTTGAACAAAAATAACCTCTGATACCAAATGTTGGTCGGAGTGGATACTCAAGAGGGGGGGGGGTGTGAATTGAGTTCCAATTAAAATTTATATTAAAAATATTTCTCTTAAAATCCACCAATTTAAAAACAAAGTTAAACTGTAGTGAATCTATACGGAGTGTAAAGGTTCAATTAGTTTCTAAAATATTGATTAGGTCTCAGTTAACTTAATTTGAAGATTAAATTAACTTTTGAAACTAACTTACTAGTTTAAAATAAGTATAAACACTTGCTAATTTAACTATTAAAGTAGCTTTAAAATAGTTTTGTATTTAAAAGTAATAAGAAGTGGAATATATATATATATGTAATACTTATCGACTTAAAATAAAATCACAACAAAGTTAACCAAGAGGTTCAGTCTCAAGCCGTGACTTAGTCATCTCAAGAATTTATATAAATTGATCCACACCCTGGATCGGAGGTAAACAACAGTACAATACTGTCCAGGTACAAAGACCTATACCACTGTTCTTAGTGAAAAAAAAACAACAGCTCAAAGGCTGTTCAGGTCTTACTTGACCTCTACCACAATTATTAGTGGGAGACAAAAGAGTTATGGAGTTTAAGTGAGGATTTAAGAATCCTCTAGTTTAGCACAGGAGACAGTGTGTGTGTAAAGTAAACAAGATACACACACTGCTCAAAATGTAAAGAAATAATCACTAAGAGAAGTATGATTGAGTTTAGAAATGCTTTAGTGATTAGCAGTGCAGCTCTGGACTCATTTGGTTTATCGGAAAATATTCTGAGTCCTTCTCTGGTTTTTCTCAGAAAACATAGTGTCAATTTCTTCTTTGATTCTTGGTCCAAATTAGCAGCCTGAGTGCATGAAATGTTTGTTGTATATCTTCACTAAAAATGAAACTTGTGTTCTCTTCTAGAATAAGTTTCTTCATGTATGTTCAATATTCTTGGAGTATGGATGTAGAAAGAAGAAAAGATGCTCCACATTTGAATGCTTGTTAAGCTCTTTATCTTTTTACCTTCGTGTATCTTCTTTGTGCTTTTCAAGGAGAGTCATATGAATCTATTTCTCTGTCACTACATATAAGTGTTCTCTTTCCATCACTTTAGGTTTCAGCTTTGGCAGAAAAGAATAATCACTTTTTTCATGGGTACTAGGTACGATTCCCTGACATGCAATAGAAATCATTAAATAACATTCACTGCATTAAAACAATCAAATGTAACCGTTAGCTAAATAAATAAATATATAGGGTTTGACTGGTTGGTCAATCATTAGTAGCGTTCTATTGGTCGACGTTCATGGTGGACTTTGTATCGCAGAACCTTCCATCAGTAGCTCTTTTGAACTTGCATCGGTAGCTCATATACCGGTGACTTTAGTTCTATCGGTAGCTCTTGTTATCGGTAGCTGTCTCTTCATCGGTAACTCTTGTTATCGGTAGCTGTCTCTTCATCGGTAGCTATCTCTTCATCGGTAGCTCTTTGCACATATCGGTAGACTTACACTACAAGCATACTTCTATCGATAGCTTGATATATCGGTGACTATTCTTGTATCAGTAACTATCTGTGAACTGGCTCTATCGGTAGACTTCTGTCTATCAGTAGCTCTGGTTGTCTGTCGGTAGCTCTGGTTGTCTGTCGGTAGCTCTGTACATATTGGTGACCTTAGTGTATCGGTGACTCTGTTTATCGGTAGACTAAGTTTATCGGTAGACTGAGTACCGGTAGATTAAACGCAGATCAGTGACTAAATACTAATCTCTTTCATACACAACATATCCGAAAGGGTTAGAATTACTTCAGAACTTATATAAACATGGATAAACAAAGATTAAACTATCTCATGGATTAATTTAATATTATTATCATCTTGAGCACAGATTGAAAGAATTAATATATAGAAAAACATTAGATTGAGATTATCAAAGTATATGAAAGCATAATTGGGATTATCAAAACAGGTGAGGTCAACAAGTACTGAAACTCTACTCTATATCTAGGGCATGCTGAAGACTTCGCTAAAACTTAGAGTTAAACCTCAGATCTCGATTAGATACAATGGAATGTGGTACCCCATGTTACCTTACCAGTTTATTAATGTATATTCTAGAAAGATAATTAATATAGAGATATTATCTGATAGTAATTAAGTCTACTGACTTTATAAGGCAATCAACTATAACCCAAATAGTATTTTGGTTTTTTGACATTTGGGGAGTCCGATGACAAAATCCATGGTGATGTTTTCCTATTTCCATTATGGTATGTGTAATGGTTGCAACATACCCTTAGAATTTAGTCTCTAAGAATTAACTAAATGACACACCAATCAATAAGATACATACTCTAAAATATCCCTTTTCATATTATCCCACCATAAACACTCTTACAGATCTCTATATATCTTCATACTTCCAAGATGAATATATAATTATGAATTATAAGCTTAATACAAAATGTGGGACACAAAATTAGTTCCTAAACCTTATCATTCTAGAATAATAATGGTTGAACTCATGAATATTCCTTGCCTTTTTATATAATTCCACATCTTCCTTCCACACCTTCTTAATACTCTCGTGGATGGATGGTTGAACATTAATGTGAGAAAGATAAGATCATTAACATTTCCTCATGGTTTCAAGATCCATATTATGAAAGTCCATAAATGATGGATCTATTTCAATCCACATTATATACAAACTATCATGGTATTTCCAACTCAAAGAACCAACCACCTTATTTTCCTTCCTAGGGTGGTAATATATTAATCAATCATAACTTTTGATCTACTCCAACCATATTCTTTGGTGAATATTCAACTCTTTTTATGTAAATATATCTTTCAAGATTTTACGATCAGTATATACATCACACCTTTCACCATAAAGATGATGACTCTATATCTTCAATATAAAAATTACCGCCAACAACTTCAAATCACGAGTTGGGTAAATTTTCTCATGAATTTCTAATTAGAGAGAGGAATATATTATCACCATGTCATTTTGTATGAGAATGAATCATAGTACCCTATTTAATGAATTACTATAGATCATAAACCCTTATCCACTACAGGGTAGTGTAAGCATACATGTACTAATTAACCTTCTCTTTAATTCTTTAAAAATCTCTTCACATTCATCTATCTATAAGAACTTAACCCCTTTATAGTGAACTTGGTGAGTGGATTAGATATTCATGAGAAATATATCACAAAACACTGGTAGTATCTATATAACCTAAGAAACCTATAGATTTTGGTTACCGTGGTTAGTCTAGGACATTGCTAAATAACTTCTATTTTTGAAGGATCCACCGATATACCCTCAATTGATAATATATGACCCAATAATGAAACTTTTTGAAGCCAAAATTCACACTTGGTAAATTTAGAATACAACTTATCCTTCCTTAGGGTCTTAAAAAAATTATCAAACGTTCTTCATGATATTACTTATACTTTGATTATATAATAATATCATCTATAAAGACTATTAAAAACTAATCAAGGTAATCTATAAATACTCTATTCATTAAATATATGAAGATAGAAGGAGAATTGGTAAGTCCAAATGGAATTATTATAAATTCATAATGCCCATAACTTGTACAAAAGGCTATCTTAGGTATATAATTCTCCTTGATACATAGTTGATGAAATCTAAATCAAAGATCAATCATGTAAAAATATATAGATCCTCTTAATTGATTAAATAAATCATTGATACGAGGTATAGAATGCCTTTTCTTAATAGTGATGTTGTCAAGTTCTCGATAGTCAATGTAAAGATGCATTTAACCATCTTTATTCTTAAAAAAAATAATAGGTGTACCCCATGGATAATCACTAGGTTTAATGAATCTTTTATCTAGGTTCTACTGAATTTTCTTCTTTAATTCCTGTAACTCAATCGGGGCCATTCTATATAGGGTCTTTGAAATAGGCATAACACCATGTATAGGTTCTATTGAAAACTAAACGTCATGATTCAAGGGAAGACTAGGAAAGTTATTAGAAAATACATCATTATATTATATAACAATAGGAAAATTTTCAATGATGAGTTTCTATAACATCTCGAGTTTTAAGAAAGAAACACTATGTTCAATAGCGTACATGATACGCTACATCGAGCTTGAACGAACAACTAAATATTATTATTTAAATGTTACCATTATAACCTAGCCGTTGAAATGGTGGGAATAAATAACATAAAATTAATTATGAAAACATGGTTTACACATGTTTAAATAATGATTCTTTTGGTTAGAAAATTTATTATAAATGGAAATAAAAAACAATTGAATATAAAGGATGCGTTTTTATGAATACCTATTTAAAAGAGAATAATTTTGTTTATAAAATCATATCACTCTATGAATTTTTATTTAATTAAAAATATATTTTATATATTCAATTTAATGTTTACAATTATTCTTATATTTTTTCTAGATATGATATAAGAACAAATCCATATTTTTCGGATAAAAGAAGTATTTTTCTAAAAAACACAGTTTTACCACTTTTTGATGGAGAATCCTTTTTAAATCAAATTTTTTTCACTTTTATATGTTATATTTGAAAAAATAAGATTATTATTTAGAATATTAAAATCAAAATTTACTTCGGTTGAATTTTGGTATTTTTCTGATAAAATTCATTTTTTAATGAATAGTGAAAAATACTGGATTTTAATTCAAAACTGCCTTTTCATCTAATTGTTTTATATAGTTATATTGTCATTTTAATTAGTTTTAAAGTTTAATTGGAATAAGTTTTTATCATTTAATCCAATTTTTTTCATTGTAAGTAATTTCACATTGAAATTGGACATAAACAGATGTCAATCTTTTGATAGTTTTTACTTCTTAAAAACCCGCTTTTTGGTTTTGACAACGAGAATTAACTTTAAATTAATTACTAAAATTTATGTGTTTTGAATTTGAAAAAATTGATTCCATATTTGGAATCATAATTTCCAAATTTTTTAAATAGTTACCTTTTATTTTTGGACATTGTGAACAGTAACTTTAGTAATTATTATTTTTTATTTACCATGGTTAAGGGTAAATCAGGTAAATAAGGGTAAAAAAATAATATTATAATAATATAAAACTACCATAACATGTGTCCCAATCCTATTGGATGAGATATTTATGACCATGGTCATCTTTGAATCTATTTTAGGACCCCATGAAGCCACTTGGATGTGATAATGACATGTTATAATAATTAATTTAAAGTAAAGATAAATATAATATATACATGTATCTTTTACTAACACAATCTTAATATAGGGTTATATAAATAATATATTTGACTATAAATATTCATTATAAATCTAAAAAAATTAATACATCATGGTATTTTATTTATATTTTTTTACATTAGATAAATAAATTTATTTATGACACAATGATGATGTAGTGATTACCTTATTAATGAAATATTCAAATAAATGATATTATAAATATTAAAATGAATGTAATTTTAGACTTTTTATGCCATAAAATAATTTTTTGGATTACATTAACATGTTAGGGATTATTTAATGCTTTTTTTGAAGGAATCAAGTTTTTATGACTTTAACAAAAATCAATTACTAAATAGTGTCAAAATTGACATAAATGAGTTTTAAAAAATAATTATATTTTTTAAATTATATAATATTACTAAAAATATAAGATTCAGTAAAATGACTTATATAATGCTAAAAATTTCATTAATTATCCACTTTTGGTTTTATTTGTATTTTATAGTAACTATATTAACCATATAGTGTAAAAATACAAGAAGACATGGTAAAAGTTAATTTATTTAACTAAGGGTTAAATCCAAAAGATAAGGTTAAATTTGTGATATAAACTTGTCTAAAACATATTTTTTGAGAGTATTTTTACCCATATTCATATTATCATTTAAATATATCACTTTTTAGATCTTATAATTTAAAAATAAGTTTATAATAAAATAATATTTCAAGACTTTTCTAAAGTACCCCTCCTTCTTCTTATAAAAGGACATCACCTCTACCCACTTACTCACACCTATCAAGCCCCTTGAATTGTCTAAAATATGATAAAATAAGATCCCAAAATACCTAAATTACTCTTATAAGCCTTACCTTGGGCAGAAGGCATATCAAAGAATCCTTTTTTCTCAAATCAAAAGGAGTTACCTAATTTTGAGGTAACATATTTTCTCAAGCTCCTTTCTCTTATTTTCATTCTCCACCCCCTATGCTCTATTTATTCCATTATTTTATAACAAAAAAAGTATCCTAAATATACTAGGATTTTTTATGCTAAGGTTTTTACCTACACCTACATACACCTCCATCTAATGGATATAGAACATACTGTTTTTGTGTACGGCGAATTACTCCCTCAAGAAATGATGACTGTTCAATTTTATCATACCACCTCTCATGGTGGCCATTATGATGGAAATATATTTATATATTATATATATTATATTTTTATTTTACCTATTCTTATTTAATTTTTATTTAAAACACACCTTTATTCTTTCTATGTTGTGTAAATATGATAATTTCGTTTGAGGAAGTGTGGACTACCGCCCCCTCAAAGCGATGTGATTCATTTTCGCTATACTTGAAACATATAAAGGATGATTTTATTAAAACTATGAGTCATAACTGACATTAATATAATACTGGTATTATAATATATATTTATATCATTTGATTATTATTCTTTTAATAAGAAAAATAAATGAAAGTAGCGTTCATGCGTACGTACGGCCTACCGTCTCCATGAATGGTGCATTTCATTTCTTATCTACAAATATTATGGATATTATAAATACATATATACTGAATATATATTATATTTAAATTAATAATAATATTCTGTAGATGATGGAATTTTTAATGTATGGACAATTTACATAAAAAAAAGTTCATTTCCGACTCAAGTACCGAACATCGACAAAACATCCGATATGAACTAAAATAATTAACTAATTGTTATAACATGGTAATAAGTGATATAAAATGAATGATAACTTGAAAAAAGTTTTTACTCAAGTATAAATTAACTATTTTTTTTATTTAGGAAATTAAATAACGAACGAAACAAGTCGGACTCAAGGTAAGGAAAAAATTTAACTGAATCTCTATTCATTGAGTTAAATATCGATGTCATTGGTTTTGTTTTTCCAAGAATATGTGTGAATAACCTCTGATTATTTTGAACTGAATATCTAATTATATTGGTTGTGTTTATATTTTTCCCACATAACTATTTCATTGATTTATCCTTAATATAATGATACAATCTTTGTAAGGGACTTCGTCTCAATCTCTTTTCATTGAGACATATTTTTATAATATACAACTCCTTATTTTACATGGTGTATAATCAACCCTTTGAATTTTAATTTCTTTGAAAGGGAATATTTTTTTCTATTAAGTTTTTTACTAAATTAAAAAAAAGAACGTTTTTAACATATGTGGAGATAATGACTCCTCCGCTACCATAACTGTTATTTTATATTTGGCTTCCTCTATAAGCCATAATGTTTTTTTAAAAGGAAAAGAAACCCCTTATTCTTTTTTTGGTGTTTTGGTATTAAAAATGGTTTTTAAAGTGTATTTACTATTTCAATATATTTAAATAGCCTCTTGTTATTAAAAATGAAATTTTATGAGTGAAATGTTGATAATTTTAATCTTTTATGTGTTATGATTATATAATGGTACTTGGACATTTGACAGGTGCTTACATGATAAATCACTGATGGGTGGTTATGTGATAAACCAAAGACGGGTGGTTCCATGATAAACCATGGATGGATGGTTACTTTATAGACTCCAATGCATTGGGTATGGAAGTCGTGCGTATAGCTATTCCATTTAGTGATATGTATGGAAGTAGACCATATGGATATTCCATTTAAGTATTTTTATGTCCCAAGCTACCTTCTTATGTTATATATTGATTTATATGGGATTTATGGTAATATTTTGGTTAAAAAAGGGTAAGTAATGATCTTATATTCAGTGAAGTATATTTACTACCTCTTAAAGGTGAAAAGTATTACTTTATGATAAAGTATTAATGGTTTTCATGTTTTCCCAAGACTAATAGTTTTCATTATTTATGTATCCCTTACTGAGATTTTTATTCCCATCCCAAGTTTTGAAATGTTTTTCATAGGACTTAAATAAGAATAGAGTCAAGGATGAGATCAAGGAAAATTTATGCTATTAAAATATGAAACGATACCATGTTTCTTTTTAAAGATTTTTTAATGAAAAAAATGGATAGTGAGTAGAAGTGTCTACTTGTAATATTTAAGCATTTATGTATGAGTTATGACCTAATTATCTAAAGATATAAACTTGAAAATATCCTCAATGCGTATTCTTTATTCAAATCAAGATTATGTAATGTTTATGGCTAGGGCCTTATAGTTGGCATCATAGGTCAGTTTAGATAACTTTAGAGGTTTGGATGTTATTTAATCATAAAAAAAAGTTATATATAACCACAATGGTTATAATATTATAAAGATTCATATTTATTTTAGATAAGTTTAATGAGTTTAAGATAACATGAATAAGTATATCTTAGTGTTTACCCTCCTCATAAGATAATATATGATGATTTTACTGATATACTCACACTAACCTTTTTGGTTTTAGTAAATGGCTTAATCTAGCAGGAACCAAAGTAAAAATGGATGTGAAGGAAAATGTGATGCTTCTCTAAATAAGAAACCAAATGAAATGGGAGCTACAATGAGAACTCTTGTGGTTATTCTAAACCAGGTATTCGGAGTAATGATTAACCACTTGAACCTTGGTGATTTTTCTAATGCATCATATATAAGAGAAACGAATCATTGTGGAAATTTGGGTAATAATCATAAAGTTAAGTATATTCAACGACATATGTGTCAATTATGTGGAAATAAACACCTAGGAAAATGTTTTAAAGGGACGATAATATGTTATAGATGTGGTAATAAAGGTCATAAATCAATAACCTACCATGAAAAAAGGAAGCATTCAGTTGAATCCATGAAATGGAAATAAGTTCTTTCTGTGTTATCAATTGAATGTTTTAAATGTGGGGAGTATAGTCATTATGAAAATAGATGTCCTACGAAGAAGGTATGAGAATGGGATTAGCCGGACCGTACAAATATATGTTTACCAATACCTAATTCCATTCTAATTGAAGACGAGGAAACTGAAAATGACCAATAAAAGGTATGAATTATTTCTTAGCTTATATTTTTAAATTATTGAATCTTAAGACACAATTCATGTTTTTGTTTGTAGGAAATAAGTATTAAGGAATAAGTTATAAAAACATGGTTAAAAGATCATGAAGAATGCTGGATGATTAAGATGTTTAAATTTTAGAAATTAGAGAGTTATGTTAGATATATGGGTGATGAAATGTTTAAAATTATTAATGCTCTTTTTTGATGGGATTACTTTGGAAGAATTTTCTCTAGTATCTATAACCTTGAAGTTTTTTATGTGAAAATGATTTTTGAGGAAGAATTATCTTTTCTTTTGTGGACATAATTATAAAGAATCTTTAGGGTTTATATGGTCCTTGATTTTGAGGTTATTATTGGTTATTACTTTTTGAGATGAAAAATGAAAGGCATTAGATAAACTTTAGGTTAAATTATGTTATGATTATTTTTAAAGATTTTATCTCATTTTGGGAATGTTTTAAGAATTATATAGTTTTAGAAAAAGTACAACCCACAGGAAGGGTGATAACCCATCGTGTTGGAAAAGGCCACGGGGATCGAACCCACAACTGAAGTGTGATAAGGATTTATCACCTACCACTGACCTACGTGAAGTAACTGGTTGGTATGACTTTTAATTTTTAGTTTAATGAGTTTATGGAATCAGAATAATTTGATTTTTGGAAATTATTTGTTATCAAAAGGATATAATTGGTATTTGAAAATTTATTTGGGGATTAAGTGATAAATGTTATTTTGGAATATGTTCTCTATTTTGGTAACTTTATATAATTAAGGTAGATATAATACTATGGGATTTAATTGAGGAGTAATGGTTGAATTATATTTTAGGAATAATCTATGATTTTAATTGTATACTTATGGGGAATTAGAGTATTTAAGGAGACGATTAACATATCTTATAGATGGTTATTAGGTTAATTAATTTTTAGTATGAGACATTAAGAGTGATAAAGGAAATGGAAATGGAAATGAAAACCAATTGAATATAAAGGATGTGTTTTTATGAAAACCTATTTAAAAGAGAATAATTATGTTTATAAAATCATATCACTATTTATGGATTTTTATTTAATGAAAAATATATTTTATATATTCAATGTAATGTTTAAAATTATTCTTATATGTTTTCTTAATATTATATAAGAACAAATCCATATTTTTTGGATAAAAGAAGTATTTTTCAAAAAAATACAGTTTTACCACCTTTTGATGGTGAACCCTTTTTAAATTGAGTTTTTGTCAATTTTATATGTTCTATTTGATAAAATAAAATTATTATTTAGAAGAAGAAAATAAAAATTTACTTTGGTTGAATTTTGGTATTTTTTGATAAAATTCATTTTTAGTGAATAGTGAAAAATATTGTATTTTAATTCAAAACTGCCTTTTTGTCAAATTATTTTATATAGTTAGATTTTACTTTTAATTGGTTTTAAAGTTTAATTGGATTATGTTTTTATCATTTAATCCAATTTTTTTTGATTATAATTAATTTCACATTGAAATTGGACATAAACACATGACAATCTTTTGATAGTTTTTACTTATTAAAAACCCGCTTTCTGGTTTTGACAACGGGAATTAATTTTAAATTAATTACTAAAATTTTTGTGTTTTGAATTTGGAAAAATATATTCCATATTTGGAATCATAATGTAAACATTTTTTAAATAGTTACCTTTTATTTTTGGACATTGTGAATAGTATCTTCAGTAATTATTATTTTTATTTACCATGGTTAAGGGTAAATCAGGTAAATAAGGGTAAAAAAATAATATTATAATAATATAAAACTGGTCTAACATGTGTCCTAATCCTATTGGATGAGATATTTCTGACAATGGGAATCCTTGGGTTGATTTTATGGCCCCATGGAGCCACTTTTATGTGACAATGATATGTTATAATAATTAATTTAAAGTAAAGAGAAATATAAATAAACATGTATCTTTTACTAAAACAATTTTAATATAGGGTTATATAACTGATCTATGTGACTATAAATAGTCATTATAAATATAAAAATATTTCATACATCATGATATTTTATTTATATTTTTTAGATATTAAATAAATTAATTTATTTAAGACACAATGATGATGTAGTGATTAAATTATTAATGAAATATTCAAATAAATGATATTATAAATATTAAAATGAATGTAATTTGAAAATTTTGATGCCATAAATTTTTTTTTGGATGAAATTGACATGTTAGGAATGAGTTAATGTGTTTTTTTCAAATTAACCAAGTTTTTATGACTTTTAAAAAAATAAATTACTAAATAGTGTCAAAATTGACATAAATGATTTTTTTTAAAATTATATTTTTTAATTGATATAATAGTCCTAAAAATATAATATTCATAAAATTTAGTTATATAATGTTAAAAATTTCATTAATGATCCAATTTTGGTTCTCTTGTCATTTTTTAGTAACTATATTAACCATATAGTATAAAAATAAAAGAAGACAGAGTAAGAGTTAATTTACTTAACTAAGGGTTAAAGCTAAATGATAAGGTTAAATTTGTGATATAAACTTGTATAAAACATATTGGTTGAGTTAATTTAGACTCATACTCATCTTATACTTGAAATATATTACTTTTTATCTCTTATAATTCTAAAATCAGTTTATAATAAAATAATATTTCAAGACTTTCGTAAAGTACCCATCCTTCCTCTTATAAAAGGACCTCACCTCTACCCACTTACTCACACCTCTAAAGCCACTTGTATCATCCATAATATTATAAAATAATCTTCCAACATCCCTCAATTACTTCTATAATCCTTACATTGGGAAGAAGGTATCTCAAACAAGCCTTTTGGCTAATCAAAAGGAGTTACCCAATTTTGAGGTAACGTCTTCTCTCAGGCTCTTTTCCTTTATTTTACTTATCCACCCCAAACGATCTATTTATTATATTATTTTATAAAACAAATAGTATCAAAAATATATTAGGATGTTTTTATACTAAGGTTTAAACCTACACTTATTCACTCCTCCATCTAATGGATATAGAACAAACTGTTTCTCTATATGACAAACTACTGCCTCATGAAATGATGATTGTTTAATTTTCTCATACCAACTCTCATGGTGTACATTATTATGGAACTATATTTATATATTATATATATGATATTTATATTTTCCATATTCTTCTGTAATTTTTATTTAGAATACAACTTTATGCTTTCCATGTTGTGTAAATACGATAATCTCGTTTGAGGATGTGTGGACTACATCCCCCTCAATGCGATGTGACTTGTTTCCTCTATACATGGAACGTATAAAGGATGGTTTTATTAAACATATGAGACATAAATAAAATTAATATATTATTGGTATTATAATATATATTTATATCATTTTTTATTATTCTTTTAATATGATAAAGAAATGAAAGTAGCGTTCGTGCGTACGTATGACCTACCGTCTCCATGAACGGTGCATTTCATTTTTTATCTCCAAATATTATGGATATTATAAATACATATATACTGTATATATATTATATTTAAATCATGAATAATATTCTAGAGATTATGGAACTTTGACTATATGGAAAATTTATATCAAAACAAGTTCATTTTCGACTCAAGTACCGAACATCGACAAAACGTCCGATATGAACTCAAATAATTAACTAATTGCAATAACATGGTAATAAGTAATATAAAATGAATGATAAAATTGAAAAAGGTTTATAATCAAGTATAAATTAACTTAAGTTTATTATTTAGGAAATTAAAGAAGGAACGATACAAGTTGGACTCAAGGTAAGGAAAATCTTAACTCAATCTCCATTGATTGAGTTAAATATCCATGTCATTGTTTTTGTTTATCCAAGAATATGTGTGAATAAACTATGATTGTTTTACACTAAATATCCACTTATATTGGTTGTATTTATATTTTTCATACATAATTATGTCATTTATTTATCCTTAATTTAATGATACGATCTTTGTAAGGGACTTCGTATCAATATCCTTTCATTGAGGAATATTTTGATAATATACACCTCCTTATTTTATATAGTGTATAGTAAACCCTTTGAATTTTAATTTCTCTAAAAGGTAATATTTTTTTATATGAATCATTTTACTAAATTACAAAAAAAATGTTTTTAACATATATGGCGATAATGACTACTCCACCATCGTAACCATTATTTGATATTTGGCTTCCTCTATAAGCCTTAATATTTTTTTAAAGGAAAAGAAATACCTTATTTTTTTGGGTGTTTTGGTATTGAAAATGAGTTTTAAAGCATATTTACTATTTTAATATTTTGAAATTATCTCTTGTGATTGAAAATGAAATTTTATGAGTGAAATGTTGATAATTTCAATCTTTTATGTGTTATGATTATATAATGGTAATTGGACATTTGAAAGGTGGTTATCTGATAAATCAATGATGGGTGGTTATGTGATAAACCAAAGATGGGTGGTTCTATGATAAATCATGAATGAGTGGTTACGTTATAACCTCCAATTCATTGGGTATAGAAGTCGGCCATATGGCTATTCCATTTAGTGATATGTGTGGAAGTAAACCGTATGGTTATTCCATTTAAGTATGTTTATGTACCAAGTTACCTTTATATGTTATATGTTTATTTACATGGGATTTATGGTAATATTTTGGTTTAAAAAATGGTAAGAAATGAGCTCATATTCAGTGAAGTATATTTGATGCTTCCTAAAGGTGAAAATTATTAATTTATGATAAAGTATTCATGGTTTTTATGTTTTCCCAAGGCTAATAGTTTTCATTCTTTATGTATCCCTTACTGAGATTTTTTATACTCATCCAAAGTTTTGAAATATTTTTCACAAGACTTAAAGAAGAATAGATTCAAGGATGGTATCAAGAAAAAGTTATGCTGTTAAAACATGAAATTATACCTTGTTTATTTTTAAATAGTTTTTGTTTTATGAAAAATATGGATAGTGAGTAGAAGTTTATACTTATAATATTTAAGTTTTTATGTATGATTTATGACCTAACTATCTAAATCTATAAACCTGAAAAGATGCTCAATGTTTATTCTTGATTAACTCAAGATTATGTAATGTTTAAGTCTAGGGCCTTATAGTTTCTTCTCAACCATTTGAGATAAATATCCCTTATGAATAGGTAGAAAAAACCATCTGATGGGAGAAATTTCCATCGGGTGTTCTGATTCATCCTTTTACCGATAGATAATTAAAGGATAATTTGAAAAATCAAATGTAACTTCCCTTCCTCAACAATTGATATGGGATATATACTGAGAGAGCCAATCCATACCCAAAATTACATCAAATTCAACCTGAGTAAGAATAAAAAGATTCACAGGAAGAACATTCCCATAAAATTTTGTCAGTTAGGAGTTATAGACTTGAGATTTAGTCATACCACTATTCATAGTTTTCACTTCCAAATCAATATCTAGTCATTGAGGAGGTGATACAACTACCTTAGGAAATTCTTTAAATATAAAAGGGTGATTAGAACTCGAATCAAATAAAAAATTTGAAATCTTGGAGTGGATGATAAGTGTACATTTCATCATGTTACTAGGAACTTTCACTTTGGATGTATTAATTTCATAATCTTGTCCTTATCCCCTTGGCTTATTTTGTGGTAAGTTCCCTTGATGTTTGGGGCATTGGTTGGAATAGTGCACCATATCCTTATAGATAAAGCACTATCCTTTGATGTATTATCCCTTATCCTTACATTCATGATAATGATCACATTTTTATCTGTACTTTAAGAAAAATCATTTTCCTTTTAATCGTATACCAATGTTCTTCCTTCCACAAGTATCACATATTTTAAAATTTTTATTTATCTTCTTCCCCATATCCATTTTATTATGTTATCCTCTTCTTCTCTTGATTTCCTTCAAAGTAATGAGACTTGGATAATTCTTTCTATATCTTGAAAAAACATGATATTATATCCTCATATGATGAGAATTTTTGGAAGACTAGTTCCCTTAGATGTGTTATCTTAATACCATTAAATAAATGGTCAACCTTACTCTTTGGATTAAGTACGTAGTCCACAACATTCCTTACTAACCTTATAAAGTTATTATCATACTTAATAACATTTTCATCTTCCTTTTGTCTTAATCCCAAGAATTTTCACTCCATATCCTATCATTATTCACGAGGAATATATTTTTCTAAGAAAATTACCTCAATATCCTTCCACTCCATGATCACTATTTATTCCTCATACTTAGTGTTTTGAATCAATGACCACTATTGATCTACATCCATTGTGTGAAGAAAAAATTCCATGATAACCTTATCCCTTTCATTACTTCCCAAAGAAAGAAACATCTTTTCAAAATAACTTATCCATTATTTAGCTACAAATGTATTTTTGGTTCCATTGAATTATGGATGTTTTTGTCGCATGAAACAGTCTAACATTGTTACACCACATCGTGAATAAATATGTTATTCTATATAGGCAAGGTTATTGGTCATAACTTGAGTCAGATTCCCAAATATAGTTATAATTTGTTTAGTTCCAGTTCCATATTCAGATTTATTATCTTTCCCAAGAGGGAAATACCTACATATATTACATACCTTTATATGATTTATATTACTTTCACTAAGATCCATTTATAAATAATTACACACACTATATTATATCATAACATTATTAATGATAATGTATAATTTTGAAACTATTGAAACACTTAACATAAATATAAAATTCATGCATAACTAATCTAATAATCATAGACATGGTTTATTAGGTAATATTATAAAATAATATAAATATTTTTAAATATTTCACAATGGTTTGTAAATAAAATGTGAATTTACCCAATAATTTCCCCCAAGAGTGTCAAACCATGTACGTAGTAAGGGAACACTCACCATGAACCAGAATGATGGCCAAGATATACTCAACCAACTATTTTCAAGGTTATTACCCCTAGATGTATATGTGATAAAACAAAATCCACTTATAATATCCAGACAAGGATATATTACTAGGAAAACCATATAATCTCAAATTTACCAAAACTTTAGTATATTATCCTATATTTATAATTATCCTCAAATTCAGTCATAGGGTTATGTTCCCTAATCTATATTTTCCTAAATCTTGTTCCCAAGGTTTATACTAAACTTTACTTGATACCAAATAAATATACCATAACCCTAGTTTCCCAGATTTAGTGTTTACTTTATTACATTTATACTAGATACAAGAGATCACATCCCAAAGGACTAAATAATTTAATAGTCTTAGAAAAATAGATACATACTTAAATATGACATTAAATTTTAAAATGTAAAATGAAATATAGTATTTTCTTTGATAAAACCATTATTCCCTCTAAAATATCCATGCATATCAATAATAATACACTTCCTAGAATCTTGATTAAAGGACACATAAGAAATGGGTGATCTCATATGCTCAGTAAGGGTATGCATACATCGAAATCTAATAAGGCATGCATAATATAATATGAATAAATAATGATCAAATAATTCCATATAAATAATCATATGAGCTTTAAACTTATCCATGGATATAATAACTATTAAAATAATCAAATAGACATCAATAAATAATTTTATAATGATTTAATTCATAATGTTGTACATCTTAAACATATCATCAAGGCCTCGTGCTAGGAAATCTACATAAATGGGTATGATCTCAGCTAAATACCCAACATGTTTAGGATCATGAGACCTACCGATAAATTGAGGGACTATATAATTTCATACTCTACACATCAATTAATAATTCTAATTCATTCATCATATGAATAAACAATAAAACTTAATCAATATTCCTTAAAAATAAATAATTGTCCATATTGGAATAAATAGAATATAGAATATCAATACTTTAACCATTAAAACTAATCATAAACCATACAGATAAATATAGTGTATGGTATCATTAGATTCTATCCTCAACATAATATCCAATAAATTATGTTAACATAGATTAAAATACTTTAAAAATATCACTAGAAAATTTCTTGAGGAAAATAACTTTTTACATTGAAATCACTTATTTAAAATATAAAAAAATTATCAAATATTAAGGAAAATATTTTATTTTAAAGGAACCTTTGAAAATTTTAAAGTAAGACTAAAGTAATTGGGAGGTAATGAGGGTGGAAAATTTCATTTATGTTGTGTATATTAAAATAATGATTCATTTCACATTTTTTGTAAAAAGTCAAAAGTACATCTTTTAGAAAAAAAATAAAGATTAATTTGAAAACATTTTATAAAAATTAAAAAATGGGTAAAAATGTATTTAATAAATTATTGGATAATATTAAAAAAAAATTAAAACAATTTAAGGGAAATATGGGCATGGAAGAAAAAGATTCCCAATCAAGTAGAAAAACAAAGTCGGTCTTCCTTAAAAAAACATTATTTTGGTATCTTGAGTACTTAAAGAGAGGAAAATGAAAGATTTTTTTTTAAATTTATATAAATAATTATAGGAGAATAAAATATATTGAGTTTAAGAAGAAAATATCAAGTAATTTCTATAGTAGATACTTAAACATAAACAATCTCGAATAATGATGAGATTGTGAAATAAACCCTCACCTCCGGCCTGCCTTACTTCATATGTGTTCGAACCTCCTGTATAATAAATATAGATTTATTATAAATCTATTATAGAACCATAATAATATATATAATACCATATATTATTTAATTATGACCTTTTACCACCTTTTTATTAATAATTATTTATTAAAATCACTGTTCCGAGTGATGACTGCTTCGTTTTTCATGTATGTTTTGGTTTGGTAGTTTTGGTCCTTGTACTTTGATCATAGTTACATAATATTCAGAATGTTAATAATGATATAAATATCATGTAAATTAATTATATATATATATATATTTATAATCATCCATAAAAGATAGAGAGAGATAAATGAATTACATTGTTCATAGAGACAGTTGGTTGTACGTACGCATGAACACTATTTTTACTTTTTGATGGATGGAAAGAAAATAAGGTAATTAATAATTAATATTTAAAAAATAATCATTATATCATATATATAATATATATTTATTAAATCTATTCTTATTACCATCCATGTAAATCAAAAACAAAAAATGAATCACATCACTTCGTGGATGTGGTAGTCCACACGTACACACAAGCGACATTATCATTTTTCATTTGATGGAAAAGAGGGAGGATAAAGTTGGTTTAATAATCATAATAATATTTAAGTATATTTAGGATAATTAAGTTATTATTTTATGATAAATATGACAAATTAAGTGGAGGTAAAATAAGAAGTAAAAAGATAGTGATCAGTTAAGGTAATTATCTATTCTTCGAAAGAACTCCTTTAGATATCCTCTTAAGGAACATAGGAATGATCTTTTGGGAAGACCAGTTCCTATAGAACATGGATAAGGATTTTGGGTAGGGATTTTTATAGGTATTGGTTGATCTAAATGGATTAAAGTGGTGTAAACAAAGGATAGAATGGGTGCCCTTTTATGAGGAAGGGAAATGACACACTTGGAATTACACAAAAGATCAAAATATAACTATGTCATTCTCAAGAAAAATGATTTAAAATGTATATATATTAAAATAAAAAGAATATAAGTTCAAAATTTCATTATCCAATGAAGTTTATATAGATTTTGGTGTAATTTTAATCCATATCTATTGGTTTAACCCCTTGGTTAAGCAATTTTATTCTTAACTGTGGTAATGCATTTTTAATATTAAAGTGATATAATTTTACTTATAAGGTAAAATTTGTTTCATAAATAACCAAAGGATGAAAATTTTTACCATTTATCATCCTAATTATCCTATTTTGAGATTTTATGATTTTTAAATAATTTAACAAAATATTTTTATCTTAAAATACTCTTAATGTCATTTTAAGAACTATTCACATAATTTGACTTTGAAAACAACATGACAGTAATAGAATAGAAATAAAAATATTTAACACATCTATAATATGTTATTTTTATCTATAAAATTCACGTATAATAATAATTCACCCAAATTGTATTTCTTTAAATATTTTTAAGACCATTTTTTATTAATTGAATAAATACTCTATTGACACTGTGTAAGCATTTAAAGAAATTATTTAATGACTAAAAGTTAAAAATAAATTACCATAATTAAAAAAAATCTTTCATATAAACATTTATAACTAAACTTATCCTCTTTTATCCTTAAGTAAAAATTTTAGAGATATTAAATTCAATAGAGTGACATTTTGTATTTAATGTTTCCTTAAATTAATATAAGGTCATAATTAAAGAAAAATGTAACAAATTGGCCATATATTCGATAATTGTATGGAAATGTCTAAACTACACCCTTTCTATAGGATAAATTCATGTATGTAGTTGATTTTGAGACCTTATCTCGTGGTTTTAACCCTATTTACACATTTTACCCTTATCTAGGTGAAAAATATTTTCCAAGATTATTATTCATAATGAATAAAAATAAAAGGAACCTATTTTAAAAATTTGAACCTCATAATTCTAAATATGGTACCCATTTTTCAAGATTCAATCTCTAAAATATGAAAAAATCAATTTTAATATATATACATAACGCGCAATGAATTTAAAAAAATGAATTTTTTATCATAAAATTGATTTATTATTATCTCATGCATTCCAAAAAATTTAGATGAATGTTAAATATTTTTATTGAATATATAATATATATATTTCATTAAAAAAATTCACCAATATTTATGAATTTAAAATTTTAAGATAAAAACACACTGTACACATAAAAATAGTTTTTCATAAAAAAACCTTTTTTACTTTAAAATGTTTTTTATTTTCATTTATAATAAATTGATAACCCATGAATTAATTTTATACATGTGAAAACAATAAATTTTTCATAATTTAGTTATTCTTATTCATACTCTCTAATCAATGACTAGGAGATAACTATCACATTAAATAATAATATTTCAATAGTGTATCATGGTTTGTTTAAAATGGATGTTTTGTGTAAAGAAAGCTATCAAAGAAATAAAATTTATTTATAGATAACCATATCATAAAATCTTAGGGTTTTATATATAGTGTTTCCAACACTTCATAACATGGACCATGGATTCCAACTCCAAATTATGAGTGTGGTAGTTCTGATCATGGGGTCACAGTTGTTGTAACCCATAAGCTACTACCTACTCTATCTCTCTCTATATCAATAACACTCTCAGATCAATTCCTGATGCATCAAAATAAACTATATATTCAATCATAGGATTAGTAAGTATCAGTACCAGAGTTTTAGTCAACTTCCTCTTTATCTCAAGAAATGCTTCTTTCCATAGGTTTGACCACTGAAACTTCACTCCCTTCTTCATCAGTACAGTCATCAGTGCTAATAATTAGGAGAATTCCTAGATAAAATGACAAACTACTGGAAAAAATCCTATACCAATAGTTTATAACCATCATTATAGGCCCCCAAACCATTGGTATAGTTTATAACAATGGTTTGGAGGGCTGTTGGATTGTATTTAGTCAGTATAGACCTATATCAATGGTATTACAATGGTTTTGGGAAACCGTTGGTATAGGTTGGATATAGTAAAGGTTCCCAAACTATTGGAATAGTTCATATGAAATACCTATACCTATGGTTTTCAAGATCATTGGTATATGTGATTTAAAAAAAATCTGGACTAGTTTTGATCCCAGCGCCTCTAACTAATATTTTAACGACCTAACCACTAAGGTACAATGACTTTTGTGATCACAATATGATAATTGTATATGTATATTTAAAATTAATTTAAATTATTATGTATTAAATTTTATTTTATAAAATAATTAATAAAAAATCAGAATACCTATACCAATAGTTTTCAAAACCGTTGGTATAAGTATTCATATTTTTGGGAACTATACCAACAGTTTAGCCAAAACTTTTGGTATGTGGTCATTTTATGGTACTTATACAAAAGGTTTTACCAAAAAAATTGGTATAACTATCACCTATACCAATGGTTTGGAAAAACCATTGGTATAGTGTCTTTTTATGGTATTTATACCAATGTTTTTGTCCAAAACATTGGTATAGGTGCAATACTAAAAATTTGGTCAAAACCATTTGTATAGGGTTATTTTCTAGTACCTATACCAACAGTTTTGTCCAAAACCATTGGTATATCTAACACTTATATGAATAGTTTTTCCAAACTGATGGTATAGGGTCTCTTTATGGTACCTATACCAACGATTTTTTCCAAACTATTTTTATTGTTCCTTTGGTATAACTTCAATTTATAGTAATGATAGTAGTATATGACCAAACCTAGAAAGATCCTGATCTTGAACATGTTCCGATAATGTGTCCAGAACATCACTGCCTCCACTTTCACTAGGTCAATGGATATACCTTTCTCAGACATCACATTCCCTAAGAACTTCACCTCCCGAATACATAAGTCACACTTTGACAGTTTGGTGTAAAGCCGATGTGCTCGAAGCATACACATGACTGTCTCAATATGTCTGGCATGCCCCTCTAGTTTCGGTGATTAGATGAGGATATTGTTGATAAAAACCATGATTAAAAAGTATAGGTAAGGATGCAAGATATTTTTATGGGTTCCATGAACACTACCGATGCATTGGTCAGACCAAAAAACATCAATAAATACTCAAATAGTCCATACATTCTTTGAAAATCCATATTAGGAATGTCATCCTCTATAATATACAACTAGGGATCACCTGATCAAAGATCATTTTTGGAGAACCATCATACTCTCCATAACTAATAAAAAAGGTTTTTGATCATGGGTAAAGGATATCAGTTCTTTACTGTTACCTAGTTCAACTTATGGTAGTCAACATAGAGTCAAAGGCTACCATATGGCTTCTTGGAAAACAACACAGGTGCACCCCACTGTGAAGTACTCAACCTAATGAATCCCTTATGCTCTAATTTTCAAGCTACACCTTATGCTCTTTTAGCTTGGATGGCACCATATGATAAGAGGGTATCAAAATGGGCTGCACACCTAACACGAGATCTATCTCAAATTCAACTCCTTTATCTGGAGGAAGTTCTATGAATTCATCCAGAAATATATCCCAATAGGGATCCATGATTTGGGGGAAAGATGGGGGGGATACCACTGATCTTTCCAAAGGATCCAAACCCACCATATATGTCATGATCATCCTGAGATGACTCAAGTTTAGAATAACTCTTCCTACTACTAGTTCCCACTCTTCTATTATCATGAACTTATATCCATTAGAAAAAGTGAACCAAATACGCATTTGATAGTAATAAATGTGATCTCAGAAGCAGTTTATCCAAACCATACCAAGAATCACATCAAAGGTTTTCATATTTAGAATCATGAAGTCCCACAGATGTCTATAACCAATGAAAACTATAAGAAACTCTAGGAATCACTAAAGATAGTCCACCTTCATGCCCAATGGTGTATCAAGGGAGACTAAATCAAATGATATCTTGATTAGTAGGTCAATTCAGAAACCAATTGGAAAATATAAAGGAATGAGAAACACTAATATTGAATAAGGTAGTAAATAAAGTGGGTGTGATCAAGACCATACCTCAAATAGTAGATGAACCTCACTACCATTTTCTAGAGTCTAATACACTATTTATATGCATCCTACCTTAACTCCACAACCCTAACCTTGAGATGCATGACCATTTTGAGTATGCTACTGAGGACCACGACTATATCCCTAACTCCCTGACTATTCCTACCTTGAGCCCCCATGGAATCCTAACCTCCCAACTCTAGAGAAAAATTTCTAGATATGACCCATATTGCCACACTGTCAGTATTTATTCCGAGGTGTTAGATGGGCCCAAAGATAGCGTACAATATTACCATAATTGAAGCACTACGGGTCCCCCTATGGGAACTGAATAAACTGAACTCTATTTCACCTATATGCTACCACTCTTCTATACATCCATGGATGTGCTCTTTATACCATCAGAAGGGATGCTCATAGTTGTAGTAATAGTTCTACCCATTTGGGTACTGAAGGGTATAAAAATATCATATGTTTTACCATCCTATAATATATTCTCAATGGTCAAGGCCTTTCGTAAAACCTTTGGGTATGAAGATATGTCGAAGCCTTGAACCTATTGAATGATATTGGAATGAAGACTGATCTCAAATACCCTAGCCTTCCAAGTCTCATTCCTATCCAGAAGCGATGCAAAGTTAGAAGCTGTAAAAATGAGTGAATTAAGTAGACACTATTATGGAACCCTACTATAGCTCCATGAACTCCTATGATCAATAAATCTTCAACTTATCAGAGAAGAAATACGTAAAGAATATATCCTTGAAGGCCTCCCAGGTGAGACCATCACATCATCCAACTTTTCCCATGACCCCCACCAATTCTTGGTGGGTCCCTATAGCATGAAGGTTTTGAACTTTACCATCCTACTAGTTTGTGTATCAACAAGTTCACTGATACCCTTGATGAAATCCACCTAGTCCTCATCATCTTGTGATCCACCAATTCCCTAGAAGTAGGAGGATGATAAAGCTAAAAATACCTGGTGTAATCAGCCATGGTTCTTGATGGAAAGGATCCCAATTGGAGTGGGATGACTTACTACACCACCAGATCTACCGACACTACTGGGGAAGGTGCAAGAATGTGCTCTGGACCACCCTCCTTCTCATTTGAAAGTCCCACCAAATTTATATTAGGTGAAATATCATATAACATAAAGAATATTAAGAACATAAACAAACCCTAACCATTCTAAGGGATCACACAATAATCTCCTAGGAGTCTACCTATAACCAAAGGTATACCCCTCTTAGTACCAACTCTGGTCTGGTCCCTGCATGTTAGTCATATTTATCACATATATACTAACACAAAAACATGATCATTTCAACTAATCAATGATAAACAAATATATATCAAAATAACATGAAAAAATAGATATATCATGCAATTAAATAAACTATCCCAAATAGATAACATAATTTAGGGAATTAAATTAAAGAAATCTTATATAGTACAAAAACATGTATATATATGGCATGTAGACCTATATTCCTAGTCATGATGCATGAATGCACCCAAAACCTCATAAAATAGTAACAAAAATCCCATCCATGGTAACTCAAAGGTGTATTAAACAAGTTCTAGCCAGTCACATGGAAACTCCCCTACCAAAGTCCCACACAACTATCTCCTTTATACCATGCCCAAGTTATTCCAAAAAGAAAATAAGAAACTGCCCTCTCTTACCATTTTATAAAACCTTTACCGGAACCATGAGTTCAAGATAGAGGGTCACATGAGATCATGAACACCTTACTATACACAAGAGGCTACTAACTAGTAGTGAGGGTCTAATTTTTTCAGTGGGAAGACTATACCATCAATATCATGTAATAATATAAGTAAATAAACAAAATAATAAATATTATAATGATCAGTGCATCATGAGTAAACTAAATAAATAAAAGGGAATACATGACATATAGGTAATACAAAGATCCCAAAGTGGTAATCCAAACCAGAGTAATAAGTATAGATAAAAAAATAAATAAAATAGTTGGGTTATTCAGATTCTATCTCAGTCTGCTACCAGCTCCATGCTCTTCTGCTCAGATGTCCACCATAGGGAACTTTCCCTTTGTCAGATCACTAGTCATGAAATCTAGAAGTGCACTAAAATTCCTGAGTATGCTGTGAGTATATGACTTAGTAGGACACTAAAAATGCATACTTAACAAGTGTGATAAAGCAGACAAGTGTATAAATAAACAATTAATGTGCAAGCAACACAAAATTCTAAAATTGAGCACACGTGTGCTAAAAAACTCACCAAGAGACCTAGTCATACTTTCTTTGGCTCCATGATGGAAGGAATGTCAATGTATTAAAAGTAATAAAGAAATATACAAGAGTATGATAATCATGTTGCTCTATTATCATGTGAATATACTACCTAACATTCACTAAGCATCAAGTGAGTTATATTCTCAGCATCCACTAAGCATTGAGAGATACTCATTATTTCACTAGGAATTGAGTAATACGCTCCTTGGTATCTTCTAGGTATCGAGTTCATCACACGAAATTCACGAGACAATATCATATCCATACCCTATGATTAGGTTCATCACCCCCATCATCACAAGTCGGGCACACTTCCCCTATAAGGGATAAACATGTCACAATGGTCTACCTGCCTTAGAATCTAATAACAATACCCAAAAGGTGCGCATAACAGGGTAGAAAAAACAAGAAATCATAAAAGATTATCATAAGTAAAGTATCAACATACAATACATGTGATCATCATGGAACATGAATAAACAAGATATATATGTACTCATGGAATAAAATATCAAATAAGGTTCTCATGGCCTACACCCACACCCACATGTGATCATAATCAAGAACAACTATCAATTATTGCAACACAAGTGTTATATCATGGTAATAAGTGTAAAAAAGAGCCCTAAAAGTTAAGGAACCTCCTACCTCAAAGTCATAAACATCAAAATCAAGGATAAATCACCCTGTGTGGTTTGAAAGTTGGAGTGGAAACCTCTACAACCAAGAAATCCTAATTTAAGGTCTTATTATCATATTTATCGACATGTCAATATTCTGGGTTCATCAAGAATCCCTAGAATTAAAACCAACTATTTTATTTAAAAAATAAATAAAATATCACATGCGATAATAATTTATTTCTCCTGGATAATCTTTGAATTATCAAAAACAGTTCTTATTATCCTTCTAGATAATTACAGATCATTTCATAGGTAATAATTACAATTCCTCATGTGATAGTACATTTTATCTCCAAAATAATATAATTTAGATAAGAATAATTCTTATTACTCTTTTTCTATCATTCTGGTTTATTATAATTTTAAGTGCTTTTCATAATTTTTCTATAAATCTGATGAATAGTTTCACAACTTATTATGAAATATTTCATAGAATTCTTACTTGGGATTTTATCCTTTGAAAATGAAATATCCATAATGGAGGAGAGAGATAGTGGTTCTACCTTTCCAGGAACCTAGATGAAGAAATCAGTTTAGTTGTAGAAGACTTCACATATCTCATATAAAGGAAATTTTAGACTACTTGATCTTAAAGGAATAATACAAACAAAGGTAGGATAATTCATGGGTATTATTTTAAGGAAAAAAACACATAAAATTTCATAATATTAAAACCAAAAATTAAATATCATATTTAATTTGTCTTTTAATAAATTCTTAATTGTAAAAAGTTTAGTTTCATCCATAAATATGAGTTATGGATTTAGACAAGTACAAGGATTTAATTTCATATTTTTTATCATTTAAAATCATCAAATACATGTTATAGTGTTGTGTTTTAGAATAATAAGAGATAAAACTGATAAAATCAAGGTACAATATTACCCTTATATATGGGGTATACACCGCATAAGGGTAACTTGGTTTTACCCTTATGTAGTGGGTTACCCTTACACAGGATTTGGAAAATCCAAGATACCCTTACCCAACCTTAATAAATTTCATCTTTCCTTTATACAATGCTAAACTCACCCTTACACAATACCCATACACAATCTATTACCCTTAAAAATCCTTCAATTAACCTAATGCAATACCCTTACGGGATTTGTTTCCCTTACACAGTGCATCAGTACCCTTACACAAGCACCTTTCCCTTACAAAGCACTGGGATGACCCTTATACAGTGCATGGCTACCCTTATGCAGCATTTCCCTTACCCTTAAGCAGCACTTGGGCCAAGGGTTACCCTTAAATATTAGCCTATTTAACCTTATGTAACCCTTATAAAAAGGGGTTTAGGCTTACAAAGGGTCCATTCCACCCTTACTCAATGTATTAATAACTCCCTTACCTTTATGTAACTAAGGAAAAACCATTTTTACCACCACATAAGGAATTTTAACACAAATTTACTCTTATGAAACACTATAAAACTTAAGCAAGGGTAATTTTTATTGAAAAAATTAGATTTCAAAATAAAAAAACTAATAAAGAACAAAAAAAAGAGAGTTTAATAATAAAATAAAATTAATAATATTAAAGTTCATTCTCTCTTGCATTGGCTTCTCACAAGGAATCATGAAGCTTCTTTTAAGGTAGAGGATTCACGTTCTCTCCCTTTTATGTGAATTTATAAAATTATCTTGTTTTTTATTTCTGTTTAGTGAGTGGTATGAATTTTCATAATAAAGATAATAAACCAAATTAATGAAATTGATAATGAATGTTGTGATGCGCATGTGGTTATTGGTTTTCTTGATGTTGCTGATGTTATTTCATTATATATGTTTGATATAGGGTTATGACTTATAGTGATGACTTGATTTGATAATAACCTTTAAATGGTTAAATAATTAAATATGGAAAATTAAAAGACTAAGTTGAGTATGCCTATTTTATTCTTGACTTGATGTATGCAACTTGGTGGCCTTGGTTGTGTGTGGCTTGATGTCCTTGGTTGTGTACAACTTGATGGAATTGCTTCTCTATAGCCTGGTGGCCTTAGTCTTCATACGATGGTTTAACATAGTGGTTTATTGATAATAGTTTGGTAGTAATGTAATGATTTTGATATATAAATATTATTATAGATAAAGAGATTTTTTGTGTGAATTTAAAGTAATAATTAAATAAATAAATCTTGGAGGTTGTTTTGTTAAATTAAATAATGTGAAATGGAACCCAGTTTTTTCCCTTTGTGTGATGCTTAAGGTTGGATGTTCTATTGATATCTATATTTTATATACATATTTTTATGGATTTTATATGTGTTTTCATTGGATATCAATTTATTTAATATGGGATTCTTCCATGATATTAATTTTTTGTGTATTCATATACATGAACAACATCTAGAGCAGATGATAGAAAACATAGAAAATTAAGGAACAGAAAGGCAATTCATTATAAGGTGAAAAAATGGAAATTGAATATTGAAGATATGAATTATGATTAAAGAAAAATATATCAAAAATACCATTTAATTAAATTTTCCCATGATGTTGGATGATCAAGGGATGCTCAGGAAGTTCAAAACTGAAGAACTGAAGCAAAATGAGTTTTGTGGTGTGAGAAACAAATGTTCCACATCGTGTATCATGTCCATGATGTGTAAATTATTCAAGGTGTGAAATAATTAAACAATATGAAGTGTAAAAATCATAAAAAATTCATTCCCATACATTACACATCATGTAAACATTACATGATGTGTAAACCTTATATAGACAAAAAATGGTGATTTTTACGTATCTATTGACAGGGACCCACGAGCTTAACCCAAAAATGAACATTTAGTGCCGGTACAACTAGGGGAAGACCAAATAAAATATCCAATATTTTAAATAAATTCTTTTGACAATATATTAATATTCCATTCCAGGTGTGGAGAGGCACGACTATCGGGAGGCTGCTGCAGGGTTCTGACCCGGAGTTTTTCATAGATAGGTTTCGATTTTTCTTTTCTTTTATTTTTCTAGCTTGGATATAACATTGTTTTTATCATTATTTTAATTCCAGTTTCTTTGATTTTTATAAATTCTCATTATTTCTCTTCTGATCTCTTCCCTATGGAATATATTTTATTCTTCGTTGGCGATCACCTAACGATGATCAGCAAAATTCAAAGAGGGGAGTGGAATTAGTTGAAATCTGTGCATATCAAATTATTCTATTTCATTATTCACTTATGTGATGATTTTGTTCAATTATTATTGTGTTTTGATTCACTTTTATCACTTCTATTATTAAATCATGTACTAAGTGTGTTTAATAGAGGACTAAACCCAACATGGTTAAGATAATTAATTCATGACCATTGAATGTGATTATTCTTCTGTAATTATAATTTGATCTTAATGCACTCTGGTTATTTTAATTCTTCAGACCACCATGAATTGATATTATAGGGTATATTTATAGGGTTTTACTATCTTTACTATCAATTAAATATGATTGATTGTGCATCCAATGAGTATTATTATTTTTCAAGTGCAGTCAAGATTTATTTTTAGCAAAACCACCCATGGAAATTTATTCTTATCTATTCTAATTATCTATTTTAATTAATTAATTTAATTTGTATCATTATTTTAATTAATTAAAATAGTAATTGGAGTGATCTAAATTTTAGTCGAGAGTTTTCATCACTGTGTTCCCTAATCTCTGTGGGATTGACCCTGTACTTCAACTTCAATATGCCTTTGTAGTTAGCATGGTTTTGGAACATTATAAATTTATAATTTGATTATGCCCAGAGGATTTAATGATTTCTCCTGGATGAATCCCCTACATTAAAGGTAGTTCTTGGTGGTGGATATCAGTAGTTCCCTGATGGTGGTTGTGGTAGTGTTGCTTGTGTAAACCCATATGTGTAGACTTGTGTAAAACTATTGTATACTCGTGTTATTTTATGATTTTTCCACGTAACCCACCCGAGTTGGATAATTAAACCAAAACCAAATTACCCTATGGGTGTTTTACCTAAAATATAGTATGGAGAGTATGTGTATATATAACTACCCGCTCTCTCATACTCTCCATTCAATATCATATTTTGGTGATATCGACAGTGGATAATGAGATAAGTGGTGGGGTTCATGTGTGGTAGGATGAGGACATGATGTTGATATCCTATGTGTTCATGAAACCTTATTACCCTAGTTACATGATAGGAGATATATTGTTGGTTCCACAATATGTGATATGTGGTTGGTTCCGTAATACATGATATGTAGTTGGTGTCATGAGACATGATAAAAGTTGGTGTTGTTATTGGTGGATATGAAAAGGATGTGAGTAAATGATGCCTTCTTATTGGAAGAGAGCATAAAATTAGTGGGGAATTGGTTGTAGGGAATATTTATCTACATTATTATGATATTAATTTACTACTGATGGATGTGTTATTTAGTGAGTGAGCCTTAGTGAGGTTGGAGGACTAGTTAACCTATGTGAGGGTTGGTTAATTCTAATGTTTATTCACCGGGGAATTAGTTTGATATTTTCATATTTACATGATAGAACTTGGGTATGATGATAATGAGTATACATGTTATGATCACCTATGTATATATAAAATGTTTTTTAGGTTTCTCAGAGGTCTTTAGCAATCCAGATGGTCAGTACTAGCTTAAATCTGGAGTTGTTACGGTTGTCCCAAGATTTCTTTTTGGTATTGTTTTATCTTAGAGATGTTTGTATTTGTTTTATATTCATTCATATGGGATATTTATTGTATGGAATTTTGTTTTATTTCTTTTTTCATTATAGTGGATTGTTTAGTGGTTTAATGTTATGATCTAGGGATATTGATGGTAATACCTCCCATTTGAGTGTTTTATACCCTCAACTCTAGTCACAAACCTAAGGCCTACTTGAGGTAGGACTCGAGGGTCACCCATTCTCTTAATTATTTTCCTAGGAGGGGTAGTAGTGGAGGGGGTTCCTAATATAGTGGTATAAAAGGTGTTGGTTAAGATATAGGGTTTATTTTGGAGTTAAGCACTAGCGAGGACTGCACGGTTTGGTGATACAATAGTGTTAGTCGAACTTAGTATGCGATGATGGCAAGGGAGACTGACTATGAAACAGAATTTTAGGTCCCCTTGTGATTTGACATAAAGAATTTATGTAACAACCCAGGTAAATATATAATAAATCACTCTCATGTTTATTAATATAGTTATATTCATTATAAAATTATTAAGTAATTTTTTAAATAAAAAAGAAAATAGTTTTAATTAAAAACTTTTTTTATAAGGTTTTATTTAAAAGTTTAATTTATAAATTTTTGAAAATTAATTTGATAAAATAATTTTTTTTTAAATCATCATTTAAAAATTATATTTGGGTGAATATTTTGGTTTTTTTGAAAAGTTTAATTTTTTGATGAATAGTAAAAAATACTTAATTTTAATTTAAAAGTGCCTTTTCATTAATTTATTTATAAAGTTAAATTATATTTTAAATTTCTTTTAAAGTATAATTAGTTAAATTATACATCCATTAACCCAATTTTTGTCATTTGAACCAATTTCATATTGAAATTATATATAAAAACTTTTTAAACTTTTGATTATTTTCTGTTTAAAAACCCACTTTCTTGTCGTGTCTGCAGGATTAATTTTAAATTAAAATTTTCCACTTATGTAAATTAAATTTAGAAAAACAGATTACATATTTCAAATTAGAAAAATTTATAATTTTTAATAATGTAAACTTAATTTTCTTTCTAAAATTAATAGTGAATGTAGTAAAAATCAATTACCACGATTAAGGTAAAAATGAGTTTACCAGGGGGTTAAAATAAAAATATAAGGGTAAATATGACCTATAAACTTGTATAAAAAATATTTTATGGAAAAATTTAGACCATTAAACCTATAAGGTTCTATAATGGTCAATTTTGTACCCTTTTGACATATAAAAAATGTAGGAGCACTCAATTCTTTTCAAAAATACCAAGTGTGTCCTCTCCCCCACTTATAAAAGGCTACCCCCTATTCTCTCTTATTAGTACTTTAAAAACAATTTGGTTCATAAAATACCTACCCAAATAAATTTAAAAATTACTTACTCTCATACTAGAAGCCTTATTTTGTGCATAATTATAACCAAGTATGTTCTTTGGTGCAAACCAAAAGAAGTTACCTGAAGAAGAGGTAACGTTCTCTGTGAGCATTTTTATTTTATTTCTTCCCCCAACCTATTAAATTATTCTTAAATAATAATTATAAAATAAACCCAGTATATTTCATATAATAATTTATTATTATGTTAATTTCATGAACTAAATAATTTATCTCTTCCATCAAATAGGTTACGAAATGATCATTTGTGTGTACGAAGGACTACCGCCTCACGAACCAATATAGTTTGTTTTTCCATTACCAACTCCCACAGTTGGGTATGATGATGAATATAAAGTATATATATGATATTTATAACATAATTATACCTATGGATTTATTATATAATATATAAATTTTTACATTCTAATTCGTAGGGGATACGATAATGTTGTTCATGTGTAAGACGAACAACCACCTCATGAAGCGATGTGATTTTTTTTCACTAACAAGTTATATGGAAGGTAATAAGGGTAAAAATAATAAATATATGTGATATAGATGAAATTATTATGATATTAAATAAATATTAATCATTATATAAGTATAATATATCATTTTATTTCTTACCTTTTCACTCACTGAGAAATGATAACGTCGTTCGTGAACGTGTGGACTACTGCCTCTACGAAGCGATGCAACTCTCTTATCATCACCAAAACACATGGATTATATATAAAAGTATATTTAAAGAAATAAAATGTTATATATGATATTACTATCATTATTTAAAGTTAAAATATCACTTACCTCCTTTCCATAATGACCATTTAAAAATAGAAACATTACTCATGCGTACGTACGACCTACCATATCCATGATTGTAACATACTTCATTTATCAAAAACATATTTCATGATTAGTTTTAAAATTATAATTTAAGTATAAATATGATAATATTTCATTATTATTATTCTATATATTTTTAAATAATTACCTCTTTGACCATAGTCAACCTACCAAAGTCATTTTTGACACATAAGCTGAATATGGTCAAAACATCCGACGTAAAATTAATTGATTAAGTAATTGTATATAACATGGTAATAGGTGAAATAAAAGTAATAATAAACTTGAAAAAGGTTATTAATCAAGTAAATAATCATCATAAGTTTATTATTTATAAAAATATACACCCTTGAAAAGTCATACTCATGGTAAGGGGTTTCATCTCAATTTCCTTTTATTGAGGAGTGTTCTTATATTTTGCAACTATATTATTTTAGGAGGTGTATATAAAACCCATTTGAAATGTTTTATATTTAATTTATCTATTATAATGATATTTAAATTTTATTTAATGTTAATATTTCATGGGTATTATGATTCAAATATTTCTAAAGTGATAAGGGACATTTTAAAAAAAAATACCCTTTTAAATGTTTTCCTTCAAAATCTCTTTCTCTTCCATGTCCATGTTTTTAAAATGTTTTTATGAAATTTTTATATGGTAATAAAATATTTATAAAATAATTTTTTTTTCACTTTTTACTTTATTTTCAATTTTTTTCAAAAGGAATCATTTTAGGTGTTTTATATGGAACGTTTTGACAAACGATAAAAGGAATGACCCATTCTTAACAAATATAGCAACAACGAATTTTATGCCGTCATGACCATTATTTGATTTCTGGATTCCTTTGAAACATTTCATGTTTCCTTAAATGAAAAACCCTTTTTAATTTTATTTGTGTATTTTTTTATTGAAAATGATTTTTTCTAAAGAAAAGGGTATTTTTATATTGAAAATTGGTTTTTAAAAGAAAAGGATATTTTGATATCCAAAAGTGATTTTATTACGAGTTTAAAATAGTTTTAAAATTTTTTATGATGTAAAAGTGAAAGTATAATTTTTTTATTCATGATATGGTTCTTGAGCATTATACATGAGATATGGGTGCATCCAGATAGCGTTGGGTGATCCCATTACATCTTATATGATGGGGCAGACTAGATAGCACTGGGTGAGCCTATTATAGCTTAAATGAAGGGTTTCCCAGATAGAAATCCAATAAATTGGGTAATGTTCCTTGTATTAACAGTCAATAAGGAGGTAGTTACCAAATGGTTTCTCCTATAGATTTAACTGGGATCCAGTTACTTCTAACATGGGTTTAAAATGGGTTATGAATGTGATGCTCTAAGTTATCAAGAAGGGTTTTAATTGTTTTATATGGATTTTAGAGGATTTATTTGAGAGAAATGTGTGTGTTCCTTTCATGTGAAAATGTTTTATTTCATTCTCTCAAATAAATTTTATATAAAGGTAAATATTTCACGGGTTGTCATGTTTTTACTGAACTAACGATTTCCTTTATTTTTATATCCCTTACCAAGATTTTTGTTCTAATACCAAGTTTTTAAATATTTTTCATAGGATGGGTAAGTGAAATAATGAAGTCAACTTAAAATTCATGAATAGTTTTCATGTAATTAAATATATTTTTTGTTTTAAAAAGTTTTATATTATGATAAAAATAGATACTAATTGAAAATTTCCACTTTATATTATATGTTTTTGTAATGTATGAGTTATGACCTAATTCTCTAAAAATATAAACATGAAAATATCCTCAAATTTAAAGAAAGTAAATTATTGACTAAAAATCAAGATTATGTAATGTTTAAGGTTGGGTCCTTATAGTTGGTATCCGAGGGCGGTTTAGTTAACTTTAGGGGTTAGGATAATGTCAATATCATTCCCTTGAAATATTTTTCCTTATGGTTAAGTTAAAATGAGATATTATTTAAATATTACCATGTTTCTTCGTCTAAAATACTTCTATAAATAATGTTTTTCCATAGAGGAAACATGGAAGTTGTAGTGGTAAGGCACCAAGAAGAAAATATCCTTCCAAATCAGCATCTCGAGATGGTTAGAATCAGAAACAAATATTTTTTGTAAAGATGTCTTAGTTGACACAAGCTATAAATGGTGAAGGTATATAATAACCTGGATTTCCCCAAGACCTTACTTTGTATAAATCCAGTGTTTAGGGTGTTCTGGGAGGCAACAATGGCTCATTTCAAGAGTTTTCCAAATTTCCAGTTTTCTGTCGGTGAGTCAGGGGTGTCAGAATCCATGAGTTATGGGTGTTAGCATCAGTGATTTAAGGGCATCAACATTATTGAGTCTAGGGTGTCAGCATTGGTGAGTCGAGTGCATCAGTGTCTGTAGGTCAGGGCATCAGTAGGTCAGGGTGTCAGTAGGTCAGGGGGCTAGTAGGTCGAGGTGTTGATAGGTCATTACGTTGGTAGGATGTGGTGTCGGTAGATCAGTGTCAGCGGATCATCATCGGTGGGTCGCGTTGGTAGCTCACCCATTGGGGGCTCAACATCGGTGACTCACCCATCGGTGGCTCATTTCCAGTTTTCCAGTTTTTCCTAGTTTTTCTAGTTTTTCCCCTGTTACATGTTTATCTCCATTAAATAGGTAACCTATCAACTCACAACAGTGCATTGGGCTATCTCCAACATTTTCTAGGAGAATTATTAAATACCCCGTATCTTGTAATGTTCCACCATCCTCGTAACTACCAAGCCATGTGGTTAAACCACGATCCGATTTTCAAGTACTTTGAAATTGTCTACTTGATTTTTAGGATATCACCCTTTCATAAACCAAGATCACTTATTTCTTTCTTCCTTTTCATTTTTCGTGGTACTCCTAGAGCCATCATCCCTAGACTAGTCGTGTACCTATGCCAAAACTCTCCTTCTCAGCTTTCTTGGAGTTCTTCCCTGCTGCTCGCACTACCCCTGTTCTTGGTGCAAGGAGGAACTTCGATCCTTTGATCATCCAAGTAGGGATTTATTTTTCTTCCCATTAATTGTGAATCATGTAGGGTGGGTATTATAATAAATCCTTATGAGGAACAACTGAGAACTTTCTTAAAAACAAGAATTAGATAATAATTGGATTTTATCTAAAGATAACACAAGTAAATAATATAATGGGAAGAGAGTGGTTTGATGTTTATCGCCTATTTTATTTGTTATTTTTGATTATGTTATGGTTGTCATGGATATATTTCTTCTGAAAATCATGGCTATTGGTGGCCTTTCTTTTCCCACTAGTGATGTTCTGTTTTGTTGAGATTCTTGAATAATGAATGTAACATTAAATCTTCTTAATCACGTATAATTGGTTAAATAAATGAATACCCTAGTATCAAGCCTATTTTTTGATCACTCTAGTTATAATCTAGTAGAATTAAAGAACCTCTGCTGATTAAATCTGAATGTATACACATCCTGTTGATATGTGTAGCTGATTGCTATGTTCTGTTGAGTTTTGGTAACCTTGTACAAGTTGTGTGGTTATCCTGTTGGGAGAATGGTTTTAAGTACAAGGTTGGATAGAGGAGTTGGTTTCATGAGAAGGGTGTGGTATGAGTGTGCAACGAGGTCATGGTTAATGGTAGTTACTATGGGATTTGCTTATGGGGTATTATAGGGAAGGTGTGATGTAATCTTAGTTTGAGATATTGATTTGATTGTGGAATGGATGATCTTGTAGGAATATAAACTACCTTTGTTGGGTTGTGGTCGTAGAACAATGTCCGGTAGTGGGACTGTAGTGTGGTTATGAACTTATATGTAGTGGGACTGCATCTGAGAACTGTTGGGTAGTGGGGCTGTGAAGCTAGGTTGAGAGAGGAGGATTTTGTGGTATAAATTTGAAGAATTATTGTGGTGTAGTGGGACTGCAGTTTGGTTTTTCTTGTTGTTTTGGTATAGATGTAGTTGGTAGTTTACCAGTAGTGCTAGGAATATCTTAAAGTGAACCCCTCAATTAATAAATGAAAATTGGTTAAATGAAAAATAGGTTTGGTTCTACTATGGAAGTGGTTGTTGTGTGGTTGTGCATATAGGGGTAGTGGTAAATGTGGTTCTGTATGAGTTGGTTGTTTGTTTGGAAACCAGTAGGTTGGGTAGAGTATTTTATTACCAATATATATATAAATTGTAGTTCCTTGTGATCTCTATATTCACCCAACCCTTGTTGAGAACTATGTTCGGAACACCTCCATTTCATGGGGGAGTGTGTCTTTCTCAACATTCCGGTGGGAGGATGGATGGATGGTTACTGACTTTCTTCCTTGAACCCTATTTCGAGTTCTTACCACTCAAGCATATCCAGGAAGGCTATAATGACTTGAGGCTTACCATAGTCCAATATTCTTCAGGCAATGGTTTTTTGTAGATGAGAGGAATAAGTGTTTGAAAGTGAGGTTTGTTTTCCCAAGTGTCTTCAGGATGAGTCCCAGGTGTCTTCAGGTGAGAGGTGTGTTCGTTGTGACCCAGGTGTCTGCGGGTGAGATTGTGTGTGGGTTGAGGCCCAGGTGTGTATGGGAGGGTTGTGACACTGGGACTGAGTATGGGAATAGTGGTAACCTTAAGAAGTTATCCATTGGGGATGGAAAGTTAACCAGTAGGAAGGTGGTGAGGGGTACCGAAATATCGATGTGCATATACTATTACTTTACTTGACTTTCATTATTTGGTGAGTGTGACTTGGTAAGACTGGAATAGTTAGTATTCTTTGGTAGGTTTTTTGAGGTTCTAGTGTTTTCTCACAAGGACATTAGTATGTTCCCTCACTTGTGCACATGTGGATTTAAACTTTTCTACTGGGTATACTTATGTACTCACCTTATGTATATAAAATTGTTTTTAGGTTTCTAGAAGGAATTTGAGGACTGTGTTGGACTTTACTAGCGTGGGAGTCGGGATTTTTTTAATGTTACTACTTAGTCTCTTTACTTTTGGTACTTTAATTTGGAGTTTTGTTGTACCTTGCATTAGATTTACTTTTGAACATTCATGTGGGAAAAGGTTGACTCTTACTTTTGATATTTGGATTTTCTTGGGATTTACCATCTTATCTCCCAATATTTTTCTATAAAAAGGGTATGGACTTCCATATTATGTGATATTATATACCCTTGGTGTTATTCACCACTCTGGGTCCTATCGAAGGTGGGACTTAGGGTTCATTATCTCTCCTTCAACTTGAAGAAGGAAGGGTCTGACAGCTTTTTGTTCCTTCCCACATCTTGGAGAAGGCGGGTCATGAAAAAAAGTATCAGAGGAGGTGGGTTTTGAGAGTTTAAGAGATAGGATGGAGTTCGGAGTTAGGCATAGTGAGGATTGCATGGGATTTTAGGGAAACAGTGTTAGAAAATCTTGGTGCGTGAGATAGTTTAGGGAAGACTAGCCAGGACATGTGATTTTAGGGCCCCTCGTGATCTGATGCAAGGACTCTAGGCCTACTAAATGACCAAGTGAGGCTACACCAATTTTAGGTTAGAGACCCTATGAAAGGTACATGTATCCTAATGACTTGTGTTCTTTTTTTTCTTGGCTGTTTTGGGAATTTAAAATAAATGAAGAGTTAAAATAGAAATTTAAAATAAAATTTCCACACCACTCTGGATTAGGAGTCCCTTATTTATTTTTTTAGTTATGGAACCCAGACATTGTCCCCATGTGGTATGAGTAGTTGAGGCCTGAAGGGTTGAAATAGATAATTATCAGAGGGAAAATAGAGAGGAGGAAGATGACCAGTGTCAGAAGATACTTTGTGGCTTCCAATAGTAGACTCTGGGAAAGTACGAGGGTAGCATCTTGGGAATGGAAACAAAGATTTGGCTCAAGGAGCTGGTGATCACTTTCAGCTTGATCTGGGATTTGACAGAGTACTGGGTTCCTCTAGAGGTGAGCCAAATAAGGGATCAGTGTGTCAGTGGTGGATTCTTTTCCTCAAGGAGAGGAAGGAAACTGAGGTTTCATGGGATGACTTTGAGAGGGAGTTCTGGGAGGAATTACTTTCTTCCACGATGAAGGCTGAGAAGAGAAAGAAGATACTCTCCCTCCAATAGGGGAGTATGTCCATGAGGGAAATGGGGATCAAGTTCAAGGATATCCTACGCTTCGCACATGATCTATTCCCAGATGAGGAGTCCCGAGCGAGATGCTTAGAGGAGGAACTTCAACCTTCTCTTCTGTATTTTGTTATCCCTTTCACTCTACTGACGTACCTAGAGGTTCAGAATAAGGCCTAAGTAGTGGAAATGATGCACTCGTTGGGAGGTTTTCTATGATAGGGGAGCCATCCAAGTTCGTTAAAAGAAAAATCTATCGATAGTAGGTCTCCAACGTCAGGGCCTTCTAGGTTTCGGCCAGTGGGGAGTAGGGCTCATCAGTTCCTAATCTGATCTCATAGTCCTCGCCATTTCCTTATGGTCCTGAGACCAAGGTGCTTTATCTGTGGAGGCTGTGGACATTTCCAGATCTATTGCCCTGTTTGAGCACCGTATAGTGGGAGTGGGCAAGCTCAGTGCCCACTTCCGTAGAAAAATTTGACGGTCAGGCCCTTCCAATAGTAGGGGCAGCGAGATCCCGCTCCACCAAGGGTAGACAGTGTTGGGGGAGACTGACCCTAGGGTGCTCCTCAGGGACATCGACCAGGGCATGGTCGGGGAGGTGGTTGACAACAGAGAGGTAAAAGAGCTGGGTGTGGGTAGTTGCACGCCGTAGAGGTATCCGTTCTAGTAGGGCCATAGGTTGTTCGAGGTATGATCAGTCTATTTAGTAATCTTGCACGTGGTTTGTTTGATTCAGGAACCACACACTCCTTTGTTTCACCTGGTCTATCCCATGCTCTCTAACTAGATGTAGAGATTCTTCCCATTCCCCTGGTGTTGAGTACACCAGTTGGAGGTCAGAATAGTCTGTTTGATGTTTGTTGAGGATGTAGACTGATGTTGGGGCCACATCAGTCTATTGTTAATCTTCTTCTACTAGAGATGCAACCATACGATGTCATCCTATGCGTCGACTAGTTATTTTCTTTGTACATTGTTATCAACTAATTCTGGAGAAGAGTTACTATCTAAGATATGGTCGGCCAGTGCATAGACTTTATTGGTGAGCAGAGTTTTTAGTAGGGAAACCAAAGTTTCGAGTATCTTCTTTATTTGTTAGCTGGGATGTCAGTGGAACCAGTAGATACAGAGATGGTGGAAGTTCCAGGGGGTTTTCAGTGAGTTCTTTGATGTCTTTCCTAATGAGTTTGTGACTCTACCCCCTCGATGTGATGTTGAGTTTGGGATAGACTTGCAACTTGGTTCCCATATGATTTTGATGTCTCCCTATCTAATGGCGCCTTATGAGTTGTGGGCATTGTAGATTTAGGTTGAAAACCTGATGAAGAAGGGTTTTATACTACCTAGTGTGTCCCCATGGGGTTCTCTAGTATTGTTCTCAAATAAAATGGATGGTGGCCTATGACTGTGCATAAACTACTGAAGGATGAATTAGGTGATAGTAAAGAACTGTTACCCCCTTCCAAGGTTCGATGACCTTTTCGATCAGTTGAAGGGAGCAGGTTAGTTCTCTAAGATCGACCATCAATTTTGATACCACCAGTTGAGGGTAAAGGAGGTTAACATCCCAAAGACTACTTTCAGGTGTAGGTATGGGCACTTCGAGTTCATGGTCATGCCCTTTAGTGTCACAAATTCACCATTCGTGTTCATGGGGCTCATGAAATTTGTTTTCCATGAGTACCTAGACCAGTTTGTCATCATGTTCATCGACAACATCCTGATCTACTCAAGGGAATAAGAGGAGCACATCAGGAATCTGAGGAATTTCTTGGAAGTCCTTCGACACCACCATCTCTACGGAAAGTTGTCCAAGTGAAAGTTCTGGACTTGAGAGGTTCACTTAGTTGGACACCTAATGTCTCATTAAGGGATAGAGGTGGAACCGTCAAAGGTTTTAGTAATTTTTTCTTGGGTAGCACCCAAGAATGTGGTGGATGTTCATAGTTTCCTAGGATTGGTAGGATATTACCGGAGGTTTGTACCAGACTTCTCTTGAGTTTCAGCTACTTTGACAGCTTTGACCAGAAAAGACCAGGGCTTCATGTGGAGTGAGCACTGCCAACCAACTTTTAGCTATCTGAAGGGGAAGGTGGTTAGTGCCCCAGTGCTTAGGTTTCCAAAGGAATGGGTGATGTTTGAGGTGTTTTGTGATGCTTCCGACCTAGGATTGGGATGAGTACTAATTCAGTAGTGAGGAGTAATCTCATACGGGTCTATGAAATTATGTCCTCATGAACTTAATTATTCCACCCACATTCTAGATCTTGTGGAAGTCATGTTCACACTGAAGTTGTGGCAAGATTCCTAGTGTGTCAGCTGGTGAAGGCCGAGCACTGTGTTCCCGACAATCTGTTTCAGCCCTTGGATGTTCCCAAGTGGAATTGGGATAAAATATATATGGATTTTGTCACAGGTTTACCTAGATCTTAGGGAAAATGCGATTCTCTTTGGGTAGTAGTGGACTGGTTGATGAATTTAGCTCACTTATTGGTGATCAAGGAGTCAAGCATAGTAGATGCCTTGGCAAGGAGGTATGTGGATGAGGTGGTGAGGATCCATGGGGTTCCAAGATCCATCATCTCTAATTTAGATGCATGGATTACCTCACGACTCTAGAGGGGATTACAGAATGCCTTTGGCACCCAATTACTACTTAGCACCTCTTTCCACCCTCAGACAGATGGGTAGACAAAGAGGACCATCCAGACATAGGAGGACATGCTGCAGGCCCGTGTCTTGGACTTATGAGGATTGTGGGAACAACACTTTCCCCTAGTAGAGTTTTCTTACAACAATATCTATCACTCTACCATTGTCATGAAACCATTTGAAGCCTTGTACAAAATACCTTGTCGCTCACTCGTTTGTTGGATAGAGGTTGGGGAAACTACCCTTCTTGGACCATAGGTAGTGAAGAGTACAATAGAGAAGGTTCATCTTGTGCGTGAGAGGATGAAGGTGGCTTAGGACTGAAAGAAGTCGTATGCCGATCATAGGAGGAGGAATTTGGAGTTCAAGGTTGGGGAACATGTGTTCTTAAAGGTATCCCCTCGGCATGGACAACAGAGGATTAGTAGGGGGAGCAAGCTTTATCCCAGGTTTATCATACCTTTCAAGGTGTTGGGAAGAGTTGGGGAGGTGGTGTATCAGCTAGAATTTCCAGCACGTTTGGAGAAGATCCATAATGTCTTTCATGTCTCTCAGCACCACTGGTATCTACACGATGACTCCCACATCCTTGACTGGGGAGAGTTGGATATCAGGGATGATGAAACATTTTTGGAGTGATCGATAAGAATTGAGGATCATGAGGAGATTGTGCTATGTGAATAGACCATTACTTTGGTTCGAGTGTTATGAAGGCATGGTGGCCTCGAGGAGAATACTTAGGAATGAGAGGCACAAATGCGTGCCCAGTACCTAGAGTTGTTCTGATTTTTTCTATTGTATTTCATTTGTTCCTTGCTTATGATATAATGTTTTACCTTGTTTAATATATGATAAGTTGTTTCCCTATTCTTTGATTTTGTGTGAAGAGTCTATACTATGGGGAGGGGAGAACCTGATCCCTAAGCAAGACACATTAATGTGGATGTGATTAAACCCATGTGGGTGAGTCAGTGCCACCCAAAGTGGATAGTATCTTGACTTGGAGGATGTAGCTACCTAATACATATGTCTGGACAATGTGACCTTAGTGTTTCATAGTTGTTCAATAGATAGATGATAAGGGGGTGTTCTGGTATGTCAAGGTTTTCACTCCAACTTTAGAATGACACAATGTGGTTTACTATTGAGAGGTATATTAAGGGATGATTATTCGAACCTCTTTTCTTCTGGGTTAATTTTGAAATTCTCAGGGATGAGAATAATTTGAGAGGTATTTGATGTAATAAACTGGATTTACCCATGCCCTTTATTTATAAAAATCCAGTGTTTATGGTGTTTTGGGAGGCAAAAGTGGCTCATTTCAATAGTTTTCCAAATTTACAGTTTTCTTGTCGATGATTTAGGGGCATCAACATTGGTGAGTCAGGGGAATTGACATCAATGAGTTAAGGGCATCAAAATCGGTGAGTTGAGAGTGTCGACATCAGTGAGTTGAGGGTGTTGGTGTCAGTTTGTAAGGGCATCGGTAGGTCAGGGCATTGGTAGGTCAGGGTGTCGGTAGGTCAAGTCGTCGGTAGGTTTTTGTGTCAGTAGGCCATGGCGTCAGTAGCTTAACATCGGTGGATCAACATCAGTGACTCACCCATCAATGGCTCATTTCCAGTTTTCCAGTTTTTCATGATTTTTGCAGTTTTTCCCCTGTTATGTGTTTATATTCATGAAATAGGTAACCTATCTACTCAAAATGGTGTATTAGGTTGTCTCCACCATTTATGAGGGTAATTATTAAATCCATTGTATCTCATAACATTCCACTAGCCTCGTAACCGCTAAGACGTATGGTCAAAACATGATCCAATTTTCAAGTACTTTGAAATCATATCCCTAATTTTTAGGATCTCACCCTTTCATAAACCAAGACATCTTCTTTCCTTATTCTTTTTCATTTCCCATGTTGCACCTAGATCCTTCATCCCTAGACGAGTCATGAACCCATGACCGAACTCTCCTACTCATCTTTATTGAAGTTCTTCCTTACTAATCACACTACCCCAGTTCTTGGCACAAGGAGGAACTTATATCCTTTGACCATCCATGTAGGGATTTATTTTTCTTCCCTTTAATTTTGAATCATGTGAGGCGGGCATGCTAACGAATCCTTGTGAGGAACGACTGAGAAATTTCTTAAAAACAAGAATTAGATAAGAATTTTATTTGATCAAAAGATAACAGGGGTAAATAATATAATGGGTAGAGAGTGGTTTGATGTTGATCTCTTATTTTATCTGTTATCTTTGATTCTGTTATGGTTGTTGTGGCTATATGAATTCTGAAAATCATGTCCATTGGTGGTCTTTGTTTGCGAAATAGTGATATTCTGTTTTTTTGCGATGATTGAACAATGACTAGAACATTAAATATGCTTAATCACGTATACTTGGTTAAATAAATGAATACCCCAGGATCAAGACTATTCTGTGATCACTCCGGTTATAATATAGTATAATTAAAGAACCCATGTTGATTAAATATTAATGTATACACGTCCTATTGATAGGTGTGGTTAAGTTTTGTGTTCTGTTGAGTTTTTGGAACCTTCACTACTAGAATTTTAGGCTATAGACATGGACCTATATCCATGGTTTTATAGCTCCGTGGCTATAGCTTCCTTATAGCCACGATTCGATTACTGCTTCGTGGCTGAAATTCATGATTCTTTTTTTTTGTTTCGATACCCGTCAGGATCCTCCCCCGATCCTCTCCCCATGGCGCCCTCCTCCCTCAATCCTCCCATCGTGGCTCCTTCCTCACTGGATCCTCCCACCATAGCCCCCTCCCCCGATCTGCGGACCTCTCACCAGGACACCCTCTTCCCCGATGACCTCTCTCACTGTGGCACACTCCTCCTCGACGACCTATCTCACTGCAGCAGACTCCTCCCCGACGAACTCTCTCACCACGATGCCCTCCTCCACGATGACCTCTCTCATCACGGTGCCCACCCAATGCGACCACTCCACCGATGTTGCTTCGAGAAAACCGCCCCACCTCCTCCTCCGGTGTGCCTCCGACGTGGCTACCCCACCTCCTGGGGATCATCCTCCTCCTTGGCCAACGAAAGGTATTTAGGGTTTTAACCCCTCAAATTTCACTCATGTGTATTTTATAAAAACAATTACTCCTTATTCTTCATCGTGAAGTCTCATATATCATTTGAATCATCAGGGTCAACTATACATCAAACTCTAACTCGACATTTCGCACAAATAAAAATTCTTCTTGAGATTCTCATCAATATAGTATAGTGTCCAATTCCTTCCTATTTTGCAACCATAATTCTTACCACGGTTTCCACTATGGAATGATCAACCTCTTCTTATTCCCATTTCACTATATTTTATTTTGTTCCATACTGTAATGTGGGATTCTGTTGACTTCAAATCCTCATTTGGTAGGTATTTCTATCATATCATCTTGAATCATGGAACATACCTCATGATTTTTTAATTTGAATTTGTGGAATAATCATCATTATATTTATTCATGTGATTGGATGAATCATATTCTCTATCCAATGACCCAAACACAACTTTTAGTGACACATACATAGTACCTTGATAAGGATTCATATGAATCATACACACATGTATACAGTGTATCATCCTTTTTTCATGGCACAAGTCTCTCTGTGAGTCTCCTACTTCTAGGCATCATTATAGAATTGATTGTGGTGTGGTGGATTCTTCCCATTTTCCACATGTATTTTATAATCACACCATGATCATCACTATGGAATGATCATCATTATTTCAATATTTTACATATACCCAAATATTCTTCTATATAGTGTTTCATTTTGATATCATGATATTAATACATCCTTCAAATCAATCTTTTCAATGAATTAAAATACTCACATAAAAAACACAGTCCATACTCTCATTTCATAATCACCATAATCTTGTATAAATAATTACTTGACTATTACAAAGTGGTATCAATGTGTGTATTGAAAGATTATCCTTAGACTTGAGGTTGAAGATGATAAAGACGACGTCATCTCATTTAAAATTGCCACTCATGTACACGTTTTAATAGGTTTATCGGTACCACACTAAGGTTTTACCTTATAAAAAAATGTCACTCCATTAGCTACTCGATAAATTCCAATATGGATTAGTACTCTCTCATGGACCTCTGTGCTGACCCACATATGTGAATGCTAAGTACCCCTCACCCACCTGTACCCTAATACTAGCACTTACCTATACAAGATCTCTACATATTCACATATTCTAGTCTTAGTTGGAATCCATCCTTTGAGCTTGTTTGTTTCCTCCTCTATTCCTCATTACTCGATTCAAATGATTGAATAAAGACCTATCCATTTTTTTAAACACATCAATTCCCATTTTCCAAATAGCAGTATGAGTAATATAGCACTGAGAATAAATTTAATAAACCCTTTAGTTTGAAATCTATCAACTTCTTTTAAGAATATTTTTATATAATCTTCTCTAATTATTATGATTATTAAAAAATGATATAAGAAACTATCTGTCACTTCAAACAACATTTCCATTAGTGAATGGATCTCAAGAACTCTAATGGTAAAAAATTCTTTACAATTTCACAAGAACCATCCAAAATTCATATTTTTATGAATTATTGACTATGAAGGATTCTCAAGAAACTCCACCTCAAGGGATGATATCCTCCTTCACTTCATCAGGATATATATTTTCTCCAAATGTAATTTAGAATACCATTTGATAAATCATACAAATATGGTTACATTTTTAGATATTGAATTATTATTCTAGCTTAATTTTCTTCATTTATTCTCTATTTGAGAACAATAATAACCTTTAATTACCTACATGGTTAGCATAAAAATAAAACACAAATGATAAAGGAATAAGGTGGAACCTATTTTAAATCCTTAGAGTGATAAAAAAGGCTAATAATTTCTTCTCAACTATGAAATTATTTATTTTATTACTTTAATTTTATGTAAATTATTCACACTGGATTTTCTATTTTTCATAAAATTATTGGGTAGAATAAATTCTCTTCTTATTTATTTGTATGAGATCTTATTTTTAAAATGTTCCATCAAATCACATACATCACTTACTGCATTCTTCATTGTTCTCACGATTTCATCTTGGGTTGGTGAAATTTTTAAGAAACTCTTTGAGTTTTGAATAGCCTACTTGAACCCCCCACACAATATTTCATGAGTTTTAGGATTGTTACCTTTTGATAATCCCTCATGAGAGTTTTTTTTTTCCATCTTTATATGGAATAGAATATTTTCCTTTAGCAATTTCTTTATATTGTTATTCTTTCATTTTTTTACATTTCCAAATCACCTGGTGATATAACTAAATAATCACTTCTTTGGATTATTCATATGGATTATTGAGATTGTTTTTTTTCACATCAGTTTCAATAAATGTAACACTTATCTTGAAATTTTTGGACATGAATTAAAGTTGATCTTTCTTTTATTTCTTTTCCATGGAAGAATCACCATTCTTTATTAGATTTTTTGATCTTTTATAATTATTTTATTTTGATACATACTTAGATAAACATGAATCACACATGCGACCACTAAAATTACACATAAAATAGAGATATTCAAATTTTTAAAACTTGTTTATAGTATATAGGTTATTCCCTTTCACCTCTAATTATTGCCTTATCTTAGGCTTAATTCCTCTCATTGATGGATTTCTATAAATTTCAGCAGGGGATTTATTATGCCAAAAATTTAATGCATTTTTCCGAAACCTATTATAATACCAGTAATGATGTTCAAAACTTGTTTTTATTTTATGAACTCTATACTGATGATATTTTTTTAGATCTTATAGTATACCAATTTTGGGAATTATTTTCAACTATTTGGGCTCAATAAAAGGAAAATCAATTCATACACTTACTTTTATAAACCTTGGATAAAGTGGTTGATCTCTTAATTTCTCTTCATCTAATTTTGTATATGTTTTTAGTTTATTCATACATTATGTACAAAAATAGATTTATTATAAATAAAATTTTTAGATGTGGTTAGTACCTTTATTTTTATAGCTATTGAATATTGATCATTAGATGATCTCAAGATGTTTTTGGAACAAGTCGTAGAGATTTTTTCCTAAGAGTCTCCCTATGAATAATGCGTGGAACAATAATTCTTCCAATGTCCAATAAAGTCTAAGGTTGAGTTACTTCTAGATTTTTATGTTTAACTTCAAGCTATAATAATTTCATATTGAATATGTTTCTCTCATCATTAATTGTTTTTATCTTGTCTTCATGGGGCTTCTTGATTTTATCAACTTCATCATAATGAATTTTGTTCTTTTCCTATAACAGAAGGTTAAAATATTTAATCTTATTTTCTTTGACCTATAGTTCATTATTCATGACAAAAACTAATTCTTTATATGTATGGTTCCATACTTACATCCATTTTAAGGATTTTTCTTTCTCTTTGATTTCATTCAGCAAATCCATATCAAATCTAGAGTAATTTCCTTAAAGCTTAAAACTCCTTTTTTGTGGCCTCAATTTGATTAGTAATATTTACACATTCAAGCTCATTTTTTTCTAAGGACTTCACCTTCACCTTAATCTCTGATTCCTTCTTAGGAAAATTGACTTATTCCTAAAATTATTTAAGGGGATAAAAATAAAATCAACAACATATTTGGGTAATCTTTTTTAGATTTACTCAAATTAAGCACATGAATCTAAATATTCCTTATTAAATATATATTTGAAAATATGTTCCTCACCACTTGTTATTGATTCATCAGAGGAACTATCATGATGAAAATTTACAATTACATAATCTTCATGGAACAAATTTGATTCAATAGAAGTATAATTTTTATCCGTATTCTTACCATTTTAATTCTCAGCAAATTATTTAATATTCATTCTTGGTTAGGTATCATCATTATATTAGCATGATGAAATTGGATTTTCTTCCTTTATTCCCAAGTTGTAAATATTCTTTATCATTATCATATCCTTATTACTTTTGTTCTTTTAGCATGAGATTTCTTTAACTTTAGCTACTTCCTCAGTTAGTCCTTCTTTCATCTCAACTTGAATCATGGAACATACCTCGTGATTTTGGAATTTGAATGCGCAACATAAGCATCATAATATTTATTCATATGAAGGGTTGAATAATATGCTTTATCCAATGAATCTAATGTTACTTTCAAGGAAACATATATAATACCTGGATAATAACTCGAATTCACACACATACATAATATTTTTCTTTTTCATGGAATAAGGCTCCATGTGAGTATCCTACTTCTGGGATGGGGGGAAGTGTTCATTGGGTAGGGATGTGGGAAGTGGGGGTGCAGGGTGTGTGTGGGGTGCATGTGGGTGTGTGGGTGGGTGGGGGGGGGGGGTATAGGTGGGGGAGTGGGGGTGCATGTGTGTGTGTGGGGTGGGGGGTGAAGGTGGTGGGGGGGAAGTGTGGTTGCAAGTGGGGGGGGGGGTGGAGAGTGGGGTGCATTTGCGGGGGGGGGGGGGGGTGAGTGGGGGGGGAGGTTGGGGGGAAGTGGGGGTTCAAATGAGTTGGGGTGAGGGGGGGAGTGGGGATACATTGGGGGGGGGCATGTAGGTGTGTGTGGGGGGGGGGTGTCTGGGGGGGGGGGGCTGTGGGGGTGCATGTTGGGGGGGTGAAGGTGTTGGGGGCAGTGGGGGTGCAAGTGGGGGGAGGGGAAGTGGGGTGAATTTGGGAGTGGGGGGAGTGGGGGTGCTGGTGGGGGGGGGGGAATTGGTGTGCATTTGGGGGTGGGGGGAGTGGGGGTGTAGGTGGGGGGGGGGGGCAGTGGGGGTGCAGGTGGGGGGGGGGGGGGTAGTGGGGGTGCATTTGGGGGAGGGAGTGGGGGTGCAGGTGTGGGGGGGGGGGCAGTGGGGGTGCAGGTGTGGGGGGGGGGGGCAGTGGGGGTGCAGGTGGGGGAGGGGGTCGGGAAGTTGGGGGGTGAAGGTTAAAATGAGTTGTGGTGAAGGGTGGGGTGGGGCTGTGGGAGCGCATTTGGGGGGGGGGAATGGGGGTGCAGGTGGGGGGGGGGGTATAGCCCCGATTTCACAACCTTTATCATCACAAGAAATATGCACCTATTTTATTACTTGTTTGTAGTTAACAATCATGTGCTCACAATATTATTTCAGGTATCAATAAACCTGATGTTCACTTTGTGATTCACCATTCCATGACAAATTCTATCGAAGGATATCATCAAGTTAGTTTTACATATTTATATTGATGTTTTGTTTTTAATTCTATATCCATAAGGCTGGAGTTCAAAATTGTTTGTTATATCTAATCTGAAATCTATAATTATCTTCACATTCTCCAGGAGTGTGGTCATGCTGGTAGAGATGGTCAAAATTCATCTTGTGTCCTGTTTTATAATTATAGTGATTATGTAAGTTAACCTATCCAATTTTGTATTTATGTTTAAAAATATTTTTGGGCTTTAATGCTTATGGTGCAGGGGAGGAGGGTTTTTCGAGGGGGGGGGGGACTGTCCCAGAGGGGGGGGGGGATTTTCCAGGTGGGGGGTGTCCGGGGGGGGTGTCCACATCAGAAGGATTAGTCATTGTGACCTTAGGAATTCCTACCCCAAACCACAAAAAATAATTAATTCCTAGATCATAGGATTAGTCACTGCGACCTCAGACAGTCTTCCCTGTATTTCAAAGGCCATCCATCACCAAATAGGGAGATGTTTCCAAAAATTATTTATCTGTTGACTTGTGAGAAATATTGTGGCACATGGAAACATTGTTTTCTTTTTCTAATTATGTTATATAATACAATTATTTCTTATTTATTAAAGATATCCTTGATGAAATCATTACATTGTCACCATTCCCTTATAGAATGTGTCACAATTACATCAATCTTCCAAATTTTCATCTATAACCAAGATTTCATGTGATCTTATTCTTTATTATCTTTTGATATATTTACCCAGACAAACTTACCAATTGATATAGTATATGTTTACTAGAATGATTATTATTTATCATGGTATATTCCCTACATAAATATTCCCACAAAAGTGTTTCTTATAGATTATATATTAATACTATTCTAATATTTCTTGGATTCAAGTATGAGAAAACATGACCAAGATGCATCATGATCAAATTTTGGTGTTATATTTAAAAATATAGATGTTCTAGAATCATCCCCAATCTAAAGTTTAGATCATGGAATCTACGGATCTATCCTATAGTGATAAAATCGATTATTTAACCACTGATTATTATTTGGTGGTTCATCATTATTAGATTTGAAATTCTCAATAGTGATAATGAAGTTACCATCATTGAAGCTACTATGTGATGACATGGGCCCAATTCTCTCAACTAGGAAAATTTTAAATGTTACATCTTCCTCTATATCTCTAGTTATCAAAAATATATTTGTTTCTTCTAAAAAAAATAAGTAATTTTATAATTCTGAAACTAAACCTCTAAACGTGTTTGAGTGAATTGATGTTCTTCAACATTTTCAATTTACTACTTTCATAAATAGTAGTAAAAGAAAACATAACAGAGACATGGTATTTTTATTAAATTTCATCTCTTAATTTATAAGACAACATAATTACTTTTCATTATAATCTATAAGTAAAATATTAACCACTTATTTTATATAGAAGATGATAAACAGTTGGATGTGATACTCTTAACCATATAATGATAATGACATCTCAATATTTTATTCAAGTATCCCACTTATGATATAAGAATCCTTCCAATTTTCATTAAGATGTGGTGTGCCATAGGTTAATGATGAATCCACTAGGAAAATTTCAAATGTTCTCATTTGTATGCATTATGTTTATCAGAGTATTTTATTGGTAACATAATGATATTATATGAATCACCATATAAAGATTAAATGTTTTTATTAATTAAATGTGTTCTCATTTGTATGCATTATGTTTATTAGGATTCTTCACTCCTTCCACTGATTTAGGTGCATAAACCAATGAATATTTCCATGATAATGATGGTGGTGGTGGTGGTGGTCTGAGAGGAGGTGATAATGATGTTGGTGTTTCTATAGGAGATGATGAGTGTTATGATGGTTTTGGTGATGCTGATATTGAGGTACATTTCAGATGTAAATTTTATTCTTGGTTTATACATTTAACTTTATCAAATAGTTCTTTTTATTATGATGATATTGATATTGAAATTTTATATTGTTTATATTTGAGATAGTTTGATTTATTATGATATATATTGTATTATGTTTGAGTTCATTTTTATTTGTAAGGTTGTGTTTTTTTTCTCATAGCTATAGGATGTGAGTACTGCTCTAAGGTGAAGCTATTATGGAAGCATTTGGTGATTAAGTATAGCTAGGTAGGAATCAATTTACATGTTTATTAACTATGGTTATAGGGTCTATTTTCCATGGTTTTGAAAGTGTTATTAGGAACCAATATCTATGGTTTAACCATGGGTGTAGTTAAAAATTACCATTTTTAAGATCATGGATTTATCAAATAATTTCCATGGGATTAACCGTGGTATTATACTCTAATTTTCAAGGTTAACCCATTTCCATACATATACTACTTACATAGTTCAAACCATTTCTATACATGGAATAATTCCATGGATTAAAACGCAGAAGTTGAAAACCCCTGCTGCAATAGCTTTAGCAGCCACAGTTAGGGAAATTGTAGATATGACCTATTTCTATGGATTTTTCGCCTACTAACATAGTTCTAAACCATAAATATAGGTTTTTTTTTCTAGTTATTATGGAAAAGGGATCATGAGATCATGTGGATGAGAATCCAACCCTAATTCTTTGAAAATGTAACTCACTACCTTAAAATATTAGACAGTATGAATGATGTCTCAACTTCTTGTGGAGGCAAAAACCAAATTTTTTAAAAATATGAGTAACAAAAAATTCTATGAAACCTACTAATGGATAAAGTGTGTAGTTAAGTATATCCGAGATGAATAGTTCCATAAACTAAGCACAAAAGTGTGAAGGGACAACTAAAAAATAGTAAGTAATTCTAGTAGAAAAATCTTAACATATTTCATCAATAAGGTAAAAGGGCTTTGTAGGCTAATGTCTTGTTGGAGTTTTGGTTGCATGATCATAGATTGTTTTCACAACATGTAAATTTATTAATGCTATATGAGACCAAGTTATATGGGATAAAATATTAAAGAGAGAACAAACTTGCTGTAAAAAAGAAATAGGTTTCACATAATAAGAATAAATTATCATTGAAGGATAAATTATAAATTCATGAAAAATTATGTGAAATTGGAAACATATATGGACACACATATGAGGAATTTTTTTATGTTCTAACCTTCCACTTAACTCAAGATTATGGAGTGAGGATTTGCTGAGGGGAGGGTGGGGGTGTCTAGGGAAAGGAAGGGGGGATGAGGGGGAGTGGTGGGGGGTAGGGGATGTGGGTGTGTAGGGGGGTGTATAAGGGGTAGGGTGGTGTGTTGGGGGCAGGGGGCAGGGTGGTGTGCTGGTGGCAGGGGGCATGGGGGTGTCCAGAGAAAGGGAGAGGGGCTAAGGGGGAGTGGTGGGGGGTGGTGTGAAGGGGGCAGGGGGTGTGGGTGTGCCGGGGGCAGAGGGTGTGGGTGTGTAGGGGGGTTTGCGGGGGGGGGGGGGGGGGTAGGGTGTGTGGGTGCCAAGTGCCAAGTGTGTCTTGGCTCCTTTGAGGCAGGGTTCCTATCCTAGCATTTTTAATTCAAGAATGTTTTAAATTGCATTTAGCTGCCTTCTTAATTATGCTTATATTAAATTGGAATTCTTGAATAAATGTTAGTTAAGATAATTGTTTCATGTTATTTAGCTTCCTTTATAATTCTGTAGGGGGTTCATGGGGTGGGAAGGGGGGGGGGGTGTAAAGTGGGGGTGTTCTGGGGGTAGGGGAGGGGAAAGGGGGGGGGGGGGGTGCAGGGGGGCATGGGGTGTGAAGGGGTGCATGGGGTGTGCATAGGGGGTAGTGTTAATCCCACCTATGAGACTATATTTTCATATGTTATTTGATCACATATTCAAACAAATTCATATTTTATATATTTGAATACTTTTAGGAAAGACTTAGCACAACATTTTCATATGACATTATAAGTCATATGATCATCAATGCTGTACAACATAACCACAATTTCCATATCATTTCTAGTGCTTTCCAGGACTTCACTCCCAATGAAATACCCTTCTTCTTGACACTGTAGCATTGAGTAGTTAATCATTAGGAAAAACCACCATCTCCAGGGGGTGTCTGTCCGGGGGGGGGGGGGGGGGGTTCAAGGAGGGGGTTCAAGGAGGGGGGTGGGGGGTTCTATCCAGGAGGGAGGGGTGTGTGTTATACAGGGGGGTCCAGGAGGGGGGTGTGTCTGTCCAGAGGGCCCAGGGGGGGGGGGGTGTCCAAAAGGGGGGGGTCTGTCCAGAAGGGGGGGGGGTATGTCCAGGGGGTGGGTGTAGTTTTTCTAGGGGTGGGAGGGTGCAAGGGGGCATTGGTGTGTAGGGGGGGTGTTCAAGGGGGATGTCCAAGGGGGTGAAAGGTTAACTTAATGAATTGAGTGAGTTAAATGGAACTAAACATGGTTAACTTGGAACATTAGAGGTAATTTATCATGTAGTGAATTATATTACAGTTATGCCTCCTTTATAAAGTTTAATTGGATGGAATGACACTAGATTTCAACCCAGGATCCACACAATTGAGCCAAACAGTTTGGTAAGTCTTCCACTATATTGGATTCATGAATAGGTATGAAGTGAGATGAATTTGAGATCTAATACATAATTCCCCATAAGGAATCATATTTTCAAATCATTCTTAGTAAACCTATGAAAAAATTTATAGTTATTTTCTCCAATTTCCACATAGATATCAGTTAGGTTTGCAACATGCAGGGGGTGTTCAAGGGGGCTGTCCGGGGGGGGGGGATGTCTGGGGGGGGGGGGGTCCAGGAGTGGGGGAGGGGGATTCGTAGGTGGGATACTATAACTTAAATTATTGATGTTTGTGAAAGGCGTTAGTATTTTTTTTGAAATTGATAAATTTTCAGGTTTTTTAGCCATTTTCTTTTAAATTGATATTTTTAAAAATTTGAACCCATCTCTCTCCCCAACCCTCCCTCCCCATCCTGTATGATATCCCCAATGCCTTCTTCTGTACCCCACCCCCTCCCACATTTCACCCCAAGAACCCTCCAGTACCTACACACTCCCCCATCCTATACCTCTCTAGTACCCACACACTCCCCCCATCTTGTACCGCTCCAGTAAGACACACTCCCCCAACCGCATCACCCCCCCAATCTGCCTTTCCTTCCCTCTGCTTGCATCCACCCTCTAATATTCCCTGTTCCTTCCTTGTTACACCTCTAGATTTTGTGAAATATATTTTTTCAAATTAGTTTATCTTTTTGATATTTTTCATTTCACGTGACACTAGAAATAGTTATATATATATATATATATTAAAACACTAAGTCAAACATTCCTTTCACATGAATAAAACTTGGATTGTGCTACATGAAACACTGACTTGTCTTGTGCTACACGCAACACCAACTTGGCATGCACTACACGCAACACCGACTTGGTGTACGTTACACACAATACCGAGTTTCTACGAAACATCCTTTCTTATTATAATTATTCAAACGAGTTAGTTATAACCTAGGCACTAAAAATTAGTAATACGAATAGTAATAACTAATATTAAAATATTTTTATAATTGTTTTATATAAATAAAACATATTGGTAATGAAAAATATATTTTTTTGTAAAGTCTTTATATGTTTTAGAATACTATTTCTCGAATGAACCGATTTTTATGTCCTTCTATAAAGAACAAAAAAATTAATTTTAAACACATATAGAAATTGAATTTTATAAAATAAATATTTTAATTTATAATTCCAAAATTATATTAGGGTGATTTTTTTGTATTTTTCTAAGAAACTTTATTTTTTTGATGAATAGTGAAAAATACTGCATTTTAGTTAATAACTGCCATTTCGTTTAAATAATTATTAATGTTAAATTATACTTTAAATTTGTTTTAAGGTCGAATTAGATAAATTATACATATATTAATAAAATTTATGTCATTATAATAAATTTAAATTTTAAATTTAATATAAAAACTTAACAAAATTCTGAATTTTTTTCTACTTTAAAAACATTTATTTTGTCCTATCTGCGGGATTACCATTAATCTTAATTTTTACGCTTATATGAATCAAATTTATAAACATGGAAACACACCACTGTAATAAATATAATATTTTGAGTCTAATTAGATCATGTTAATTTTGACCAAAAATATTAGTAAAAGTGATTAAAATTAATTATAGTGATTAAAGTCAAATTAAGCTTAATTAGGGATTAAACCTTAATATTAGGGGCCCAAATGACCTATCCACTTGTCCAACAGAAATTTTCTGAAAATATTTAGGTCATAAATTTCCCATTAATAATTTTTTTTGGTTTTTTATGATTTTTTTTATGTAATAACATGTGTACACCTAACTTGTTTTAAAAAATTCCAAGTGAGTTCTTTTCCTTCCCCATAAAAGGACACCAACTATCCCTCTTCTTCACACCTCTAAAACCTCTTAGGTTTAGAAAGGATCTAAACAATTAAATTATAAACATCCATCCCTTTTTATTATAATCCCATACTTGGGAAAAAAGTAATCCAAGGAATCCTTTTGGCACAAACTAAAAGGAGTTACTCGATTAAGAGGTGACCTATTCTCTTAAGATCCTTTATTTTATTTTCCTTATACACCCCAAAAATATATTTATTCCATAATTTTATAACAATAAAAGTATATTAAATTTACTATGATGTTGTTATGTTAAGTTTTATACCAACACTTATACACACATTCATCTAATGGGTAACAAACATACTATTTATGTGTATGACAAACTACTGCCTCACTAAATGATGATTGATCATTTTTTCCTTTACTGACCACACATTATGATGGGAACTCTATTTATATATTTCATATATTATATTTATTATGTATTTAATCCTTTTTATTCATTTTACAACACATATCTTTTTTACTTTACATTTGGTGTAAATATAATAATTTCGTTTGAGGGAGTGTGGACTACCGCTCCCTCAAAGTGATGTGATTTGTTCACACACTACATGGAATGTATTAAATATGGGTTTAGTGAACTTATATGATATATATAATATAATAATTCTACTATAATAATGATATATATATACAGACATACATATACATACATATATGTCATGTACTTTTTTTCTTTTAATACGACAATAAAAAACGGAAACAACATTTATGCACACGTACGACTTACCATCTCCATGAACGGTGTTTTTCATTTCATACTTATATATGATAAATATTATTATAATACAAATATAATGAATATAAATTAATTTTATATCATTTTTTACATTCTGTAAATCATGATATAAGTATAAGGACTAAATATATAACAAATTAAGACACAAGTGAAAAGCAAAGAGAATATTACCCGAAGCGTAACCTTAACATGAAATTACTAAAAAGAGGGTAATATAAAGATATAATAAATCCATATATGGTATAATATATAATAATAATATGGTTCAATAAAAGATGTATAATAAATTTATATTTATTATACAGGAGGTTTGAATGAGTACGACGAGAGTCAAGACACATGGTAAAGAGATTTCATCTCACTTTTTATTTCTGTGAGATACATGATTTATTCATCACACATTCATTTTGTGTGGTGTGTATACTGACAATGGATGAATCTTATAAATCTTATAATTATATTAATGGGTATTTACATACCCATTTTATGATTTTTATTTCATGGGGATTAAGTTTCAAAAGTTACAAAATCGGTAAAATAGTTTTGTCTCAATTTGCCTTCTTTGAGACTCATGTTTTGTTATGCACCTAAATTCTTCTTCAAGGTGTATATAATTACGTTTTAGATGTTATATCATGAATATATTTCTTTTAATGATACTTTTATCTTCATTTAATTTCCTTTTATTACATGTAGAGTATGATCCCAAGTTACCAAGTCGTAAGAGTTTATTGAAATAATCTAATCAATTTTCAAGATTATTAATGATTATGGTTCTTTTGATGAAATATTATGATCCATCTCTCAATAAAACTTATGATATTAATTCTCCTATATTTTTCAAGATATATCCATGTATTATTACCATTTACCACTCTTTGGTACTTAAGATAATTAAGAAAATATTTTTTATGAAAAATCTGACCGTATCTCTCTCTTCGGTCAGAAATCTATTTTATTTCAAAATCATGTTTTCAAAAATTTTTCCAAATGATATTTGAAGATAATTTTCAAGGAAAAAGGATTTTAAAAATGTTTTATGGTTTTAAAATATTTATTTATAAAATTTTAAAGTTATTTTCAATGAAATAATTTTCAAAATGTTTTCAATATTTCTTTATAATATTTCAAAATATTTTAAAAGAAAAAGGTTTTTTAAATGTTTTGAATATTATTTTATATGTTTTAAAGATTTTTTTTTTCAATTTTTTTTTTCAAGTTTCATTAATAAGTTTTCAAGTAAAAAGGGTTTTAAAAATGATTTAAATCATTATTTATAAGTTTTCAAAGTATTTTAAAAGGAAATGGTTTAAAAAAGGTTTTATGTTTTAAAAAAATAAATTTTTAAAGAATAAATGATATTTTTGTCAAGAAAAGTTTTTGAAAGATATTTCAAAATTATTTTCCATCTAAGATGACATCTGTTGATGTTACTCATGCATTTCTAGGAAATTATCTAAAGGTTCCATTTATATTATTTATCTTAATGGTTTATTATTTGATTTCATGATGTTTATGAAACCTTATTTCATGTTCATAATGTTATGCATGAACCTGATTACTTGTTCATAATGTTATGCATGGACCTGGTTGCATGTTGATAAGTTTATGTGTGAATTTGATTACATTTTCATAATTTTATGAGTGAACCTTATTATGCATTCACAATGTTATGCATGGACCTAGTTTCATGTCCATAATTTTATTCATGAACTTGATTATATGTTCACAATGTTATGTGTGAACCTGATTACATGTTCACAATGTTATGCATGGACCTGATTTCATGTACATAAGGTTATGTGTGAACCTGATTACATGTTCACAATGTTATGCATGGACCTGGTTGCATGTCCATAAGTTGATGCGGGAGTCTTATTTCATGTCATTAACTTAATGAGTGAACCTATTTCTATATATACATGTTCACAATGTTATAAAAAAATGTGCATGCCATAAATTTCTTGTCTTATTCCTATGTTATGATTTCATGACTTATGATCTTAATTATCTTATGATCCATGTCTTATGAACTGCCAATATTTATTATGATATCTAATATGTAGGGTATGATCTTAAAATGTTACGCTCAATTTCCATACCATTTTATTCATGTTATGCTTACACATTTTCTTTATTTACCTTTACTGGGCATTTGAGCTCTCCCATTTCTTATGTTTCTTTTCCCCAGGTTATGAAGAAATATTTTAGGTAGAAGTAATAAAGGTGGTGATCTTTATGGGAGATGTTGAAGATCTTTCAACATGATAGAAGATTTTGTTTTCATGTTTTCAAATACACTAAACTATTATGGTCCTTGGGCATGTATTTTTATAATATACTAAATATTAATCTAAAATGATATCATATCCATGTATGTTAATCTTGGGTTAATATAGATGGTATTAAAGGAAATGTTTAGTCAAGTTTTTGAAACTAGGATGATAAAAATTTAGTGATATGCCTAGGTATATTCCTAAGTATATGTCTAGGGATATATTTAAGGATAAGTATAAGGATGGGTTAACATTTAACAAAAATGTCCTGGAATTATGGTAAAGGATAAAATTAGTGGTTTACTAGAAATAAATCCCTTTATGGATACTAAAAGTGGATGTGAATATGAAACAGATGTACCTAGGGGTCACAAATTCGACAAGATGTTTCGGGCCTGGCTCAGGGTAATCTGGTACATGAAAATAGGCCTTGCTGCACACCTGATTTGACACTCTTGGGGGATATGCTTTGGGAATTCACAAACTCTTCACAAACCATCATGAAGGATTTAAATAGAAGTTGGCTATGAATAACCTAGGATAAACCTAAGGTTTCATAGATTAAGGAAGTTTTCATACTTTAGACATCCTATATGTGACTTTTCCTGATTATGTGGTTACTCATTATGATAACTATTTCTTACTCTATGATTTTGGTTTTAGTCAATGGATGGAACCCAAAGGAACCATGTTAATGGTGATTACAACAGACAATGAAATTAATGTCCTCCTAAATATTCTAATTCTATGGGGGATAGAATAAAAAACCTCGTTGCTATACTCTCATAGCTTTCTAAAGCTATGAATCATGCTAAGTTTCCAAATGAGAAAAGGAGGGAACACTATTCTATTAAGTCCTTCATGAGACATCGTCCACCTTATTTCAGTGGGTCATCTGATCCACATGTTACTAAACACTAGATCATTACCACTAAAAATATATTCTTTGTTCTCAAGTGTTTAGATCATGAGAAAGTCATTCTGGATATTTATTGGTTAGAAGGTGAAGCGGGATAATGGTGGACTCTAATAAAGAATATGAGGAAGCAATATAAACTTGAATCCATGGATTGGGATGAGTTCAAGAACTTATTCTTCAACAAGTAATTTCCTCGTGTTATTCATATGAAGATAGAAAAGGGGTTATTTGAGTTTAATAAAAAGGATGATGAATCTGTCAGTACCTATGTGGCTAATTTCACAAGACTTGCAAGGTATGATTCTGGTATTATCATCCAACTTGAAAGTAAATTTGATAGGTTATTCAATGGCTTAAATCCAAGTATCATAAGGGAACTGGACATAAGATAATTTATTATCTATGAAGAGATTGTGCATTGTTTAATAAAAGTTAAAATGGAGGATAGAGTTACATATCCGTCTCATGGTTTTAACAAGATGAGGAAGATGGAGATAAAAGGGGGATCTAAAAACCATGGAGATAAGAAAAATTTTCAAACTCCTACTTTCTAAAACTATGGGAAAAATCACTTAAGAGAGTTACTGAAAGGAACAAGAAGGCATTTTTAGTGTGGGAAGCCTGGACACCGAGAAAAAGAATATAGAAGTGACGAGAAGAGAAAATTCAATGAAATGAGTGGAGAGAAATCTCAACAGAATGAACCAACCACAATTTAGTGTTTCAAGTGCATAGAGTTTGGGAATTATGTTAATCATTTAGCCAATAAAAGGGCTAATATGGATGATAATACACAACAAACTCTGAGGAAAAAGGACAAAGGTAAGTCTCATTCAATCATAATGGGTGAAGTGAATAATGAAAATTAGGGGAAAACTTATCCTTTCTCCCCTTAGTTGGGAAGTTCGTGTTTGATTTTGTATGAATAACCCCTATGATAATCTTATGGTCCATACTCTAGTGAGGTTTAATGTGATTATATCCCTCCATATGGATTTTTGAATAATAAAATCACATTTAATGTTCCATTGGTGCAAATATGAACCTAAGTATCCAATAAAAATATTTTTGTTATAAGATAAGATCATATTTAAGGAAGAAAGGGTGAATTATATTTTGGAAGGCTTATAAGTTTAACCATTTATTGAAAGTTTAAGTCAAACATAAAATAAAGTTTTTGAGATTAATATATTATCTCACCACATGAGGACTCATGCATATTGGATAACCTATTTGTGTTAATGGTAACTGAAGACATATGTAATGACTTATCATGGATCTCATGATTTGTTTATACTTCAGGAATGAAAAAAAAGTTCTCACTAGTTTATTAGGGTAAGAGATGAAGTATAAATCTATCAATGCACAACCAATGGGAGATATTGTGCATATGAAAGGGAATAAAATCAAGTAAGTATAAATTATCATGAAAATTATTCAACTCTAGGGAGAGAATCATGAAACCAAAAAGGTTATCCTATTACCTTCATTTCTGATGAATCAAATGGCCCTTTAGATAATTGCAGATTTATGGATTTGTGATTGTTAACTTTATCCTAACCATATTTTCCATCACTCTCCATAAAAACTTGATGTATATATTTCTCTTCTATGTACATGTTTTCACTTCCCACCTATGTTATCTTATGTGGAAACCTACTTATACGTTACTTTGGGTAACCACTATATTTCCAACTTTCCTTTTTTAATGGAATTTTTAGTATTAATTTTTATGATGTGAGTTTCTATGAAATGAACTTTAAAGTATTAAAACTTTGATAACCGAGACAAATTTTGAGGGTGAAATTCATTTTTAAGGGGGGTGGAATGTAACACCCTGAGATTTTGTGAAATATATTTTTTTCAAATTAATTTATCTTTTTGATATTTTTCATTTCACGTGACACTGGAAATAGTTATATATATATATATATTAAAACACTAACTCAAACGTTCCTTTCACATGAAACCAACTTGGCTTTCACTACATGAAACACTAACTTAACTTGTGCTATAGGCAACACCGACTTGGCATGTGTTACATGAAACATCGATTTGGTATACATTACACGCGATGCTGAGTTTCTACAAAACATAATTTATTGTTATAATTATTTAAATGAGTTAGTTATAACCTAGCCATTAAAAATTAGTAAAATGAATATTATTAACTACTTTTCAAATTTTTTTATAATTTTTTTATAAAAATAAAACATACTTATAATGAAAAATATAATTTTTTGTAAAGTCTTTATATGTTTAAAAATAATATTTTCTCGAATGAATTTCTTTTCATGTCTTTCTATAAAGAACCAAAAAAAATTAATTTGAGACACATATAGAAATTTTATTAGATAAAATAAACTTCATTTTTGAATTTATAATGCCAAAATTAACTCAGGGTGAATTTTTAGGATTTTTCTGAGAAACTTCATTTTTTGATGAATAGTGAAAAAATACTACATTTTAGTTAATAATTTCCTTTTTGTTTAAATAATTATTATTGTTAAATTATAATTTAAATTTTTTTATGGTCAAATAATATCAATTATACATTTATTAACATAATTTAGGTAATTATATTCAATTTCACTTTGAAATTGAATATAAAAACTTAATAAACTTTTGAACATTTTTCTACTTTAAAACTTGTTATTTCATCCCATCTGCGGGATTAACATTAATCTTATATTTTCCAATTTTGTTAATTGAATTTAGAAAAATGGATATATAGTATTTTAATCAGTATAATATTTAGATTAAAATTATATCATGTTAATATTTGAGCAAAAATATTAATAAAAGTGATTAAAATTAATCAAAGCGATTAAGATCAAATTAAACTTAATTGGAGACTAAAACTTAATCTTAGAAGATAAAATAACCTATAAACTTGTACAAAACCCATTTTATGGTAGTATTTTATCCATTCAACTTACATTCCTATTTTTTTGGTTTTTTATTACTTTTTTTTGGTAAGAACCTTTGTACACCTAACTTGTTTTCAAAAATTCCAAGTGAGTCCTTTTCCTTCCCTATAAAAGGCCACCACCTCTCCCTCTTCTTCACACCTATAAACCTCTTATTTTCGTCTAAGATCTAATAATTTTACTTTTAAAAATCCCTAAATTCTTTCTAGAAGTCTCTCCTTGGGAATAAATCAATCCAATTAAGCCTTTTGGCACAAACTAAAAGGATTTACCCGATTAAGAGGTAACCTCTTCTCTCAAGATTCTTTATTTTATTTTTACTTATTCACACCCTTGAATCTATTTATTACCTGATTTTATAACAAAAACAATATATTAAATATACTAGGCTGTTTTTATGATAAGGTTTTTACCTTAACTTACACACACATCCATCTAATTGGTAACGAATATACTGTTTATGAGCATGATAAACTACCACCTCACTAAATGATGATTACTCATTTTTACATTAACGCTTCTCATAGTGGAAATTATGATGGAAAATATATTTATATATGTCATATATTATATTTATTATTTATTTAATCTTATGTATTTCTTTTAAAACATATATCTTTTTTACTTTCCATTTGGTGTAAATACGATAATTTCGTTTGAGGAAGTGTGGACTACCGCCCCCTCAAAAAAATGTGATTCGTTCACACACTACATGGAATGTATTAAGGACATGTTTAGTGAAATTATATTATTTATATGATATAACAATTATACTATAATAATGATATATATATACATGTATATACATATATCTCATGTACTTTTTTTCTTTTAATACGATAATAAAAAAATGGAAACAACGTTCATGCGTATGTACGAATTACCATCTCCATGAATAGTGTATTCAATTTCTTACTTATATATGCTATATATTATTATAATAAAAATATAATTAATATAAATGATATTTATATCATGGTTTACATTTTTTAAATAATGATATAAGTATAAGTACTAAAGATATAGCAAATTAAGACACAATCTAAAAATAAAGCGAATATTACCCGAAGCGTAACCTTGACATGAAATTTCTAACAAGTGGGTAATATAAAGTTATAATAAATACATATATGGTATTATATATAAGAATATAATTATAAAAAATATGTATAATAAATTTATATTTATTATATAGGAGGTTTTAATGAGTACGACGAGAGTCAAGACACAAGGTTAGGGGATTTCATCTCACTTTTTATTTTCATGAGATACCTGATTTATTCACCACCCATTCATTTTGTGTGGTGTGTATACTAAAAATTTATGAATTATGTGATTATTATAATTATATTAATTTATATTTATATACCCATTTTATGATATTTATTTCATGGGTATTAAGTTTCAAAAGTTACCAAATCAGTAAAATAGTTTTATTTCAATTTGCCTTCTTTGAGACTCATATTTTGGTATGCACCTAAATTATTCTTAGAGGTGCATATAATTCCATTTTACATGTTATATCATGAATATAATTATTTTCATGATAATTTAAGCTTCACTTATTTTCATTTTCTTAAATATATTGTATGATCCCAAGTTACCAAGTGGAAATAGTTTATTGAAATAATCTCATCGCTTTTCAAGATTATTAATGATTATGCTTCTTTTGGTGAAATATTATGATCCATATATCAAGAAAACTCATGAGATTAATTATACTATGTTATTAAATATATATCTATGTATCAGTACCATTTTCCCACTCTTTGGTACTTAAGATAACTAAGAAAATATTTTTTATGAAAAATCTGACTGTATCTCTCTCTTCGGTCGAAAATCTGTTTTATTTAAAAACCATGTTTTCAAAAATGTTTTCAAAAATGTTTCCAAATAATATTTGAATATAATTTTCAAGAAAAAAGGATTTTAAAAATGTTTTATGGTTTTAAAATCTTTATTTATTAGTTTTCAAAGTTATTTTAAATGAAATGGTTTTCAAAACATTTTCAATCTTTCTTTATAATTTTTCAAAGTGTTTTCAAAGAAAAATGTTTTTTAAATGTTTTTAAGATTATTTTATATGTTTTCAAGGAAAAACGTTTTCAAAAAATTGTCAAGTTTATTTCATAAGTTTTCAAGGAAAATGGTTTTCAAAATGATTTCAATCCTTCTTTCTAAGTTTTCAAAGTATTTTCAAAGGAAATGGTTTTCAAAAGGTTATATGTTAAAAAAATAAATTTTCAAAGAAGACAGGTTATTTTTGTCAAGAAATTTTTTTGAAAGATATTTCAAAATTATTTTCCATATAAGATAATATTTGTTGATGTTACTCATAACTTTATAGGAAATTATCTAAAGGTTAAATTCATATTATTTCTCTAAATGGTTTATGATTTGATGTCATGATGTTTATGAAACCTGATTTCATGTTCACAATGTTATGTGTGGACCTGATTTCATATTCATAGTGTTATGCATGGACTTGGTTTCATGTTAATAAGTTTATGTGGAAACCTGATAACATGTTTACAATTTTATGAGTGAACCTTATTACGTGTTCAAAATGTTATGCATTGACCTGATTGCATGTCCATAAGTTTATGTGTGAACCTAATTACATGTTCACAATGTTATGTGTGAAACTGATTACATGTTCACAATACTATGCATGGACATGGTTTCATGTCCATAAGGTTATGAGTGAACTTGATTACATGTTCACAATGTTATGAATGGACCTGGTTTAATGTCCATAAGTTGATGTGAGGTCCTGATTTCATGTCCTTAACTTAACAAGAGAAACTATTTCTACATATACATGTTCACAATGTTATAAACAAATGTGCATGCCATAAATTTCATGTATTATTCCTATGTTATGATTTCATGACTTATACTCTTAATTATCTTATTATTCATTTCTTATGAACTTCCAATATTTATTATGATTTCTAATATATAGGGTATGATCTTCAAATGTTATTATCAAGTTCCATTCCATTTTGTTCATGTTATTCTTAAGCATTTCCTTTATTTACCCTTACTGAGAATTTGAGATAACCCCTTTCTTATGTTTACTTTCCCCAAGTTATGATGAAAGGTTTTAGATAGAGTTACTAAATGTGGAGATCTTTATGGGAGATATTGAAGATATTTCACCAGGATAAAAGATTTTGTTTTCAAGTTTCCAAAGACACTAAACTATTATGGCCCTTGGGCATGTATTTTTTTAATGTACTGAATATTTATCTAAAATGATGTAATATCCATGTACGTTAAGCATGTGTCACTATATTCCATTCTTTGTGCATTGAACCCCAATCCATCAGCCTTCCCACCCGCATCGCCCCACTCCCCCTCAAATTGTTGTGCATCAACCCCTCAATCTGCTTTCCTTCGATCCGTATTAACCACCCTTATCCGCTTGCTGCATCACCCTTCCAATCACCTATGTATTCTATAGCCTACCTCTGACATAAAATAAGAAATCTAAACTCTCCACAGGAATGGATCAATCGACCTCATGCTTCCCATCGAAGGAAGCGACCAACCAATCTATTTGTAATTTTATTAAATAATTGTATTATCTTATATTTATATATGCATAGTTATATTTCAATGTTTAAGAAATTATTATTATATATATATTAATATATTTATGTTTATTTTTTATATTTTATTTTTACATTTTATATTTTATGTTCATATATACATATATATTTTTATATTATATTATATATTATATATATGTTTATATTTTACATATATGTTTGTATATTATATTATATATATATATGTTTATATATTATATTATATATACATATATATGTTTATATTTTATGTTTATTTATATGTTTATATATATATACACTTATATATAGGTTTATATTATATATATATGTGTGTGTGTGTGTGTGTTTAAATATATATATGTATATATTTTATACATATTAAATGTTTATATATATATGAGTGTATATATATATATATATATATAAAATATAGTCATGTTTTAAAACACTGGTAAAAATGTCACTAAAATTGTCACATTTTTTTTAAAATGTGACTAAATTTAAAATATTTAATTGTATTATGTTATATTTTTAGATATATAAATAGATTTAAGTATTTAAAAAATCAATATTATATATGTATATGTGTTTATATTTTACATTTTACATTTTATTTTTATATTATATATATGTGTGTGTTTATAATTTTCATATATGTTTATATTTTATACTATATATATATGTTTATATTTTATGTTTATTTATATGTTTATATTAGCCGATCGAGGTTGGTTTAGTGGTACTGTGTAAGACGACCACTTCCTGGTAATAGAACTGACTCAGGTTCGAGTCTTGTCACACTTAAAATTAACTAGGGGTGTGTGGCGTGTAGGTGGTGAGTTGGGTTTAGGAAAAGCATGATGTGGTGCCCACCTATACCTTGTTACCCAAATAACACACTTTGTAGTTGGGGTTTGGCTTAGTGGTAAGTACCTCGTAATACTATATTGAGGTTGGGGGTTCAAAACTCATTGGGTGTAGGTCACTATAGCAGTGGAGACACTGTAGCACCTGTGATAATGTAGTGTTGGTGGGCACTATATTAGGGACTGTAGCAGCGACAACACTATTGCAGCCTGGGTACTGTAACAACATTTTCACCGATGGGCCTTGAGGTAAAAATTAGAGCCTACGGGCCATATAATAGGATTTCATGCTCACTTGGCCTACAGACCATGTAATGGGATTCATTCCCATTGACTTTACTGGCCATGTACTGAATAAATAAGGCTTGATGGATGAGCTATCCCTTGGGGGGGGGCTATGACCTTCCTTTTCGGCCTGTGTGTGAGGTGTACGTGTGTTTAAATGTAATTGTACCCCCAAGCACTTAATATGTATATATATATATATTATATATTTATGTGTGTGTGTGTAAATATATATGTGTATGTGTGTATATATATAATTATAATTATAAATATAAATTTACACACACACACACACATATAATTTTCTTTGTTTTAAAACTCTGGTAAAAAATGTCATTAAAATAGACACATTTTCTTAAAAATATGACTAAATTTAAAATATATGTGTGTTTATATAAATATATATGTATATATGGGCCCCCTACAAGCAGCTGGGGTGGTAGAGGGGGATGGGGTCTGGGGCACCGGTCGTGGGGTCGAGTCCCCAGGCTGCTTTATTTGCTGGTTTGTTGTAGCATGTGTACTGCCGTTGGCAGTTGTGACCCACCTTTTATATATGTGTATATATATATATTTATATATATATCTATGTGTTTGTGTGTTTATATATATATAAATATATATATTTATATATTTATATATATGTTTATATATATGTGCCCATGTTTATATATATTAATATATATATATATATCTAAATATATATTTACATGCGCCATAAAATGGTAATAATAATAATAATATTTTGGTATGGGTTTTAATAAAGATTATTATATTATTTAAGGGTTGACATGTAATTAAACAATATTTTAACATAAATCCTAGTTCTATAAATGGATGGTTATATCTATTGTGTAAGGTGGTTTGTTAGGACCCGTCCCCCGGGGCCCGTATCGTGACTACCCCAAGCCTGCATTCCATAGGCCATGGGCTGGAAAATAGAACCAAAGGTGTAAATTCCTAAAATGGGAAGACATTGCATTTATAACAGTAAAAAAACACAACAGAGTACACAACTGGAAGCAAAACACTAAGTATAACTGTATACAAAAGAGAGATGGAAAGTAAAAGGGGCTGAAAATACAAGCCCAACAGGAAAGTACAAGTACAACTAAAAGCAAGTACATCTGAAGAAAAGTAAAGTAGCTACTAGGTCATCCTCCGGGGTTCCTACCTGAAGGGTAGGAATAGATGGCCTCCTCAGCACTCCCATCCGTTCGTCTCCTCCGTGTACCATCACACCGAGTGGTCCACCTTTGGGTACCGTCCAGTCCTACTACTCTCTACCTCAGTCAGTGCTGTCCGTCGTCTGCATCCAACACAACGAGGTGTGGGCATAGCCCGTGTAGGGGTGAGTATGACGATACTCAGTAGGGACCCCAAGACCCTCAAAGTCTCACTAAGTCCAACAAGGATAAACCACAAAGTAAAAAAATCAAAAGATAACCATTACTTAGGTATATGCCCATACATATACCTAAGTTATTTATTAACCCATCTCAATCATGTGGAAAATAAAAAAGTCACTGACTCAGCTCAAAACTAGGATTTTATTCTTGGGATGGTAACATGTAACACTCCCAGTCAAACTGTCAAAACCTCAGCTGCTGGTGTACTCTTCCTCTATAGAGTACTGTGGGCCTACCGCGTCACACCGAGGTGCTTCCCACTATCTTGGACTGCTGTGGTACTCCTCCTGTCGAGTACTGTGGGTCTGCTGCATCACACAGAGGCACTCCCCATTGTGGGTCTACCGCGTCACACAGAGGCGCTCCCTCATATCCTACTGAGATACTCCTCCTATCGAGTACCGTGGGTCTGCCACATCACACAGATGTGCTCCCCACTGTGGGTTGGCCACGTCACATAGAGGTTCTCCCCACTGGGCAAGTCGAAACACTTTGAGTTGAAAGGTCAGCAGTTGTCAGGTTTCAGCCAGCTACTAGGTCTCCATCCTCTGCTCGCTTGTCTCAGAGAGGATCAGATCCATGAGCTACTGGTCGGTAATCTAACTGTCACGAAGTCCCAAATAGAAGTATCTAAAAGGTCTGCCTCATCATAGGGGTCTCAACACAACAGATGACATGTCAATTAGACGCCCGGTCCGTGAGTTATTGGCATTTCTATTCCAGGGGCCTGCTTGGATATTAGGTTCAAACCAACCCGACCATACCCCAACTATTTCCAAACTTCAAGTGGGGTATTCCAAAAGAACCTTCCCACTCCAAGCTTTCCGTCTCCATAGACGGTTCATCGATCAGACACCCGTAGCCTATGTTATGGACGAAAAGGTGAAAACAGGCCATAGCGGGTCCAGGTCTGGTCCGACCCAGTCTGGCTGACCCGGCCCAACCCGGGTCCGGACTGGGGTCCGACCCAGTCCACGGGTCTGAACCGACCTGTGGGGGAAGCCCGAACCTAGGGAGCAGCCCAGCCCACAGGGTGGCCCGACCCGCGTAGGTCTGGCCCGCGCTGGGTCCCGCCCGGCGGCCCGCAGGGGGGTCCGCCTCAGCCGCCTCTAGGGGGAAAGCCGCGAAACCCCTGGCTCCCAAATGGTAGAGTCGTTCCGATGGAGTCCCAACCGACGCCAGGTGGTGCCGGTCTGGCTCACGCGGGACCCAGTGGGGTCCCGCTCCTCCCAGCTAGCCGAGCGGCCAGCCGCTCCGCACCACCGGTGGCTGACCCGATGCTAGACGCCCCTATTCCTCTATAGCGGCCCACCCTGGCCTTTGCACTCCTCCTTCGCGCGGCTTGACGGCACCACTCCCTTTCACCGCGGCCCCCCCTTCTCCTCCACACGGCGCGATGGCGCCACGCTCTTCCGCCGCGGCCCAGCTTGGCCGCAGCTCTTTCTTCCATGCGGCGCGACGGTTCCACGCCCTTCCGGCGTCCCGGTGGCCTTATGCCACCGGTTTCTCCACGGCCGATCTGATGCCGGCCGCCGTTGCTCTGCCACGGTCTTCAACAAACGAGGAAAAATGAAGGGGAAGGGTTGGGCCATGTTCGTGCTATCCGATCCCTCCACATTATGGTGTTATCAATTGGAAAAAACATTACCCATGAGTGAACAATGTAGAACGGAACAATTTTGAAATCAAATCATAAAACAACCCCTACCTCGTATTGTTGTTCGTTGATGATGTTGCGGAAAGCAAACGTCAATTCGTTGTTCATCGCGTTCATCACGCACTCCCAATTTCAAGATTGTGCGTCGAAAAGTGTCCGGGGTAGAAGACCGAGGAAGAAGCGTCACCGACATTCTTCGCATTCTTCATTGGGGGGATGGTTCTCCCTAGCTCTCCTCTTCCTCTGTTCCACCAAAATAATGTTGCCAACAAAATGAAATAACAGATTATCCATTATTTTAATGGTTTCCATGAATTCAAATGGGGAATTAATTAAAGAGGGGGCTCCACTTAATTAATTCTTGTGTGTAGGAACAAATTAATTAAGAGAGTTCAAGAGGTTTAATGGGTGGTAGCTCCATAAATGGGAAGTTCAAGGGTTTCATCCTCAGGTGGTGCCCACCTCATTAATTAACAAGAGGTGTTTAAACCTCATGTGGGCCCCACCACCATAACCTCTCATGGGAGGTTATGGTGTGGAGGACCCCACCCCTAACCTCCTCTTGGATGTTTTAACTACCAAATAAAAATAAGCTACACACTTATTTTTATTTAATTTTATTCTTAAAAACTCCAAAACTATAATTCTCGACCAACTTCCATTGAGATGAAAGTGTTCTTAAGAGAATACCGGTGCTACGATTTCAACGGTGCCCTCAGATTTCAATTCGGAGCACTGGTTCAAAAGTTATAAAATCATGCTCGTACGTTTACTGAACGTAGCTGAACAAAACTTCAGAAATTGATTCCGGGCACACCAGGCCTCAGAATCAAGCACCGTAAATATTTGCGGACTCGTAAAATCCCCATGCATTAAAAAAAATTCCCTGGAATTTCTGGGTCTTTACATTCTCCCCACATCAGTTCTTTATATCCCTGTAAGCTACAACCCGAACTATGGGAAAAATTGGGGGTACTGAGCACCCATCTGAGCCTCACGCTCCCATGTGCTCTCCTGTAGGTTCCCATGCTGCCAGCGAATGTGCACCAGAGGTATCAACCATCCACATAGGACCCGCTCCTGTCGATCCTCAATCTCCACTGGAACCTCCGTGAATGTAATTCCATTGTCGACGTCCAGCTCTCCATGGTCGATGATGTGGGAAGGGTCGTGCACGTATCTCCTCAGCTGGGATACATGGAAGACGTCTTGCAACCGGTGCAAATGAGGTGGAAGATCTAATCAGTAAGCCACCTCACCTACTTTGTTGAGGACCTGAAAAGGTTCGATGAATCACAGAGATAGCTTGCCACCTCGGCCAAATCTCCGTAGACCACATCGAGGTGAGACCCATAGGAAGACGTGGTCGCCATCCTCAAACTCCAGAGGTCTCCGCCTCCTGTCAGCATACAACTCCTGTCCGCTCTGTGTAGTCTTCATCCACTCCTAGATGATCTGCACCTTCTCTGTGGTAGCGTATACCATCTCTGGTCCCACTAGTGCTGACTCCCCTGGGTCTGTCCAGCATAGTGGCGATCTGCAAGGTCGACTATACAAGGCCTCAAAAGGTGCCATACCGATGGTGGAGTGATAGCTGTTGTTGTAGGAAAACTCTACCAATGCTAAGTGATCCTCCCAGCTAAGACCAAAGTCGAGGACACAAGCTCAGAGCATATCCTCAAGGGTTTGAGTGGTCCACTCAGTCTGACCATCTGTCTGAGGATGGAAGGCGGTGCTCAAGTGAAGTTGTGTCCCGAAAACCTCTTGCAACCCCTTTCATATCTGGGAAGTAAACCATGCATCACAGTTGGAGACAATAAAAGAAGGTACTACATGAAAACACACAATCTCTTGCACATAGAGGCGTCCTAAGCTCTCTACTGAACCCTACTCTCTGATCGGTAGGAAGTGGTCCGACTTGGTGAGTCGGTCAACGATCACCCATATCAAATGATGACTCCTGGATATACGTGGAAGACCCGTCATGAAGTCCATGGATATCCCATCCCACTTCCACTCTGAGACCTCTAAGGGATGAACCAAGCCTGCTGGTACCTGGTGCTCCTCCTTCACTTACTAACAAATGAGGTACCGAGAGACAAACTCCGCTACTGCCTTCTTCATACCTGGCCACCAGTGCTATCGTCGGAGGTCCTGGTACATCTTTGCCACTCCTGGATGTACCGCTAGAGGGGACGCATGAAACTCCCTCAACATTTCCTCCTGAAGTGACACTGGCACCATAGTACGTCCTCTGAAGTGAATGACGTGTTCCCCACCTTAAGAAAATCCATCAGGTACCTGCCCTGTGGAAATATGAGCATGTCATGTCTCGCAGTCAACATCCCCATGCTGTGCCTCCCTGACTCACTAAAGAAGTGGGGGAGTGACCATAAGAGACTGTAGAAAGGCTGCTCCATCTCTATCTACAAAAGATATCTATAAGGCATCCAGCTTCTCTGTTGCCTCTTCTAACAGCTGTATACCAGATCTCCTTCTGAGTGCATCTACTACAATGTTCCCATTTCTAGAAGTATAGACTGTCTCGAAGTCATAGTCCTGGAGAAACTCAAGCCATCGTTGCTGTCTCAGGTTCAGGTACTTCTGAGAGAGGATATACCTGAGACTCTTGTGATCAGAGTAGACTGTAAAATGCTCACCCATCAAATAGTGCCTCCACATCTTCAAGTCGAATACCACTGCTGCTAATTCCAAGTCATGGGGAGCATAGTTCTTCTCGTGATGTCTCAGCTGACGAGAACCATATGCGATCACCGCTCGCTCCTGCATCAGGACACACCCAATACCGGTCCCTGATGCGTCGTAGTAAACTATGTACCCTATTCCATCCTCTAGAAGTCTCAAGATGGGGGCACTAGTCAGCCTCTGCCTCATCTCCTGAAAGCTCTTCTGGCATCTCTCCGACCACACGAAGGGTTGCCCCTTCTTCGTCAAGGCTGATAGTGGTGATGCAACTCTAAAAAAGTCTGTAATGAATCTCTGGTAGTATCCAGCCAAGCCCAGGAAACTCCGTACCTCTGTCACACTCCTGGGTGGATCCCAATAAAGTACCCCCTCAATATTCACTGGATCTACTGCAACTCCTCCCTTCGAGATGACATGTCCCAAGAAGTGAACCTCTCGAATCCAAAACCGGCACTTCCAGAGCTTACCATAAATATGGTTCTCTCGGAGTGTGTCCAGTACTACCTACAAATGGTAGGCATTCTCCTCCTCAGTAGTCGAGTAGATCAGAATGTCGTTGATGAAGACCATGACAAAGCGATCGAGGTAAGGCTAGAAGATCATGTTCATCATACTCATGAACACTGCTGGAGCGTTGGTTACACCAAAGGGAATAACCGAGAACTCATAGGGGCCGTACCGACACCTGAAGGCCGTCTTCTGCACATCCTTGTCTTGAACTCTGAGCTGGAGATATCCTGATATGAGGTTTATCTTCGAGATCCACCGTGCTCCCTTGAGTTGATCAAATAGATCGTCAATCCTCAGGAGTGGGTACTTTGTCTTCATGGTCACCTGGTTTAGGCGACGGTAGTCGACATAAAGCCTAAAGCTCCCATATGCCTTCTTGGCGAATAGAATAGGGGCTGCCCAGGGAGAAACACTAGGACGGATGAATCCCTTCCCCTACAAGTCCTCCAGCTATACCCGCAGCTCATGAAGCTCAGCGAGAGACATCCGATATGTTGTAGTAGATATCGGTGCCATCCTCGGGTACTGGTCAATTTAGAAGTCCACCTCTCTGCGAGGAGATAGTCCTGGAACATCTTCAGGGAAAACATCCGCGTACTGGTCCACCACTACAGGATAAGTCAGACTCTCCACATCAACTGTTCTGAGGGTAAGGCAAGAAAACTGGTGAGTGATCGGCTGCACCCTCCTCTGAGTAAGTCCGTCCTATGCTGAAAAGGTTCCCTTTTTTCCGGTGAAGGTGAACCTGGTCCTATCCGTGTGGAAACACAACACTTTGCGCCTAATACAGTCAATATGAGCATGGACTGTAGATAACCAGTCCATACCCAAGATGATGTCGTAAGGCCTCGACACCACGACGAGGAGATCCCAGCCGAATCTCTCACCTCCTAGAGTAATCTCACACTGCCAGAACCAGTGCGTAATCATCGAGTCTGCTCCCGTAGGAGTCTTTAGCCGTAAGGATCGAGCCAACGACTCCGTCAGAATCTCCGTGCTCTGAACGAGGGTAGTGGAAATGAAATAATTACTAGCACCTACGTCTATAAGAGCTACAACTAAGGTGGAGTAGACAAATATCGTACCTTGAATCATCTCCGGAGCACCATGGTCGTATGCCTCAGCTGCCTGAAGATGAGCTCTCCCTTGTCCACCTGCTCCCTACGGTCAGGGTGGTCCTCCTAGTGGTGGTGGCAGTAACACCTCAAATCGCCGCCCACCGCCTGCTGCTCGACAATCTCCTCTGCCACGTCCGCCTACTCCCTGTGGACCACCTCGATTGAATCTATGACTCTGTCTGGGAGGTCCCTCAACTATCTGCTGATCATCAGCATGACGGTTCGGACAGTCATGAGCCATGTGACCCTGCCCACCACATGAGTAGCACTGTCTGCTCCTGGAATGTATGTCACTGACCCAGGTGCCCCAAACAACTGATCCGGAGTCATGTGGTCATCCACCCATGGGTCTAGTACTCTTGGACCTCTACGCAATCTATATATTTACAGTTATATAAGAATCTGCTGCGTGTCGACTAGTGGTGGGTCTCACTGCTGGAGATTGCTCAGTAAGGAAACTCTCCACTAAGAGGGCTCGCTCCAATACTCCTGCCAACGTCGGAATGCTGAGGGAGATCATCGAGGCTCTTATCTCTTGTCTGAGCCCCTAAGTGAAGGTACATGCCCTGATGAATGAGTCCCGTACCATATATGTGGAGTAGCGCGAGAGGTCGATGAACCTCGCTGAGTACTGTGCTATTGTCATGCTTCCCTGCTACAGATAAATTAGCTCCTGTATCCTCCCCACATGAAGGGTGGCTGGTACAAAATTCGCACGAAACTGGCTCTAGAAGTCTGACCAAAGAAGTGTCTCCTCATCAAGCACCTGGAGCATCAGGCTCCACCATCTTCCTGCTGCTACCTGAAGGAGACTCGCAGAAAGGATCACCATGAGGTCTCCTGGTGTCCCTACCAGCCTGAAGACTCTCACCACAACCTCCAGCGAATCCTCAGCCGCCTGTGGGTCCCTCTCTCCCCAAAACCTGGGTGGCATCTGGCACTGGAACTCATGAAACATGCTCAAGTGGCGTGCATTGTCTTCTTCTGGGGCTGGTGGCATCAGTGGCCCAACGAGAAGTGGTACCGCTGGTGCCTACACTGGTAAAGGGCCCTGCACCGTGGCCTCACCGCTCGGTGGGCTGTCAGAGTGTATGAATCTCGGGGCTTTACGGGGAGGCATCCTTAAAGAAATAGATGCGACACGGTCAAAATATTATACCTAGTGAGATGACCTGGTTGAGCTGACTTAAAGAAAAACTTCTGAAAACACACACGTAATCAGTGTTTTCGTGCACTGAGTCAGAAATCAGAAGTCAGGGTCCTTGTGTATGGATACGTCGGCCACCCGCACCAACACTGGACTCCATGAACTGAAAACCACACTTAGTACCCTTAACACTATTGCTTCACAGAAAATAAAGATTAGAGTTCTAAGTTCTACGGTAGAACCGACCACTTTGATACCAATTTTTCACGACCCGTCCCTGGGGCCCGTATCGTGACTACCCCAAGCCCACCTTCCGTAGGCCAGGGACTGGCAACTAGCACCAAAGGTGTAAATTCCTAAACTGGGAAGGCATTGCCTTTATAGCAGTAAATAAGCACAACAAAGTACACAACTGGAAGCAAAACACTAAGTATAACTGTATACAAAAGAAGTGCTGGAAAGTAAAAGGGGCCAGAAATACATGACCAATAGGAAAATACAAGTACAACTGAAAGAAAGTACATCTAAAGAAAATTAAAGCAGCTACTGGGTCATCCTATGGGGTTCCTACCTGAAGGGTAGGTACAGATGACCTCTTCAGCACTCCCATCCGTCCATCTCCTCCGTGTACCGTCACACCAAGTGGTCCACCTCCGGGTACCGTCCAGTCCTACTACTCTCTGCCTCAGTCAGCGATGTACATCGTCTGCATCCAACACAACGAGGTGCGGGAATAGCCTGTGCAAGGGTGAGTATGACGATACTCAGTAGGGACCCCGAGACCCTCAAGGTCACACTAAGTCCAACAAGGATACACCACAAAGTATAAAATCAATGGATAACCATTACTTAGGTATATGCCCATACATATACCTAAGTTATCTAGTAACCCATCTCAATCATGAGGAAAACACAAAAGTCATTGACTTAGCTCAAAACCAGGATTTTATTCTAAGGGTGGTAACATGTAACACTCCCAGTAAAACTGTCAAAACCTCGGCTGCTGGTGTACTCTTCATCTATAGAGTACTGTGGGACTGCTACGTCACACAGAGGCACTTCCCACTATCCTGGAATGTTGTGATACTCCTCCTGTCGAGTACCGTGGGTCTGCTGTGTCACACAGAGGTGCTCCCCACTGTGGGTCTTCTGTGTCACATAGAGGCCCTCCCCACTGTCAATCTCCCGCGTCACACAGAGGCGCTCCCTCGTAGCCTACTGAGATACTCCTCCTATCGAGTACCACGAGTCTCCCACGTCACACAGAGGTGCTCCCCACTGTGGGTCTTCCATTTCACACAGAGGAACTCTCCACTGGGCTAGTCAAAACACTCCAAGTCGAAAGGTCAGCAGTCGTTAGGTATCAGCCAGCTACTAGGTCTCCATATTCCGCACACTCGTCTCCAAGAGGATCTACTCCACGATCTACTGGTCGATGCTCCAAATATCACAAAGTCCCAAGTAGAATTATCGAAAAGGTCCGCCTCTTCATAGGGGTCTCAACACAACAGACGACTCATCAATCAGACACCCGATCCGTGAGTTATTGACATTTCCATTCCAGGGGCCCGGTTGGATTTTAGGTTCAAACCAACCCGACCATACCCCAACTATGTCCAAACCTCAAGTGGGGTATTCCAAAAGAACCGTCTCGCTCCATGATTTCTATATCCATAGATGGTTCGTCGATCGGATACTCGTAGCCCAAATAATGGGAGAAAAGGTGAAAACATGCCATAGCGGGTCTAGGTCCGGTGTGACCCAGTTGGACTGACCCGACCCAACCCGGGTCTAGAATGGGGTCCGAACCAGTCCGAAGTTCTGACCCTACCTGAGAGGATGGCCCGTCCCGACTCGAGGGGGCGGCCCGGCCCACGGGGTGGCCCGACCCGTGCTGGGTCCGGCCCGCACTGGGTCCGGCTCGACAGCCCGTGGCCCGACGTCCCAGCGGTCCGCAGGGGGTCCGCCTCAGCCGCATCCAGGGGGAAGCCACGTGCCCCCTGGATCCTGAATGACAGAGCTGTTCAGGTGGAGTCTCAACCAGCATCAGGTGGTGCCGGTCCAGCTCACGCGAGACCCAGCGGGGTCCCACTCCTCCCAGCTGGCCGAGTAACCAACCACTCCGCACCGCCACTGGCCGGCCCGACGCCGGCCGCCCCTGCTCCTCCGCCGCAACCCGACCTGGACACTAATCTCCTCCTCCATGTGGCGCGACGGCGCCACGACCTTCCTCCGCGGCCCGGCCTGGTTGCGACCCTTTTTTCCGCATGGCACGATGGTGCCACGCCCTTCCGAAGACCCGACAGCCTTGTGCCGCTGGTTTCTCTGCGGCCGGTCTGATGCCGGCCGCCGTTGCTCCACTTCGGTCATAAAAAAATGAGGAAAAACAAAGGGGAAGGGTCGGGCCATGTTCGTACGGTTCGAGCCCTCCATGTTATGGTGTTATCAATTGGCAAAAACATTACCCATGAGTGAACGACGTAGAACGGAAAAATTTTGAACTCAAATCATAAAACAACGCCTACCTCGTATTGTTGTTCGTTGACGATGTTGAAAAAAGCGAACATCAATTCGTCATTCACCGCGTTCGTCACAGACTCCCAATTTCAAGCTCGTGCATCAAAAAGTGTCCGGGGTAGAAGACCGAGGAAGAATCATCACTAGAATTCTTCACATTCTCTATTGGGAGGATGGTTCTCCCTAGCTCTCCTCTTCCTCTATTCCACCAAAAGAATGTTTCCAACAAAATGGAATAATATATTATCCATTATTTTAATGGTTGTCATGAATTCAAATGGAGAATTAATTAAAGAGGGGGCTCCACTTAATTAATTCTTGTGTGTAGGAACAAATTAATTAAGGGAGTTCAAGTGTTTTAATGGGTGGTAGCTCCATAAATGGGGAGTTCAAGGGTTTCATCCTCGGGTGGTCCCCACCTCATTAATTGACAATAAGTGTTTAAACCTCGGGTGGGCCCCACTACCATAACCTCTCATGGGAGGTTATGGTGTGGTGGCCCCTACACCTAAACTCCTCTTGGAGGTTTTAACCACCAAATAAAAATAAGCTACACACTTATTTTTATTTAATTTTATTCTTAAAAACTCCAAAACTAACTTTCATTCTCGACGAACTACCGTCGAGATGAAAGTATTCTTTAGCGAATACCAGTACTGCAAGTTCAACGGTGCCCTCAGATTTTAATTCCGAGCACTGGTTCAAAAGTTATAAAATCCTACTCGTATGTTTATTGAACGTACCCGAACAAAACTTTAGAAATTGATTCCTGGCACACCGGGCCTCAGAATCAAGCGCCACAAATTTTTGTGGACTCATAAAATTCCCATTCATTTAAAAAAAAATTCCACATAATTTATGGGTCTTTACATGGTTGAAAATTGAGAATAAATAATTGTTACACACAACATGCGTCTCTCTCTCTCTCAAACTTCTCCTCTCTTCCTCTCAAGAATGTGAAAAACTCTTTCAAGCCTGAAGGATCTTGGAGTGATCAAGATGAATAACAAAAGATAATTGATTCTCCATGCTAGCACTCGAAAATCAATCAGTGTTTCTCAGAGACCAAAGGAGCATGTTTGGATCACCACTAAATGGATTCTACACTTGAATCCTCCTAACATAATGAAGCTAATTCAATAAGGGTTTCCATACGATCAACTTCATCTTCGAAGAAGGACCCTTGATGAGGTAATTTATTCTTTCGATATAAATAAATTAATTATAATTTTAACATGAAAGATCCTCTATTTGGGTTTCTGAAAACTATAAATTAAAAGAAATTTTAATTTAACGCCCACCAAAGGGGCTTCCATTGTGCAAGAAACCAACAACTTCCTACCTCAAAGTTATCGATGTCAATGTCAAAGATAAACCACCCCGTGTGGTTTGAAAGTTGGAGTAGAAACCTATACAAGCAAGAGAACCTACTTCAAGGCCTTATTATCATATTTTTTGATAATTCACTGTTCTAGGTTCATCAAGTATCCCTAGAATTAAAACTAACTATTTTATTTCCAAAATAAATAAAACATCATATGCGATAATAGTTTCTCTCTCCTGGATAATTTCTGAATTATAAAAAATAATAATAATTATTATTCTTGATAATTATTGATTATTTCATAGGGAATAATTAAAATTCCTCATGTGATAATAAATTCTCTCTCCAGAATAGTCTGAGGTATATAAGAATAATTCTTATCACTATTTTCTATCATTATGGTTTATTATCATTTTAAGAGATTTTCATAATTTTTACAGAAATATTTAGATGAATAGTTTTACAACTGATTATGGAAGATTTAAATCAATTATTACCTAGGTTTTTATCCTTTGAAAACACAACACCCAGAATAGAGGAGAGAGAGGAGTGGTTTTTCCTCACTAGGAACCCAGATGAAGAACTCAATTTAGCTATAGAAGACTTCACAGATCTCATATAAAGGAGATTCTAGACTGCCCAAGCTTGAAGGAACAACACAAACAAATATAGGAAATGGATCAAGTATTCTTTTAGGAACAAAAAATACATATAGGTTCACAATATTAAAACCAAAAATTAAATATCACTATTTAATTTGTTTTTAGGAGATTCTTAATTATGGAAAGTTTAATTTTATCCATAAATCTAAGTTGAAAATTTAAATGAGTACAAAGATTTAATTACCTTATTTTTAGCATTTAAATGAATCAAATACACATTACAGGGTCGTGTTGTGTAAGAAGAAGACATAAAATCAAGAAAAATAGGGTAAAATGTTGCCCTTATGTATGGAGTATGCATTGCGTAAGGGTAATTTGGTTTTACCCTTATGCAGTGGGTTACCTTTACATGGGCTTTGAAAAATCTTGGGTACCATTAAAAAACCTTATGAAAAACCCTCTTACCTTTACAAAACTCTAAAATTACCCTTATGAAACACCCATATGGGAGCCATTGCCCTTACGTAATCCTTGAGTTATCCTTACGCAAAACCCTTACATGAGGAATTGCCCTTATGCAGTGTGCCAGTACCCTTACTTAAGCACCTTACCCTTATGAATCACCAAGATTACCCTTATGCAGTGCATGAATACCCCTATACAGTGTCACCCTAACCCTTACACAACACTTGATCCATGGGTTACCCTTACACAGTGGCTTGTTTACCCTTACGTAACCCTTATAAAAAGGGTGTTACCCTTATGCAGGTTATATTATAGCCTTATATAGTGCATGGATAACTCCCTTAACTTTATGTAACCAAGTAAAAACCCTTTTTACCTTTATGAAAGGCATTTTAACACACCTTTACCTTTACATAACACTGTAAAACTTAAGGGTAATTTTTATTGAAAAATCTAGATTTCCAAATAAAAACACTAATAAAAAACAAACAAAAGAGGGTTTAAGAATCAAATAAAATTGATAATATTACAATTATCCCCCTATAACAACTTATCATCCATGAGAAGTGTCTCTAGAGGTATTTCTCAAACAAATTAGGTCACAAAGATCAAAACATCAGAATCCTGCTCCCACGTCTCCTCCTGAAATTTTCCATACTACCATTAAATTGGGACAAGTGGTGTTATCTTCCCTCAAAGTAATTTCCCACCCCGGTCACTAATCATCACCAAACACTCCTTGTAAGATGTGTCTAGATTTAACTCATCATCCTTACAGTCGATGAAATATGTAAGATCGAACATGTATCTCTGGAGTGGTGAAACATAAAACTCATCGTGTATACCTCAACAACAAGAAGGAAGATCCAAATGATATATCACTTTCCCAACCCGCTCAGTGATATAGAAGAATCCGAAAAAATGGTGCTAGCTTACCTTGCTTCCTCATATATCGATGACCTAACCGACATGTCACTCTCAGAAAAACCCAATCACCCACAATGAAATCCAAAGGTCTCCTCCTATAGTTGATATAAAATATCTTACTACTCTATGTGGTGGTAAACCTTTTTGAATTTGCTAGACTCTCTTGGATGTCTTCTGAACCAAAATAGGCCCCATAATCGCTTACTTAGTTTCCACATTCCAACTACACAATGAATGAAATGGCCTCTCATAAAGATCCTCATAAGGTGCCATCTGAATAAAAGCCTACTAACCGTTGTTGTATGAAAACCCAACCAAGGATATATGATCATACCATGCTCCAATTAATTCTAAAACACAAGATAAAAGTATATCCTCTAGTATGTGTATCATCCTCTTAGACTTCCCATCTGTTTGAGGATGGTACACTATGCTCAATATCAGTTGAGTCCCTAGGGATTTCTATAAGCCATTACAAAACCACAATGTAAAACATGCATCTTTTTCAGATAAAATTCTCAAGAGAACTCCATGTAATCACACAATATCACATAAATAGAGATTTCCCAGCTCATCTACTGAGTGAGCCTATTTGATAGATAAGAATTGGGAAACCTTTATCAGCTGATCGAAAATCATTTAGACAACATCATGACTCCTTGAGGTCCCGGGTAACCCCATAAAAAATTCTATTGCGATTTCCTCTAATTTACACATGGTCACTGGAAGTGGCTGGAGCAACCCACCAATATTTTGATGCTTTTCCTTCACCCTCTGGTAGGTAAGGCATCAGGAAACAAGCCCAATGATGTCCCTCTTTATCATTGGTTGCCAAAACTATCACCTGAAGTCATGGTATATCTTGGTCTCACTTGGATGTAATTCACTTATAAAGGTATGGAAGTCTGTCATTATCTCCTCCATGATAGATTCACATACTACTAATCTCCCAGGTAAAAGGATCACATCGTCATCGCCCAACGAACACCTGGGTATTAGATCACCTCTATCTAGTTGTTTCTATATCACAACACACTTTAGATCAGTCTCATATCCAAACTTTACTCAATATTCCAGAGAATATGTGACCATTAGTGTATAAAAAGTCACCAGTCCCTGATCCTCGGAAGCATCCATCCTCTAGTCATCCAACAAGCTCATCAAGCACTACTGCTCCTCCAAATTCCGCTCAATAAGCTCCTTCTCCACCTACGTCTTATAACTAAGATAATTTACTATGAAATTACCTATCCCAAGTGCATACATCATCTCAAAGTCATACATCTACAGACACTCTTCCCAACACCTTTGTCTCATATTTGGGTCCCTATATGTGAAGATATAGTGAAGGCTCTTATGGTAATTATAGAGAAAAAACCTCTCACTAAAGAGATAATGTAAAGACCCCAACCATGGTAGCCCAAAGATGATGGTTACTTTATGAAATTGGATCTAGATAAAACTGATTTCATCCCAATGGATTGAATAATTTAATAGTCTTGGAAAACTATACACACACTTAAATATGAAATTACATTTGAAAACATAAAATACACCATAGTATTTTCTTTGAGAACAATATTATTTTATCTATAATATCCCTATATATAAATCATAATACACTTCCTGGCATCTCATTGAAAGGAAGAATAAGAAATGGGTGATCTCAGATGCTCAATAAGGGTATGCATACAATGGAAGCTAACAAGGAATGAATAATATGACATAAATAAATGATAATCAAATAATTCCATATAAATAATCACATTAGCTTGAAACTTATCCATGGATATTATAACTATTAAAATAATCACATGTATATCAATAACTAATTTTATAATTATGGAATACATAATGCCCAACATCTTAAATATACCATCAAGGCCCTAGGCTAAGACATCTACATAAATGAGAATGGCCTTAACTAAATACCCAACCTATTTTTGTCTCATGAGACCCAACGATGCATTGGGGGGGTATGTAATTCTGGGTCCTAACCATAACATAATTAGTCTAATGCATTCATCATATGAATAAACAATACAACTTAAATAACATGCCTTAAAAATCAATAATTATCCTTATTGGAACATGAGCCTTAGCCCAATTGGTAAAGACTCCGTAAGTGCATCCAAATGACCAGGGATCAAATCCAAGTAGAGGCTGAATTTTTGGGTACTGTAGCAGTACTGTAGCGGGAACTGTGTAGTACTGTAGCAGCAACTGTAGCAGGAACTGTTTGGCACTGTAGCATCTGGGAATATGCCCCCGTTTGGGCCTTCGGGACACCTATTTGGCCCCTGAGTCCTGTAAGGCATTCGGGCCACCCAGGCCTTCGGGTCAGTAAGGCCTTTGGGCCACCTCAAGGCCTTCGGGCCACCTTAGTGCAGATGCAAACCAGACAACCTACAAGGAACAAGCTCTACAAGGAGGATGAGCAAGGAGCTTTCACCATAGAAGAAGCTAAACAGATTGCAAGAATGAGAGGGTATGGAACCTGCCATCGGGACAAGCTTGTGCATGCACGTGAATACCTATCCGAATAACCATGCGAAGGTGGAGAGCTGATTTCACGATGAAGATGCTAGGGAAGAGCAGTTCCAAGTAGTTAGTCTGGGTTGTATATGATGTTTGAAGCCTATGGGCAATGAATTCCTCTAAGGCCTATGAGCCATGTAATACCTATGCCTATGGGCCTTGTAAGGGTTCCAACTCACCCCTTGAAAGGTGGATTATCAAAAATCAATAAAAAATGAAGGCCTTCGGGCCATTGGAGGAGGAGGAGGAGGAGGAAATAATTATCCTTATTGAAAGAACTAACATACAAAATGTCAATACTTTCCCCAATCAAAATGATCATAAACCATCTAGAGAAATATGATGTATGGTATTATTAGATTATATATTTATCATAATATTAAATAAATTATGTTTATATAAATGAAAATACTTTAAAAAGATCACTAGAAAATTTCTTTAGGAAACTCCCCTTTTCACTTTGAAATCACTTATTTAAAATATAAAATTTTTATAAAATATTAAGGAAAAAACTTTATTTTAAATAAAACTTTGAAACTTGTGAATTAAGCTTAAAATCATTGGGAGTTTATAATGGTGGTAAATTCTATTCATTCTATGTACATTAAAACAATAATTTTTTTTTTCACATTTTCAGTAAAAAGTCAAAAGAAACTCATTTGGAAAATGAAAAGAATATTCTTTTTAAAACTTTTTATAAAAAGTAAAACATGGGTAATTTTTTTAATAAATAATTTTATAAAATTAAAAAAAATAGTTTAAAACATTTTAAGGAAAATATGGACATGAAATAAAAATATTCTTGATCGAGTAGAAAAACAAAGTTGGTCTTCCTTTAAAAACATTATTTTAGTATCTTGAGCAGTTAAAGAGAGTAAGATGAAATAAACACTTATTATTAACAAAAATAAATATATGAGAATAAAATATATTGTTTTTAATATAGAAATATCAAATAATTTCTCCAATTTATACTTAAACATAAACAATCTCGAATAATGATGAGATTGTGAAATAAACACTGACCTCAAATCCGACTTTCTTCATATGTTTTAAAACCTACTATATAATAAATATAGATTTATTATAAATATATTAAAGAAACATAATAATATATATAATTACATATATTATTTATTTATAACATTTTATCATCCATTTATTAATAATTATTTATTAAAATCATTATTCTCGGTGATGACTACTTCGTTTTTCATGTATGTTTTGTTTCAGTTGTTTTGGTCCTTGTAATTTGATAACGGTAAAATAATCTCCAAAATGTTAATAATGATATAAATATAATATATATTCATTATATATATATATTTATAATCATCCATAAAAGATATATATAGATAAATGAATTACACCATTTATAGAGACAGTAAGTCATACTTACGCATGGATAATGTTTTCACTTTTTGAAAGAGGGAAAAAAATAAAGGTAAATAATAATTCAAATTTATCTAATAATAATTATATAACATATATCATATATATTTATTAAATATATCCTTATTATCATTCATTTAAATCTGGAATGAAAAACAAATCACATCTCTTCGTGGAGGTGGTAGTCCACACATACCCACAAGCGACATTATTATTTTTCATTTGATGGAAAATCGGGTGGATAAATGTAGTTTCATAATCATAATAAAATTTAAGAATGTTGATTATAATGAAATAATTATTTTATGATAAATTATATAGATTAAGATGAGGCAAAAGAAGAAGTAAAACGATAGTAATCGTTTAAGGTGATTGCCTCTTCTTTAAAATAACTCTTTTAAATATCCTCTTAAGGACCCTAGAGTTGATATTTTGGGAAGAATTGTACCTATAGAATTTGTATAATGATTTTTGGGAGGTATTTTTGTTGGTTTTTTTCTAGATATATGGCTCAAAATTGTGTAAAGAAAAGATAAAAGGGGCGCCCATTTATAAGGAAGGGAAAAGACACACTTGGAATTACTAAAAATATTAAAATATAACTAAGTCATTCTAAATAAAAATGTTTAAAAATGAAAATATATTAGAATAAAAAGAATATAAGGTCTATATATCATTATCTAATGAAATTTATATAGGTCTTGGTGTCATTTTAAACCTTATCTTTTGGTTTAACCCATTGGTTGACCAATTTTAATCTTAATTGCGACAATGTCTTTTTAATATTAAAGGGTTATAATTTTACATATAAGTAAAAAATTGGCTCATAAATAACCAAATTATGACATTATAGACCATTTATAATCTTATTTTCCTATTTAATTTTTTTTATGATTTTTAAATAATTTAATAAAATATTTTTATCATAAAATACTAATAATACGATTTTAAGAACAATTCACATAATTTGAATTTAAAAGCAACATGAAAATAATGTAATTTGAATAAAAATCTTTAAAACATTTATAATATGTTATTTTTATCTATAAAATTCATGGATCACAATAATTCACCAAAATTTTATTACTTTTAATTTTTTTTAAATCATTTATTTTATTTTTCTATTAATTTAATTAATACTATATCGGTGTTGTGTAAGAATTTAATATAATTATTTAATCACTAAAAATTAGAAATAAATTACCATAATAAAAAATTTAATTTATATTTCAAATAAATATTTATAACTGAACTTATCCTCTTTTTATAATCATGAAAAAAATTAGAGATATTAAATTCAAGAGAATGACATCTTGTATTGATTCTTTCCTTAAATTAATATAATGGTCATAATCAAATAAAAATGGAACCAAGTGGATATATATTCGATAATTTAATATAAATTGAAAAAATAAAACCATATAATAGGATAAATTCAAGTTTTGGGTTGATTTTGATACTTTATCTCATGGTTTTAACCATATTTTACCCATTTTACCCTTACCAAGGTGACAAATGTTTATCAAGATTTCTATCCATAATGAATAAAAATAAAAGGAAAATATTTATAAATTTTGAACCACCAAATTTAAAATATTCCATTTTTTTAATATTAAATTCCCATAAGTGGTAGAAGTTAATTTTAATTAAAATGTGTAAAACGGAATGAAAAACAATTTTTAGAAAAATGTGTTTTTAAGCATAAAAATTGATTTATCCTTATCCCATGCCTAGTAAAAACTTTATATGAATGTTGAAAAATTTGATTGAAAATATAATATATACATTTCATTAAAACCATTCACCAATAGTGATGAATTTTATTTATTAATATAAATACAAATTACACGCATAAAAATAGTTTTTTAGAAAAACATCTCTCTTACTTTCAAATGATTTTTATTTTAATTTCTAATCAATTGATAACCAATGAATTAATTTTATACATTTTTAAACCATAAATATTTCATAATTTAGTTATTCCTATTCATACCCACCAATCGAACGGATAGACGATAACTGCCACATTAAATAATAATATTGAAATAATATATCGTGGTTTGTTTACATTCAATGTTGCATGTAAAGAAAATTATCAAAGAAATAAAATTTATTTATAGATAACTATATCATAAAATCTTGTAGTGTTACAATATAATACCTTTTAAATTAATTTAAACCTATAAATTCTGTCACTCAAATAAAAACAACTGAGAATACTTTTTCCTCATCACATCCTTAGGTTCCCACACAACTTCCTCAAAATTATTATTTTTCCATAAAACTTTGACCAGGTGAGTGGTTTTTTTCACAACACTTTATCTCTACGATAAAAAATCTTAACCTATTTTTTCTCATAAGATATATCTTTCTCTAGTGGCATGACTTCTAAGTACTGGACACATAAAAGATCAAGTACGTAATTCCTCAGTAGAGATACACGGAACACATCATAAACTTGAGGGAGATTTGGTGTAAGCATCAAGAAATAAGCTACTATACCAATATGATCATGATTCTCAAAGAGAATAATATACCTAGGGCTCAATTTTACCATCTTTCCAAATATCATTAACTTATTCCATGGATTAATGAACAAAAATTCCTTCTCACCAGCTTCAAACTCTAGATCTCATTGATGATTGTCAGCCTGATTTTTTTGTCTACTCTAGGTTTCCATTATGTGTTGTTAAATGGATATATCCTCATTTATAATTTCTTTATCTATATCATATCCCAATATCTTTATTTATCTAACTTTATTCTATAATTTTTTAGTTTAACACTTATTTCCATAGGGGGATTCATAAGGATCTATATGAATACTTGGGTGGAAGCTATCATTGTAAGAAAATTTCACCAAAGGAATGTGTTGATACAAACCAAATTTTAAATACATAGATAAATATCTCAACATTTCTTCTAGAGTTTGAATATTCCTATCAGACTAAAAATTTTTATGTGAATGATAAGCAGTACTGAAACTCTACTCTATATCTAGGGCATGCTGAAGACTTCTCTAAAAATTAGAGGTAAACCTCAGACCCTGATTAGATATAATAGAATGTGGTAACCCATGTTACCTTAACAGTTTATTAATTTATATTCTAGAAATATAATTAATAGATAGATATTATCTGATATTAATTAAGTCTATTGACTTTATAATGCGATCAACTATAACCCAAATAGCGTTATGGTTTTTTGACATTTGGGGAGTCTGATGACAAAATCCATGGTGATGTTTGCCTGTTTCCATTATGGTATGGGTAATGGTTGTAACATACACTTAGAATTTAGTCTCTAAGAATTAACTTAATGACACACCAATAAATAATATACATGCTATACAATATCCCTTTTCATATTATCCCACCATAAATACAGTTATAGATCTCTATATATCTTTATACTTCCAGGATGAATAGAGAATTATGAACTATAAGCTTCATACAAAATCTACTTCTTAAATTTCAATATTTATGGGACAAAAAATAGGTTCCTAAACCTTATCATTCCAGAATAATCGTGGTTGAAATCATTAATATTCCTTGCTTTTTGATATAATTCTACATCTTCCTTCCATGCCTTCTTAATACTCTCGTGGATGGATGGTTGAACATTCATGTGAGAAAGATAAGATCATTCCCATTTCCTCATGGTTTCAAGATCCATATTATGAAAGTCCATAAATAATGGATCTCTTTCAATCCACATTATAGACAAACTATCATGGTATTTCCAACTCAAAGAACCGGCCACCTTATTTTCCTTCCTTGGGTGGTAATATATTAATCAATCATAACTTTTGATCTACTTAGACCATCTTACTTGGTTAATATTAAACTCTTTTTATGTAAATATATCTTTCAAGATTTTATGATTAGTATATACATCACACCTTTCAAAATAAAGATAATGACTCTATATCTTCAATATAAAAATTACCGCCTACAACTCCAAATCATGAGTTGGGTAAATTTTCTCATGAATTTTTAATTATAGAGATGAATATATTATCAACATGTAATTTTGTATGAGAATGAATCATAGTAACCTCTTTAATGAATTACTACAGATCATAAACCCTTATCCACTATAGGGTAGTGTAAGCATAAATGTACAGATTAACCTTCTCTTTAATTCTTTGAAACTCTCTTCACATTCATCTATCTATAAGAACTTAACCCATTTAGAGTCAACTTGGTGAGTGGATTAGATATTCATGAGAAATATATCACAAAACATTGGTAGTATCCATATAACCTAAGAAACCTATAGATTTTGGTTACCGTGGTTAGTCTAGGCCATTTCTCAATAACTTCCTTTTTTAAGGATCCACCGATATACCCTCAATTGAGAATATATGACCCAATAATGAAACTTTTTGAAGCCAAAATTCACACTTGGTAAATTTAGAATACAACTTATCCTTCATTAGGGTCTTAAACAAAATTATCAAATGTTATTCATGCTCTTACTTACACTTTTATTATATAATAATTTCATCTATAAAGACTATAAAAAACTGATCGAGGTAATCTCTAAATACTATATTCATTAAATCTATGAAGATAAAAGGAGAATTGGTAAGTCTAAATGGAATTACTATAAATTCATAATGACCATAACTTGTACAAAAGGATATATTAGGTATATCATTCTCCTTGATACATAGTTGATGATATATAAATCAAATATCAATCATGTAAAAATATATATATCCTAGTAATTGATTAAATAAATCATTGATACGAGGTATAGAATGCTTTTTATTAATAGTGATGTTTTTAAGTTTTTGATAGTCAATGTAAGATGCATTTAACCATATTTATTATTAACAAAAGGAATAGGTGTACCCCATGGAGAATAACTAGGTTTAATTAATCCATTATATAGGTTCTACTGGACTTTTTTCTTCAATTCTTGCAACTCAATTGCGTCCATTCTATATAGGGTCTTTTAAATAGGCTTAACACCAGGTATAGGTTCTATTGAAAACTAAACGTCATGATTCGAGGGAAGACTAGGAAAGTTGTTAGAAAATAAATAATCATATTACTGAAAAATAGGAACATTTTAAATACTGAGTTTCTATAACATCTCAAGTTTTAGGAAAGAAACACTATGTTCAATAGCGTACATGATACACTACATCCAGCTTGAACGTACAACTAAATATTATTATTTAAATGTTACCGTTATAACCTAGTCATTGAAATGGTGGGAATAAATAACATAAGATGAATTATGAAAATATGGTTTAAAAATGTTTAAATAATGATTCTTTTGGTTACCAAATTTATTATAAATGGAAATAATAAAAAATTGAATATAAAGGATGCGTTTTTATGAAAACCTATTTAAAAGAGAAGAATTTTGTTTATAAAATCATATCACTCATTATGAATTTTTATTTAATTAAAAATATATTTTATATATTTAATGTAATGTTTAAAATTCTTCTTATATATTTTCTAGATATGATATAAGAACAAATCCATATTTTTCGGATAAAAGAAGTATTTTTCAAAAAAATACAGTTTTACCACTTTTTTATGGAGAACCCTTTTTAAATAAATTTTTTGTCACTATTATAGGTTATATTTGAAAAATAAGATTATTATTTAGAATAGGAAAATCAAAATTTACTTTGGTTGAATTTTGGTATTTTTATGATAAAATTTATTTTTTAATGAATAGTGAAAAATACTGGATTTTAATTCAAAACCGCCTTTTCATCTAATTATTTTATATAGTTATATTGTCCTTTTAATTAGTTTTAAAGTTTAATTGGAATAAGTTTTTATCATTTAATGAATTTTTTTTCATTTTAAGTAATTTCACATTGAAATTGGACATAAACACATGTCAATCTTTTGATAGTTTTTACTTCTTAAAAACCCGCTTTTTGGTTTTGACAACGAGAATTAATTTTAAATTAATTACTACAATTTATGTGTTTTTAATTTGAAAAAATGGATTCCATATTTGGAATCAGAATTTCCAAATTGTTTAAATAGTTACCTTTTATTTTTAGACATTGGGAATAGTAACTTTAGTAATTATTATTTTTTATTTACCATGGTTAAGGGTAAATCAGGTAAATAAGTGTAAAAAAATAATATTATAATAATATAAAACTACCATAACATGTGTCCTAATCTTATTGGATGAGATATTTATGACCATGGTCATCCTTGTATCTATTTTAGGACCCCATGGGGCCACTTGGATGTGATAATGACATGTTATAATAATTAATTTAAAGTAAAGAGAAATATAATATAAACATGTATCTTTTTCTAACACAATTTTAATATAGGGTAATATAAATAATATATTTGATTATAAATATTCATTATAAATCTAAAAAAAATTAATACATCATGGTATTTTATTTATATTTTTTTACATTAGATAAATAAATTTATTTATGATACAATGATGATGCAGTGATTACCTTATTAATGAAATATTCAAATAAATGATATTATAAATATTTAAATGAATGTAATTTTAACCTTTTGATGAGATAAAATAATTTTTTGAATTACATTAACACTTTAGGGATGATTTAATGCTTTTTTTTAAGGAATCAAGTTGTTATGACTTTAACAAAAATCAATTACTAAATAGTATCAAAATTGATATAAATGAGTTTTGAAAAAAAATTATATTTTTTAAATGATATAATATTCATAAAAATGTAATATTCAGTAAAATGACTTATATAATGCTAAAAATGTCATTAATTATCCACTTGTTGTTTTATTTGTATTTTATAGTAACTATATTAACCATATAGTGTAAAAATACAAGAAGACACGGTAAAAGTTAATTTATTTAACTAAGGGTTAAAGCCAAAAGATAAGGTTAAATTTGTGATATAAACTCATATAAAACATATTGGTTGAGATTATTTTTACCCATTTTCATATTATCCTCTAAATATATCAATTTTTAGCTCTTATAATTCAAAAATAAATTTATAATAAAATAATATTTCAAGACTTTTCTAAAGTACCCCTCCTTCCTCTTATAAAAGGCCATCACCTCTACCCAATTACTCACACCTATAAAGCCACTTGACTCGTCTAAAATCTAATAAAATGAGCTCCCAAAATCCATAAATTACTCCTATAATCCTTACCTTGGGCAGAAACCATATCAAAGAATCTTTTTGTCTCAAATCAAAAGGAGTTACCTAATTTTGAGGTAACGTCTTCTCTCAATCTCTTTTCCATTATTTTAATTCTCCACCCCCTACGCTCTATTTATTCCATTATTTTATAAAAAAACAAGTATCCTAAATATAATAGGATTTTTTATGCTTAGGTTTTTACCTACACCTACACACACCTCCATCTAATGGATATTGAACATACTGTTTTTGTGTACGGCGAATTACTGCCTCAAGAAATGATGATTGTTCAATTTTATCCTACCACCTCTCATGGTGGCCATTATTATGACACTATATTTATATATGATATATATTATATTTATATTTTTCCTATTCTTATGTAATTTTTATTTAAAACATACTTTTATGCTTTCCTTGTTGTGTAAATACGATAATTTCATTTGAGGAAGTGTGGACTACCGCCCCCTCAAAGCGATGCGATTCGTTTCCTATATACATTTAAAATATAAAGGATGATTTTATTAAACCTATGATTAATACATGAAATTAATATAATACTGGTATTATAATATATATTTATATCAATTGATTATTATTCTTTTAATATGAAAAATAAATGAAAGTAGCGTTCATGCGTACGTACGACCTACCGTCTCCATGAATGGTGAATTTCATTTTTTATCTACAAATATTATGGATATTATAAATACATATTTACTGAATATATATAGTATTTAAATTATTAATAATATTCTGGAGATGATGGACTTTTTACTGCATGGGCAATTTACTTAAAAAAGTTCATTTCTAACTGAAGTACTGAACATCGACAAAACATCCGATATGAACTCAAATAATTAACTAATTGTTATAACATAGTAATAAGTGATATAAAATGAATGATAAACTTGAAAAAAGTTTTTAATTGAGTATAAATTAACTAAATTTTATTATTTAGGAAATTAAATAACGAACAAAACAAGTCAGACTCAAGGTAAGGAAAAATTTAACTCAATATCCATTCGTTGAGGTAAATATATATGTAATTGGTTTTATTTTTCCAAGAATATGTGTGAATGACCTCTGATTATTTTAAACTGAATATCAAATTATGTTGGGTGTATTTATATTTTTCCACATAATTATGTCATTGATTTATCCTTAATCTAATGATTTGATCTTTGTAAGGGACTTCATCTCAATCTCCTTTCATTGAGGAATATTTTGATAATATACACGTCATTATTTTATATGATGTATAATAAACCCTTTGACTTCTAATTTCTTTCAAATGGAATATTTTTTTCTACGAAGTGTTTTACTAAATGAAAAAAAGAATGTTTCTAACGTATGTGGCGATAATGACTCCTCCGCCACCATAAATGTTATTTGATATTTGGATTCCTCTATAAGCCTTAATGTTTTTTAAAAAGAAAATAAACCCCTTATTCTTTTTTGGATGATTTGGTATTGAAAATGGATTTTAAAGTGGATTTACTATTTCAATATCTTTAAATAATCTCTTGTTATTACAAATGAAATTTTATGAGTGAAATGTTGATAATTTTAATCTTTTATGTGTTATGATTATATAATGGTACTTGGACATTTTACAAGTGCTTACATGATAAACCAATGGCGGGTGGTTGGGTTATAAACCAAATATGGGTGGTTCCATGATAAACCATGGATGGGTGGTTATGTTATAGCCTCCAATGCATTGGTTATGGAAGTCGGGTGTATAGCTATTCCATTTAGTGATATTTACAGAAGTCGACCATATGACTATTCCATTTAAGTATGATTATGTCCCAAGTTAACTTTATATGTTATATGTTGATTTATATTTTCTTTATGGTAATATTTTTGTTAAAAAAGGGTAAGCAATGAGCTTATATTCAGTGAAGTATATTTACTAATTATTAAAGGTGATAAGTATTACTTTATGATAAAGTATTAATGGTTTTGATGTTTTCCCAATACTAATAGTTTTCATTATTTATGTATCCCTTACTGATATTTTTATGATCATCCCAAGTTTTGAAGTGTTTTTCATAGGACTTAAAGAAGAATAAAATCAAGGATGAGATCAAGGAAAATTTATGCCGTTAAAACATGAAACAATATTGTGTTTCTTTTTAAAGAATTTTTTTTGAAAAAAATGAATAGTGAGTAGAAGTGTCTACTTGTAATATTTAAGTTTTTATGTATGAGTTATGACCTAATTATCTAAAGCTATAAACTTGAATATATCCTCAATGCTTATTCTTTATTCAAATCATGATTATGTAATGTTTAAGGCCAAGGACTTATAGTTGGTATCAGAGGTCAGTTTATATAACTTTAGAGGTTAGGGTGTTATTTAAGCATAAACAAAAAGTTATATATAATCAAAATGGTTAGCATATTGTAAATATTCATAGTTATTTTAGATAAGTTTAATGAGTTTAAGATAACATGAATAAGTATATATTAGGGTTTACCCTACTCATAATATAATATATGATGATTTTACTGATATACTCACACCAACCTTTTTGGTTTTAGTAAATGGATGAATCTAACAGGAACCAAAGTGACAGTTAATTTGAAGTAAAATGTAATGCTTCTCTAAATAAGCATCCAAATTAAATGGGAGCTACAATGAGAACTCTTGTGGTTATTCTAAACCAGGTATTCAGAGTAATGATTAACCACTTGAACCTTGGTGATTTTTCTAATGCATCATATATGAGAGAAATAAATCCATGCAGAAGTTTGGGTAATAATCATAAAGGTAAGTATATTCAATGACATATGTGTCAATTATGTGGAAATAAACACCTAGGAAAATGTTTTAAAGGGAAGGAAAGATGTTATAGATGTGGTAATAAAGGTCATAAATCAATAACCTGCCATGAAAAAAGGAAGCATTCAGTTGACACTATGAAAGGGAAATAAGTTCTTTCTATGTTATCAATTGAATTTTTTAAATGTGGGGAGTATAGTCATTATAAAAATAGATTCCCTACAAAGAAGGTATTAGAATGAGATTAGCAGGATCGTACAAATATATGTTTACCAATACCTAATTCCATCTTAATTGAAGGTGAGGAAACTAAAAATGACCAATAAAAGGTATGAATTATTTCTCATCTTATTTTTTTAAATTATTAAATCTTAGGACACAATTCATGTTTTTGTTTGTAGGAAATAAGTATTAAAGAATAAGTGAAAAAAATGGTTAAGGGATCATGAAGAATGCTGGATGATTAGGATGTTTACATTGTATAAATTATAGAGTTATGTTAGATCTATGGGTGATTAAAATTTTAAAAGTATTAATGCTCTTTTGTTGATGGGATTACTTTGGAATAATTTTCTATAGTATCTATAACCCTGAAGTTTTTTATGTGAAAATGATTTTTGAGGAAGAATTATCTTTTCTTTTGTGAACATAATTATAAAGAATCTTTAGGGTTTATATGATCCTTAATTTTGAGGTAATTATGGGTTATTACTTTTTGAGATGAAAAATAAAAGGCATGAGATAAACTTGAGGTTAAATTATGTTATGATTATTTTTTAATATTTTATCTCATTTTGGGAATGTTTTAAGAATTATATAGTCTTAGAAAAAGTACAACCCACAAGAAGGGTGACAACCCATCGTGTTGGACAAGTCCGTGGGGATCGAACCCACAACCAAAGTGTGATAAGGATTTATCACCTAACAATAGCCTACGTGAAGTACCTAGTTGGTATGACTTTTAATTTTTAGTTTAATGAGTTTATGAAATTAGAATAATTTGATTTTGGGAAATAATTTTTTATCAAATGGATATACTTTGTATTGGAAAAATGATTTGGGGATTAAGTGATAAATGTTATTTTGGAAGATGTTCTCTATTTTGGGAACTTTATATGATTAATGTAGATAGAATACTATGGTATTTAATTGAGGAGTAATGGTTGAATTACATTTTAGGAATAATCTATGATTTTAATTGTATACTTATGGGGAATTAGAGTATTTAAGGAGACGATTAACATATCTTATAGAATGTGATTAGGTTAATTACTTTTTAGTATGAGACATTAAGAGTGATTTATGTTATTTGGAGAAAAATGTTAAAATTTATCTTAAAATATTATGTGATTAAATAATTATATTTTTTATTTCAATAATTGTTTTGATTATTTTTAGAACTTTTATGGAAAATTATATATTGATTGGTCTTTGTTGAACTTTGGGTATTACTGTTGAATCTTGGAGATTAAAAGTAGTATTTCCTCTTATAAAGGATTATTCTTTTTTGGGGGATTATATAATCTTTTACTAACCATTTTGGTTTTGGTTAATGTTTCAAGACAGTATGAATATATAGTTAATCTTTTATGGTTTAAGTTATTACCTATAAGTTGATTCTAGTGCTTCAGGTGTGATCAAGTCATCTTGAATACTCATCATTTGGAGAAAAGATGAGTTTGTGGTATAAATTTATTAAAGTATGAAACTATACTTTTCAAGTAATTATATTTCATTATGTTCTTATTCTAAGAAGTAAAATAATTCCTCAACTTTATGACAAGAATCCTAAAAAAAAACTATATCTAATTTCCTTACATAACGGGAAATCAATGACCTTTTAACCAATCACATATTTATGGTTTTGTGATCGTTAAATTTTGCCTCATCATGTTTTCTATCACTCTCTATCAGAAATTGATGGTTATTTTTCTTTTCCATATCCATTTTTTCCTACATGGAAACCTATTTTGTGTTTTCTTGGGTTACCTTTGCACTTCACTTTCTATCTTTTAAAGTGGAAGTTCTATTAACCCTTTTTCTGACATTGGTTTGTAATAAAGGTATTTTAAAAATTCATACCCTAATTACCGACCCAAAATTCAAATTTTTAGTATGAAATTTTAATAAAAGGTGGGGGGGGGGAGGATGTAACATCATGAGTTTTAAGAAAGAAACACTATGTTCAATAGCGTACATGATACACTACATAGAGCTTGAACGAACAACTAAAAATATTATTACTTAAATGTTACTGTTATAACCTAGCTGTTGGAATGGAAGGAATAAATAGTATCAACTGAATTATGAAAATATGATTTACACATGTTTAAATAGTGATTCTTTTGGTCACCAAATTTATTAGAAATGGAAATTAAAACAAATTGAATATAAAGGATGTGTTTTTATGAAAACCTATTTAAAAGAGAATAATTATGTTTATAAAATCATATGACTCTTTATGGATTTTTATTTAATGAAAAATATATTTTATATATTCAATTTAATGTTTAAAATTATTATTATATGTTTTCTTGATATTATATAAGAATAAATCCATATTTTTTTGATAGAAGAAGTATTTTTCAAAAAAATACAGTTTTACCACCTTTTGATGGTGAACCATTTTAAAATCACGTTTTTGTCACTTTTATATGTTTAATTTGATAAAATATAATTCTTATTTATAAGAGGGAAATATAAATTTAATTTGGTTGAATTTTGGTATTTTTCTGATAAAATTCATTTTTAGTGAATAGTGAAAAATATTGTATTTTAATTCAAAACCGCCTTTTTGTCAAATTATTTTATATATTTATATTTTCCTTTTAATTGGTTTTAAATTTTAATTGGATTAATTTTTTATCATTTAATACATTTTTTTATTATAAGTAATTTCACATTGAAATTGAACATAAACACATGCCAATCTTTTGATAGTTTTTACTTATTAAAAACCCACTTTCTGGTTTTGACAACGAGAATTTATTTTAAATTAATTACTAAAATTTTTGTGTTTTGAATTTGGAAAAATATATTCTATATTTGTAATCATAAGTTCCACATTTTTTAAATATTTATCTTTTATTTTTAGACATTGTGAATAGTAACTTCAGTAATTATTATTTTTATTTACCATGGTTAAGGGTAAATCAGGTAAATAAGGGTAAAAAAATAATATTATAATAATATAAAACTACTATAACATGTGTCCTAATTCTATTGGATGAGATATTGTCGACAATGGGAATCCTTGGGTCGATTTTATAGCCCCATGGAACCACTTGGATGTGATAATGATATGTTATAATAATTAATTTAAAGTAAAGAGAAATATAAATAAACATGCATCTTTTACTAATTTTTTTTAATATAGGGTTATAAAACTGATCTATTTGAATATAAATAGTAACTAGAAATATAAAAAAATTTCAAACATCATGATATTTTATTTATATTTTTTAGATATTAAATAAATAAATTTATTTAAGACACAATGATGTTGTAGTGATTAAATTATGAATGAAATATTCAAATAAATGAGATTATAAATATTAAAATGAATGTAATTTGAAAATTTTGATGCCATACACAAATTTTTTGGATGAAATTGACATTTTAGGAATGATTTAGTGAGTTTTGTTCAAAGTAACCAAGTTTTTATGACTAACAAAAATAAATTACTAAATAGTGTCAAAATTGACATAAATGATTTTTTTTAAAATACTATTTTTTTAATTGATATAATAGTCCTAAAAATATAATATTCAGAAAAATTACTTATATAATGTTAAAAATTTAATTAATGATCTACTTTTGGTTATCTTGTCATTTTTAGTAACTATATTAACCATATAGTATAAAAATACATGAAGGAATGGTAAGAGTTAATTTACTTAACTAAGAGTTAAAGACAAATGATAAGGTTAAATTTGTGATCTAAACTTGTATAAAACCTATTGGTTGAATTTATTTTGACTCATACTTGTCGTATCCTCGAAATATATCACTTTTTAGATCTTATAATTCTAAAATTAGTTTATAATAAAATAATATTTCAAGACTTTCGTAAAGTACCCATCCTTCATCTTATAAAAGGCCATCACCTCTACCCACTTAATCACACCTCTAAATCCACTTGTATCATCCATAATATTATAAAATAATCTCCCAACATCCCTCACTTACTTCTAGAAGCCTTACATTGGGAAGAAGGTATCTCAAAGAAGCCTTTTGGCTCAAATCAAAAGGCGTTACCCAATTTTGAGGTAACGTCTTCTCTCAAGCTCTTTTCCTTTATTTTCCTTATCCACCACATAAGATCTATTTATTACATTATTTTATAAAAAAACTGTATCAAAAATATAATATGATGTTTTTATTCTAAGGGTTCAACCTACACTTATGCACACCTCCATCTAATGGATATAGAACAAACTCTTTCTGTGTACGACAAACTACTGCCTCATGAAATGATGATTGTTCAATTTTCTCCTACCACCTCTCATGGTGGCCATTATGATGGAACTATATTTATATATGATATATATGATATTTATATTTTCCCTATACTTCTTTAATTTTTATTTATAATATAACTTTATGCTTTCCATGTTGTGTAAATACGATAATTTCGTTTGAGGAAGTGTGGACTACAACCCCCTCAATGCGATGTGGCTCATTTCCTCTATACATGGAACATATAAAGAATGGTTTTATTAAACCTATGAGACATAAATGAAATTAATATAATATTGGTATTATAATATATATTTATATCATTTTATTATTATTCTTTTAATATGATAAAGAAATGAAAGGAGCGTTCGTGTGTACATATGGCCTACCATCTCCATGAATGGTGAATTTCATTTCTTATCTCTAAATATTATGGATATTATAAATACATATATACTGTATATATATGATATTTAAATCATTAATAATATTCTGGATATGATGGAATTTTGACTACATGGACAATTTATATCAAAACAAGTTCATTTTCGACTCAAGTACCGAACATCGATAAAACGTCCGATATGAACTCAAATAATTAACTATTTGTTATAACATGGTAATAAGTAATATAAAATGAATGATAAACTTGAAAAGTGTTATAAATCAAGTATAAATTAACTTAACTTTATTATTTAGGAAATTAAAGAAGGAATGAGACAAGTCAGACTCAAGGTAAGGGAAATATTAACTCAATCTCCATTGATTGAGTTAAATATCCATGTCATTATTTTTGTTTATCCAAGAATATGTGTGAATAAAATATGATTGTTTTACACTAAATATGCCATTATATTGGTTTTATTTATATTTTTCATACATAATGATGTAATTTATTTATCCTTAATTTAATGATATGATCTTTTTAAGGGACTTCGTCTCAATATACTTTAATTGAGGCATATTTTGATAATATACACCTCCTTATTTTATACAGTGTATAGTAAACCCTTTTACTTTTAATTTCTCTCAAATGAAATCTTTTTTCCTACAAATCATTTTACTAAATGACAACAAAAATGTTTTTAACATATGTGGCGATAATGACTCCTCCGCCATCATGACCATTATTTGATATTTGGCTTCCTCTATAAGCCTTAATATTTTTTTTAAAGTAAAAGAAATCCCTTATTATTTTCTGGGTGTTTTAGTATTGAAAATGAGTTTTAAAGTAGATTTACTATTTTAATATTTTGAAATTATCTCTTGTGATTGAAAATAAAATTTTATGTGTGAAATGTTGATAATTTCAATCTTTTATGTGTTATGATTATATAATGGTAATTGGACATTTGACAGGTGGTTATGTGATAAATAAATGATGGGTGGTTACGTGATAAACCAAATATGGGTGGATCTATGATAAATTATGGATGTGTGGTTACATTATAACCTCCAATTCATTGGGTATAGAAGTCGGCCATAGGGCTATTCCATTTAGTGATATGTGTGGAAGTCGACCGTATGGTTATTCTATTTAAGTATTTTTATGTCCCAAGTTACCTTTATATGTTATTTGTTTCTTTAAATGGGATTTATGGTAATATTTTGGTTTAAAAAATGGTAAGAAATGAGATCATATTCAGTGAAGTATATTTGATGCTTCATAAAGGTGAAAATTATTACTTTATGATAAAGTATTCATGGTTTTTGTGTTTTACCAAGGATAACCGTTTTCATTCTTTTTGTATTCCTTACTGAGATTTTTTATACTCATCCAAAGTTTTGAAATGTTTTTCACAAGACTTAAAGAAGAATAGATTCAAGGATGGGATCAAGGAAAAGTTATTCTGTTAAAACATGAAATTATACCATGTTTATTTTTAAATAGTTTTTGTTTTATGGAAAAAATGGATAGTGAGTAGAAGTGTCTACTTGTAATATTTAAGTTGTTATGTATGAGTTATGACCTAATTATCTAAATCTATAAACCGGAAAATATGCTCAATGTTTATTCTTGATTTAACTAAAGATTATGTAATGTTTAAGTCAAGGGACTTATAGTTTCTCCTCAACCATTTGAGATAAATATACCTTATGAATAGGTAGAAACAACCATCTGATGGAAGAAATTTCCATTGGGTGTACTAGTTCATCCTTTTACTGATAGATGATTAATGGATAATTTGAAAAATCAAATGTAACTTCCCTTCCTAAAAAATTGATATGGGATCTATACTAAGAGATCTAATCCATACCCAAAATTACATCAAATTCAACCTAAGGAAGAATAACAAGATTCACAGGAAGAACATTCACATAAAATTATATTAAATAGGAGCTATAGACTTGAGATTTATTCATCCCACTATTAATAGTTTTCAATTTCAAATCAATATAGTCATTGAGGAGGTGATACAATTACCTTAGGAAATTCTTCAAATATAAAAGGGTGGTTAGAACTCGAATCAAATAAAACATTTGAAATCTTGGAGTGGATGATAAGTGTACCTTTCATCATGTTACTAAGAATTTTCACTTTGGCCGTATTAATTTCATAATCTTGTCCATATCCCCTTGGCTTCTTTTTTGGTAAGTTCCCTTGATATTTGGGGCTTTGGTTGGAATAGTGCACCATCTCTTTATAGATAAAGCACTATCCTTTGATGTATTATCCCTTATCCTTACATTCGTGAGAATGATGAGCTTTTTATCTATAATTTAAGAAAAATGATTTTCCTTTTAATCATATAAAAATTTTATTCCTTTCACAAGTATCACATATTGGAATTTTTTTATTTATATTCTTCCCCATATCCATTTTATTCTGTTATCCTCTTCTTCTCTTGATTTCCTTCAAAGTAATGAGACTTGGATAATTATTTATATATCTTGAAAAAACATGATACTATATCCTCATATTATGAGAATGTTTGGAATACTAGTTCCCTTAGATGTTTTATCTTAATACCATTAAATAAATGATCAACCTTACTCTTTGGATTAAGTATGTAGTCCACAATGTTCCTTACTAACCTTATAAAGTTATTATCATACTTAGTAACATTTTCATCTTCCTTTTGTCTTAATACGAAGAATTTTCACTCCATATCCAATCATTATTCATGAGGAATATATTTTTCTAATAATAGTACCTTAATATCCTTCCACTCCATGATCACTATTTCTTCCTCATACTTAGTGTTTTGAATCAATGATGACCATTGATCTGCATCCATTGTGTGATGAAAAACTTCCATGATAACCTTCTCCCTTTCATTACTTCCCATAGAAAGTAACATCTTTTCAAAAGAACTTACCCATTATTTAGCTATAAATGGATTTTTGGTTCCATTGAATGATGGATGTTGTTGTTGCATGAAACAATATAACATTGTTACACCAAATTGTGGATAAATATGTTATTCTATACAGGCAAGTTTATTAGTCATAACCCGAGTCAGATTCCCAAATATAGTTATAATTTGTTTAGTTACAGTTCCATATTCAGATTTATTATCTTTCCCAAGAGGAAAATCCCTACATAGATTACATGCCTTTATACAATTTATATTACTTTCACTAAGATCCATTTATAAATAATTACACACACTAGATTATATCATAACATTATGAATGATAATGTATAATTTTGAAACTATTGAAACACTTAACATAAATCTAAAATTCGTGCATAACTAATCTCATAATCATAGACACGGTTTATTTGGTAATATTCTAAAATCATAAAAATATTTTGAAATCTTTCACAATGGTTTGTAAAGAAAATGTGAATTTACCCAATAATTTCCCCCAAGAGTGTCAAACCATGTACACAGTAAGGGAACACTCACCATGCACCAGAATGATGGCCAAGATATACTCAACCAACTATTTTCAAGGTTATTACCCCTAGATGTATATGTGCTAAAACAATATCCACTTATAATATCCAGAAAAGGATGTATTACTAGGAAAACCATATAATCTATACTTTACCAAAACTTTGGTATATTATTTTATATTTATAATTATCCTCAAATTCAGTCATAGGGTTATGTTACCTAATCTATATTTTCCTAAATCTTGTTCCCAAGGTTTATACTAAACTTGACTTGATACCAAATACAAATACCCTAACCCTAATTTCCCAGAGTCGGTGTTTACTTTATTACATTGATACTAGATACAAGAGATCACACCCCAAAGGACTGAATAATTTAATAGTCTTAGAAAAATAGATACATAACTAAATATGAAATTAAATTTTAAAATATAAAATGAAATATAGTATTTTTTTTGATAAAACTAGTATTCCCTCTAAAATATCCATGAATATCAATCATAACACAATTCCTAGAATCCTGATTAAAGGAAACATAAGAAATGGGTGAGCTCATATGCTCAATAAGGGTATGCATACATCGAAATCTAATAAGGAATTCATAATATAATAGGAATAAATAATGATCAAATAATTCCATATAAATAATCATATGAGATTTAAACTTATCCATGGATATAATAACTATTCAAATAATCAAATGGAAATCAATAAATAATTTCATAATGATTTAATTCATAATGTTTTACATCTTAAACAAATCATCAAGGCCCCGTGCTAGGAAATATACATAAATGGGTATGACCTCAGCTAAATATCCAACATGTTAAGGATCATGATACCTACTGATACATTGAGGGACTATATAATTTAATACTCCACACATCACTTAATAATTCCAATTCATTCATCATATGAATAAACAATAAGACTTAATCAATATTCCTTAAAAATCAATAATTGTCCATATTGGAATAAATAGAATATAAAATATTAATACTTTACGCATTCAAACTAATCATAAACCATACAGATAAATATAGTTTATGGTATCATTATAGTATATCCTCAATATAATATCCAATAAATTATTTTTACATAAATTAAATTTTTTAAAAATATCATGAGAAAATTTCTTGAGGAAAATAACTTTTTACATTGAAATCACTTATTTAAAATCTAAAAAAATTATCAAATATTAAGGAAAATATTCTATTTTAAAAAACATTTGAAAAATTTAAAGTAAGACTAAAATCATTGGGAGCTAATGAGGGTGGAAAATTTCATTTATGTTGTGTATATTAAAATAATGATTCATTTCACATTTTTTGTAAAATTTCAAAAGTACATCTTCTAGAAAACAAAATAAAGATTAATTTGAAACCATTTTATAAAAAATAAAACATGGGTAAAAATGTATTTAATAAATTATTGGATAATTTGAAAAAATAATTTAAAACAATTTAAGGGAAATATGGGCATGGAAGAAAAAGATTCCCAATCAAGTAGAAAAACAAAGTCGGTCTTCCTTAAAAAACATTATTTTGGTATCTTGAGTACTTAAAGAGAGGAAAATGAAAGATTTTTTTAAATTTATATAAATAATGAGAGGAGAAAAAAATATATTTTGTTTAATAAGGAAATATCAAGTAATTTCTACAGTATATACTTAAACATAAACAATCTCAAATAATGATGAGATTGTGAAATAAACCCTCACCTCAGGCGTGACTTACTTAATATGTGTTCGAACCTCATGTATAATAAATATATATTTATTATAAATATATTATATAACCATAATAATATATATAATACCATATATGATTTTAATTATGAGCTTTTATCACATTTTTATTAATATTTTTTTATTAAAATCACTGTTCTGAGTGATGACTGCTTCGTTTTTCATGTATGTTTTGGTTTGGTAGTTTTGGTCCTTGTACTTTGATCATAGTTCCATAATATTCATAATGTTAATAATGATATAAATATCATATAAATTCATTATATATATATATATATTTATAATCATCCATAAAATATAGAGAGATATAAATGAATTACATTGTTCATAGAGACAGTTGGTCGTACGTACGCATGAACACTATTTTTACTTTTTGATGGATGGAAATAAAATAAGGTAATTAATAATTAATATTTAAAAAATAATCATTATATCATATATATAATATATATTTGTAAAATCTATCCTTATTACCATCCATGTAAATCAAAAACGAAAAATGAATCACATCACTTCATGGATGTGGTAGTCCACACATACGCATAAGAGACATTATCATTTTTCATTTGATGGAAAAGAGGGAGGATAAAGTTAGTTTAATAATAATAATAATATTTAAGTATATTTAGGATAATGAATTTGTAATTTTATGATAAAAACCACAGATTAAGTGGAGGTAAAATAAGAAGTAAAAAGATAGTGATCAGTTAAGGTAATTATCTATTCTTCGAAAGAACTCCTTTAGATATCCTCTTAAAAACCATATGAATGGTCTTTTGGGAAGTCCAGTACCTATAGAACATGGATAAGGATTTTGGGTAGAGATTTGGATAGGTATTGGTTGATATAAATGGCTTAAATTGGTGTAAATAAAGGATAGAATGGGTGCCCTTTTATGAGGAAGAGAAATGACACACTTGGAATTACACAAAAGATAAAAATATAACTAAGTCATTCTCAAGAAAAATGATTTCAAATGTATATATATTAAAATAAAAATAATATAAGTTCAAAATTTCATTATACAATGAAGTTTATATAGTTTTTGGTGTAATTTTAATCCATATCTATTGGTTTAACCCCTTGGTTAAGCAATTTTAATCTTAACTCTGATAATGTATTTTTAATATTAAAGGGATATAATTTTACTTATAAGGTAAAATTTGGATCATAAATGACCAAAGGATGAAAATTTTGACCATTTATCATCCTAATTATCCTCTTTTGAGATTTTATGATTTTTAAATAATTTAATAAAATATTTTTATCTTAAAATACTATTAATGTCATTTTAAGAACTATTCACATAATTTGACTTAGAAAACAACATGACAGTAATGGAATAAAAATAAAAATATTTAACACATCTATAATATGTTATTTTTATCTATAAAATTCATGTTTAATAATAATTCACCCAAATTTTATTTCTTTAAATATTTTTAAAACCATGTTTTATTAATTGAATAAATACTATATCGACACTATGTAAGCATTTAAAGAAATTATTTAATCACTAAAAATTAAAAATAAATTACCATAATAAAAAAAATCTTTCATATAAACATTTATAACTGAACTTATCCCCTTTTATCCTTAAGTAAAAATTTTAGAGATATTAAATTCAATAGATCGACATTTTGTATTTATTGTTTCCTTAAATTAATATAAGGTCATAATTAAATAAAAATGTTACTAATTGGCCATATATTTGATAATTTTATGGAAATGTCTAAACTACACCCTTTATATAGGATAAATTCATGTATACGGTTGATTTTGTGACCTTATCTTGTGGTTTTAACCCTATTTACACATTTTACTCTTATCAATGTGAAAAATATTTTCCAAGATTTTTATTCATAAGGAATAAAAATAAAAGGAACCTATTTTTAAAATTTGAACCTCATAATTCCAAATATGGTACCCATTTTTCAAGATTCAATCTCTAAAATATGAAAAAATAAATTTTAATATAAATACATAATGCGCGACGAATTTAAAAAAATGCATTTTTATGCATAAAATTGATTTATTATTATATCATACATACCAAAAAATTTAGATGAATGTTAATTTTTTTATTTAATATATAATATATATATTTCATTAAAACCATTCACCAATATTTATGAATTTAAAATTTTAAGATAAAAACACCCTGCACACATAAAAATAGTTTTTCATAAAAACACCTTTTTTACTTTAAAATGATTTTTATTTTCATTTATAATCAATTGATAACCAATTAATTAATTTTATACATGTGAAAACCATAATTTTTTCATAATTTAGTTATTTCTATTCATACTCTCTAATCCAATGACTAGGCGATAACTATGACATTAAATAATTATATTTCAATAGTGTATCATGGTTCGTTTAAAATCGGTGTTCTATGTAAAGAAAGATATCAAAGAAATAATTTTTTTATAGATAACCATATCATAAAATATTAGGGTGTTATATATAGTGTTTCCAACACTTCATAACATGGACCATGGATTCCAACTCCAGATTATGAGTGTGGTAGTTCCGATCATGGGGTCACAGTTGTTATAACCCATAAGCTACTACCTACTCTATCTCTCTCTACATAAATAACACTCTCAGACCAATTCCTGATGCATCAATATAAACTATATATTCAATCATATTATTGGGAAGTATCAGTACCAGAGTTGTAGTCAACTTCCTCTTTAGCTCAAGAAATGCTTCTTTCCATAGGTTTGACCACTGGAACTTCACTCCATTCTTCATCAGTACAGTCATCGGTGCTAATAATCAGGAGAAGTCCCAGATAAAATGACACACTACTAGAAAAAATCCTATAAAAACAGTTTAGAACCATCAGTATAGGCCCCCAAAACATTGGTATAATCTATACCAATGGTTTTGAGGGTTTTTGGATTGTCTTTAGTCAGTATAGACCTATATCGATGGTATCCCAATGGTTTTAGGAAACCGTTGGTATAGGTGGGATATAATAAAGGTTCCCAAACCATTGGAATAGTTCATATGAAATACCTATACCTATGGTTTTCAAAATCATTGGTATATGTGATGTAAAAAAATATCTCGACTAGTTTTGATCCCAGCACCTCTAACTAATATTTTAACAACCTAACCACTAAGGTACGATGACTTCTATGATCACAATATGATAATTTTATATGTATATTTAAAAGTAATTTAAATTTTGATGTATTAAATTTTATTTTATAAAATAATTAATAAAAAATCCGAATACCTATACCAATAGTTTTCAAAACTGTTGGTATAGGTATTCATATTTTTGGGAACTATACCAATAGTTTAGAAAAAACTTTTGGTATGGGGTCATTTTATGGTACTTATACCAAATGTTTTACCAAAACAATTTATATAATTATCACTTATAACAATGGTTTGGAAAAACCATTGGTATGGTGTCTTTTTATGGTATTTATACCAATGTTTTTGGCCAAACCATTGGTATAGGTGCAATACTAACAATTTGGTCAAAACCACTGGTATAGGGTTATTTTATAGTACCTATACCAACAGTTTGGGCCAAAACCATTGGTATATCTGACACCTATACGAATAGATTTTCCAAACCGATGGTATAAGGTCTCTTTATGGTACCTATACCAATGATTTTTTCCAAACTATTGGTATTGTTCCTTTGGTATAACTCCAATTTATAGTAGTGATAGTAGTATCTCAACAAACCTAGAAAGATCCTGATCTCGAACATGTTTTGAGAATGTTTCCAGAACATCACAACCTCCACTTTCACTAGGTCCATGGATATACCTTTCTCAGACATCACATTCCCTAAAAAAATCACCTCACGAATCCATAAGTCACACTTCGACAGCTTGGTGTAAAGCCTATGTGCTCGAAGCACACACATGACTGTCTCAAGATTTATGGAATGCCTCTATTGTTTTGGTAAGTATATGAGGATATTGTTGATAAAAACCATGATTAAAAAGTCTAGGTAAGGATGCAATATATTTTTATGGGTTCTATGAACACTACTGATGCATTGGTCAAACAAAAAAACATCAATAAATACTCAAATAATCCATAACTGCTTTGAAAAAACATATTAGGAATGCCATCCTCTCTAATATAATACTAGGGATCACCTGATCAAAGATCATTTTTGGAGAACCATCGGGCTCCCCATAATTAATAAAAAAGGTTTTTGATCCGGGGTAAAGGATATCGGTTCTTTACCATTACCAAGTTCAACTTATGGTAGTCAAAATAGAGTCAAAGGCTACCATATGGCTTCTTGGAAAACAACACTGGTGCACCCCACTGTGAAGTACTCAACCTAAAGAATCCCTTATGCTCTAATTTTCAAGCTACACCTTAAGTTCTTTTAGCTTGGATGACACCATATGATAACAGGGTATCAAAATGGGCTACACACCTAACACAAGATCTATCTCAAATTCAACTCCTTTATCCGGAGGAATTCCTATGAAGTCATCTAGAAATATATCGCAATTGGGATCCATGACTGGGGGGGAAAGATGAGGGGGATACCATTGATCCTACCAAAGGATCCAAACCCACCATATATGTCATGATCATCCTGAGATGACTCAAGTTTAGAATAACTCTTCCTACTCCTAGTTCCCAGTCTTTTGTTATAATGAAATTCTATCCCTTAGAAAAATGAACAAAATATGCATTTGATATTAATAAATGTGATCTCGGAGGTTGTTTATCTAATCCATGCCAAGTATCGCATCAAAGGATGTCATATTTAGAATCATGAAGTCCCACAGATGTCTATAACCAATTAAAACTATAGGAAACTCTAGGAATCACTGGATATAGTCCACCTTCATGCCCAACGATGTATCAAGGGAGACTAAATCAAATGATATCTTGATTGGTAGGTCAATTCATAAACTAATTGGAAAATATAAAGGAATGGGAAACACTAATATTGAATAAGGATGTAAATAAAGTGGGTGTGATCAAGACCATACCTCGAATTGTAGATAGACCTAACCACCATTTTCTAGAGTCTAATCCACTATGTAGATGTATCCTACCTTAACTACACAACCCTAACCCTAAGATACATGACCATTCTGAGTCTGTTGCTGAGGACCACGACTATATCCCTGACTCCCTGACCATTCCTACCTTGAACCCCCATAAAATCCTAACCTCCCAAATCTAGAGAAAAATTGATGGATATGACCCATATTGCCACACTATGATTATTTATTCTGAGGTGTCAAATAGGCCCTATGATAGATTAAAATCTTCCCAGAATTGAAGCACTATGGGTCCCCCTAAGGGAACTGAATAAACTGAACTCTATTTCACCTATATGATACCACTCTGCTATACATCCCTGCCTATTCTCTTTCTACCATCAGAAGGGATTCTCATAGTTGTAGTAATAGGTCTACCCATTTGGGTACTGAAGGGTAGAAAAAGATCATATTTTTTACCATCCTATAACATCCTCTCAATGGTTAAGGCCTTTCCTAAAACCTATGGGTATGAAGCAATGTCGAATCCTTGAACCTATTTAATGATATTGGAATGAAGAACGATCTCGAACTTCCTAGACTTCCAAGCCTCATTCCTAACCAGAAGCGATACAAAGTGTAGAAGCCCTAAAAAATGAGTTAATTAAGTAGACACTATCATGGAACCCTACTATAGCTCCATGAAATCCTATGATCAATAAATCTTCAACTTATCAGAGAAGAAATCCCTAAAGAATATATCCTTAAAGGCCTCCCAGGTGAGACCATCACATCATCCAACTTTTCCCATGACTCCCCACCAATTCCTAGTGGGTCCATATAGCATGAAGGTTTGAAACTTCACCATCCTACTAGTTTATGTATCAATAAGTTCAAAGATACCCTTGATGACATCCACCCTATCCACATCATCTTGTGATCCACCAATTACCTGGATGTAGGATGATGATAGAGCTAAAAATCCCTGGTGTAATTAGCCATGGATCTTGATGGAAAGGATCCCAATTGGAGTGGGATGACTTTCTACACCACCAGATCTACTGATACTACTGGGGAAGGTGAAAGAATGTGATCTGGACCACCCTCCTTACCATTTGGAAGTCCCACAAAATGTATATTAGGTGAAATATCCTATAACATAAGGAATATTAAGAACATAAACAAACCCTAAACAGTCTAAGGGATCACACAATAATATCCTAGGAGTCTACCTATAACCCAAGGTATACCCCTCTTAGTACCAACTCTGGTCTTTTCCCTACATGTTAGTCATATTCATCACATATATACTAACACAACAACATGATCATTTCAACTAATCAATGATAAAAAATATATATATCACAATAACATGAAAAAATAGATATATCACAAAATTAAATAAACTATCCCAAATAGATAACATAATTTTGGGAATTAAATTAAATAACTCTTATGTAGTACAAAACATGCATATATATGGAATGTGGACCTATGTTCCTAGTCATGATTCCTGAACGCAACCAAAACCTCATAAAATAGTAACAAAAATCCCGTACATGGTAACTCAAAAGTTATATTACACATGTTCTATCCAGGCACATAGAAAGTACCCTACCAAAGTCCCACACAACTGTCTCCTTTATACCATGACCCAAGTTATTCCAAAAAGAAAATAAGAAACTGTCCTCTCTTAGCATTTTATAAAACCTTTACCTGAACCATGGGTTTAAGATAGAGGGTCACATGAGATCATAAACACCTTACTATATGCAAGAGGCTATTAACTAGTAGTGAGTGTCTAATTTTGTTAGTGGGAAGACTATACCCTCAATATCATGTCATAACATAAGTAAATAAACAAAATAATAAATATTATAATGATTAGTGCATCATGAGTAAACTAAATAAATAAAAGGGAATACATGACATATAGGTAATACAAAGATCCCAAATTAGTAATCCAAACCAAAGTAATAAGTATAGATAAAATAATAAAAAAATAGTAGGGTAATTTATATTCTATCTCAGTCTGCTACCAGCTCCATGCTCCTTTGCTCAGATGTCCACCATAGGGAACTTTCCCTTTGTCAGATCTCTAGTCATGAAATCTACAAGTGCACTAAAATTTCTGAGTATGCTGTGAGTATATGACTTAGTAGGACACTAAAAATGCATACTTAACAAGTGTGATCAAGAAAACAAGTGTATAAATAAACAATTAATGCGCAAGTAACACAACAATCTAAAATTGAGAACTCGTGTGCTAAAAAACTCACCAAGAGACTTGGTCGTACTTTCTCTGGATCCATGATGGAAGGAATGTCAAGGTATTAAAAGTAATCAAGAACTATCCAGGAGTATGATAATAATTTTTCTCTATCATCACGTGAATATACTACCTAACATTCACTAAGAATCAAGTGAGTCATGTTCTCAGCATTCACTAAGCATTGAGATCTACTCAGTATTTCACTAGGAATCGAGCAATATGCTCCTTGGTATCTGCTAGGCATCGAGTTCATCACATTAAATTCACGAGGCAATATCATATCCCAACCCTATGATTAGGTTCATCACCCCCATCATCACAAGTCGGGCACACTTCCCCTATAAGGTATAAACATGTCACAATGGTCCAACTACCTTAGAATCCAATAACCACACCCAAAAGGTGCACATAACAGGGTATAAAAAACAAGAAATCATAAAATATCATCATAAGTAAAGTATCAACATACAATACATGTGATCAACATGGAACATGAATAAACAAGATATATACTTACTCATGGAATAAAATATCACATAAGGTTATCATGACCTACACCCACACCCACATGTGACCATAATCAAGAACAACTATAAATTATTACAACACAAGTGTTTTATCATGGTAATAAGTGTAAAAAAGAGCCCTAAAAGGAACCTCCTACCACAAAGTTATAAACATCAACATCAAGGATAAATCACCCTTTGTGGTTTGAAAGTCGGAGTGGAAACTTCTACAGCCAAGAAATCCTACTTTAAGGTCTTATTATCATAGTTATCGACATGTCAACATTATGGGTTCATCAAGAATCCCTAGAATCAAAACCAACTATTTTATTTCCAAAAGAAATAAAATATCGCATGCGATAATAATTTATTTCTCCTCGATAATCTTTGAATTATCAAAAATAGTTCTTATTATCCTTCTAGATAATTATAGATTATTTTATAGGTAATAATTACAATTCCTCATGTGATAATAAATTTTATATCCAAAATAATATAACGTAGATAAGAATAATTCTTATTACTATTTTCTATCATTCTAGTTTATTATCATTCTAAGTGATTTTCATAATTTTTTAGAAATATGATGAATAATTTCACAACTTAGTATGAAAGATTTCATGGAATTCTTACCAGGGATTTTATCCTTTGAAAATGAAATATCCATAATGGAGGAGAGATTTAGTGGTTCTGCCTTTCCAGGAACCTGGATAAAGAAATCAGTTTAGTTGTAGAAGACTTCACATATCTCATGTAAAGGAAATTTTAGACTGCTTGATCTTAAAGGAATAATACAAACAAAGGTAGGAGAAGTCATGAATATTATTTTAAGAAAAAACATATAAAGGTTCACAATATTAAAACTACAAATTAAATATCATATTTAATTTTTCTTTTAATCAATTCTTAATTGTAGAAAGTTTAATTTCATCTATAAATATGATTTATTGATTTAAACAAGTCCATGGATTTAATTTCATGTTTTTTAGCATTTAAAATCATCAAATACATGTTATAGTGTTGTGTTTTGGAATAAGAAGAGATAAAACTAATAAAATCAAGGTAAAATATTACCCTTATATATGGGGTATGCACCGCATAAGGGTAACTTGGTTTTACAATTATGTAGTGGGTTACCCTTACACAAGCTTTGGAAAATCGAAGATACCCTTACCCAACCTTAATAAAATTCATCTTTCCTTTATACAATGCTAAACTCACCCTTACACAATACCCATACACAAGCTAGTACCCTTAAAAATCCTTCAATTACCATAACACAATACCCTTATATGATGTGTTTCCCTTAAACAGCACATCAGTACCCTTACACAAGCACCTTTCCCTTACAAAGCACTAGGATAACCCTTATACAGTGCATGTCTACCCTTATGCAGCATTACCCTTACCCTTAAGCAGCACTTGGTCCAAGGGTTACCGTTATATATCATCCTATTTAACCTTATGTAACCCTTATAAAAAGGGTTTTAGTCTTACAAAGGGTCCATTCTACCCTTACTCAATGTATGAATGACTCCCTTACCTTTACATAACTAAGAAAAAACCATTTTTACCATTACCCAAGGAATTTTAATACAAATTTACTCTTATTAAACAATATAAAACTTAAGAAAGGGTGATTTTTATTGAAAGATTTAGATTTAAAAATAAAAAACTAATAAAAAACAAACAAAAGAGAGTTTAATAATCAAATAAAATTAATAATATTATAGTTCATTCTCTCTTGCTTTGGCTTCTCACAATGAATCATGAATCTTCTTTTTAGGTAGAGGATTCAAGTTCTCTACCTTTTATGTGAATTTATAGGATTATCATGTTTTTTATTTCTGTTTAGTGAGTGGTATGAATTTTCATAATAAAGATAATAAACCAAATTAATAAAATTGAAAGTGAATGGTGTGATGCGCATGTGGTTATCAGTTTTCTTGATGTTGCTGATGTTATTTCATTATATATGTTTGATAAAGGGTTATGACTTATAGTGATGACTTGATTTGATAATAACCTTTAAATGGTAAATAATTAAATATGGAAAATGAAAATACTATGTTGATTATGCCTATTTTATGCTTAACTTGATGTATGCAGCTCAATGGCCTTGGTTGTGTGTGGCTTGATGGCCTTGGTTGTGCACAACTTGATGGAATTGCTTCTCTATATCCTGGTGGCCTTAGTCTTCATACGATGGTTTAACATAGTGGTTTCTTGATAGTAGTTTGGTAGTAATTGAATGATTTATATATATAAATATTATTATAGATAAAGATATTTTTGGTTGAATTTAAATTAATAATTAAATAAATAAATCTTGGAGGTTGATTTGTTAAATTAAATAATGGGAAATGGAACCCAGTTTTTTTTCCTTTGTGTGATGCTTAAGGTTGGATGTTCTATTGATATCTATATTTTATATACATATTTTTATAGGCTTTATATGTGTTCTCATTGGATATTAATTGATTTAAATTGATATTCTTCCCTAATATTAATGTTTTGTGTATTTCTATACATGACCAACATCTGGAGAAAATGATAGAGAACATAGAAAATTAAGGAACAGAAAGGCACTTCATGCTAAGGTGAAAAAATGAAAAATGAATATTGAAGATATGACTGATGATTAAAGATAAATATACCAAAACTAACATTTAATTAAAGTTTCCCATGAGGTTGGATGATCAAGGGATGCTCAGGATTTTCAAAACTGAAGAACTGGAGAAAAATGAGTTTTGTGGTCTGAGAAAAAAATGTTTCACATTGTGTATCATGTACATGACATGTAAATTATACAAGGTGTGAAATAATTACACAATATGAAGTTTAAAAAGAATAAAAAATTCATTCCCACACATTACACATCATGTAAACATTACATGATGTGTAAACCTTATATAGACAAAAAATGGTGATTTTTACGTATCTATTGATAGGGACCCACGAGATTAACCCAAAAATAAACATTTAGTGCCTGTATGACTAGGGGAAGACCAAATACAATATACAAGATTTTAAATAAAGGGTTTTGTCAATATATTGATATTCCATCCTAGGTGTGGAGAGGCTCGACTATCAGGAGGCTGCTGCAGGGTTCTGACCTGGAGTTTTTCATAGATAAGTTTCAATTTTTCTTTTCTTTTATTTTTCTAGCTTGGATATAACATTGGTTTTCTCATTAATTTAATTACAGTTTCTTTGATTTTCATTCCTTATCATTATTTCTCTTCTTATATCTTCCCTATGGAATATATTTTATTCATCGTTGGCGATAACCTAATAATGATCAATAAAATTCATAGGGGGAGTGGAATTAGTTGAAATCTATGCATACCAAATTATTCTATTTCATTATTCACTTATGTGATGATTTTGTCCAATTATTATTGTGTTTTGATTCACTTTTATCACTTCTATTAATAAATCTTGGACCAAGTGTGTTTAATAGAGGACGAAACCCAACATGATTAAGATAATTAATTTATGACCATTGAATGTGATTATTCTTCTGTAATTGTTATCTGATCTTAATGCACTCTGGTTATTTTAATTCTTCAGACCACCATGAATTGATATTCTAGGGTATATTTATAGGGTTTTACCATATTTAATATCGATTAAATATGATTGATTGTGCATTCAATGAGTATTATTATTTTTCAAGTGCAGCCAGGATTTACTTTTAGGAAAACCACCCATGGAAATTTATAATTATCTATTCTAATTTCCTATTTTAATTAATTAATTTAATTTTTTTTTATTTTAATTAAATAAAATAGAAATTTGAGTGATCTAATTTTTAGTTGAGAGTTTTCATCACTGTGTTCCCTACTCTTTATGGGATTGACCCTGTACTTCAACTTCAATATGACTTTGTAGTTAGCATGGTTTTGGGACATTATAAATTTCTAATTGATTATGCCCAGAGAATTTAATGATTTCTCTTGGATGCATCACCTACATTAAAGGTAGTTCCTGGTGGTGGATATCAGTAGTGACCTGATGGTGGTTGTGAGAGTGTTGCTTATGTAAACCCATATGTGTGGACTTATGTAAAACTATTATATACACGTGTTATTTTATGTTTTTTTCCATGCAACCCACCTGAGTTCGATAATTCGACCAAAACCAAATTACCCTGGGGGTGTTTTCCCTAAAATATAGTATGGAGAGGATTTGTATATCTAGCTACCCGCTCTCTCATACACTCCATTCAATATCATATTTTGGTGATATTGGCAGTGGATAATGAGATAAGTGGTGGGGTTTATGTGTGGTAGGAGGAGGACATGATGCTGATATCCTATGTGTTCATGAAACAATATTAACCTAGTTACATGATAGAAGATATGTTGTTGGTTCCACAATATGTGTTATTTTTTTGGTGCTGTAAGACATGATATGTAGTTGGTGTCACATGACATGATAAAAGTTGGTGCTGTTATTGGTGGATATGAGAAGGATGAGAGTAAATGATGCCTTTTTATTGAAAGAGAGCATAACATTAGTGGGGAATTAGTTTTGGGTAATCTTTATCTACATTATTATGATATTAATTTACTACTAATGGATATTTTATTTAGTGAGTGAGCCTTAGTGAGGTTGGAGGACTAGTTTACCTATGTGAGTGTTGGTTAATTCTAATGTTTATTCACCGGGTAATTAGTTTGATATTTTCATATTTACATGACAGAACTTGGGTATGATCCTAATGAGTATATATGTTATGATCAAATATGTATATATAAAATGTTTTTTAGGTTTCTAGGAGGTCTTTAATGATCCAGATGGTCAGTACTAGATCAAATCTTGAGTTGTTACAGTTATCCCAAGATTTATTTTTGGTATTGTTTTATCTTAGAGATGTTTGTATTTGTTTTATATTCATGCATATGGTATATTTATTGTATTGAATTTTGTTTTATTTCTTTTTCACCATGGTGGATTGTTTAGTGGTTTAATGTTATGATCTAGGGATATTGATGGTAATACCTCCCATTTGAGTGTTTTATACCCTCAACTCTAGTCACAAACCTAAGGCCTACTTGAGGTAGGACTCGAGGGTCGCTCATTATCTTAATTATTTTCCTAAGAGGGTTAGTAGTAGAAGGGGTTCCTGATATAGTGGTATAAAAGGTGTTGGTTGATATATAGGGTTTATTTTGGAGTTAATCACTAGTGAGGACTGCATGGTTTGGTGAGACAACAATGTTATCCGAACTTAGTATGCGATGATAGCAAGGGAGACTGACTATGAAATAGAATTCTAGGTCCCCTTATGATATGACATAAAGAATTTATGTAACAACCCAGGTAAATATATAATAAATCACTCTCATGTTTATTAATATAGTTATAATCATTATAAAAATATCAAGTATTTTTTTAAATCAAAAAGAAAATAGTTTTAATTAAAAACTTTTCTTATAAGGTTTTATTTAAAAGTTTAATTTATAAATTTTTGAAAATTAATTTGATAAAATAAACATTATTTTTTAAATCATCATGTAAAAATTATATTTTTTTGAATTTTTGGGTTTTCTTGAAAAGTTTAATTTTTTTGATGAATAGTGAAAAATGTTGAATTTTAATTGAAAACTGTCATTAATTTATTTATAAAGTTAAATTAGATTTTATTTTTTTATAAAGTAAAATTAGTTAAATCTTACATAAATTAACCCAATTTATGTCATTTGAACCAATTTCATATTGAAATTATATATAAAAACTTTGTAAACTTTTAAAAATTTTCTTTTTAAAAACCCAGTTTCTCGTCATGTCTGCAGGATTAATTTTAAATTAAAATTTTCCACTTATGTGAATTAAATTTAGAAAAATGGATTAAATATTTGAAATTAGAAAAATTTATAATTTTTAATAATTTAAACTTATTTTTTTTCCAAAATTAATAGTGAATATAGTAAAAAATAATTACCACAGTTAAGGTAAAAATGAGTTTACCAGGGGTTAAAATAAAAATTTAAGTGTAAATATGATCTATAAAATTATATAAAAACTATTTTATGGAAATATTTATACCATTAAACCTATAAGGTTCTATAATGGTCAATTTTGTACCTTTTTACATATAAAAAATATGGGAGCACTCAATTCTTTTCAAAAATACAAAGTTTTTCCTCTCCCCCACTTATAAAAGGATACCCCCTATTCTCTCTTATTAATACCTTAAAACCACTTTGGTTTAGAAAATACCTACCCAAATAAATTTAAAAATGACTTAATCTCATACTAGAAGCCTTATTTTGTGCATAATTCCAAACAAGTATGTTCTTTGGTGCAAACCAAAAGAAGTTAGCTGAAGAAGAGGTAACGTTCTCTATGAGCATTTTTATTTTATTTCTTCCTGCAACCCATTAAATTTTTATTAAACAATGATTATAAAATAAAACCAGTATATTCAATATAATAATTTATTATTATGTTAATTTCAAGAACTAAATAATTTCTCTCTTCCATCAAATAGGTTACAAAATCATCATTCCTGTGTACGGTGGACTACCGCCTCCCGAACCAATATAGTTTGTTTTTCCATTACCAACTCTCACAGTTGGGTATGATGATGAATATAAAGTATATATATTATATTTATAACATAATTATACCTATGGATTTATTATATCATATATATATTTTTACATTTTAATTCATAGGGGATATGATAACATTGTTCGTGTGTACGACAAACAACCACCTCGTGAAGTGATGTGATTTGTTTTTACGAACACATTATATGAAAGGTAATAAGGGTAAAAATAATGAATATATGTGATATAAATGAAATTATTATGATATTAATGAAATATTAATCCTTATATAAGTATAATATATCCTTTAATTTCTTACCTTTTCACTCACTAAGAAATGATAATGTCGTTCGTGAACGTGTGGACTACTACCTCTACAAAGCGATACAACTCTCTTATCATAACCAAACCACATGGATTATATATAAAATTATATTTAAAGAAATAACATGTTATATATGATATTACTATCATTATTTAAAGTTAAAATATCACTAACCTTTTTTCCATAATGATCATTTAAAAATAGAAACATTACTCATGCGTACATACGACCTACCGTCTCCATGATTGTAACGTACTTCTTTTCTCATAAAAATATTTCATGATTAGTTTTAAAATTATAATTTAAGTATAAATATGATAAATATTTCATTATTATTATTCTACATATTTTTAAATAATGACCTCTTTGACCATAGTCAACCTACCAAAGTCATTTTTGACACATAAGCTGAATATGGTCAAAATATCCGACATAAAATTAATTGATTAAGTAATTGTATATAACATGGTAATAAGTGAAATACAAGTAATAATAAACTTGAAAAAGGTTATTAATCAAGTAAATAATCAACATAAGTTTATTATTTATAAAATTATACACCCTCAAAAAGTCATACTCAAGGTAAGGGATTTCGTCTCAATTTCCTTTTATTGAGGAGTGTTTTTATATTATGCAACTATATTATTTTATGAGGTGTATATACAACCCCTTTGAAATGTTTTATCTTTAATTTATCTATTATAATGGTATTTAAATTTTATTTAATGTTATTATTTCATGGGTATTATGATTCAAATATTTCTAAAGTGATAAGGGACATTTTTAAAAAAATATCCTTTTAAATGTTTTCCTTTAAAATCTCTTTCTCTTCCATGTTCATGTTTTTGAAATGTTTTTATGAAATTTTTAGATGGTAATAAAAGATTTATAAAATAATTTTTTGTCATTTTTTACTTTATTTTCAATTTTTTTCAAAAGGAATCTTTTTAGGTGTTTTATATGGAATTTTTTGACAAATGACAAAAGGAATGACCCATTATTAACATATATAGAAACAATGACTTTTATGCCATCGTGACCATTATTTGATTTCTGGATTACTTTGAAATATTTCATGTTTATTTAAATGAAAAACCCTTTTTACTTTTATTTGGGTATTTTTGTATTGAAAATGATTTTTTTTCTAAAGAAAAGGGTAGTTTTATATTGAAAATGGGTTTTTAAAAGAAAAGGATACTTTGATATCCAAAAGTGATTTTATTATGAGTTTAAAATAGTGTTTAAAATTTTTATGATGTAAAAGTGAAAGTATAATTTTTTTATTCATGATATGGTTCTTGAGCATTATACATGAGAAATGGTTGCATCCATATAGCATTGGGTGAGCCTATTACATCTTATATGATGGGGCAGACTAGATAGCTTTGGGTGAGCCTATTATAGCTTAAATGATAGGTTTCCCAGATAACAATCCAATGCATTGGGTAATGTTCCTTGTATTAACATTCAATAAGGAGGTAGTTACCAAATGGTTTCTCCTATGGATTTAACTGGGCTCCACTTACTTATGACATGGGTTTAAAATGGGTTATGAACGTGATGGTCAAAGTTATCAAGAAGGGTTTTAATTGTTTGATATGGGTTTTAGATGATTTATTTGAGAAAAATGTGTGTGTGCCTTTCATGTGAAATTTTTTTATTTCATTTGCTCAAATAAAAGTGGTTTAAAGGTAAATATTTCATGGGTTATCATGTTTTTACTGAACTAACGATTTACTTTATTTTTATATCCCTTACTAAGATTTTTGATCTAATCCCAAGTTTTTAAATATTTTTCACAGGATGGGTAAGTGAAATAATGAAGTCAACTTAAAATTCATGAAGCGTTTTCATGTAATTAAATATTTTTTTTTGTTTTAAAAAGTTTTATATTATGAGAAAAATAGATACTAATTGGAAATTTCCACTTTATATTATATGTTTTTGTAATGTATGAGTTATGACCTAATTCTCTAAAAATATAAACTTGAAAAGATTCTCAAAGTGAAATAAAGTAAATTCTTGACTAAAACTCAATATTATGTAATGTTTAAGGTTGGGTCCTTATAGTTGGTATCAGAGGGCTGTTTAGTTAACTTTAGGGGTTAAGATAATGTCAATATCATTCCCTTGAAATATTTTTCCTTATGGTTAAGTTAAAATTATATATTATTTAAATATTACCATGTTTCTTTGCCTAAAATACTTCTATTCATAATGGGTTTCAAATAGGAAACATGGAAGTTGTAGTGGTAAGGCACCGAGAGGAAAATATCCTTCCAAATCAGCATCTCGAGATGGTTAGAATCAGAAAAAAAAATATTTTTTTTGTAAAGTTGTCTTAGTTTACACAAGATATAAATGGTGTAGGTATATAATAACCTGGATTTCACCAAGCCCTTCCTTTGTATATATGCAGTGTTTTGGGTGTTCTGGGAGGCAACAGTTGCTCATTTCAAGAGTTTTCCAAATTTCTAGTTTTTTGTCGGTGAGTCAAGGGCTTCAGAATCAGTGAGTTACGAGTGTTGGAATTAGTGATTTAGGGGAATCGACATTAGTGAATTGAGTTTGTCAGCATTGGTGAGTCCAGGGAAACAATGTCTGTAGGTCAGGGTGTTAGTAGGTCAGGGCGTCAGTAGGTCAGGGCATTGGTAGGTCGAGGTGTCGATAGGCCATTACGTCGGTAGGCCATAGTGTCGATAGCTTAGTGTTAGTGGATCATCATAGTTAGGTCACATCGGTAGCTCACCCGTCCGTGGCTCAACATCAGTGATTCACCCATCAGTGGATCATTTCCAGTTTTCCATTTTTTCCTAGTTTTTCTAGTTTTCCCCTCTTATGTGTTTATCTTTATTAAATAGGTAACCTATCAACTCACAACGGTGCACTGGGATATCTCCAACATTTTCTAGCAGAATTATTAAATCCTTTGTATCTCATAATGCTCCACCATCCTCGTAACTACCAAGTCACGTGGTTAAACCACGATCTGATTTTCAAGTACTTTGAAATCTTCTACCTGATTTTTAGAATATCGTCCTTTCATAAACCAAGATCGCTTATTTCCTTCTTCATTTTCATTTTTTTTGGTATTCATAGAGCCTTCCTCCCTATATGAGTCATGAACCTATGCCAAAACTCCCCTTTTTAGCTTTATTGGTGTTATTACCTACTGCTCGCACTACCCCTATTCTTGGTGCAAGGAGGAAATTCGATCCTTTGATCATCCAAGTAGGGATTTATTTTGATTAACTTTAATTATGAATCATGTAGGGTGGGTATTATAATAAATCCTTATGAGGGATGACTGAGAACTTTCTTAAAAACAAGAATTAGATACAAATTGGATTTTATCTAAAGATAACACAAATAAACAATATAATGGGAAGAGAGTGGTTTGATGTTGATCGCCTGTTTTATTTGTTATCTTTGATTATGTTATGTTTTTCATGGATATATTCCTTCTAAAAATCATGGCTGTTGGTGGTATTTCTTTTCCCACTAGTGATGTTCTGTTTTGTTGAGATGCTTGGACAATGAATGTAACATTAAATCTTCTTAATCATGTATACTTGGTTAAATAAATGAATACCCCAAGATCAATCCTATTTTGTGATCACTCTGGTTATAATCTAGTAGAATTAAAGAACCTCTTCTGATTAAATCTGAGTGTATACACATCCTTTTGACATGTGTGGCTGAGTGCTATGCTCTGTTGAGTTTTGGTAACCTTGTACGAGTTGTGTGGTGATCCTGTTGGGAGCATGGTTGTAAGTTCAAGGTTGGACATAGGAGTTGGTTCCATGAGAAGGGTGTGGTATGAGTATGCAATGGGGTCGGGGTTAATGGTAGTTTCTCTGGGATTTGCGTGTAGGGTGGTATAGGGAAGGTGTGGTGGAATCTTATTCTGAGATATTGATTTGATTGTGGAATGGATGATATTGTAGGCATATGAACTACCTTTGTTGGGTTGTGGTCGTAGGGCAATGTCCGGTAGTGGGAATATAGTGTGGTTATGAACTTATATGTAGTGGGACTACATCTGGAAACTATTGGGTAGTGGGTCAATGGATCTAGGTTGGGAGAGGAGGATTGAGTGGTATAATTTTGAAGAATGATTGTGGTGCAGTGGGACTACAGTTTGGTTTTTCTTGTTGTTTTGGTATAGATGTGGATGGTAGTTTCCCGATAGTGCTGGAATGACTTAAAGTGAACCCATTAATTAATAAATGACAAGTGGTTAAATGAAAAATGTGTTTGGTTCTACTATGGAAGTGGTTGTTCTATGGTTGTGCATATAGGGGTAGTTGTAAATGTGGTTCTGTATGAGTTGGTTTTTGTTCGGAAACCAGTAGGTTGGGTTGAGTGTTTTTTTACCTATATATATATAAATCGTAGTTCCTTGTGATTTCTATACGCACCCAAACCTTGTTGAGAACTATGTTCGGAACACCTCCATTTCACGGGGGAGTGTGTCTTTATCAACATTTCAGTGGGAGGATGGATGGATGGTTACTGACTTTCTTCCTTGAACCCTCTTTCAAGTTCTTATCGCTCGAGCATATCCAGAAAGACTATAATGGATTAAGGCTTATCATAGTCCAATATTCTTATGGCAAGGTTTTGTTGTAGATGAGAGGCCTAGGTGTTTTCATGCCAGGTTTGTTTTCCCAAGTGTCTTTAGTATGAGGCCCAGGTGTCTTTGGGTGAGAGGTGTGGTTGTTGTGGCCCAGGTGTCTGCAGGTGAGATTGTGTGTGGTTTGAGGACCAGGTGTGTGTGGGCGGGTTGTGAAAGTGGGACTGAGTATGGGAAGAGTGGTAACATCAATAATTTAGACATTAGGTATGGGAAGTTAACAAGTGGGAAGGTGGTGCGGGGTACCCAAATATCGATGTGCACATACTATTACTTTACATGACTTTCGTTATTTGGTGAGTATGACTTGGTGAGACTGGAATAGTTATTATTCTTTGGTAGGTTCTTTGAGGTTCTAGTGTTTTCTCACAAGGATATTAGTATGTTCCCTCACTTGTGCATAGGTGGATTTCAATTTTTCTACTGGGTATACTTATATACTCACCTTATGTATATAAAATTGTTTTTAGGTTTCTAGGAGGACTTTGAGGACCATACTGGACTTTACTAGCTCGGGCGTTAGGATTTGTTGATGTTACTTCTTAGTATCTTTACTTTTGGTACTTTACTTTTGATTTTTTTGTACCTTGCATTAGATTTACTTTTGTACATTCATGTGGGAAAAGGTTTTTGGATTTACTCTTACTTTTGACATTTGGAGTTTCTTAGGATTTACCATCTTATCTCACAATATTTTTCTATAAAAAGGGTATGAAATTTCATATTATGTGAGATTCTATACCCTTGGTTCTATTCACCACTCTGGGTCCTATCGAAGGTAGGACTCAGGGTTCATTATCTCTCCTTCAACTTGAAGAAGGAAGGGTCTGTAAGCTTGGTGTTCCTTCCCTCATCTTGGAGAAGGCGGGTCGTGAAAAATGGTATCAGAGGAGGTAGGTTTTGGGAGTTTGAGAGATAGGATGGAGTTCAGAGTTAGGTACAATGAGGATTTCATGGGATGGTATGGAAACAGTGTTATACGATCTTGGTGCATGAGATAGTCTAGGGAAGACTAGCTAGGGAATGTGATTTTAGGCCCCCTCATGATCCGATGCATGGACTCTAGGCCTACTAAACGACCAAGTGAGGCTACAAAAATTGTAGGTTAGAGACCCTAGGAAAGGTACATGTATCCTAATGACTTGTGTTATTTTTTTTCTTGGTTATTTTGGGTATTTAAAATAAACGAAGAGTTAAAATAGAAATTTAAAATAAATTTTCCACACTACTCAGGATTAGGAGTCCCTTGTTTATTTTTTTTAGTTATGGAACCCAGACATTTTCCCCATGTGATATGAGTAGTTGAGGCTTTCCGGGTTGACCCAGTTGATCATCAGAGGGAAAATAGAGAGGAGGAAGATGACCAGTGTTAGAAGATGCTTTGTGCCTTCCAATAACAGACTCTGGTAAAGTATGAGGGTAACATCTTGGGAATGGAAATAGAGAGTTGGATCAAGGAGCTGGTGATCACTTTCATCTTAATCCAAGCTCCAACATAGTACTGGGTTCCTCTGGAGGTGATCCAAATGAGGGGAGCAGTGTGTTAGTGGTGTACACTTTACCTCGAGGAGAGGAAAGAAATTGAGGCTTCATGGGATGTATTTGAGAGGGAGTTCTGGGAGGAATTACTTTCTTCTATGATGAAGGATAAGAAGAGGTATAATCTACTCTCCCTCCAGTATGGGAGTATGTTGGTGAGGGAAATGGGGATCAATTTCAAGGATATCCAATGCTTCTCTCATGATCACTTTCCAGATGAGGAGTCCTGAGCGAGATGCTTAGGGGAGGAACTCTGACCTTCTCTTAAGTATTTTGTTACCCCTTTCACTCTACTGACGTACCTAGAGGTTCAGAATAAGGCCTAAGTAGTGGAAAATATGCACTCGTTTTGAGGTTTTCTATGACAGGGGAGCCATATGAGTTCGTTAAAAGGGAAAGCTATCGATAGTAGGTCTCCAGCGTTAGAGCATTCTAGGTTTCAGCTAGCAAGGAGTAGGCCTCATCCATTCTAGTTCTGATCTCCTAGTGCTCACCATTTCCTTATGGGCCCAAGATTGAGGCACTTTATATGTGGAGGCCATGGACATATCTAGATCTAGTGCCCTGTTTGATCACCGTACATTGGGGGTGGGCAGGCTCAGCACCCACCTCAGCAGCAGCAGTTGCCGGTCAGGACCTTCCAACAGCAGGGGCAGCGAGCTCCCGCTCCACCAAGGGTAGATGATGTTGGGGGAGACTGACCCTAGGGTGATCATTAGGTAAATCGAATAGGGCATGGTCGGGGAGATGGTCGACAATAGAGAGGAAAAAGAGCTGGGTTTGGGTAGTTGCTCACCGAAGAGGTAGCTATTCTAGTAGGGCCATAGGTTGTTCAAGGTATGATCTGTCTATTTAGTACTCTTGCACATGGTTTTTTTGATTCAAGAACCTTGCACTCCTTTGTTTCACCTAGTCTATCCCATGCCCCTGGTGTTGAGTACACCAGTTGGAGGTCAGACTAGTCTGTTTGATGTTTTTTCAGGATGTAGACTGATTTTAAGGCCACATCAGTCTAGTGGGGATCTTCTTCTACTACAGATGTATTCATATGATGTCATACTAGGAATAAAATAGTTATTTTCTATACACATTGTTATCGACTACATCCGTAGAAGAGTTACTTTCTAAGATATGGTTGACTAGTGCATAGAATTCATTGGTTAACAAAGTTTTTAGAAGGGAAACTGATGTTTTGAGTATCTTCTTTACTTTTTATCCGGGCTGTCAGTGGAACCAGCAGATACAAAGATGGTGGAAGTTTCAGGGAGTTGTTAGTGAGTTCCCGGATGTCTTCCCTGAGGAGGTTGTGACTCTACCCCCTCGATGTGACGTTGAGTTTGGGATAGACTTGCAACTTGGTGCCCATCTGATTTTGATGTCTCCCTCTCTAATGGAGCCTTATGAGTTGTGGGAGTTATAGATTTAGGTTGATGAACTAATGAAGAATGGATTTATCCTTCCTAGTGTGTCATCGTGGGGTTCTCTAGTATTGTTCTCAAACAATGTGGACGATGGCCTATGACTGTGCATAGACTACTGATGGATGAATTAGTTGATAGTCAAAAACTATTACCCCCTTCCAAGGATCTATGAACTTTTCGATCAGTTGAAGGGAGTAGGTTAGTTCTCTAAGATCGACCAATGGTTTTGATACCACCAGTTGAGGGTAAAGGAGGTTGACATCCCAAACACTGCTTTCAGGTGCAGGTATGGGCAACTTCGAGTTCGTGGTCATGCCCTTTGATGTCACAAATGCACCAATCATGTTCACAGGGCTCAAGAACTTTGATTTCCATGAGTACCTAGACCAGTTTGACTTCGTGTTCATCAACGAAATTTTGATCTACTCAAGGTCATAAGAGGAGAACATCAACCATCTAAGGACTGTCTGGGAAGTCATTCGACACCACCATCTCTATGGAAAGTTGTCCAATTGAAAGTTCTGGAAGTGAGTGGTGCACTTACTTGGACACATAGTGTCTTAGTAATTGATAGAGGTGGACCCGTCAAAGGTTGAAGCAACTGTTTCTTGGGTAGCACCCAAGAATGTGGTGGATGTTCATAGTTTCTTGGGTATGGTAGGATATTTCCAGAGGTTCATACTAGACTTCTCTTGAGTTTTATCTCCTTTGATATCTTTGACCAGAAAATACCAGGGCTTCATGTGGCGTGAGCAGTTCCAGAAAACTTTTAGTTATCTGAAGGGGAAGATGGTCAGTGCCCTAGTGCTTAAGTTTCCAAAGGAAGAGGTGATGTTCGAGGTGTTTTGTGATGCTTCCAGCCTAGGATTGGGATGTGTACTAATGAAGTAGTGAGGATTAATCTCTTATGGGTCTAATAAATTACATCCTCATAAACGTAATTATTCCACCCATGATCTAGAGCTTGAAGAAGTCGTGTTCGCACTAAAGTTCTGGAAAGATTCCCAGTGTGTCAGCTGGTGAAGGCCGAGCACTATGTTCCCGGTATTCTGTTTCAGCCCTTGGATTTCCCCAAGTGGAATTGGGATGAAATATCTATGGATTTTATCATAGGTTTACCTAGATCTAAGGGAAAATGTGATTCTATTTGCGTAGTAGTGGACCAGTTGATGAATTTATCTAACTTCTTGGTGATAAAGGAGTCAAGCGTAGTGGATACCTTGGAAAGGAGGTATGTGGATGAGGTGGTGAGGCTCCATGGGGTTCCGAGATCCATCATATCGAATCTAGATGCATGGTTTACCTCACAATTCTGGAGGGGATTACATCATGATTTGGCACCCAATTACGCCTTAGCACCACTTTCCACCCTCAGACAGATGGGAAGACAAAGAGGACCATCCAGACATTGGAGGACATGCTGTAGGCATGTGTCTTGGACTTTAGAGGATTGTGGGTACAAAACTTTCCCCTGGTATAATTTTCTTACAACAACATCTATCACTCTACCATTGGCATGGAACTGTTCGAAGCCTTGTTCAAAATACCGTGCCGCTCACTCGTGTGCTAGACAGAGGTAGGGGAAACAACCCTTCTTGTACCATAGGTAGTGAAGAGTACAATGGAGAAGGTTCAGCTTGTGAATGAGAGGATGAAGGTGGCTCAAGACCGAAATAACTCGTATGCCGATCATAGGAGTAGGGATTTGGAGTTCAAGGTTGGGGAACATGTGTTCTTAAAGGTCTCCCCTCAACATGGACAATAGAGGTTTGGCAGGGGGAGTAAGGTTTCTCCCAGGTTTATCAGACCTTTCAAGGTGTTGGGAAGAGTTGGAGAGGTGGTGTATCAGTTGGAATTTCCACCATGGTTGGAGAAGATCCATGACATCTTTCATGTCTCTCAGTTCCTCTGGTATCTACACGATGACTCCCACATCCTTGATTGGGGAGAGTTGGATATCAAGGATGATGCAACATTTGTGGAGTGACCGATAAGAATCGAGGATCGTGAGGATAATGTGTTGTGTGTATGGACCATTACTTTGGTTTGAGTGTTATGGAGGCATGGTGGCCTCGATGAGAGTACTTAGGAATGAGAGGCACAAATGTGTTCCCAGTACCCAGAGTTGTTCTGTGTTTTTCTCTTGGGTTTTATTTGTTCCTTGCTTATGATGTAATGTTTGAACTTGTTTGCTATATGATAAGTTGTTTCCCTATTCTCTGATTTTGTGTGAAGAGTCTATACTATGGGGAGGGGAGAACCTGATCCCTAATCAAGACAAATTAAAGCGGATGTGATTAAACCCCTGTGGGTGAGTCAGTACTGCCCAAAGTGGATAATATCTTGACTTGGAGGAAGTATCTCCCTAATCCATATGTCTGGATAATGTGACCTTAGTGTTTCATAGCTGTTCAAGAGATAGATGATAAGGAGGTGTTCTGGGATGTCAAGGTTTTCACTCCAGATTTATAATGACACAAAGCGGTTTAATCTTGAGAGGTATCTTAAGGGATGATTATTCAGACCTCTTTTCTTCTGGGTTAATTTTGAAATTCTCAGGGATGAGAATAGTTTGAGAGGTATCTGATGTAATAACCTGGATTTTCCGAGGCCCTTTATTTGTAAAAATCCAGTGTTTATGGTGTTCTGGGAGGAAAAAGTGGCTCATTTCAAGATTTTTCCAAATTTTCAATTTTCCGTCGATGAGTTAGGGGCATCGACATTGGTGAGTCAGGGGAATTGAAATCGGTGAGTTAGGAGCATCGAAATCGGTGAGTTGAGGGTGTCGACATCAGTGATTCGAGGGTGTCAGTGTCAGTAGGTAAGGGTGTCGGTAGGTTAGGACATTGGTAGGTCAGGGTGTCGGTAGGTTGAGGCGTCAATAGGTTGTTTTGTCAGTAGGCCATGGCGTTAGTAGCTCAACATTAGTGGCTCAACATATGTGACTCACCCATCAGTGGCTCATTTCCAGTTTTCCATTTTTTCATGGTTTTTCAAGTTTCTCCCCTGTTATGTGTTTATCTTCGTGAAATAGGTAACCTATCAACTCAAAATGGTGTGTTGGGCTATCTCCACCATTTCCGAGGGGAATTATTAAATCCCTCGTATCTCGTAACGTTCCACTAGCCTTGTAACCGCTAAGCTGTGTGGTCAAACCATGATCCAATTTTCAAGTACTTTGAAATCATATCCCTAATTTTTAGGATCTCACCCTTTCATAAACCAAGATATCTTCTTTCCTTATTCCTTTTTATTTCCCACGGTGCTCCTAGAGCCTTCATCCCTAGACGAGTCGTGAAACTGTGCCAGAACTCTCCTACTTATCTTTCTTGAAGTTCTTCTTACTAATCACGCTACCCCAGTTCTTGGCACAAGGAGGAACTTAGATCCTTTGATCATCCAAATAGGTATTTCTTTTTCTTCCCTTTAATTGTGCATCATGCAGAGTGGGAATGCTAACGAATACTTGTAAGGAATGGCTGATAAATTTCTTAAAAACAAGAATTAGATAAGAATTGGATTTGATCCAAAGATAACACAGGTAAATAATATAATGGGCAGAGAGTGGTTTGATGTTTATCGCCTGTTTTATCTGTTATCTTTGATTCTATTATGGTTGTTTTAGAAATATGAATTCTAAAAATCATGTCCATTGGTGGTCTTTATTTTTGTAATAGTGATATTCTGTTTTTTTGTGATGCTTGAACAATGACTACAACATTAAATCTAATTAATCACATATAATTGGTTAAATAAATGAATACCCCAGGATCAAGACTGTTCTGTGATCACTCCGGTTATAATCTAGTAGAATTAAAGAACCTATGTTGATTAAATCTAAATGCATACATGTCCTATTGATAGGTGTGGATGAGTGTTGTGTTCTGTTGTGTTTTGGGAACCTTCACTACTAGAATTTTAGGCTATAGCCACATACCTATAGCCATGGTTTTATAGGTATGTGGCTATAGATTCTTTGTAGCCACGATTCGATTACTACTCCATGGCTGAAATTTGTGATTCTTCTTTTTGTTTCGATACCCGTTAGGCACCTCCCCTGATCTGCTCCCCACGAACCCCCCCCAATACTCCAATAGTGGCGCCTTACTCACCAGATCCTCCCACCATGGTTCCCTCCTCCCTCGATCTGCAACCCACTCACCATGGTTCCCTCCTCCCCAACGACCTCTCTCACTGCGACACACTCCTTACCAACGACCTATCTCATTGCAGTGGACTCCTACCTGATGAACTCTCTTGCCACGACACCCTCCTCCCCGATGACCTCTCTCACCGTGGTGCCCACCCAACACGGCCACTCCACTGACACTGCTTCGAGACAACCGCCCCACCTCCTCTTCTGACGTGCCTCAGACGTGGATACCCCACCTCCTAAGGATCATCCTCCTCCTCGGACCACAAAAGGTATTTAGGGTTTTACCCCCTCAAATTTCACTCATGTGTATTTTATAGAAACAATTACTCCTTATTCTTCATCATGGAGTCTCATATATCACTTGAATCATCATGGTTAACTATACATCAAACTCTAACTCAACACTTCGCATAGATAAAAGTTCTTCTTGATATTCTCATCACTATAGTATAGTGTCGAATTCTTGCCTATTTTGCAACCACATTTCTTACCATGGTTTCCACTATGGCATGACCAACCTTTTCTTATTCCCATTTCACTATACTTTATTTTGTTCCATACTATAATATGTGATTCTGTTGACTTAAAATCCTTCTTTGGTAGGTATTTCTATCATATCATCTTGAATCATGGAACATACCTCATGATTTTTTAATTTTAATTTGTGGAATAATCATCATTAGATTTATTCATATGATTGGATGAATCATATTCTCTATCTAATTACCCAAACACAACTTTTAGTAACACATACATAGTACCTTGCTAAGGATTAATATGAATCATACACACATGTGTACACTGTATCATCCTTTTTTCATGGTACAAGGCTCTCTGTGAGTCTCTTACTTCTAGGCATCATTATGGAATTGACTATGGTGTGGTGGATTCTTCCCATTTTCCACATGTATTTTATAATCACACCATGATCATCACTATCGAATGGTCATGATTATTTCACTATTTTACATATACCCAAATATTCTTATATATAGTGTTTCATTTGGATATCATGATATTAATACATCCTTCAAATAAATATTTTCAATGAATTAAAATACTCAAATAAAAAACATAGTCCATACTCTCATTTCATAATCACCATAATCTTGTATAAAGAATTACTTGACTATTGCAAAGTGGTATCAAAGTTTGTAGTGAAATATTCTCCTTAGACTTGAGGTTGAAGACGATAAAGACGAAGTCATATCATTTAAAAATTACACTCATGTACATGTTTTAATAGGTTGATCGATACCACACTAATGTTTTACCTTATAAAAAAATGTCACTCCATTAGCTACTTGATAAATTCAAATATGGATTGGTACTCTCTCATGGCCCTCTATGCCGACCCACATATGTGAATTCTATGTACCCCTCACCCACATGTACCCTGATACCTGCACTTACCTATACAAGATCTCTACATATTTACATATTCTAGTCTTATCTGGAATCCATCCTTTGAGTTTGTTTGTTTCCTCCTTGATTCCTCATTACTCGATTCAGGTGATGGCATAGAGACCTATCCATTTTAAAAAAAATCAATTCCCATTTTCCAAATAGAAGTATGAGTAATATAGAAACGAGAATAAATTTAATAAACCCTTTAGTTTGAACTCTATCAACTTCTTTAAAGAATATTTTTATATAATCTTATCTACTTCTTATGATTATTAAAAAACGATGGAAGAAACTATTTTTCAATTCAAACAAAATTTCCATAAGTGGATGGATCTCAAGAACTATAATGTTAAAACATTCCTTACACTTTCACAAGAACCTTACAAATTGATATTTGTATGAATTATTGACTATGAATGATTCTCAAGCAACCCCACCTCAAGGAATGATCTCCTCCTTCACTTCATCATGATATATATTTTCTCTAAATTTAATTTAGAATACCATTTGATAAATCATACAAATATGGTTACATTTTTAGATCTTGAATTATTATTCTAGATTAATTTTCTTCATTTATTATCTATTTGAGAACAATAATCACCTTTAATTACCTACATGGTTAACACAAAAATAAAAACAAATGATAAAGGAATAAGGTGGAACCTCTTTTAAATACTTAGATTGATAAAAAAGGCTAATAATTTCTCCTCAACCATGAAACTCTTTCTTTTAGTACTCTAAATTTATATAAATTCTTCACACTAGATTTTCTATTTTTTATAAAATTCTTGGGTAGAATTAATTCTATTCTTATTTATTTTTATGAGATATTATTTTTAAAATGTTCCATCAAATCACATACATCATTTACTAAATTCTTCATTGTTCTCAAGATTTCATCTTGGGTTTGTAAAATTTTCAGGAAACTCTTTGAGTTTTTAATAGCCTGCTTGATCCTCCCACACAACATTTCATGAGTTCTAGGATTGTTACCTTTTGATAATCCCTCATGAGGTTTGTATTTTCCATGTTCATATGGAATAGAATATTTTACTTTAGCACTTTCTTTATCTTGTTCTTCTTTTATTTTTTCCATTTTCAAATCATCCGGTGATATAACTAAACAATCACTTCTTTGGATTATTCATATGGATTATTGAGATTGTTTTTTTCACATCAGTTTCAATAAATGTAACACTTATATTGAACTTATTGGACATGCATTAAAGTTGATCTTTATTTTATTTATTTTTCAAGGTAGACTCACCATTTTTTATTGGATTTTGTAATCTTTTATCATTATTTTATTTTGATACATACTTAGATAAACATGAATCACACATGTGACCACTACCATTACACATACAATAGAGATATTCAAAATTTTAAAACTTTTTTATAGTATATATGATATTCCATTTCACCTATAGTTATTGACTTATCTTAGGATTACTCCCTCTCATTGATGGATTTCTCTGAATTTCAGCAAGAGATATATTATACCAAAAATTTAATGCATTGTGCCGAAACCTATTATAATACCAGTAATGAATTTCAAAACTTGTTTTTATTTTATGAACTCTACACTGATGATAGTTTTTTAGATCTTATAGTATACCAATTTTGGGAATTATTTTCAACTGTTTGGGCTCAATATAATGAAAATCAATTCATACACTTACTTTTTAAAACCTTGGATAAAGTTGTTGATCTCTTAATTTATATTTATCTAATTTTGTATAGGTTTTTAGTTTATTCATACATTATGTAAAAAAATAGATTTATTATAAATAAAATTTTTATATGTGGTTAGTACCTTTATTTTTATAGTTATTGAATATTAATCATTAGATGATCTCGATATGTTTTTGGAACCAGTTGTAGAGATTTTTTCTTAAGAGTATCCCTATGAACAATGCATGGAACAATAATTCTTCTAATGTACAATAAAGTCCAAGGTTGAGTTACATCTAGATTTTTATGTTTAACTTCAAGCTATAATAATTTTATATTGAATATATTTCTCTCATCATCAATTGTTTTTATCTTGTCTTTATGGGGCTTCTTGATTTTATCAACTTCATCATAAAGATTTTTTTCCTATAACAAAAGGTCAAAATATTTAATCTTATTTTCTTTGACCTCTAGTTAATTATTCCTGAAAAAAAATAATTCTTTATATGTATGTTTCCATACTTATATCCATTTCAAGGATTTTTCTTTCTCTTGGATTTCATTCAGCAAATCCATCTCAAATATAGAGTACTCTCCTTCAAGCTTAAAACTCCTTTTTGTGGCCTCTATTTGATTAGTAATATTTACACATTCAATATCATTTTTGTCTAAGGACTTCAACTTCACCTTCATCTCTGATTCCTTTTCAAGAAAATTGACTTATTACTAAAATTCTTTAAGGGGATAAAAATTAAAGCAATAACATATTTGTGAAATCTTTGTTATATTTACTCAAATTAAGAACATGAATCTACATATTACTTATTAGAAAGATTTTTTAAAATATAGTCCTCACCACTTGTAATTGATTCATCAGAGGAACTATCATGATAATAATTTACAATTACATAATCTTCATGGAACAAATTTGATTCACTAGAAGTATAAGTTTTATCTGTCTTCTTAACATTGTAATTCTCATCCAATTATTTATTATTCATTCTTGGTTAGGTATCATCATTATATTATCATGATGAAGTTGGATTTTCTTTATTTATTCCCAAGAGGTAAATCTTCTTTATCATTATCATATCGTTATTGATTTTGTTATTTTAGCATGAGATTTCTTTAACTTTATCTACTTCCTCGGTTGGTCCTTCTTTCATCTCAACTTGAATCATGGAACATAACTCATGATTTTGGAATTTTAATGTGTAGCATAAGAATCATCATATTTATTCATGTGAAGGGATGAATAATATTCTCTATCCAATGAATCTAATGTTACTTTCAAGGACACATATATAGTACTAGGCTAATAACTCTAATTCACACACATACGTAATATTTTTCTTTTTTTCATGGAATAAGGCTCTATGTGAGTCTCCTAATTCTAGGGTGGGGGGCAGTGTGTAGGGGGCAGGGAGGGGGGCAGTGGGGTGTAGGGTGTGTGTGGGGTGAATTTGGGTGGGTGGGGGGGGATGCAGGTGGGGGGGGGGGAGTGGGGTGCATTTGGGGGATGTGGGAGTGGGGGTGCAGGTGTGGGGGGGGGGGGTAGTGGGGGTGGGGGGGAGTGGGGTAAATTGGGGGGGGGGTGAAGGTTGGGGGCAGTGGGGGTTCAAATGAGTTGGGGGGGGGGGGCAGGTGGGGGGGGGGGGTGTAGGTGTGTGGGGTAGGGTGGGTGAAAGTGTGGTGGGGGAATTGGGGTGCATTTGGGTGTGGGGGGAGTGGGGGTGCAGGTGGGGGGGCATTGGGGTGCATTTAGGGGTGGTGGGAGTGGGGGTGCAGGTGGGGGGGGGGAGTGGGGGTGAAGGTGTGTGTGGGGGGGGGGAAATGGGGGTGCATGTGGGGGTGGGGTGGGGAAGTTGGGGGTGAAGGTTTGGGGGGTAGTGGGGTTAAAATGAGTTGTGGTGAAGGGTGGGGGGGCATTGGGGTGAATTTGGGGGGGGGGGAATGGGGGTGCAGGTGGTTGGGGGGGGGTATAGCCACGGTTTCATAACCTTTATCAGAACAAGAAATATGAAACTGTTTTATTACTTGTTTGTAGTTAACAATCATGTTCTCACAATATTATTTCAGGTATCAATAAACCTAATGTTCGCTTCGTGATTCACCAATCCATGCCAAAATCTATTGAACGCTATCATCAAGTTAGTTTTCCAAATTTATATTGATGTTTTGTTTTTAATACTATATCCATAAGGCTAAAGATCAAAATTGTTTGTTACATATATTATGAAATCTATAATTATCTTCACATTCCCCAGGAGTTTGGTCGTGCTGGTAGAGATGGTCAACATTCATCTTGTGTCCTGTTTTATAATTATAATGATTATGTAAGTTAACCTATAAATTTTTTTATTTATGTTTAAGAATATTTTTGGGGTTTAATGCTTATGGTGTAGGGGAGGGGGGTGTTCGGGGGGGGGGGGGGACTGTCCCAGAGGGGGGGGGGGATTTTCCAGGTGGGGGGTGTCTGGGGGGGGTGTCCTGGAGTGGGGGGGATGTCCACATCAGAAGGATTAGTCTCTGCGACCTCAGACAATCCTACCCTAGACCACAATAACTAATTAATTCCTAGATAAGAGGATTAATCACTGCGACCTTAGACGGTCTTCCCCATATTCCAAAGTCCATCCATCACCAAATAGGGAGATGTTTCCAAGAATTAATTATCTATTGACTTGTTAGAAATATTGTGGCACATGGAAAAATTATTTTATTTTTATAATTATGTTAGATAATACAATTATTTTTTATTTATTAAATCCATCCTTGATGAAATCATTACATTGTCCCCATTCCCTCATATAATATGGTGAAATGACATTAATCTTCCACATTTTCATCTATAAACAAGATTTCATGTGATCTTATTCTTTATTATCTTTTGATATATTTACCCAAAAAAACATACCAATTGATACTATATATGTTTACTATCATGATTATTATTCCTCATGGTTGATTCCCTACATAAATATTACCACAAAAGTGTTTCTTATAGATTATATATTAATACTATTATAACATTTCTTGGATTCAGGTATGAGAAAACATGACCAAGATGTATCATGATTAGATTTTGGTGTTATATTTAAAAATATAGATGTTTCAGAATCATCCCCAATCTAAAGGTGAGCTCATGGAATCTACAGATCTATCCTATAGTGATAAAATCAATTATTTAACCATTTATTATTCTTTGGTGGTTCATCATTATTAGATTTAAAATTCTCAACAATGATAATGAAGTTACCATCATTGAAGATACTATGTGATTACATGGGCCCAATTCTATCAACTAGGAAAATTTTAAATGTTACATCTTACTCTATACCTCTAGTTATCAAAAATAATATTTTTTTTCTAAAAACAATAAGTAATTTCATAATTCAAAAACTAAACCTCTAAACATGTATGATTGAATTTATGTTCTTCAACACATTCAATTTACTACTTTCATAAATAGTAATAAAATAAAACATAGTGGAGACATGGTATTTTTATTAAATTTCATCTCATAATTTATAGGACAACATAATTACTTTTCATTATAAGCTACAAGTCAAATCTTACCCACTTATTTTATATAGAAGATGATAAATGGTTGGATGTGATCCCCATAAACATATAATGATAATGAAATCCCAATAGTTTATTCAAGTATCCCACTTATGATATAAGAATCCTTCCAATTTTCATCAACATGTGGTGTGTCATAGGTTAATGATGAATCCAATAGGAAAATTTTAAATGTTCTCATTTTATGCATTATGTTTATCAGAGTATTTTATTGGTAACATAATGATATTATATGAATCACTATATAAACATTGAATGTTTTCATTAACTAAATGTGTTCTCATTTGTATGCATTATGTTTATCAGGATTCTTCACTCCTTCCACTGATTTAGGTGAATAAACCAAGGAGTATTTCAATGATCATGATTATGGTGGTGGTGGTGGTGGTCTGAGAGGAGGTGATAATGATGTTGGTGTTTATATAGGAGATGATGAGTGTTATGATGGTTCTGGTGATTCTTATATTTAGGTACGTTTTAAATGTAAATTTTATTCTTGGTTTATACATTTAACTTTATCAAATAGTAATTTTTATTATAATGATATTGATATTGAAATTTTATATTGTTTATATTTGAGATAGTTTGATTTATTATGATATATATTGTATTATGTTTGAGTTCATTTTTATTTTGAAGGTTGTGTTTTTTTTTCTCGTAGATATAGGATGTGAGTACTGCTATAAGGTGAAGCTATTATGGAAGCATTTGGTGATTAAGTATAACTAGGTAGGAATCAATTTACATGTTTATTAACTGTGGTTGTAGGGTCTATTTTCCATGGTTTTGAAAGTGTTATTAGGAACCAAGATCCATGGTTTAACCATGGGGGTAGTTAAAAATTACCATTGTTAAGATCATGGATTTATCAAATAATTTCCATGGGATTAACCATGGTATTATACTCTAATTTCCAAGGTTAAAAATTTCCATACATATACTAATTAAATAGTTCAAACCATTTCTATACATGGAATAATTCCATGGATTAAAACACAGAAGTTTAAAACCCCTACTGCAATAGCTTTAGCAGCCACAGTTAGGGAAATTTTATATATAACCTATTTCTACGGATTTTTTGCCTACTACCACAGTTCCAAACCATAAATATAGGTGTTTTTTATAGTTATTATGGAAAACGGATCATGAGATCATGTGGATGAGAATCCATGCCTAATTCTTGGAAAATATAACTCACCACCTTAAAATATTAGACAGTATGAATGATGTCTCAACTTATTGTAGAGGGAAAAACCAAATTTTTTAAAAATACGAGTAACAAAAAATTCTATGAAACCCACTAATGGATAAAGTGTGTAGTTAATTATATCCCAGATGAATAGTTCCATAAACCAAACAGAAAAGTGTGAAGGGAAAACTGAAAAATAGTAAGTATTTCTAGTAGAAAAATCTTGACAGATTTCATTAATAAGGTAAAAGGGCTTTGTAGGCTAATGTATTGTCATAGTTTTGGTCGCATGATCATAGATTTTTTTCACAACATGTAAACATATTAATTTTATAGGATACCAAGTTATAGGGGAGAAAATATGAAAGAGAGAACAAACTTGCTGTAAAAAAGAAATAGTTTTCACAGAAATAAGAATAAATTATCATTGAAGGATAGATTATAAATTCATGAAAAATTCTATGAAACTGGAAACATACATGGACACACATATGATGATTTTTTTTTATGTTCCAACCTTCCATTTCACTCATGATTATGGAGTGAGGCTTTGCTGAGGGGAGGGTGGGGGTGTCTAGGGAAAGGGAGGGGGCTGAGGGGGAGTGGTGGTGGGGGGGGGGGTATGAAGGGGGAAGGGGGTTGTGGGTGTGTAGGGGGAAGGGGGTGTGGGTGTGTAGGGGGAAGGGGGGTGTGGGTGTGTAAGGGGGTGTATAGGGGGTAGGGTGGTGTGTTGGTTGTGGGGGGCAGGGTGGTTTGCTGGTGGCAGGGGGCATGGGGGGTGTCTAGGGAAAGGGAGGGGGGGCTGAGGGGGAGTTGTGGGGGTGGTGTGAAGGGGGAAGGGGGTGTGGGTGTGCTGGGGGAAGGGGCTGTGGGTGTGCTGGGGGCAGGGGGTGTGGGTGTGTAGGGGGGTGTGCGGGGGGTAGGGGGGTGTGGGTGTCAAGTGCCGAGTGTGGATTTTCTCATTTGAGGTAGGGTTCCTCTCCTAGAATCTTTAATTCAAGAATATTTTAAATTTCATTTAGATGCCTTCTTAGATATGCTTATATTAAATTAAAATTCTTGAATAAGTGTTAGTTAATATAATTGTTTCATGTTATTTAGATGCCTTCATAATTCTACAGGGGGTGCATGGGGTGGGCAGGGGGGTGTAAAGTGGGGGTGTGCTGGGGGCAGGGGAGAGGAGGGGGGGGGGTCTGCAGGGGTCCATGGGGTGTGTAGGGGTGCATGGGGTGTGGATGTGAGACTATATTGTCATATCTTCTTTGATTACATAGTCAAAAAAATTCATATTTTAGATATTTGAATACTTTTAGGAAAGAATTATGCACAACATTTTCATATGACATTATAAGTCATACGATCATCAATGTTGTACGACATGACCATAATTTACTTATCATTTCGAGTGATTCTCAGGAATTCCCTCCCAATGAAATACCCTTCTTCTTGACACTGTAGTATTGAGTAGTTAATCATTAGGAAAAATAACCATCTCTAGGGGGTGTCTTTTCGGGGGGGGGGGGTTCTAAGGGTGGTGGGGGGGGGGGGGGGGTTCTGTCCAGGAGGGCGGGGTGTGCTATACAAGGGGGTCCAAGAGGAGGGGTGTCTATCCAGAGGGCCCTGGGGGTGTTCAGAAGGGGGGGGGGGGGTCTATCCAGGGGGGCTTTTTGGGGGGGGGGGGTATGTCCAGGGGGGTGGGTAGGGTCTGTCTAGGGGTGGGGGGGGGGTGCAAGGGGGAATTGGTGTGTAGGGGGTTGTTCAAGGGGGTGAAAGGTTAATATAATGAATTGAATGAGTTAAATGGAACCGAACATGGTTTACTTTTCACATGAGAGGTAATTCTTCATGTAGTGAATTATGTTACAATTATGCCTCATTTATAAAGTTTAATTGGATGGAATGACACTAGATATCAACCTAGGATCCATACAATTGCACCAAACAGTTTGGTAAGTCTTCCACCATATTGGATTCACGAATAGGTATGAAGTAATATGACTTTGAGATCCAATAAATAATCCCTCATAAGGAATAATATTTTCAAATCATTCTTAGTGAACCTATGAAAAAATTGATAGTTATTTTCTCCAATTTCCACATAGATATAGGTTAGGTTTGGAATATGCAGGGGGTGTTCAAGGGGGTTGTTCGGGGGGGATGTCTAGGGGGGTCCAGGAGGGGGGGTGATGGGGATTTGCAGGGGGCTACTAAAGGGGGGGGGGAATGGGGGTTATCCAGGGGGGGTGCAAGGGGGTGTTCAAGGGGTTGTCTAGGGGGTGTAAGGGGGGGGGGGGGGGGTGAAATGGGGCATGGGTGTGTAGGGGGGGGGGGGTGTAAGGGGGTGTTCAAGGGGTTGTCCAGGAGGGGGGGGGGGTTCAGGTGGGAGGGGGTGTCTAGGAGGGGGGGGGGGGTCGAGGGCATGGGTGTGCAGGGGGGTGCAAAGGGGCTGTCCAGGGAGTGAAAGGGGGTGTCTAGGAGGGGGAATGGGTGTGTAGTGGGGGGGGGGTGTTAAAGGGGGTTGTATAGGGGGTGCAGGGGGGTGTCTGGTAGGGGGGGGGTTCGGGAGAGGGGGGGTGTCCAGGAGGGAGGGGGTGTCCAGGTGGGGGGGGGGTATCCAGGGGGTGTCTAGGAGGGGGGGGGGGTCAGGGGATACCCAGGGGGTGTGGGCTACTGTAGGGGTGGGGTGGGGGTGCAAGGGGGGTGAAAGGGGGCTGTCCAGGGGTGGGCTACTGTAGGGGGGGGGGGGGTGCAAGGGGGGTGTTCAAGGGGGTGCAAGGGGGATTTCCAGGGGGATGGGCTACTGTATGGGGGGGGGGGGTGCAAGGGGGTGTTCAAGGGGGTGAAAGGGGATGCCCATTTGGGGTGGGATACTATGGGGGGGGGGGGGGTGCTAGGGGGTGTTCAAGGGGGGCAAGGGGGTTGTCTAGGGGGTTTCCATGAGAGGGGTGCAAGGGGGAATGGGTGTGCAGTGGGGTGCAAGGGGGTTGTCCAAGGGGGGCATAGGTGTGCAGGGGGGGTACAAGGGGACTGTCCAGGGGGTGCAAGGGGGCTATCCAAGGGGTAGTGGGGGGGTGTGTGTGTGTGTGTGGGGGGGGGGTGTTCAAGGGGGTAAAAGGGGTCTATCCAGGGGGGTGCAAGGGGGTTGTAAATGGGGGATGGGGGTGCGGGGGGGGGGGGGGGGGGTGTTTAAGGGGGTTCAAGGGGGGTGTCCAGGGGGTGCAAAGGGGATATCCAGGGGGGGATGTGGGTGCAAGGGGGCTATCCAGGGGGGCATGTGGTGCATAGGGGTGTTCGGGGGGGGGGGGGGGTTGTGGGGGTGTTATTTTTATGAAATTGGAAGTTCTAGAGTCACGGTTTTAAACCGTGGTTTTAGGCCCAGAGCCACGATTTTAAACTGTGGATAAAGCCTTAGAGCCACAGGTTTGAACTGTGACAATATGCCCTATGTGGATTAATGCTCTACGACAGTTTTAAACCTTGGATAAATGGATATATACATGGGTTTAAACCATGGCTATAGGTATTTACCTATAGCCATTCCAATACTAGCCATGGTCAATTGAACCGTGTTTATAACCTATAACCATGGTTTTTGGGCTTATAGACACAGTTTCAAACCGTGGCTATAGACTAAATTTCTAGTAATGCTTGTCTGAGTTGTGTGGTGCTGCTGTTGGGAGCATGATTGTAGGTATACAGTTGGACATAGGAGTTGGTTCCGTTAGAAGGGTGTGGTATGAGTGTGCAGCAGGGCCGAGGTTAATGGTACTTACTGTGGGATTTGCACGTGGGGTGGTACATAGAAGGTGTGATGGAATCTCAGTCCAAGAGATTGATTTGATTGTGGAATGTATGAAATTGTAGGCTGCTGAACTACCTTTGTTGTGTTGTGGTCGCAGAGCGATGTTATGTGGTGGGACTACAATGTGGTTATGAACTTATATGCAGTGGTACTGAATCTGCGAACTGTTGGGTAGTGGGGATACAGAGCTGGGTTAAGAGAGGATGATTGTGTAGTATAATTTTGATGAATGATTGTGGTGCAGTGGGATTTCAATTTGGTTTTTCTTATTGTTTTGGTATATATGTGGTTGTTAGTTTCCCAAAAGTGTTGAAATTACTTAAAGTGAACCCCTCAATTAATAAATGACAAGTGTTTAAATGAAAATGGGGTTGGGTTCTTCTTTGGAAATGGATGTTGTGTGGTTGTGCATATAGGGGTAGCAGAAAATGTGGTTCTGTATGAGTTGGTTGTTTTTTTGGAAACCCATAGGTTGGGATAAGTGTCTTCTTACACACACATAAACACACACACACACACACACACACACACACACACATATATATATATATATAAGTTCCTTGTGATTTCTATACACACCCCACCCTTGTTTAGAACTATATGACAAACAACTCTATTTCATGGGGGAGGGTGTCTTTCCCAACATACCAGTGGGAGAATGAATGGATGGTTACTGAATTTATTCCTCTCACCCTCTTATGGGTTCTTACCACTTGAGAATATCTGGGCAGACTATAATGGATTGAGGCTTACCATAGTCTAAGATTCTTCGTGTGAGGGTTTGTTTTAGATGAGAGTCTTAGGTGTTTACATTCTAGGTTTGTTTTCCCAAGCATCCTTGGGATGAGACCCAGGTGTATTTGGGTGAGAGGTGTGTTTTTTGTGGACCATGTTTATGTGGGTGGAATTTTGTGTGGTTTGAGGCCCAGGTGTTTGTGGGTGGGTTGTGGCAGCGTGACTACATATGGGAATAATGGTAGCATCAAGACATTAGTTATTAGGTATGAGCACGTAACCATTGGGAAAATGGTAAAGGGTACCCAAATATCGATGTGCATATACTATTACTTGACTTGACTTGCATTATTTGGTAAGTGTGCCTCGGTGAGGCTGGGATGGTTAGTATTCCTTGGTAGGTTCTTTGAAGTTATACTATTTTCTCACTGGGACATTAATATGTTCCCTCACTTGTGAATGGGTGGATTTAGAATTTCTTACTAGGTATACTTTTATACTCACTCTACATATATAAAATTGTTTTCTAGTTTCCAGGAGGACTTTGAGGACCATGATAGAATTTACTAGCTTATGAATCGGTATTTGTTGTCATTGCTGCTTAGTCTCTTTACTTTTGGTACTTTACTTTGGATTTTTGTTTTACCTTGCATCAGCTTTACTTTTAATCATGCATATGGGAAAAGGTTTTTAGATTTACTCTTACTTTTGGTATTCAGAGTTACTTGGGATTTACTATCTTATCTTCTGATCTTGTTTTATAAAAAGGGTAATCTATTCCATATTATGTGAGATTCTATACCCTTAGTACTATTCGCCTCTCCAGGGCCTATCGAAGATGGGACTTGGGAGTCATTATGTCTCCTTCAACTTGAAGAAGGAATAGTCTAGTAGCTTTCTATTCCTTCCCTCATCTTGGAGAAGGTGGGTCATGATAAGGTATCCATGCTAGAGAGGAACCCGATCTACCATGAATGAATATTTCTATTGTGGAGAATTTCATGAGGAAACATCCACCATCATTTAGTGGACCATCTAAACCCGTGATATATGAAGTATGTATTTATTCCCTAAAGAAGATATTTGATGTCATGGGATGTTCAGAACATCCAAAGGTAACTATTTATGTTTATCATTTTGAAGGTGAGGCTGATCGATGGTAGTATTTTGTTAATAATAACATAGGTAAAGATGATCTTGATTCCATGTAATGGAAAAAATTTAAGGATATTTTCCTTGATAAATATTCCCTAAGGTTGTTTGACTATAGATAGAAAAGAAATTCCTAGAAACTGAGGAAAAAGATAAAGATTCTATAGATGCATATGAAGAAAACCTCACAATATTTTTTAGGTATATAGATAATTTTATTAAAAACATTTATAAAAAAATTAATAGGTTTTAATTAGGTTTGAAACCATGTTTATAATGATAATTGGACACATGAGAATTTAAAAGTTATGAGAAAGTGGTTTGTTATGCTGAGAAATTTGAGATGAAGTTTACTGATATGTAAGTTCCTTGAGATGACAATAGTATAAAAAGGTCAAGGAAGTAATAAATAGAGAAACAACTAGATAATAATTCAAAAGGTAATCCCCCCAAAATATTCCAATTGTGGAAAGTGATATTTCAAGTAATGTTTGAAAGGATTAGTGAAGTTTTTATAGTGCGTCCCGTTTGGTCACAAGGCTCATGAATGTAAAGAAAAGAGTCCCAAACAACCAAATAATGGGGTAACTGATAGACATCTAATGGTTGGATGTTTTAGTTGAAATGAGTTGGGTCATTATGCTAACATGTGTCTGAAGTTAGTTGCATAGGATGGAAATCTTCATGATCAGAAACAGAAAGCTGTTGTAAATTCATTTTCTAATACTATAGTTGATTTTGGGCCATTAAATGAAGTAGTGATAGGTATGTTACTTGTGTGTTCAAATTATGAAAATACCCCATTTGACTCTAGATCCTTACATTTTTTCATTCCTTATAAATTTTTAATTAAATTAGGAATATAAACTCATGAAATTAAATATAAATTTTGGTGAAAACCTTGAGTTGAAGTATTAAAGATTATAAGATTTATAGGAACTTCTTGTTGTTATCAGTGGGATTGTATTTCTTAAAAATCTAGTTAAACAGGCCATAATAGAGTTTGATATCATTCTTGGTATGTATTGGATTTCATTTTATCATGCTAAGATAGATTTTAGAGCTAATAAAGTTGTGTTCAATGATTTCATGCCTTTTATAACTTACCAAGAATCTGAGAAATTTATTAGAGATGGAATTTAAGGTTACCTGTCTCATAATGTTCAAAATAATGAAACTGTTCAAATTAGTGATGTTCTAGTAGTAAATGAGTACATGCATGCATTTCTTGATGATTTTCCTGGTTTTATTTTTTATTAGAAGGTTGAGTTTACTATTGACTTAGTACCTGATGCTAAGATTATTTATAAACCCTGTTATAAAATGGATAAAGTGTAACTTTTAGTATTGAAAAATAAATTTCAAGAGTTATTAGGTAAAGGTTTCATCCAACCTATCACTTCACCATGGGGTGCTCCTATTTTTTTGTTAAAAAGGAAGATAGATCAATGTGAATTTTTATTGATTATAGATCCTTGAATAAAGTAACTGTTAATAAAAATTATCTTTTTACTCATATCGATGATTTATTTGATCAGATCGAGGGAGCTCTCTATTTTTCAAAGGTTGAATTGAGGTTAGGGTACCATCAGTTTAAAGTAAAGGTGGCAGACATTTTTGAGACTATGTTTTAGACTAGACACGGTCATTATGAGTTTTTACTTAGGTTGTTTTTGTTTTCTAATACACATTCTTTATTTATGGACCTTATGAATAGAGTTTTTCATGAGTTCTTAGAAACTTTTATGGTTGTGTTTATTGATGAAATTTTGGTATATTCAATAATTAAAGAGGAACATGAAATATACCTAAGGATTATTTTAAAAACTTTATAAGAAAAGAAACCATATGCTAAATTTAGTAAGTTTTAATTTTTACTACAATAAATTTCTTTCCTTGAACAGATTATTTCTTAATATGGCATAATTATTGACCCTATTAAAACAAAATTCATTGAATAATGGACAAGACCCATAAATATCATAGAGATTTGTAGTTTTCTTGGAGTAGTGGGTTATTACCAATGATTTTTTGAAAAATCTTATCAGTTTTATATGCCACTAACTAAGTTAACTCACAAAGTATTTAAATTCATCTATACAAAATATTGTGATGATTTTTTTCAGGAACTAAAAATAAGATTGGTGAATTATCTAGTTTTGACCCTACCTTTCTAAAATTGTGAATTTTTCATCTATAGTGATGCTTCATTAAAATAACTTGGTTGTGTCCTAATGTAGAATGATCAGGTAATTGATTATGATTCATTTTAGTTGAAACTTCATGAGTTAAATTACCCTACATATGATTCCAAATTAGATGCTATGGTTTTTTCTTAAAAAATATAGAGGCATAATTTTTATAGAGTAAAGTGTGAAATATATATTGATCACAAAATTTTGAAGTATATATTCACTCTGAAAGAATTAAACATGAGACAAAGAATATGGTTGGAACTGATCAAGGATTATTATTTCACAATTCACCACCATCCTGAAAACGTGGTCAAAGTGTCTGATTCTTTGAGTTGAAAAAATAATGCTACATTTACCATGTTACATTTGGAATTTGACCCTTTTGGTTAATTATTTGATAAATTTTTTCCAAGAAGTTGTGGATGAAGGGACATACTCTATTTTGTTTTAGGTTTCAATGTAGTTGACTTTGTCATAAAGAATTAAGAAAGCTCATAAGGATGATCAATCTTTGTAGGAAAAGGTAGAATCTATTAATAAGGGAAATTTTAATGATTTTAATATTTAATAAGAAGGTGTTTTATGATTTTGAAAAATATCTTGGGTGCGTTTTGATTCCTAATTGAGGAAAGAGTTGTTGAGTGAAGCTCATAGTTCTCTGTTTTCCATTCATCTGGGAAGCACTAAGATGTAAAAAGACCTTTAGGAATATTATTGATTGGATGGAATGAAAAGAAATATTGCTGATATTACCATGAAGTTATTGACTTGTTAGTAGGTTAAAGTAGAACAAAAATTACCAAAGGGGATGCTTCAACCTTTACCAATGTCAGAGTGGAAATGGGAAAATATATCCATGGATTATATGGTGGGATTTCCAAATAATTCTCAATGTAATAATACAATTTAGATTATTATTGACTGGTTAAATAAATATTCATATTTAATTCCCATTCAATATACAATTTCCTTAGATCATCTCTCTTGATTTCATCTAAAGGAGATAGTCAGGTTACATGGAGTGCCTCTCTACATTGTAATATACTACGATCCCAGGTTGACATATAATTTTTGGAAAGGACTTCAGAAGTCATTGGGTACTGAATTAAATTTTAGTACAACATTTTATCCTAAATCCAATGGATATTATAAGTGTAAGATTCATACCATGGAAGATATTCTTCATTCATGTTCAATGGATTACCAGATAAGTTGGGATCAACATATTTCTTTGGTTGAGTTTTCTTATAACAATAGTTTTCATTCTAGTATACAAATGACACCAATTGAGGAATTTTATAGAAAGTAGTATTAGAGACAAACATTTTTGGAAGTAGAAGAAATGAAGTTTATGGGACCAAAGTTGGTAGAGGAAATGGTGGAAAAAGTGCAGTTGATTTAACATCACATGATGATGGCTTAAAGTAGGCAGAAAAGTTATATGGATAATCGGAGGAAATATCTTTCTTTAGAGGTAGGTGTAAGATTCTAAACATTTATGGAGATGTATTGGTCTCATTTATAGGTACTCTTTTGAATTTTTTTGAGTACTTTTTTGGGTTATTTCTTGGGAAGTTTTTGGGTAAAATTTGAGAAATTTGGAAGGAGGTGAAGTAGTGCACGATTGGCACACAATTTTACCAAACCATGAACCCGAACCCATAAAACCATATGAACCCAAATAGAGGGGATTCACATGGATGGTTCATGGTTTTTCAAACCATAAACCTCTTAGGAGAAACTGTGCACCCCCTAAAAGAGGCACACAGTTTGGTAAACCATGCGCCCCTTCGTAGGAAACCGTGCATGGGTTTTTAATCACCGTAAAAATTAGATTTTAAAATCTCAAATCTACTAGACTACACCCCAATTCGACCCAACTTTTCCCTAATTGATTCATATCATTTTTGGAGTATCCCAGACGAATTCCTAAGGCTCCTGACCTCCATTATTTATGATTTGAATCCCAGATTGAAGATCTTCACCCCTCCTGATAAGAGATCATAATCCAATGTGGTTTCCTCTCTCTATCACATGTTTCTCTCATCCATTGGAGGGATGTTTTCCTCTATTTTTATGGATATATATGTAGGTTTTTGGATTTTTATTCATTTGATCTTGGATCTAGGTTTCAAATCTAGATCTCATTATTTATCATGTTCTTGATCGTTCCAATTAAATTGGGGATTTCCATTAGTGAGTGTTTATCAATAATCTGTAGGTAGGTGGTCTATTATTTAATTCCCAAAGTCTTGATTTCAATTATGTTTATGTAATTGTATAATTTATATTGTATGATTAGCGATTGAGTTTCTTAATTGGATTAATTAATTTTTTAAATTAATTAATTAATGGATTGTGAAATTGAATTAATTAACCAGGATATTGGGATTGATCAGCTGGATTAATTAATTATTAAATTAATTAATGGATATTAGTGTGATTATATAATTGATTAAATTGGATTAATTAATTATTGAATTAATTAATGGAATTTATGTGATTAATTAATTATTTAATTAATTAATGAGATTTATGTATTAATTATTGAATTAATTAATGGATTATTGTGACTATGAATGGAATTAATTAATTGTTAAATTAATTAATGTATTTTTGTGATTTTGAATGTAATTAATTAATTTTTTATTTAATTAATGTATTGTTGTGATTGTGGAAGTGAATTAATTAATTGGTTAATTAATTAATAAATTGTATGATTGGTTAATTAATTGATAATTGAAATTTTGAGATAGTTGGATAAACCTTGATGATTATGAAATTGTGATAAGAGGGTTAATGTTGATTAACCTTGATTTATGAGATATATGTGATATTGTGATATATGTGATAAAAATGTGTGGGATATGGTCCACTACATCAAAAGCATATAACGATGAATAGATTGTTAAACATGGGTGGGACATGGTCTACTGCATCAAAATCCCATAGTGATGAATTTATTGATAAATGTGTGTGGGAAATGGTTTGTTACATCAAAATCCCAGAGTGATAAAAGAGGTGTGAGATAGGGATTTAGGCTCCGAATACCCACAGGGTGTTAGACACGATGTTCTACACCCATGAGTTGGCATTGTACTATGGTTCTAATTGGTCCTGATATAAATTGAGATGGTGAATGGTAATAAAGAAATTATGATATATGATATACCTTGTAGATATTTTAGAATCCATCATGGGATGAAGTAGGTATTGAGAGTTTGGGTGTGCTCGGGAACATGAGAGTTATGTGGTTAAATAAAGAGTAATTGAATAAATGTAAACTATTTACTTTTTTACTTGAGAATCTTATTCTTTATACAATTGTATAAACTATTATTGACTAGATATTGTTTTATATTCCATTGGTGGTGGCCTAATGAGTGGTACTCACACCCTACCCGGGTTTCTTGATTGGTACCCGAATAGATTTCATGGTTGGAGGACATATTTAGGGAAATGACCCTATGTTAGATGGCTGAGTATAGATGGAGGATGGATGAGAGAACCAGACATGGTGTTAGGACCCTATTGGGAGTTTTCAGTGTATTTATTCATTTTTTTGTATATTGACACTTGAAATGTATTTATCATGAAATATATATTGTTTATTTATGGATATTGTATTTTCTATTTTGGTCATCATGTGATATTGGTATTGTTCTTGTTTTGGTTATATCATTTTGTTATTTTGTTTTATTTACACTCTGGTATTACTCTGATGAATAGGGTATATTCTCTCCATGATATATATTAGACCCTCACTGTTATTCAGAAACCTATGGTGTATAGGGAGGCACACCTGAGGTCGTGTGACTGACCGACTTGGGGCACCGGTGTGCGACACCCAGATCAGGACGTTACAAAGTGGTATCAGAGGACAATTTTATTTTATTTTATTTTGTATTAGTATTTGGAAAAGTTAGATAAGAGACTATGAAGAGTTAGTCCTTGGTCATGATCTCATGTATGGGAGTAACTAACCCATGTTTGGGTGAAAACCCAATCACCCAGGGTGAGATTGTTGGTATTATTATTTTCTATTATAGTTGGATGTTATTTCACCTTGGGTGATAAAACTGTTGTGTGATGTGATTATTATTGTTAAGTTTTTTTGATATTTGACTAGTTCTATAGAATGTAATGAGATTTTAGTATTCATGCATCATTCTAGGCACTCAGGATTATTATGTGACATGCATCATGTTAGGAACACACGGGAAAAATGATTTTTAGGTAAGTTGTGGAAATAAAAAAGTTTTCCTTGTAAAATTGAACTGAAAGTGGTGCATAATATGAATTAAAGTTTTAAAAGGATGAAATATGTGGATAAATAGGTGTATAATGAGAAAATATAAATGAGAATGGGTTTACTCTATGTTATCTATGACCTAGATATGAGATGGTTAAGGGTAGTGATAGTGCCTCAGTTTTGACCATGTGGCGGGGTTTGGGGGAATGAATTTTTATAGCCTTGTGTGAATCCACCTTGTTAAATGTGTTAATTTTTTGAAATGTGTCCTAAGACATGTGTTTGTAATTATATATATATGAATCCATAAAAATTATTATTGATACAATGACAATAGGTTATGGATGGTGACACTCCTCTAGTAGTGGAACTTGAGGCACCGATAGTGTTGGGTGAGGAAGTAGGAGAGAAGTTTTGAGAGAACTTTTATCACTTCTTGAAACTTTCATAAAGATACCTAGAGCGGGTTTTGAAGAGTATGTCTAAAATTACACTGGAGTTTCAATTACAAAACCCTCTTACTTTTACCAGAGAGGGTGGACCTGAGGTAGTAGAGTTCTGGATTGAGTTCATACAAACTATAATTGACCATTTGAAGACTTCTATTAAGAAGAGGGTCAAGTTGGATACTTATATGCTATGAGGATCGATGAATCACTGGTGGGATTTCTCAAGCTTAGAATGGACATGCTGATGGTATGTTATGGAAGGACTTTTTAGAGAAGTTCCTGGAGCACTTTTATCCAGAGATGTTGAGGCAAGAGAGAGCAGTTGAGTTCATGAGGTTGAATCATAGAAGTATGTCCATGATAGACTATGATGCTCACTTTACAGACTTTCATTACTTTTCTCTAGTGCTGGAAGGGGATAAGATGGCTATAGAAATAAATTTCCAAGATGAGATTAAATGTGAGATTAAGTACCAGGTTAACATCTTTTGATTAAAGAAGTTTGCTGAGGTGGTGGATTAGGCTCTCATAGATAAGGGGAACCTGAAGGAATATTCTAGTGCAGGACAAATGATTTCTGCTAGACAATAAAGAGGAACAAATTCCAAGATCATAAAACTTCGTTACGATAATGTTAGCTAGGGTGATAGAAGGAAGAATGGTCAGGGGGAAGGATTAGTTACTCAAGATCTTACTTGAGTTTTTTACCACTAGTGCAGTAGGCCAGCCCACTATTGTAGACATTTTCCCCAACCACTTGTATAGTGTTGATATTATGGTAGGATGGTACATCTATATAAGTTCTATAGGAATCCAAAACAAATGGGTAATTATGGGGTAGCTAGAAAAAATTATAGTGTATGAATGGGATCTTCTAAACTGTATTATTCTAAAAGCTGGAGTACTACTAGCAGTGGAAATCAAGGTAGTGGATGAGGTGATTCTGGGAAATCACACCCATATCAGTAGAGTGGTGAAGCATAGGGGATTCAAACCACATCTCAAGTAAGAGGGGTAGGAAAATTTCATGTTGTTCAGCCTACACTATAGATAAAGAGGCTGGACCATCAACAGTTATAGGTACTATTCTTGTAGCTTCTATACTAGATAATTACTTATTTGATACTGGTGTATCTAATTCTTTTATTTTTGCACAACTTGTGAATGGTTTTAGCCTAGCGGTGGAGTCTCTGAGTAGGGAGGTGGTGATAGATACACCTTTGAGAGTATGAACTAGAGACATATGTTTGTACAAAGGGTTTTTTCTCTAGGTTGAGGAGTATCATTTCAGTTTGGATCTGTACATCCTGTATATTTTAGGCTTTGACCTAATTATGAGTATAGACTTATTGGTAGTTTATCGAGCCCACATTAATTGTTACTACAATAGAGTGACTTTTATGTATCCTCAGGGTGAAAAATATATTCACCGTGGAGAATGGGATATCCAGGGGAGATGTGTAGGGCCAGTTCATTAGTAACTAGGGGAGATTAACAAATGGGTTTCTATTCTATTCCTAGATGATGGGGGTGTGGAATAGGATTTCCTTCCACCCATAGTGGACTGGTTTCAGGATGTGTTTCTTGAAGACTTATTAGGGATGCCACCTGAGAGTGATGTGGAATTTATGCTTGAGATCATGCTGATGGTTGATCCAGTTTCTATTCCACCATACATATGGAACCAATAGAGATTCAAGAGATCAAGAATCAACTGGAAGAGTTGGAGGATAAGGGATTTATCTATCTAAGTACATTGCCTTGGGGTTCTCCAATTTTTTCTTCTAAGAAGGATGATTGGACTCCACACTTGTGTGTTGATTATCGAAAGTTAATCTGGATGATAGTGAAGAACTGATATCCTTTTCCATGTATCAACGATCTATTTTACTATTTTAGAGGAGATTGTGTCTTATCCAAGATTGAAATGAGATCATGGTATCATCAGTTGATAGTTCGACCTTCTGATATACTGAGTACTACTTTCAGAAGTAGGTATGAACTTTATGATTTCATCGTGATGTATTTTGGGTTGACTAACACACCAATAGTATTAAGTACTTGATGAACATAATATTCCATCCTCACTTGTATTAGTTTGTGGTTGTGTTTGTGGATGGAATATTGGTGTACTCCAAAACTCGTGATGATCAGGCCCAATGTCTTGAAATCATCCCGAGTATACTGATAGAGAATCATCTATACACCTAGCTATTGAATTGTAAATTATAGATTGATCAGATACACTTATTGGGTCACTTAATCTTGGAGGAAGGTGTGTCAGTAAACCCAAATAAGGTTCAGGTAGTTGTTTCTTATGAACAATTCAATAACATTTTCGATATCCATATATTTTTGGAATTAGATAGATATTATCAGATGTTTATCTAGGAATTTTTCCATTTGGAATCATCTCTTTTGGGCTTGACCAAAAAGTGATTAAAGTTTGAATGTTCAGAAGCATGTGATAATTCATTCCAGGAGTTGAATAATCACTCGACAAAAACACCAATTTTGATCCTACCTAAGCCAGATGAGGAGCATATGGTGTTTTGTGATGCTTATGAGATTGTTCTTAGAGCAGTGTTGATGTAGGAACATTGAGTTGTAGCATATAGGTATCAGCATTTGAGGCCACATGAATGGAATTACCCTACACATGACATCAATTTGGATGCAGTGGTTTATTATTTGAAGTGTTGGAGAAGTTATCTATTGGGTGAAAAGTTTACTATGTATACTGATCAAAAGATCTTAAAGTATATATTTTTGCAGTGAGACTTGAATATTCGAAAATGGTGATGGGTTGAGTATATGCATTAACTTGACTTTGATTTAGGATATATGCGCAGGAAGGAAAACAATATTGTTGATGCTTTAAGAAGGAAAACTTAGACATAGGTAGTTTAGGAGTCTAGTACTGAGTGGATGATGATGATTTTTTGGGATGAGATGCATGTTGTGGTTCAAGAGAGCTAGGAGTAGATGAATCTAGAATTAGTTTCAGTGGAATCTAAACTTTTGAGATAGATTAGGTATAGACAGTATGAGGATATATAATGTTTTTCATTGAGGGAAATACTTTAAGGTGGGGAGTCACCTTCAGATTGGAGGATAGATAGATATGAGATCATTTATATCAAGAATCGATTTTTTGTTCCTACAAGTATAAAGGAAGAGTCAATGTGGGAATTTCATGCCTTGAAGTGGGCAGTGAATCTAGGTGTGACCAAAATGTACCATGATCTACATCAAAAGTTTTGGTGGCCGTGCATAAAAAAAGGAGATATCAGGGTTTTTGACACTATGTTACACCTATCAACAGGTGAAGGATGATCATTAAAAACCTAGTTGTTTGTTACATATGTTTCCCATTCTAGAATGAAAGTGGGATGACGTTACCATGGATTTCATGGTAGGTCTTCTAAGGACATCTTAGAAGAATGATTCTATTTGGGTTATTGTGTACTATTAGATAAAGGTACCACATTTCTTGTCAGTATGAGAGACTTTCTTAGTGGACTAGCTGGGAGGCTTGTATGTTTGAGAGATAGTCCGTTTACATAGGATTCCAAGGACTATAGTTTCAGAATATGAATCATGTTTTACTTCATGCTTATGGAAGGGCTTGTAGAAGGCATTTGGTACACAACATTTATTGAGTACGAAATTCCATCCAGAGACTGATGGGTAGTCAGAGCGTACTATTTAGCCAATAGAAGATATACTATGAGAATGTGTCCTAGACTTTGGTGTATCTTGGGAAAATCTCTTAGATTTATTGGAGTTCACCTATAACAATAGTTATCTGGAAACTATTCAGATGGAACCATACAAGGCTCTTTATAGTAGGCTATACAGATCACCTCTATGCTGGATGGAGACTGGTGAGTCAAAGTTGTTGGGATTGAGTATCATGTAAGAGACTTATGAACAAGTTTATTTGATTCAAAATTTAATGGATATGGCTTAGAGTATATAGAATTCATATGATGATAGATGATGATGATCCCTAGAGTTTGCAGAGGGTGATCATATTTTCCTTCATGTGTCGCCAAGATTGGTTCACCACTGGATATAAAGGATGGGCAAGATGGCGCCCAGGTTCATTGGAGAATTTAAGGATGTAGAGAGAATCAAGCCAATGTCATACTGATTAGCTATTACATAGAGATATAGTACTATGAATGGAATTTTCCATGTGTCACAACTTAATTTCTATCACCAAGACCCTTCTCATGTGATTGATGTGGATGATGTTGATATTGAGATAGATGCTTCCTTTGAGGAACATCTAATACACGTGTTGGATCATAATGAGAAAGTGTTACAGGAAAATAATGTGTCGATAGTTCATGTATTGTGGAAGCATGGTCATGTTCAAGAAGAAACATGGGAGAGATAAGCAGATATGAGGTCTTAATGGCCCAATCATTTTGACAGAGAATCTTATAAATTATTAGGAATGTATCTTGAGGATGAGCTGTTATATGGTAGGGAGATTGTAGGATCCTGAACTTTTCGGAAAATTTATTGGGCTCATTTACAAGTGCTATTTTTATTTTTTTTGATTAATTTTTTTGGGTTATTTATTAGGGAGTTTTTGGGTGAAATTTGAGAAATTTGGAAGGAGGTGAGGTAGTGCACGGTTGGTGCATAGTTTCCCAAACCATGTGTCCCATCCCAGAAATCCGTGAAAACCCAAATAGAGGGGATTCACATGGATGGTGCAAAGTTTGTCAAACCATGAAACCTATTAGGAGAAACTATACACCCCCTTAAAAGAGGTGAATAGTTAAGGCACACAGTTTGGTAAACCATGCGCTTCTTCCTAAGAAACTATGCGCAAGTTTTTAATTACCCCAAAAATTATATTTTAAAATTCCAAACCCCCTGGACTCCACCCCAATTAAACCCAACTTGTCCCTAATTGATTTCTCTTTTTTTTTAGGCTCCCAGATGAATTACTAAGGCTCCTGACCTCTGTTCTTGAAGATTTGAAGCCTGTATTGAAGATCTTCACCCCTACCAGTAAGAGGTCCCAATCCAGTGTGGTTTCATATTCCTCCTTATCGTGTTTCTCTCATCTTTTGGAGGTTTGTTTTCCTCTATTTCTATGGATCTAGATCTAGGTTTGTTTCATATTGATTTCTTTGATCTTTGATCTAGGTTTCAAATCTAGATCTCATTCTTCATCACATTATTGATCCTTCCTCTTAAATTGGGGATTTCCGTTGGTGATAATTTTTCAATAATCTTGAGGTAGGTGGCCCATTATTTAAATCCCAAAGTCTTGATTTTAATACATGTACGTGATTATAGAATTTCTATTGGATGATTAAAGATTTAGTTTCTTAATTGAATTAATTAATTTGGTAAATTAATTAATTGAGGGATTGTGAAATTGGGGATATTGGGTTAGTTGAATTGGATTAATTAATTATTGAATTAATTAATTGGGATATTAAGATTTTTTAATTGAATTAATTAATTTTTGAATTAATTAATGGAATTAAAAATATTAATTAATTATTTAATTAATTAATGGTATTGATGTGATTAATTAATTGTTGAATTAATTAATGAATTGTTGTGATTGTTAATGGAATTAATTAATTATTGAATTAATTAATGGATTTTAGTGATTGTGAATGAAACCTGTTAATAAATGGATTATTGTGATTGTGAATGGAATTAATTGATTGTTGAATTAATTATTGGATTTTTGTGATTATGGAAGTGAATTAATTAATTGGTTAATTAATTAATGAATTGTGTGATTGGTCAATTAATGTGTTTAAAAATTAATTAACAGTTGAAATTTTGATATGGTTGGCTAAAAATTGGTGTTTATGAAATTTTTATAAGAGGGTTAATGTTGATTAACCTTGATTGATGTGATATATGTGATATTGTGATAAATGTGTGTGGGACATGGTCTACTACATCAAAATCCCATAGTGATGAATTAAATGATAAATGTGGTCGGGACATGGTTTACTGCATCAAAATAACATAGTGTTGAATTGATTGATAAACATGTGTGGGGTATGGTCTAATATATTAAAATCACATAATGATAAATGCAGTGTGAGATAGGGACCAAGGCTCCAAATACCCATGGGGTGTTATACATAATGTTCTACACCCATGAGTTTCCATTGTACTATGGTTCCAATTGACCGTGATATGAATTGAGATAGTGAATAGTAATAATGGAATTCTAATATTATGATATCCCTTGGGAATAGTTTAGACTTTGGAATGGGACAAAATAGGTATTAATAGTTTGGGTGTCCTTTGAAACCTAAGACTTATATGGTAAAATAAAGAGTAATTGAAAAAATAGAATCTCTTTACATTATTTCTTCTACCTTATTCCTTATATAACCACATACACTGTTATTGACTAGATATTGTTTTAAACACCATTGGTGGTGGCCTACTAAGTGGTACTCACACCCTACTTAGTCTATTTGATCGAAACCCGAATAGATTTTATGGTTGTGGTACAAGTTAAGGGAAAGGATGTTAGATAGATGATTCTAGATAGAGCAAGGATGAGGGAACCAAATATAGTGTCGATAACTTCTTGGGAGTTATCAGTGACTATTAATTTTGGTTTTTTTTTCATATAGACACTTGACATGTATTTAGTATAAAATATCTACTATTTAGTTATGGATATTGTATTTCCTATTTTGGTCATCATGTGATACTGGTATTGTTATGGTTTTGGTTATATCATTTTGTTATTCAGTTTTATTTCTTTTATTTTATTACTCTGATGAAGAGGGTATAGTCTCCTCCTGATCAATATTAGAACCTTTCTGCTAGTCAGTAACCTTTGGCATATGAGGAGTTGTTTCTGAGGTCATGTGACCGACCAAATTGAGGAACTAGTGTGTGGCACCTGGGTCAGGATGTTACAGTAGGTGATTATGTATTTTTTAAAGTTTCTCAATGGAAAAGTGTTATTAATTTTGGTAAGAAAGAGAAGATAAGTATATGGTTAATTAGACCATATGTAATTTTGGAGAAAGTTGGATCAATTTACTACTGAGTGGATTTTCCTTCAAGTTTATCTCAGTTACACAATGTATTTCTTGTTTCGATGTTAAGAAAACATGTGCCAGATTCATCCCATGTTTTGATCTTCGAAGAAGTTCAGTTGAAAGGGAATATTTATTAGGAGGAATAAACTATTAAGATTCTTGACCATATATAGAAAGTGATTTGGAATAAGGTGATTCACTAGGTTAAGGTTTTATGGAAAAACCATATGGTTAAAGAGGTAACATGAGAATCTGAAAATGCTATGAGGGAAAGATATCCCCACATGTTTAATAAGTGAATAAAATTGTGAGGATTTTTTTTTAAAATGGGGGAAGAATATAAAAACATAGATAAATATAGAGTAAATCACTCTCATGTTTATTAATATATTTATATTCATTATAAAAATATTAATTAATTTTTTTAAAAAATAAAAAAGGAAATAGTTTTAATTAAACACTTTTATTATTAGGTTTTATTAAAAAGTTTAATTTATATATTTTAGAAAATTAATTTGATAAAATAAAAATAATTTTTGAAATCAGCATGTCAAAATTATCTTAGAGTAAATTTTTTGGATTTTTCTCAGAAGTTTACTTTTTTGATGAATAGTGAAAAATACGAAATTTTAATTGAGAAATGTCTTTTTGTTTAATTTATTTATAAAGTTAAATTATATTTTAAATTTATTTTAAAGTAACATTAGTTTAATTAAACTTCCATTAATACAATTTATCTAATTGGAACTATTTTCATATTGAATTTTGATATAAAAACTTTGTAAACTTTTGAAAAATTTCTCTTTAAAAACCTACTTTCTCATTGCGTTTGTGGGTTTAATTTTAAATTGAAAATTTCCACTTATTTTAAATTATTTTTTTGTTGAATTATGAAAATCAAGAGGTGGGGGGGTGGTTAATTTAGTTTTTATAAAAGTTATTGTCAAAAAAATTACTAAAAAGTTCCTCAATTTGAAATACAAAACAACCTAGTTAATCAAAGGAGAAGTTTATAAAAGATTTGATTGTTTGAAGGATTTCTCAAAGAGTGATTATTTCTAAGTTAAAACAATATGAATTATTATTATAAATTTTAAAATCTATCTACTAAATAAAATTCTAATATAAACACTATTTAAGATTAACTATCAAAGAAAAGTGAAGTTTTCTGATTTAAATAAACACAAATAGAGAAAACTAAACTTGAAAGAACACAAATAAGTTTAAACAAGAGGTTAAGTCTCAACCTGAGAATTAATTCTCTCAACTTGGTGATCACCTGACATGAAATAAGTTTATATAAATAAACTTTTATCCACACCCTGGATTGGTGTAAACAATACTATACACAACCGTCTAGGTCAACTAGACGACTTCTGCGGTTTTCATAGGAGTGAAAAAACAAACAGGCCATGCATGGACCTCTTACACTGTTATCTGTGGGTATTTTAAGGTGTAAATTATAATTTGTGAAAATATCAATGTATTTTATAGTTTTTTATAGGAGTTAGTGTGTGTTCACAGAATAGATAGACACACACTGATCGTAATGTAAAAACAGTACACAAGAAGAGAAAAAATAAAAAGAGAATAGAGTTAGAAGGATCTATGTGATTGGAAATACATCCTGTGACTCTTGGTAGTTATGTTGAAATGTAGCTTGATTTTAATTCTAGAAACAGACTGAAAAATACAGTGTCGTGAAACCTTATATCTTCTATTTCTAGTGAGTTATTGATGTGCTCGATGAAATCTTATTCTCTCTTATTTTTTTGCTGAAAAGTGTTCATAATTTTGAATTCTCAGCAGTATCTCAATGTTTCTACAGTTATTAGTTCTCAAGTTTTTCTTAGGAACATGACTTCTCCACTATTTTTCTCATAATATTTATTTTGATCAGGTATTAGCTTTATATACTGTAGCCTACAAGGTGTATGATATCAATCACATCTAGGTACCTCATACCTTATACAAGAGTCTGAAATTTATTTAAAGGTTTTATAAAAAATATGGCCAAAGTAATTAAAATAAATAGAAATACTAAGTTTCAAAAATATGACCATTAGAAATAAATTTTAATTTAAGTGACAAAGTAAGAAGTGATGGTGTCTCTGAATGGTGACTTGGAACGGTGACTAGGAATGGTGTCTCCGGAATGGTATATTGGAATGTTATCTAAGGAACGATGTGTTAAAATAGTGTCTCAGGATCGGTAGGTCACTTTGATGGTAGGTACACTTAATGGTGAATCATGTCATCAGTTTCTCATACTTTATGAAAATTCTAAATATCAGTACATTGCTCTGTCGGTAGCTTGATGCGACATTGTCTTGTCCTTTACAAAAATTCTAATTTTATTTTGACAGTAGTTCAATGCATTTGTGACTCATACTTAGCAAAAATTATGAGTGGATATTGGTATCTTTATGCAATGGTGTCTCTTCCTTTTTTAGAATTCAGTATCTGTGCAGATGGTGATACATTTGAGAGCGAGACATCCTAATGGTAAGTCTATATCTTTTTTTTCCATCAGTGAGATGTCCAACAGTGATTTTGTCTTAATAGTGAATCATAATTTATGGTGAATTATACTTATTCAATTTTTTAACTAGTCTTATGGTGTAAAACACTAACAGAATAGATTAAAATCATATCAATATAATTAAACATGAGTAAACATAATTTAACTTGATTTAACTTAATGAAGCATGATTTGTGAGTATTAAAACTAGAGGAGGGAAAAAAATTGGAAAAAAGATTCCATATTTGGAATTATAATAATTTATATTTTCTAATAAGTCTAACTTAAATTTTTACTAAAAATAAATAGTGAATGTAGTAAAAATTAATTACTGCAGTTCTGGTAAAAATGGGTTTACTAGGGGGTTAAACTAAAAAGATAAGGGTAAAAATGACCTATACACTTGTATAAAAACTAATTTATGACCATATTTAGACCATTAAACCTCTAATGTTAGATAATGGTCCATTTTGGACCCTTTGTACATATGAAAAACATGGTATTACTCATTTTTTTAAAATACCAAGTGTGCACTCGCCCCTACTTATAAAAGGCCACCCTCTCCTATCTTCTTTACACCTTAAAACCACTTTGGTTTAGAAAATAACCACACAAATCACCTCCAAAATTAACTACTCTCATCCTATAAGTATTATTTTTGATAGAAATCCAAATAATAAATTCATTTGGTGCAAACCAAAAGAAGTTACCCGAAGAATAAGTTACGTTCTCCAATGACCATTTTTATTTTATTTATTCCTCCAACCACTTAAATTATTATTAAAATACAATTATATAATAACATAATTATATTAAATATAATTATACATTATTATGTTAATTTTATGACCTAAATAATTTCCCTCTCCTATCAAATAGGTTATGAAATCACCATTCATGTGTACAATGAACTACTGCCTCACGAACCGATGTCGTTTGTTTTTCTATTACCACCTCTCACGGTTGGTAATAATGATGGATATAAAGTATATATATGATATATATAACATAATTATACCTTTTGATTAATTATATCATATATACCTTTTTACATTCCATTATTTAGGGGACACGATAACATCGTTTATGTGTATGGAAAACTACCATCTTGCGAAGCGATGTGATTTGTTTTCACTAACGCATTACATGGAAGGTAATAAGGGTAAATATAATGAATATTTGTGATATAAATAACATAATTATTATATTCATGACATATTAATCATTTTTATGTATAATATATCATTTTATTTCTTACCTTTTCATTCTTTGAGAAATGATAACGTCGTTCGTGAACATGTAGACAACCGCCTTCACGAAGCGATGTGACTCTATTTTCATAACCACACCACATGGATGATATATATAAGTATATTTAAATAAATAATATGGTATATATAATATTATTATAATTATTTATAGATAAAATTTTATTTACCTCCTTTCCATAATGATTATTGAAAAATGGAAATGTTACTCATGCCCACGTACGACCTACCTTCTCCATGATTGTAACATACTTAATTTATCAAAACTATATTTCATTATTAGTATTAAAATTATATTTGAGGTATAAATATGATAAATATTTCATGATTATTAGTATTTATATGTTTAAATTATGAACTATTTGACCATAGTCAACATACTAAAGTCATTTTTGACACAAAATGTGAATACGGTCAAAACATTCGATGTAAAATTAAATGATTAAGTAAATTTATATAACATGGTAATAAGTGAACTTAAAATAATAATAAACCTTAAAAAGTTTATCAATCAAGTAAATAATTAACATAATTTTTTTATTCAAGAAGATAGGGACTTCGCCTCAATTTCCTTTCATTGAGGCATATTTTCATGTTATGCACCTATATTCTTTTACGAGGTGAATATAGATCCCATTTGACATTTTATATCATGAATTTATATATTATCATGATATTTAAAGTTTTTTTAATGTTATTCCTTTATGGGGATTATGTTTCAAATATTTCTAAAGTGATAAGGGACTTTTCTTTTTTATTTTATTTTTAAAAAATCCTCTTTAAAATGTTTTCCTTCAAAATATCTTTCTCTTCCATGTCCATGTTTATAAAATGTTTTTATAAAAATTTTATATGGACATAAAATATTTATAAAGAAAATTTTATAACTCTTTTTACTTTATTTTAAAACATTTTCAAAAGGAATATTTTTACGTGTTTTATACGAAATGTTTTGATAAACAACAAAAATAATGTCTTATTATTAACATACACAATGAGAGTGACTTTTCATATACTGTGACCATTATTTGATTTATGTATTCCTTTGAAATATATCATGTTTCCTTTAATGAAAAACCAATTTTCCATTTATTTGGGTATTTTGGTTTTGAAAATGATTTTTCAATAGAAAAGTGTATTTTATATTGAAAATGTAATTTTAAAAGAAAATGGTATTTTGATTTAAAAAAGTAATTTAATTATGAGTTTAAAATAGTTTTTCAAATTTTTTATGATATAAAAGTTCAAGAATAATTTTTTGTATTTATGACTCAACACCTAGAGATTTTAAAAGGAAACACTACACTCAATATAATACAAGATGTGCCACATCAAGCTTAAACAAATGACTAAATACTATTATTTAAATATGATTGTTATCACATAAACGTTGGAATGGAAGGAGTGAAAGTGATTAAAAAAATTATGAAAATATGGTTTACATAAGTTTAAAAAATTAATTCATAGGTTAATAATTACTTATAAATGAAAATTAAAAAAATAATGGAATATAATGGATGTGTTTTTATTAAAAAAACTATTTTTATGCCCATAATTGATTTTTATATTAATAAATTAAATTAATAACTATTATTGAAATATATTAATGAAATTTATATGTTTTATATCCAATTAAATGTTTTTAAATTAATCCAATAATTTTTATAGGCTTACGATAAGAATGAATCGAATTTTAAGCACAAAAGTTATATTTTTTTTTCTTCTAAAGGTAGTTTTGCCGCATTTTGATGGCGCACTTATTTTAAAACTAAATTTTGAAACATTTATAAATTTTATTTGAAAAAATAAACTTCATTTTTTAATTTTTAATTTAAAAATTATATTATGGTAAATTTTTGGTATTTTTCTGAGAAGTTTCATTTTTTGATGAATAGTGAAAATAGAGAATTTTAATTGAAAAATGATTTTTTTTCTAAATAATTTATAATGTTAAATTATATTTTAAATTTTTTATAGTAACATTAGAACAATTATATATATATATATATATATATATATTAATCCAATTTAGGTTATTGGAATCATTTTTATGTCGAATTTTGATATAAAAACATTTCAAACTTCTAAACATTTTCACTTTAAAAATCCACTTTCTCACCTCGTTCGCGGAACTAACTTTAAATATAATTTTTCTAGTTCCATGAATTGATTTTGATAAAATGGATTCCATATTTAGAATCAGGAGTTCCAAATTAGGTATTAAGGTTATTTTCATTTTTAGGCATAAAAACATTTTCTGTGGTAAAAAAAATATTTACCGCAGTATAGGTAAAATAATGAAATATGTTAAAGTTAAAAGGTAAAGGCATAAAATACCTAAAAACTATAATATTTAATGGGTTTTTAGGTATTTATAGACCCTAAATAGAATTTAAAACATTAATTATCATCCAAATTCATATCAATTAATGACATCTCAATGTGGGTGGCTTTAAATATAAAATAATTATTTTTTAATCACTTAAAACCACCCCTCCTCAAGTATAAATACCACCATCACCACCCCATTTCTCCTAAAAATACTTTAATCTCATAAAATATCTAAAAAAACATCTCCTTACCACTATCCCCATATCCAAGTTCTTCTAGTCTAACAAAAATACCAAGTACAAGGTCCTCAAGAGATCCCTCAAGGAGGTGATATTCAAGAGGTAATTTCCTTAAAGCACCTCTCTTATTTTATGTTCTTATTATACTCTATCCTAAGTTAATTCAACCATAAAGAAATTATAACTAAAAAATAATTTATATAATGGAGTTTTATGTCTCTAATGGAATATCTAATATTCATTTAATTTTTATCTTCTTTTATTCATATAAACAAAACCATTTTCCAAATTATGCTGGTTAATCATCTTCATGAATAACGATTTTTTGTTTTCCATAAATGCCTTAATGGATGGTCATAAAACTATTATTTTTGTTAAATGATATTTTAATAAGAATATTATAACCTATTTAATGTTCTGGAACTAATATAAACTTATAATATTAAATAAAATGAAATTAGATTGTGGTGTTCGAAAAAACTACCAAAATAAACTAAATATTTATCATTAACATTTTATAAAATGAATCACCATAATACAAGATAAAAAAATGATATATCAAACCATTAATAATTATATAATTTCATTAATTCTATTTCATTCCACTTTTTGAGTTGTAATCCCATTTTATAAGAACATCTATAGTTATATTCAAATGAAATGACAATGAAACCATGTAGCGAACACACCCGAAACCATGAATATAATGAAATATTATTAATGAATGTATCATTAGATGATATAAAACCATCAAATAAGGTATTATAAATTTGAATATAGTTCTTTAATGAGTTAATAATTTTTTTTAAACAATTATACATGAGGTTAAAGTATGAAAAACTAAAGGGAAGAAATAGGTAAGGGGTTTCTTAACTCACTTTTCATTCATTAGGTTATACGTCTAATTCATTGATTAAATTATTAAAAGATTATGTGTGGAATAATTTTTGATTTATTTATGTTTTATTTACAATTTTATTCATGTGTATATACTGTGTTACACATAATCACCCCATTGATTAATTCTCACCTCAATGATATAAACTTTGTAAGGGTTTCTCATCTCACTTTTACTTCTCTTAGATATATTCCTTATTCACCACTTATTTTTTATGTGTGGTGTATATAATACCCTTTGATATATCATATCATGAATATAATTATGTTCATGATATTCATTGTTTCATATTACAATTATTACTTTTATGGGGCATATGATCCGACTAATTACAAAGTGGAAAGGGAATTTTAAATCCAATTTGCATTATTTGGGTTAAACTTATACATCTCTGATTATTTAATTCTAAGATTATTTTTGAAATTAAGTTTGAATATCTTATGTTGTATTTATAATTTTTTATGTGTATTTATAGTGAATATACATATTTTATTCATTTTATTAATACTCACTTCAATGATATGATATTTATAAGGGACTTTATTTTTAAAAAATCATCTCTTTAAAGTTTCCTTTAAAACTCTCTTTTTCTTCAATGTACGTGTTTTCTATTTTTTTAGAAATGTTTTTATTATTATCCTATTATTTTTAAAGTCATTTTTACTCATTTTTTACTTTTTATAAATTTTTTTGAAAGGTATATTTTTTTTCTAATCAAGGTTCTTTTATAATTTTCTAATAAAAATATAGAAGAATGTTTTTTAACTTATATAAAATAATAATATTTTCCTAAAATCAGGACTAATTAATACATTTAAGTTTACTTTACAATTTTAAAATCTCATATTAAATGAAAATATTCTATTTTATAATTTCATAGTGTTTTAAACATATGTAATTTTCAAAGTGAAAAGGGTATTATCCTAAATAATTTTTTAATAATCTCATTTAAAGTATTTTCATCTATGTCAACATACTTTGTTGAATATTATTCTTAATTAAGGTTGATATATTATGATACCATATTCCATAATTTATTAAATGTTTTATGATCAATTTGAATGGGGATGTACTATTTTGATACGATTGTTATATTCCCTTTGGTCATACCTCATGAGAGTATTACAATACCTATTTCATTCCATGGGCAATCCTTATGACTATTCATTATGTTTGATTATTTATGTGGCATAAATATGCATGAAAATGTTATAATGGGTGCACCCAAATATCTCTCCAATGCATTGGGTAATGTCTTAGTCTCATGAGACGTCATGTATAGGAATAAGAACTAAACCCAATCCACTATGGACTCTGTCCACCATGTGATATAGTCTTGGTAGTTATCCTTGAATCGTGTTTATATCATGTTGTATATTACTTCCAATTTACAATTTTTCTTTTATCATACGATTCTATTTTCTATATGTTATTCTTCCATGTGTTTATTCACGATTCGTGTAATACCCTGACCCCAGTTACCCAAAGTCAGTGCATTATTTTAATACATTGGCATGATAACAAGGAATCAAGTCCCGAAGGACCGATCAGTTTAGAATTCTTGGAAAATAGATTACATACATGAATGTTATATTATAATTTATAACATACAAAAAAACATAAATAATCTTTTATGAACTCCATTATTCCCTTGGATTAACCCTCCATATCAATCACAATACACTTCTTGGAATCCTGGGAAAAATAAAACATAGAAAGGGGTGAGCTCAAACTCTCAGTAAGGGTAAGAAATACAGCGGAAAATGACATAAATATTAAGAAAGGTGAATAATTGATACCACATGCCTTTACCAATAATAAACATGAATAATTTTATGGCAAGAATATGAGATGAGTAAATAATGACATAATAAAACATAATCATGGGTATTCTACTAGTCGAATGACCACATGAACCATAAATATTATTTCCATAATGAGGGAATTCATAATGTCAGACATTATGAAACATTTTGTCATGGCCTCGACCAAGACGTCTAAAAATGATTAAGGCCTCATCCAAAACCGTATATCAAATTGGGAAAGGGACTCAACCAATTCCATGTCTAGTTGTCTCATGAGACCTACCGATGCATTGAGGAGCTATATCGGGCTCCACCCATGACTTACTATGTCCAATACATTCCTCATATGAAAAGGGTGAAACATAACATAAACATTCGTATAAGAACTAGGATACGAAATGTCAATAACCTAACCATAAACCATGAATGGTATAAAAATAATACATCCACAGTCAAACATATCACAAAACCTTCAATACAATATGGAAGTTTTGTATCATAATAAATCAACTTCAAAAAAAGTTTAAAATCCATTAAAGGATTTTATATAGATAGAAATTATTTGTAAAACTATTTTATTGGAATATCCCTTTTCATGAAAACATTTAAAAGTCACACAATTTAGAAAGGAAGACATTTAAAGAAATTTTTGAATCAAAGTGTCCCATACCACTTTGAAACTTTTTAAAGTAATTAACATTTTAAAACATTAATGTCCTTTTAAATAAATCCTTAAAACCATTTTTCAAACATTGACATTAATGAGAATGGTTTAGAAGAATAAATCTTTAAAACATTTAAAATGATGTTGAAATAGATGAAATCAAAACTATTTGAGAGAAAAATATATTTTTTGAAATCATTTAAGAGTCACATAATTATAAAAGAAAACATTTACTTTGAAAATATTCTTTTAAGATTTTAAGGGAAGCTTTGGCGATTTTATAATGGCGGAAAATATCCACACCCGCCGTATAAGTTAAAAAAATATTCTTACCTTAATTTTGTCGAAAAGGTTAAAAATGACCTTGTTTGGAAAATGAAGGAAAGATTCCTTTCAAAAATTTTTATAAAAAAGTCAAACAAGGGTATAAATTAATTTAACCCATAGTCTATTAAATAGTAAAAATGTTTTGAAATACATTTTTAAGAAACATGTATGTGGATGATAAAGAGGTCCCATTAGATAATTACATATAAACAAACTCAGATAATGAAGAGATTGTGAAATTAACCCTTACCAATTTGGTAACTTACGAAACATACACCCCATGAAAGTAGTATCATATAATGAATATGTAAATACACATAAATTAAAGTTTATTACACAAATAATACAATTATGGGCAGTACATACACCACACAAAAGGTAATAGTGGAAATATGGCATGAATCTCACAAGAATAAGGAGTGAGATGAAAACCCATTATCTTGTACTTTTACTTGGCCCTGGGTAGTTTTACCTCCTATATAATGGTGAAATAATTGTTATTTAATTATAAAATAATTATATACATTAATATGATATCATATATGATCTTTTAACATTGATTTGTTAATAATATCTTAGTATTAACGTCGTTTCGGGTGTTAACGGATTCATTTTATTTAATATTCTTTGTTATGTGAGACATATTTATTATGTATGGGATTCATATTATTCATATCCAGAATTATATCATGTCTCTAAGCATTATTTTTAATTATCAAATGAAAATTAGTCTTGAATGGATACGATGAGGAATGAATCTCATCTTGTTCGTGGAGACGGTAGTCCGTACATACGCATGAGCAACAATATCATTATTTTGATATTAAAATAATATATAATTGTATGGTATATCATATATAAAGAATCATTATATTGTTATATTTATTATTTACATCAATTACACATCATTATCATACCCATCCAAATAATAATGTTTTGAATAACAATTACACCACAATGTGGAGACGGTAAGTTGTACGTACACACATATGGTGACATGTCATTCAAAGGATGGATAGAATAATGAATATGGTTCTACCATATTTATAATAACATCACAGTATATATAAGATACTGGAGTTATTATTTTATAATGGAAATAACAAAGAAAGACGAAGTGGAAGAAGAAAGGAACTTGAAAGAGGGTGGTGAAAACATTACATCTTCTTTGGGTTCTTCCTTTTGATTTGATCAAAAGGGATCCTTAGGATGGCTTTATGATCAAAATAAGGCCTTTAGGTTAAAGTGAGGTAATTTGAGAGGATATTTGGTCAGGGGTTTGGTGAACCAAAAGTCTTTTAAGGTATGAAGAATTGGTTAGAACTGGTATCCTTTTATAATGGGGAGGAGGGGCTCTTTAGAAAAAACTTAAAGTATTATTTTATAATAAATTTATATTCTATTTATAATGGATCCAAAGTGGATTATTCAAAGTATAAGGTGGGTATAGGTCAAAAACAACTCAACCAATAGGCTTTATACAGGTTTGGTTCACTTTATTAACCTTATCTTTCCGTTTTAACTCTTAGTTAATTAGTTTGACATTTACCATGTCGCTTTGTATTTTTATATTATATGGATAATAAACTTACTATATACTTACAAGAGACCCCAAAGTGGTCCATTAATGATACAAATATCATTTTATAAGTCCTTTGGACATACCTTATATTTTTAGGAATAAAATATCACTTAATAATATAATATTTGTTTTAAAAACTCCTTTATATCAATTTTGACACTATTCAATAATTGATTTTTTTAAAGTCTTAAAAACTTTATAAATTCAAACCAAATTCATTTAAGAAATACTAACATGTCATATTAACCAATAAATTTATTTTATGGGACAAAAACTTTCAAATTATATTTATTTTAACATTTATAATACCAATTATTTGATTCTTTCATTAATAAGGAAAATACTGCATCATTATTGTGTCATAAATAAATTTAATTATTAAATGTATAAAAACTATAAATAAAATAACATTATGTATAATTTTTTTTATATTTCTAATGAATATTTATAGACGAAAATATAACATATATAACCCTATGTAAAAATTGTTTTGCTAAAAGATATATGCTTATGTCATTTTTGTATTTACTTTAACTTAATTAATATAAAGTGTCATTATCACTTACAAGTGGATCCATGGGGTCCCAAAATCGACCCAAAGATGCCCATGGTCGGAAATGTATCAACCAATATGGTTAGGACACATTTTAGGGTAATGTAATATTATTACAATATTATTTTTTTACCCTTATTTACCAGATTTACCCTTTATCCATGATAAATAAAATATTTACCGAAGTAATTATTCAAAATGTCTAAAAATAAGAGTTAAAAATTTATAAAATTTGGGAATCCTGATTCCGAATATGTAATCCATTTTTCCAAATTCAAAACACAGAAGTTTCAGAAATTAATTTAAAATTAATTCCCGCTGTCAAAAAAAAAGTGTGTTTTTAAGAAACAACAACTATCAAATGATTGACACTTGTTTATGTCCGGTTTAAATGTGAAATTTTGTCCAATGACAAAAATTGGATTAAATGTTAAAAATATATTCTAAATATAATTTAAAACCACTAAAATTCATAATTTAACACTATTAATTATTTAAATTTAAAAAGTTGTTTTTAATTAAAATTTAGTAATTTTCACTATTCATCAAAATTTGAAAGTTATCAGAAAAGTACCAAAAATTTACCCTAAGATAATTTTGATCTTCCTAATCCAAAAATGAAGTATATTTTGAAAGATAAAATGTATAAAATTTTAAAAAGTGTGTATTACTATTCATAACAGCTAGTTTGATTGGTTGTGGTGTGTGTTAGAACTCGATGTTGCGTACAACACACGCTATTGTATTATTCAAAGAGAAGCGTACCATGGAAGTTTGGGGTGTTACATTATACCCTCATTTAATAAATTTTTTCCTCACAATTTATGCTCGGTATTGGAAACTTGGGGTTGACATTTCAAAATATATTAGTTGAAATCCCACATCGAAAAATGGATCAATGAGGCCTCTATTTAAAATAAAGAGTGGTAAGTATAAAGGTTACTGAAAATAACACGTACTAGGGTTACATGTAGGAAAACATGGATATTTAAGAGAAATATAACCATCAATATCCGATGGAGAGTGGTAGAGAACAAGGCTATGAAAAGGCCAACAATCACAAAGCCAAAGATTTGTGATGATCTAAGGTTCCATCTAGGAAAACATTTTTGTTTAAAGTTCCTTTTCTTAATGTTGAGGAATTTATTTATGAGATTGGATAAGTTCATAAGGATATATACTTACTTTATAATTAGAGTTTTATCCATTAATAAATTTCTACTACAAACTCATCTTTCACCCCAAAACATAATACAACTAAAAAATACTCAATTTATCCTAATCGTATAGGGTTCCAAATATAATGAATTTATAATTCACATATCAGACCCTTTTAAAAAAGAAACTACATTATACCATCCACAAACTTCACGTAGTCCAGTTTTAGGCGATAAATCCCAATCGAACTATGGTTGTGGGTTCGATTCCCACAGCTTTGTCCTACGTGACGGGTTGTCACACGATCTGCGTGTTGTCCTTTTATAAAAATCCAAAAAATAACCTTTAAAACTTAATCCATTCCAACCTTTAGACTTATCCAAAATAATTCTATCCAAACTCACAGTTCAAAATTTATAAGGATGTTAAACACAATGAAGATCCTTTTTTCCATGTAATAACATGTGAACACCTTCATCATGTATTATTTTAAAACATGGTAACATCCTGAATTACCATAAAACCTTATTGATTACATTCATGATCCATTATTCTTTATAGAATACTAGATATGCTCCTTATATCCAAAAATGTTGTAAAATCCAACAATGAAAAATTAGTAATCAGTTTCAAGGTAGTCAAGAATATCAACCATCTTTTATTCCAAAATCACTACCACATTATCATGACCATATTAAGGATTACCTTTCCTTCAACAATGTATTTTACCAAAAGTGTATCTCACTATTAAGTCACTTTTCTTAGAACCATATAATCTCAAATCCTTAATAAAATAGTACTGCAGTACAATCCTTATTTATCTCCATAATTCATATAACCAGTATATTGTTGATACAACACTCAAATGAAATAATCCTTTAATAACAACATAAGAACACTAGTCATTCTTCTTCATCTGATATAGTATCATAACTTGATTATTATCCAATAGAACCATTTGGGGCAGACTCTGATGATTTGGACATTGGTTCGCATAGTGTCCCAACTCTTTACAGACGAAGCATTGTACATTTGAAACCTTTTTCTGACCTTTGCAGTAACGTACTTAGTGTCCTTTTTCTCCACACTTATAACAAACTCCCATTCCCCTCAGGCAAGTTCCAGGGTGTTTCTTCCCACAATTATCACATATGGGAAAATTCTTCTTTTCCCTCTTCCCTTTATCCATCTTTCTCTCTTCCATCCTTTTCTTCTCTTGCTTCCCTTCAAATCCATAAGAATCATAGAATTATTTACTTATCTTATTAACACATGATACTATTTCTTCATATGTTAAGAAAACATGAGAGACTATTTCCCTTCTAAATTTTGGCTTAATACCATGGAAGATATGATCCTTCTTACTCTTTGGATCATATGTATTACTGGAGTTCACATTCCTTCTACTGGGAACCATTTCTATACAATGGCATACAATAGGTCAGTTTATGAATTGCAATGAATAATTCCAAACTTCTAAAATACCTAACATAAATTTAACCGTTAATGGATATAATCCATAATCATAAAAATGTTTTCTTTGAGTAAGTATATACTCATAAGCCCTTCATAATGGTTTGTAAAGAAAACGAGAATTATCCTAAGCATATCTCCCGAGAGTGTCGTAACCAAGAGTGCAGCAAGGCCCGTTATTGTGCACAAGTTCCAGTTCAAGTCTAGATCAAAGCGGTGTTTTCAGGTTTTACCCATAGGTACATCTGTTCCAGAGCTGCCTCTACCTGCTCGTATCCAGACAGAGATATATTTGCTTGGAAAACTCACAAAATCTCTACATTACCAAAATTCTGGGAAGTCATTCAATACTAATCCTCAAAATCTATCTTAGGTCTATGTTCTCTAATCAGATTTTATCTAAATCTAGCTTCCAAGGTTATTTCTAAACTTCCTCTGATACCAACTGTAACACCCCGACCCCAGTTACCTAGAGTCGGTGCATTATTTTAATACATTGGCATGATAACAAAGAATCAAGTCCCAAAGGACAGATCAGTTTAGCAGTCTTGTAAAATAGATTACATACATGAATGTTACATTACACTTTATAACATACAAAACAATATAAATAATCCTTTATGAATGCCATTATTCCCTCGGATTAACCCTGCATATCAATCACAATACACTTCTTAGAATCCTGGGAAAAATAAAACATAGAAAGGGGTGAGATCAAACACTCAGTAAGGGTAAGAAATATAGTGAAAAATGACATAAATATTAAGTATGGTGAATAATTGATACCACATGCCTTTACCAATAATAAACATGAATACTTTTATGGAATGAATATGAGCTGAGTAAATAATGCCATAATAAAACATAATCATGGGTATTCTACTAGTCGAATGACCACATGAACCATCAATATTATTTCCATAATGAGGTAATGTATAATTCCGGACATTCTGAAACATTTTTTCAAGGCCTCGACCAAGATGTCTAAAAATGATTAAGGCCTCGGCCAAACCATATATCAAATTGGGAAAGGGCCTCGGCCAATTCCACGTCTAGTTGTCTCATGTGACCTACTGATGCATCGAGGAGCTATAGCGGGCTCCACCCGTCACTTATTATGTCCAATACATTCCACATATGAAAAGGTTGAAACATAACATAAACATTAGTATAATAACTAGGATACAAAATTTCAATACCTTAACCATAAACCATGAATGGTGTAAAAATAACACATCCACAGTCAAACATATCACAAAACCTTCAATACAATATGGAAGTTTTGTATCATAATAAATCAACTTAAAAACAATTTTAAAATCTATTAAAGGATTTGAAATAGATAGAAATTATTTGTAAAACTATTTTATTGGAATATCCCTTTTCATGAAAACATTTAAAAGTCATACAATTTAGAAAGGAAGACATTTAAAGACATTTTTGAATCAAAGTGTCCCATACCACTTTGAAACTTTTTAAAGTAATTAACATTTTAAAACATTCATGTCCATTTAAATAAATCCTTAAAACCATCTTCAAACATGGACATTAATGAGAATGGTTTAGAAGAATAAATCTTTAAAACATTTAAAATGATGTTGACATAGATGAAATCGAAACTATTTGAGGGAAATATCTATTTTTTGAAATAATTTAAGAGTCACATAATTATAAAAGAAAACATTTAATTTTAAAATATTCTCATAATCTTGTAAGGGAAGCTTCGATGATTTTATAACGGTGGAAAATATCCGCACCCGTCTTATAAGTTAAAAAAACATTCTTACATTAATTTTGTCGAAAAAGGTTAAAAATGACCTTGTTTAGAAAATGACAGAAAGATTCCTTCAAACAATTTTATAAAAAAGTCAAAAAAGGGTATAAATGACTTTAAACCATAGTCTAGTAAATAGTAAAAATGTTTTGAAATAAATTTTTAAGAAACATGGATGTGGATGATAAAGAGGTCCCAGTAGATAATTACATATAAACAAACTCGGATAATGAAGAGATTGTAAAATTAACCATTACCAATTTGGTAACTTACGAAACATAAACCCCATGAAATTAGTATCATACAATGAATATGTAAATACATATAAATTAAAGTGTATTATATAAATAATACAATTATGGGTAGTATATACACCACACAAAAGGTAATAGTGGCAATATGGCATGAATCTCACGGGAATAAGGAGTGAGATGAAAACCCCCTACCTTGTACTTTTCCTTGGCCGAGGGTAGGTTTACCTCCTGTATAATGGTGAAATAATTGTTATTTAATTATAAAAGAATTATATACATTAATATTATATCATATATGATCTTTTAACATTTATTTATTAATAATATCTTAGTATTAACGTCGTTTTGGGTGTTAATAGATTCATTTTCCTTAATATTCTTTGTTATGTGAGCCATATTTGTTTTGGATGGGATGTTTCTTATTCATATCCAGAAAGATATCATTTCTCTAAACATTATTTTTAATCATCAAATTAAAATTAGTCTTGAATGGATACGATGGGGATTTAATCTCATTGCGTTCGTGGAGACGGTAGTCCATATGTACGCACGAGCGACAATATCATTCTTTTGATATTAAAATAATATATAATTGGATGTTATATCATATATACAGAATCATTATCATGTTATATTTATTATTTACATCAATTACACATCATTATCATACCCATCCAAATAATAATGTTTTGAATAACAATTACACCACGACGTGTAGACGGTAAGCCGTACGTACGCATGTATGGTGAAATGTCATTCAAAGGATGGATAGAATACTGAATATGGTTGAAAAATATTTATAATAACATCAAATTATATATAAGATACTGGAGTTATTATTTTAGAATTAAAATAACAAAGAAAGAAGAAGTGGAAGAAGAAAGGAACTTGAAAGAGGGTGGTGAAAACATTACCTCTTTTTCGGGTTCTTCCTTTTGATTTGATCAAAAGGGCTCCTTAGGTTGGATTTTGATCAAAATAAATCCTCTAGGTTGAATTTTTGGAGGAGGGGCTCTTTAGGAAAAACTTAAAGTATTATTTTATAATAAATTAATATTATATTTATAATGGCTCCAAAGTGGATTATTAAAAGTTTATGACGGGGATAGGTCAAAAAAAACTCAACCAACAGGTTTTATACAGGTTTGGGTCACTTTATTAACCTTATCTTTTCGTTTTAACTCTTATTTAATTAGTTTGATATTTACCATGTCACTCTGTATTTTTATATTATATGGTTAATAAACTTACTATATAATTCCGAGAGACCACCAAGTGGTAAATTAATTATACACATATCATTTTATAATTCCGTTGGTAGAACCTTATATTTTTAGGAATAGAATATCAATTAATAATATAATATTTGTTTTAAAAAATAATTTATGTCAATTTTGACACCATTCAATAATTGATTTTTGTTAGTCTTAAGAACTTTATTAATTCGGAAAAAATTCCTTTAAGAAATACTAACATGTCATATTAACCAATAAAATTAGTTTATGGAATTAAAACTTTCAACTTATATTTATTTTAACATTTATAATACCAATTATTTGATTCTTTCATTAATAAGGAAAATACTGCATCATTATTGTGTCATAAATAAATTTAATTATTAAATGTCTAAAAATTATAAATAAAATACTATTATGTATGAAATATTTTTATCTTTCTAATGAATATTTATAGTCAAAAATATAAAATATATAACCCTATGTAAAAATTGTTTTTCTAAAAGATATATGCTTATGTCATTTTTGTATTTACTTTAACTTAATTAATATAAAGTGTCATTATCACTTACAAGTGGCTCCATGGGGTCCCAAAATCGACCCAAAGATTCCCATGGTTGGAAATGTATCAACCAATAGAGTTAGGACACGTTTTAGAGTAATTTAATATTATTATAATATTATTTTTTTACCCTTATTTACCGAATTTACCCTTTATCCATGGTAAATAAAATATTTACCGAAGTAATTATTGAAAATGTCTAAAAATAAGAGTTACCTATTTAAACAATTTGGGAATCATAATTCCAAATATGGAATCCATTTTTCCAAATTCAAAACACAAAAGTGGCAGAAATTAATTTAAAATTAATTCCTACTGTCAAAACAAAAAGCGTGTTTTTAAGAAACAATAACTATCAAAAGATTGACACTTGTTTATGTCCGGTTTAAATGTGAAATTATTTCCAATGACCAACATTGGATTAAATGGTAAAAATATATTCTAAATATACTTTAAAACCACTCAAATTCATAATTTATCACTTTTAATTATTTCAATTAAAAAAGTTGTTTTTAATTAAAATTTAGTAATTTTCACTATTCATCAAAATATTAAAGTTATCAAAAAAGTACCAAAAATTCACCCTAAGATAATTTTGATATTCCAAATACAAAAATGAAGTCTATTTTGGAAGATAAAATGTATAAAATTTCAAAAAGTGGGAATTACTATTCATAACGGCTAGTTTGATTGGTTGTGGTGTGTGTTAGAACTCGATGTTTCATACAACACACACTACTGTATTATTCAAAGAGAAGAAAACTATGGAAGTTTGGGGTGTTACAATTCATGCTTATATATCATCATGTTATTATTTGTAAATCATAAATTATGCTTCAATTCCATGATTATTTCCCTTACTAATATTTTGTGGTCATACCAAGTTTTAAAGGGTTTTACAAAGGATTTAACAAAAAGTAGAGACAAGGATAAGATCAAGAGGAAAATTTTGAAGATTGATCATGAAAATGATTCTTGTTTTCTTTTTTTTAGACTTTAATTTTAAAGAAAAAATGAATATTGGGTATAAGTGGCCACTTGTTGTGTAAGAGTTTACTATATAAGAGTTAGTATTAATTGTCTAAAAATATAAACCGAAAAGATTATTGGGAATGTAATAATGTGAATTCTAGTTTAAATTCACTAGGATATTTAAGGTTTAAGGTTGGGTCCTTATAGTTGGTATCAGAGCATGGTTTAGATAACTTTAGAGGTTATGATGTTATTTAAGCATAAGTTACAAGTCATATATAACCATAATGGTTATCATGGTAGGGAGAGTCATATTTACTTTGTATAAATTGAATGAGTTTTAGATAACATGAATAAGTATATATTAGTGTTTATCTTCCTTATAATATGGTATATTATGATTTTATTTATATGATCACACTAACCTTTTTGGTTTTATTAAATGGATGGATCCAGCAGGAAACAAAGTAACAATGAATGTGAAGGAAAATGCAGTGGTTGTACGAATGAGAAAACAAATGAAATGGGATCTATAATGAGAACTATTATGGTTATTCTAAACTAGGTATTAGGAGTAATTATTAACCACTTGGACCTTGGTGAGTTTCCTTGGAAATACCCAAAAATTCAATGTATTTTTTTAAATTATTTGGGATTTTCATGAGTCTGCGAAAATTGACTGTGCGTGATTCCGAGTCCCGGTGTGCCCGGAATGAATTTTTGAACTTTTTTTAAGGTAACTTCAGTAAAAGAACGGGTGAAATTTTATATCTTTTGAACCGGTGGTTGGATTAAAAATATGAGGGCACCTTTGAATCCGGAACATCGATATTTTCCTAGAAATGACTTAACTTCGGCCAGCAAGGGCCGAGAGGAAAAGTTAATTTTTTGGAATTTTCAAGAAAAAATAATAAAATAATTTAAAAGAATTATTTTATTTTTTTTCTCTCTGTTGTGTGGTCGATGGCGATGCTGCAGGGAAGCGACGATGTGATGATGAGACACTTTAATGAAACACATGGATGGCTCGTATTTCGAAATGTAACAGTGAGTTTAATGGTGCAAAACAGCGACGTTGTTTCATAAATGAAATAATGTAACGATGTGAAGTCAAGTCATTATGGAAACACTGCAGTGAGGTTCTATAAAGAGTTTAACCTATCGGAAAAAATAAGGAGGAATGATTTGGAGGATTCTCGAGCAAAGCTCTGATGAACTTACACCCCAATGAAAAATGACAAACGGCGAAGAATACCTTTCAAAGGCCAGAACAAGGAAGTGTCGTCGATACTGTAAACCCTCGAGGAAGAATGTGAGACAAAAAATGTCATAAAAGGTAGGGGTTTTATGTGATTTGATGTTCCCTGTCTTTCTTTTCTTGAAAAATATAATGAACATGGACCAACCGACTAACAGGTTGATCCATGTCTCACCAAATAATGTGAGTGGTTCTTGCGGGCCCTTAAACTCATGGATTATTATTCATTTTGTTACTATTAATTTTTTTTCTCATGTTTAAAATACTAACGCGAAGGGAGCTGGATGAAACCAACAAGGCCTGGACTATCTGCTAAAATTATCCTTTGTGCGTTCTTCGTGGTGGAACAATGAACGTGGTGGGAAGGCATTTGAGGGTCGTGAAACAACGGAGGCATTCCAGTAGCCTGCAAAAACAACCACCGACGCGCCATACCGGCAGCCACCGGAGGAGACCCGCAAAAACTAGCTGCGGGCGGTGGAAGGCAGTATGACATCGCGTGCCGCGATGGCCAGAGGTGGCCATCCCAAGCCGGCCGTACAGGAGATGGGCGGCGCCCGCATGTGCGGCCAGTGGCAGTAGCCGTGACAGGAGGGGGCAGTGCGGCCCAACACCGCGCCGGATGAAACGGCTTCGCATCCGCGGGGCCAACTGGGTGAAGGGGTCCGCCTTCAGGAGGACTGGGATGGACACAGTCCGACTGAACGCGCTGGATCTCCAGCCCAGCGGGCCAGCACGGGTGGGCCAAGCCCCACCTGGTGGGCTGGGAAAACCGCGGCCCGAGCCCGCGAACTAGCTCGTCCAACCCCGACGGGCCGGACCCAGTGAATCGGGCCAACCCTTAACGACCCGAACCTGGGCAAGGTCAGGTAGACCCTAAGACCCGTTGCGTCGGGTCGACCTGACCAAGTCGGACCAGGCCCACACCAAACCAACCCCCGAATAAAGAAACACATGTAACTGATGAACCAGGTGTCCGTTCGACATGCCTTCATTGGAGTTGGGACCCTTTTTGGGAAGCAGTCCCTTTGGCATATTCTGGCAGGCCCGACCGACCGGGCTGGACTGAGGTGTGATCACCCCTGTTTCACGAAAAGGGGTGTAACTAACAGACTGAGCGCCTGATCGATGCGCCGTCTATGGAATAAGGGACCTTGTGACAAGGATGTAATTTGGAGATAATATAAGTGAGTTTTTAAGAAGTCTGACTCATGGACTAGGTTGGATCAGACTTTAATCCAACCGAGCCCTTTTTACAAAAGTTCCAATATCTCACAGACCGGGCATCCGATCAGCGCGCTGTCTATCATGTTGGGACCCCTATGTTGGGGAATTCCCTTGGGTATTATTTTTGCTGGACTCTGTACCAATTTAAATATGACTGATGGTTTGAGGGGAAAAGTCTTTCAAAGATCAGGCGTGCTTGATACGGGAATCCAGTGGCCGACTATGACATGAAGAAGAAGAGAGACCAACAAGGGTTAGCATTAGAAACTACAGAGTGGGATGATATAGATGTAGGAATAATCATCCCTACCTCTGTACCAACGACCAATACGGGTCAGCACCAATGACCAATATAGGTCAGAACCAATGACCAATATGGGTCAGCACCATCGACCAATATGGGTCAGCACCAACAACCAATATGGGTCAGCACCAATGACCTATACGGGTCAGCACCAATGACCAATACGGTTCAGGACCAGTGAACAATATGGGTCTGCACCAGCGATCAATATGGGTCAACATCTAGTGACCAATACGGGTCAGCATGCAGTGACCTATACGGGTCAGTAGTTGAGTTACTACGAATAGGATGATCTAGATTCATGACTAGTCATCCCTGTCATAATAACCTCGAAGTTATACCATTATAGTGAGATATCTCTTTTTCTTTGTGATTGATGACTTAGATCATGCTTGTGATATTACCTTTGTGGTATTTCTTGTGGTGATTTCCTTTGTGGATTACTAAGAGACCTTCAGGGGTCTCGGGGTCCCATATTGGGTATTGTTATAATCACCCCTGCATGGCCTCCGCCCACACGTGAGTGTTGGGTGCAGAATACTGATGCTCTGGTGTAGACTTTGGAGTTTTGGGACTTGGTGGAGCTTGGTGCGATGGGAGAAGTAGAGATCCTCTTCTTCGACTTTAGACTTATAGGTACTACCCTCTAGGTAGAGCTCCATGACATTTTCAAAAACGGTTTATTTTATTTTCAGTTTCTAGGGACTGTATTCTGGCCCACTATTTTCAGTTTATAGTTGTTCGTGTGGTTGTACTTTACTCTCATGGTTATACCTTTATTTTATTGGTTGTTTACTTCAGTTTCCCCTTTTGAGTGTGTACAGATCTCTAAGGCAATGCCTTCTCTATTCGGTAAAAGACTTCAGGTGCTAGTCACGAACCCCTGTCCTATGGAAGGCGGGCTTGGGGTAGTCACACCCGGGACCTGTGGGACGGGTCGTGACAAAGTGGTATCAGAGGGAAGTCGATTATACCAGAATAACTAAGATCACACTTTTAATGAGGCAATGATTTAAAGTGTCTTGAGTTCAGTTTTCAATACAGGGAGTCCAGTGTTGGTGCGGTGGACGACGTATCCATACATCAGGACCCTGAATTCTGTTTTCCGACCCGGGACATGAATAAACCAGTTTCTAGTGTTTTGAAAAGTTTTCTTGATCTTTCTTGAGTCATCTCACCAGGTATAACTAATTGACTGTGACACATCTGTTTCTTATATGATGCCTCCATAAAGACAGCCAGCCAGGATTTAATTAGATATTGGGACAGTGGTATACCGAGTGACGAGGCATCGGTAGAGGGACTACTCATAGTGATGGCACCTTCAAGTTGTGTACCAGCAAAACCACCACCCGTTGAGCAAAAAATGCTACCAGTGGATCATGAATGCCAATTGAGCACATTTCATGAGTTCTAGAGATAGAGGCCTCTAAGGTTTGAAGGCGAGACATACCCATAGAAAGAAGAGGACTGGCTTGAGGCAGTTTCTCGGGTCTTTCTCTTAGTGGAGACACCTTCCGAGTAGATGGAAATCATGGACGATATCCTTCTTCATGTTTAGGTAGGATAATGGTGGAACTTGACGCTCCAGGTGTATGAGGAGATGACCCTCACCTGGCTGGACTTTGAGAGACTTTTCAAGTTGGAGTTCGTGCCAGCGACACTATGCTCTGTCCATATTCTGGAGCTGCTACATCTACAGTAGAGCAACCAGACTGTGTCTCATTATTTGAAGAGATTTACTGAAATCTCCCAATAATCCACCAACATGGTACAAGACCCTTAATTTCGGACCCGGACCTTTGAGCAGGGGATTCTATAAGAGATCAGAGCTGCGACAATTTCTCTCTGCATCTCGATGTAGGCTGGGGTGTTAGAGAAAACTTTGCTGATGGAGAGATTCCATGCCGAGAAAGCACCGACAGCGAGAGTCCCTACCAGATGATAGTTATCAGAGTCATCTATAACTGGTATTAGACAGACGATGCAGAATACCAAGTGGGCTAGACCTTCTGGAGGGTGAACTCGAGACGCAGGGTCAGAGGTGCAAGGCTCGAGAGGCTGTGGGAGCCACCAGTGAGTCATGATTTGTTTTTCCTGTGGGGGACAGGGTCAAAGAGCTCGTGACTGTTCGAATCCCCATGCGAATGATTGGCAGACGGTGGAGGGGCCACTGAGGTAGTAGCAGTGGCATGAGCATGAGCTTCAGACAGGCGGTAGAAGAGGCGAGGGAGAAGGATGTGAAACATGAGGTGGTCGGGGTCACCAGGCACTACCACCACCACCCTAGGAGGTCCACCATGAGCTCAAGGAGTGGGTGGATGGGGACAGGCCCAACTATAGGTAGTATAGGTTCCCAATCTTGATGTCCCTGAGATGATATGAGGTAAAATATGTATCTTCTCTAATTTAGCAATAGTGATCATCGACACAAGTTCTAGCCATTCTTTCCTTACTACAGACTTAGTTAGGTACTCTGAGATTCCGACTGAGCTTTTATCTTGACCTTTGCATTTGGATACTCTTACGGGAGGAGATTTAGTGGTCACACACTGGTTCCTAGTGTGATCTTACAATTGGAGGAGAGAGCTTTAGATGGGATCTTCTAGTAGCGGCGTTGAAGCCCTATGACATCATTCTAGGCATGGACTAGCTATAAATAGTTTACACACAGATTGACTGCTTGAGACATACAATGCGATGTACATGCAGAGATGGAGGCCAGTTTTCCTTTTTTTGGTGAGAAGGAAAACCAAGAAGCACAAGATGGACTTGCGCTCTGGAGGGTGAATCTGATTACATATCAGCTGGCTTGCATGACCTTCGACACAATGGATGAGACGAGTCCACAATTCCCAATGGTGGTGGATGAGTATGAGGACGTCTTTCCAGAAGATGTCCCAGGACTACCTCCTAGTAGAGAGGTAGACTTCCGTATTGACTTATACCTAGGAACATCACCAATATCTACACCAACATATCGGATGGACCCTGAGGATCTCCGGGAGCTGAGGGTATAGTTAGGGGACTTATAGAGGATGGAATTCATAAGGCCCAGTGTTTCTCCATGGGAATCCCCGATGTTGTTTTCCAAGAAGTTAGACAGAAGTTTGAGGCTATGCATGGACTTCCGGCGCCTAAACCAGGTGACCATGAAGAACAAGTATCCTCTACCAAAGATTGATGACCTGTTTGATCATATAAAGGGAGCTAGTTGGTTTTCAAAGATAAACCTTAGATCAGCCTATCACCAACTTAGAGTACGAGACGAGGACGTACCAAAGACAACCTTCAAATGTCGGTATGAACATTACGAGTTCTTGGTGATGCCTTTCGGCATGAACAAAACTCTAGAAGTGTTCATGGGGATCATGAATAGGATCTTTCATCCATACCTCGATCTATTTGTGGTGGTCTTCATCGATGACATATTGGTGTACTCAACGTCTGAGGAAGAACACACTGTACACTTGAGGATAGTTCTGGACACACTCCGGGAGCACCAGTTATATGGGAATCTATATAAGTGTAAGTTCTAGATACGGAAGGTCTACTTCTTGGGACATGTTATCTCAGAGGCTGGAGTTGCAGTGGATGCAATGAAGATTGAGGCCTTACTTTCTTGGGAGCCACCTAGGAGTGTTATTGAGGTGTGGAGATTCCATAGATTATAAGGATACTATCAGAGGTTCGTACCTGATTTCTCCATAGTAGTAGCACATATGACTGCCTTTATGAATAAGGGGAAACCCTTCCTATGTTTAGAGACATACCATCATATCTTTCTATAGATGAGGCAGAGATTGACCAGCGCTCCCATCTTGAGGTTGCTGGAGGAGGGCACTGACTACGTGGTTTACTGTGATGCATCAGGGACCAGACTCGATTGCATCCTGATGCAAGATGGTGCAATTATTTCTTACAAATCATGAAAAATGAGGCCTCATGAGAAGAATTATGAGACTCAAGACTTAGAGTTGGCAGCAGTAGTCTTCACCCCGAAGATGTGGTGACACTACTTGATGGGTGAGTAGTTAATTGTTTACTGATACCACAAGAGTCCCAGATATATCTTCACACTTAAAGATCTAAATTTGATACATATACATTGTATAGAGTTCCTCTAGGAATATCAAATTGAGATAGTCTATACTCCTAGGAAGGGGGACGTAGTGGTAGATGCACTTAGCTGGAGATCGAGTTCGAAGCTACTAAACGAGGCTTCAGAGAAGTTATACTTGCTTCAAATATCCTATGTGGATAAAGATGAGAATGTCTACCTCCAGTCGATGGTAGTTTACCCCCCACTCCTTCAATGATTTAGGGAGGCACAACTCGGAGAGAACAGTTGTGAGACTACATTTGCTCAAATATCCTCAGGCCATGCACCTGACAGATATTCTAAAGGTGGAGAGCATACTATCCTTTTCAGAGAATGTATAGTTATACCAGTGGAGCTATGAGAGGAGGTACTGAGGGAGTTCTATAAATCCCCCTTGGAAGTACATCCAGGCATGATGAAGATGTATCAGGACCTCTGGCGTCATTACTGGTGGCCATGGATGAAGAAAGATTTGGCAGATTTTGTTTCTAGATGCCTCACTTGCCAGCAAGTGAAGGCCGAGCACCGGGTACCAGCAGGCTTGAACCAACCCCTCGAGATACCATAGTGGAAGTGGGAAGGGATATCGATGGACTTCATGACAAGGTTACCACATATGTACAAAGTTCATGATACCATCTGGGTGACCGTTTACTAACTCACCAAGTCGGCCCACTTACTTTCCATTTGAGAGAAGGGCTTGATAGAGAGCTTGAGATGTATCTATGTTCAGGAGATCGTGCAACTTCATGGGGTGCCTTCAATGATAGTCTCAGACCATGACACAAATTTCACATCCCAGTTTTGGAAAGGATTGTAGGAGGATTTTGGCACTCAACTTTGCTTAAGCACAACTTTTCACCCGTAGACAGATGGTCAGACTGAGCAGACCATCCAGACCATGGAGGACATGATTCGTGCATGTGTCCTAGATTTTTCTCGTAGCTGGGAGTTCCACCTACCCTTGGTGGAGTTCATGTACAATAAAAACTATCAATACACCATTTGTATGACCCCTTTTGAGGCATTGTACGTATGAATAGTCATATCACCCTTGTGATGGACGGATCCGAGAGAGCCAGCACTCATCAGACCAAAGATGGTACATGCTACCACTGAGAAGGTGAAGGTCATCCAAGAGCAGATGAAGACTGCAAAAAGTTGACAGAAGTCCTATGATGATAGGTGATGGAGACCACTGGAGTTCCAGGAGGGGGGCCACACATTATTGCGAGTCTCCCCTCGATGGGGACTACAGATATTTGGCCGAGGTGTCAAACTCTCATCGAGGTTTATCACACTATTCCTGATACTTCGGAGGATTGTTAAGGTGGAGTACTACTTGACACTACCACCATAGTTGGAGAGGGTGCATGAAGTCTTCTATATATCCTATCTAGGAGATACTTGCATGACCCATATCACATCATCGACCATAGTTATCTAGAGATTGACAACAAGGAGACTTTTGCGGAGTACCCGGTGGAGATAGAGGATCGACAAGAGAGGATCCTTTGTGGACAGCTGATACCTATGGTGCGCGTTCTGTGGCAGCATGAGAATCTATAGGAGAGCACATGGGAGCCAGAGGCTCATACGCGTTCCCAATACCCCTCTTTGTTTATGTATCCTTGTTTGGATTTCAGGGACGTAAACCCCTAAGGGGGGGATGTAAAGACTTGAAAATTATATATAATTTTTTTAAATTATTTGGGATTTTTATGAGTCCGAAAAAATTGACGGCGCATGATTCCGAGGACTGATGTGACCGAAATGAATTTTTGAACTTATTTTAAGGTATGTTCAGTAAACGCACGGGTGGAATTTTCTATAATTTGAACCGGTGCTTGGATTAAAAATCCTAGGTCACCGTTTAATTCGAAACACCAGGATTCACCTAGAAATGACTTAACCTAGGCCAACGAGGGCTAAGCAGAAAAGTTAATTTTTGGAATTTTTGAGAGAAAATAATAAAATAATTTAAAATAATTATTTTATTCTTTTATCTCCATTGCATGGAGGATGACGACGCTAAAAGTAAGCGATGACTCGGTGACGATGCACTTTAATGAAACACATGGATGACCCATATTCCGCAATGTAACAGTGAGTTTAATTGTGCAAAACAGAGAAGATGTTTCATAAATGAAACAATGTAATGACATGACGTCACATCATTATGGAAACGCTGCAGTGTGATTCTATAAATAGTTCAATGTGTTGGAAAAAATAAGGAGAATGGATTTGAAGGATTCTCGGGCGAAGCTCTAATTCACTTCCACCCCAGCGAAGAATGGAGAATGATGAATAACGTCTTTCAAAGGTCGGAACCAAGAAGCATCGTCGACGCCATAGACCTTGAGCATGAATGTGCGGAAACGAACGTTATAAAAGTTAGAGGGTTTATGTGTTGATGTTCCCTCTCTTCCCGTTATTGAAAAATATAATGAACGCAAACCAACCGACTAACGGGTTGATCCACGTCTCTCAAAATCATGCGGGTGGTTGTTGCGGGACCTTAAACTCAGGGATTATTCTTCCTTTTTTTATTATTACTATTTTTATCATGTTTAAAACACTAATGTGGAGGGCGCGAGTTTAAAACAACACGGCCCGAACCCTTCACAAAATTTGTCCTTGGTGAGTTCTTCATGGAGGAACAACGAATGCGAAGAAAATGTGTTTGAGGGCCGCGAAACGACGACAGAATTCTGGTGGCCTGTGGAAACAACCGCCGGTGCGCCATGATGATGGCGGCCAGCAGTGGATGGAGGAAACCCACATCAACTGACCACTGTCAATGGAAGGCGGAGCTCTGTTAGGCGTCGTGGTGGCCAGAGGAGGCTGGCCCGAGTCGGCCATGTGGGAGATGGGTGGCGCCCGCAGGCACTGCCGATGGCAGCAACTGCGGTTAGTAGGCCGCATTAGGAGGGGGCGGCATGGCCCCACACTGAATTGTGTCGCACCTGACGAAATGGACCCATATCCACGGGTCTAGTTGTGTGAAGCGGTCCACCTGAAGGTAGATCAGTCCGGATGCGGGCCGGTCGAACTGGCTAGACCCACGGCCCATCGGGCCAGCGCGGGTGGGCCGAGCCCCAACCAGCGGGCTGGCCGAACTGTGGCTCGGGCCCATGAACCAGCCCAGCCGACCCCGATGGGCCGAACCCAGTGAACTGGGCTGTACCTTAATGGGTCAGAGCCAGATGAGGTCAGGTAGACCTCGGGACCTTTTGCGTTGGGCCAGCCTGACCGAGTCGGACCAGGCCAAGACCCAACCGACCCTCGAATAAGGAAACACTTGTAACTGATGAACTGAGTGTCTATTTCACATGCCGTCAGTGGTGTTGGGACCCCTTTTAAGAAGCGGTCCCTTTGGAATATTCCAGTGGGCCTGACCGAGCTGGTCCGGACCGAGTTGCGATCAACCCCGTTTCACGAAAAGGGGTGTAACTAACAGACCAGGCGTTCGATCGACGTGCCGTCTGTGGAATAAGAACCCTTGTGACAAGGTGGTCCTTTGGATATACTCTAAGTGATTTTTGACGGAGTTTGATGTTTGACCTGAGTTGGATTATATTTGAATCCAACTGGGCCCTTTTTACAAAAGTGTCCATATCTCACAGATCGGGTGTCCGATCGACGTGCCATCTATCACATTAGGACCCCTATGATGGGGTGGTCCCTTGGGTATGATTTTTACATGACTTAATACCGGTTGAAATATGACTGATGGATTGATGAGAAGAGTATTCTAGAGATCAATCATGCTTTGTGCGGGAATCTAGTGGCTGAATCTGACATGAAGAAGAAGAGTGACCAACACAGGTTAGCATTAGAAACTCCATAGTGGGATGATCTAGCTGTTCGACTAATCATCCCTACCTCTGCACCAGTGACCAATACAGGTCAGCACTGATGACCAATATGGGTCAGCACTAGAGACCAATATGGGTCAACACCAACGACCAATATGGGTCAACACTAGTGACCAATATGGGTTAGAACCAGTGACCAATACGGGTTAGTACCAGCGACCAATATGGGTCTGCACCAGTGACCAATACGGGTCAGCATCTAGCGACCAATACGGGTCAACATACAGTGACCTATATGGGTCAACAATGGAGTTACTATGAATAGGTTGATCTGGATTTACGACTAGTCATCCCTATCCCAGTAACCTTGAAGTTATACCATTAGAGTGAGCTGTCTCTTTTGTTTTATGATTCACGATTTAGATAATGATTGTTATATTAACTTTGTGGTATTTCTTGTGGTGTTTTCCTTTGTGGATTACTGATAGACCTTTGGGGGTATTGAGGTACCCTACTGGGTATGTTTATACTCACCCCTTCATGGGCTCTGCCCGCCCGTGTGTGTCTAGTGCAGACTACTAACACTCCGAGGCAGACTTTGGAGGTTTGGGACTCGGTGGAGCTTGGTGTGATGGGAGCAGTCGAGATCCTCTTCTTCGAATTAAGACTTATAGCTAATACCCTCCAGGTAGAGCTCCAAGGAATATGCAACAACTATTTAATTTCTTTTCAGTTTATAGGGTTTGTATTCTGGCCCACTATTTTTAGTTTACTGTTGTAATTGTGGTTGTACTTTACTCTCGTGGTTATACCTTGCTTTTCTTGGTTGTTTACTTCAGTTTCCCATTTTTAGTGTGTATAGATCTCTAAGGAAATGCCTTCCATATTCGGGAAAATTCTTTAGGTACTAGTCACCAACCCATGGCCTATGAAAGGCAGGCTTGGGGTAGTCACATCCGGGCCCTGTAGGATGGGTCGTGACATTCCTAATTCATAAAATATGAGAGAAATGAATCCTTTTGGAAGTTAAGGTGACAATTATAAAAAAATTAAATATATTAAATGACCTATGTGTCAATAATGTAGTAATAAGTACATAGAAAAATGTATTAAAAGGAATAGAAGATGTTTTATATGTGGTAAAGGAGGTCACAAATTAATAAAATGTGAAGGAAAAAGGAAGCGTTCAGTGAACTCCATGAAAGGGAAATAAGTTATTACCAAGTTATGAATGGAATGTTTTAAATGTGGGGAGTATGGTAATTATACTCATTGATGTACTAGGAAGAAGGATCATGAATGGGATCACTAGTACGATAAAAATAAAAATTTATTAATATTTAATTACATTACAATTGAAGATGAGGAAACTAAAATATGAAATTTATGAATTATTTCTTGGATCACGATTTGAAATTGTTTAGTCTTAGGACACAATTCATATTTTTGTTTATTGGAAAAAGTTATTGAGTAATAATATGTAAAGTCATGGTTATAGGATTAAGAATAATGTTGAATAATGAAGATGTATATATATAATGGATTTAAGAGTTATGGTATATTTAAGGATGATGAAATGTTTAAATTTATTAATACTCTTTTGATAATGGGAGTACGTTGGGAGAATTTTATTGAGATTGAGTTATATGTAACCCTTAAGTTTATTATATGAAAATGTTATTTGAGAAAGAATTATATTTTCATTTTGTGGACATAATTTTAAAGGTATGGATAAAATTTAGGGTTTATATTGATGAATCATAAGGATATAATTCATATATTTGATTATAGGAATAAAGTATTAAGGAATGAGATGATAAATCATAGTTAATGGATTAAGAAAGAAGTTGAATGAATGATGTGTTTATGTAATGAGTTTTAAAATTTATGATATAGTGGTATTTTATAAATATTGCATGAATCATGGAATGCCTAAGGATTTTTATATAGTAGGTTTTGTTTTCATAAATTTGGAAATATATGTTAGATGGAATCAATACCATTGAAAAGTTGTAAAAATGTTATAAGGTACATGTAAAACTTAATTTTATGATATGAAAAAGTTAATTTGAGAAAAAATGAATTTAATTTTGTGGACATAATTTTAAAGGAATTAGAAGTATTTTTTGGTTAATATGATCTCTAAATTTGATGTAATTATGGATTCTTACTTTTTGGGATGAAAAATGTAAGGTATGAGATGAATTTTGAGGTTAAAATATATAATGGTTATTTTTGAGAAATTTTGTGACATTTATATAATTTTATAAGGATTATTTTAGTATGGTTTTATAAAAATGAAAACCCATAGGATGGGTGACAACTCGTTATGTTTATCAAGGAAACATGGATCAAACCTACAACCGAAGGGTGATAAGGGTGTGCCACCTACTACTGGAATACGTGATATCCTTATTAGTATGAAATTGTTTTTCTTTATTAAAATATATTATGGATAAATTTTAAGTTCATTTTGGGAACAAATGTTTATCATATTGATAACAATGGGATTAGAAAATTATTTGATGATGAAATGATTTATGTTATTTCAGAAGATGTTCACTATTTTGAGAACCTTATATGATCATGGTAAATAGAATACAATGAGATTTTTTTTCTAGAAACAAAGGATGATTTATATTTTTGAAAAATATATGATTTACTGTGATTTAGGTTACTTATATAAATAATTAGTATATCTTGAGGATTATGTGATTATGGAAATTACATTTTGGTATGAGACTTTTAGAGTTATTGATATTATTTGAAGATAAATATTAAATTTATCTTGAAAAAACTATGTGATAAAATCCTTCTGATTTTTGGATTTTGATTTTAGTATAGGATATTTTGAGTAATTTTAAGGTTAGTTATTTTTTTAATGATCTATGTTCAACTTTGAGTATTACTGTTGAATTTTTGAGATTAAATTAGTTTTTCATCATATAAAGGTTTATTATTTTTGGAGAATTACATTATCTTGTAATAACCATTTTGGTTTTTCCTTATGCCTAAATATAGGAGGAATTTATATTTATACTTTAGTGGATTTTTTAATCTTTTGAAGTTGATTCAGATTCTTCTGGTATAAAAAATTCATCTTGAATACTCATCGTTTAGAGAAAAAGATACGTTTGTGGTGGAAATTGATTAAAGGAAGAAATTACTCTGTTCAAGTAAGTATATCTCTCTTTTTTCTTAATATATATGTTAAATAAATTACTAAACTCTAGGAAAATAATATTTTAATAAAATTTTAAAATAAAAATGTTATCCATTTAAATTTCTTACTAATAAATATATGACCTTTTAACCCATCATAGATTTATAGTTTTGTGATGGTTAATTTTATAATGACCATGTTCTCTATCACTATCCATAAGAACTTGATAGTTAGTTTTCTCTTCCATATCCATGTTTTCCTACATGGAACTCTAGTATGTGTTATCTTATGCAACCTTCGCACTTTCCTTTCTCTCTTTTCAAATGAAAGTTTTATTAATCCTATTTCCAATATGGTATTTTAACATAGGTATTTTGAAAAGTCAAAAACATACTATTTTGATCCTAAGTTAAAATTGTGAGTATGAAATTTATTAAAATGTGTGTGTCTCGGGGGGGGGGGGGTATGCAACACTGTAAGATTTTAAAAGGAAACACTATGCTCAATATTATATAAGATACGCCACATCAAGCTTAAATAAACAACTAAATATTATTATTTAAATGTTGTTGTTTTCACATAGCCGTTAGAAAGGTGGGAATAACAAAGATTAACTGAATTATGAAAATATAGTTTAATAAAGTTTAAAAAATGAATTCATTGGTTACTAATTAATTTTAAATGAAATTTTTTAAAAAACCAATTGATTATAAAAGATGTGTTTTTATTTAAAAAACTAATTTTATGCCCACAATGGATTTTTATCTTAATAAATTAAATTAATAAATATTAATGAAATATATTAATGAAATATATATGTTTTATATACAATAAAATGTTTTTAAATTCATCCAATTAGTTTTGTTGACTTAAGATAAGAATAAATCCAATTTTAATCCTAAAAAACTATATGTTTTCTAAAGTTAGTTTTGCCGTCTTTTGATGGCGCATTTGTTTTAAAACTAAATTTTAATTTTTTTTTCAATTTTATTTGAAAAAATAAACTTCAATTTTTAAATTTTAATTACAAAATTATATTATGGTGAATTTTTGGTATTTTTCTGAGAAGTTTCATTTTTTGATGAATAATGAAAATATTGGATTTTAATTGAAAACTGACTTTTCATCTAAATAATTTATAATGATAAATTATATTTTAAATTGATTTTAAATTAAAATAAGAGAAATAATACATATATTAATATAATTTAGTTAATTGTAATCCTTTTCATGTTGAATCTAGATATAAACACATTTCAAACTTTCGAATATTTTCACTTTAAAAACCCGCTTTCTAATCTCATCTACGAGACTAATTTTGAATATAATTTTTCCAATTATGTGAATTTAATTTGGTAAAATGGATCCCATATTTTGAATAATAAGGTCTAAATTAGTTAGTAATTAAATTTTAATTTTTAGTCCTAAAAAATTTACCATGGTAAAAAAAATATTTACCGCAGTATAAGTAATATAATGAAACGGGTTAAAATTAAAAAGTTAAGGCTTAAAATAACTAAAAAAATACAATATTTAATGAGAATTTAATGTATTTTTCAACCATAAATAGCCTTTAAAATATTAATTATCCTCAAAATTCATGGAAATTAATTCCACCTCAATGTGGTTGGCTTTAAATATAAAATAATCATTATTTAATCACTTTAAACCACCCCTCTTCAAGTATAAATACCACCCCTCACCACCCCATTTACCCTAAAAAGCCTTGAATATATTCAAATATCTTCCAAAAAATACCCTTCCCACTCTCCTCATGTATAATTGATGATGGTCTCTGTAAAAGACCAAATCCATGTTCATTAAGGGGTCCCTCAAGGAGGTGATATTCAAGAGGTATTTTTCTCAAAGTACCCCTCTTATTTTCTTTTATTCTTATAATTTATCCTCAACTACTTAATCCATCAAGTAATTATAACTAAATAATCATGTATATACTGGAGTTTGTTTATTTATAATGTAATATCTTACATCCATTTCATTTCTAATGTCCTCTTATTCAAAGAAAAGAAACCATTGTCTAAATTATGCTGGTTAATCGTCTCTGTGTATAATGATTTTTCATTTTCCATCACGACCTTCATAGTTGGTCATAAAATTGTTATTTTGGTTAAATAATATTTTAAAAATCATTTTATTACTTATTTAATATTCTAAAACTAATATATACTTATAATATTAAATAAATCAAAATTAGTTCATGGTGTTTGAAAAAACCGCCAATATAAACTAAACATTTATCATTAACATTTTATCTAATGGATAACCATTATACAAGAGAAAAATGACATATGGGACCATTAATAATTATAGAAGTTAATTTATACTATTTAATTATACTTATGTAGTTTTAATCCCATTTTAAAATAACATCCATAACTATACACAAATAAACTGATCATAAAACCATGAAGCGAATGCACCCAAAACCATGAAAATAATGAAATATTATTAATGAATGGGTCATTAGATGTTATAAAATAATCACATAAGTTATTATAAATATGAATATAGTTCTATAATGGGTTAATAAAATTATGTAAACCATTATACATGAGGTTAAAATATTAAAAACTAAAGGGAAGAAAAAGGTTAGGTATTTTTAACACAATTTTCATTCATTGGGTTATACATCTACTTTGTTGATTATATTATTCCATAATTATGTGTGGAATAACTGTTGACTGATTTATATTTTATTTTCAATTTTATTTATGTGGATATACCTTTGTTACACATAATCCCCACATTGATTAATTCTCACCCCAATGATATGAACTTTGTAAGAGTTTCTTATATCACTTTTACTTTTGAGATATATTCCTTATTCACCACTTATTTCTTATGCATGGTGTATATACTATCCTTTGATATATCATATCATGAATCTCATTATCTTAATGGTATTAAATGTTTCATGTGATAATTATTACTTTTATGGGGCATATGATTCAACTAATTACAAAGTGGTAAGGTAATTTTAAACCCAATTTCTATTCTTTGAATTAAACTTCTACTTTGTTGATTATGTCATGCTAAGATTATTTTTGAAATAACTTTTGAATATTTTATATTGTATTTACACATTTTCTATGTGTATTTATAGTGAATAAAAATATTCAATTCATTTTATTGATTCTCACTTCAACGATATGATATTTATAAAGTACTTTCTTTTTTAAAAAACTATCTTTTTAAAGTTTCCTTTAAAACTCTCTTTTTCTTCCATGCTCGTGTTTTATAAAATTGTTTATATAAATATTTTTACTATTATACTATGATTTTTTAAATTCATTTTTAATCATGTCTTACTTTTTAAAAAATGTTTTGAAAGGTATATTTTTTCATTTTCTAAAAAAGGTTCTTTGAGTCTTTTCTGAAAAAAATACAGAAGAATGTTTTTTTAACTTATAAGACATGAGAATATTTTCCCACCGTCATAATGCCTTAATGTTTTGAATATTTATTTAAAATTTTAAAATTTAATATTAAATTAAAATGTTCTCTTTTATAATTATGAGGTGTTTTAAACATATGTAATTTTCAAAGTGAAAAGGGTATTTTCCTAAATAAATTTTCAATAATCTCATTTAGAGTATTTTTGTCTATGTATGCAATGACCCTAAATTATATCAATGGAAATTACCTTCTTATAATTATTTCATATATTATAATCACATAAAATCACATTAAGAACACAAAAAAACTTTATAAATGAAGAATTAATGAAATAAAAGGCATTTCTAGAAGTTAAGGAACCTATACATATGAAATAGTAACTTGACCTTTGGAATAGTAAAGTGACCCTTATGAATAGTAAACCTGAAAATTGAATAGTTTCCTCACCAATGAAATTATAAATAAAATTTATCCTTATTATAAGTAACAATATGACATAATTATATCACATTATAAGTAAATAAATCTTTTAAAAATTATTATTCAAGTGTTGGTATTTTGTAAGTCCTGAATTTTGAATCATAATTTTATGATTAATTTAATAATTTAAAAGAAAATTTATTTCCATAAATTTTATTCATAAATTAATATTCTGATTTCTTATTATTATAAGATGATTTTATGAGACCTTAGCTATTTTTTCAAAGTGTTATAAAATCAGTTATAATTTTAGAATTTTCATTTTTCGAGTAAGTAATGATTTTAATTAAAAATTAAATTTCCAATATTTAAAAAATTATTTTCATAAAATGGAGTTAATTTTTAAATTCTACACATCAAAAAAAGGTTAGGGTGAATTTTTTGTATTTTTCTAATATACTTGAATTTTTGGTGAATAGTGAAATACTGTAATTTATGGTATTTATACATTATAAGTTAAATACACTATTCATTGAGTCATCGCTGATGTAAGAACCATAATATCAAAATAAAATTCATTATTCTAATATTTTTGATGATAATTATCAAACTATTCATAGTCTTGATCCAAAATAATAAATTAATGATTAAAATAATTTGAAAACACCCATCTCCTCCACTATAAATACAACCCATCACCACCTCTTCTCCTAACACCTCTCAAACAATGATCCTTGTCCAAATTCTACTAAAATATTCTTAAAATATCCTACCCAAATCCAGGATCTCTTGGTCTTAACAAAATACCAAAACCAATCCCCTAATGAAGTTCTCAAGAAGAAGGAATCAAGAAGTAAAACCCTCTTCCTTTTCTTTTAATTTCTTTTCAAGTTCCTTTCTTTTATTTTACTCACCTTATCTACCCTCATACAAATAGAATGATAACTACAGTAACTTACAAATACAGTAATGTTATTATGATAATGGAATAATTTATCATCATCTCTCTTTCCCCCCTTCTTTTATACTAAAAATTAAAACTTCGTCCATGATGTGTTAATTTATCACATTCAAGGATGAAGAAGTTTTCAATTTCCATTATTGTATTAAAGGTTGGTCATGAAACCATTTTTATAGTTGAAAAATCTTATAATACATGTATTATATATTATTTAATAATTTGTAATCATTTTATACACATGATATTAATTTATAGAACAAAATAAGTTCATTATGATCGAAAACCGCCAAAATAAACCCAAATGATTCTCATTAACTATTTATCTGACTATTCATCCTCATGAAATAAAACCAAATGACATATAAGACAAATTTAACCCATTTAATATAATTAATAACATATAAGTTCAATTTTGGATAATTACCTCCACTTTACATGACCTTTTGTATATGTATACAAGTAAACCAATCATGAAAGCCAAGGAAACCAATGTTCCCAAATGATGAAATTGAATCTCTTAACCCATAAAAATACATAAATGAAAATAAAATATTTATAATAAATAAAATACATGTATAAGGGGTTATTTACTTATTAATTAATGAATCTTATTTGATTATCCAGGACATTAAGATCAAGTGAAGAACACCTTTAGACTTAAGGTAAGAGATTCTACCCGAACCTCCATTATTCCTTCAAGTTATTCTTTCTCTATTTTTACCCAAATGAAATTATATTTTATTTTAATGTACATATTATGAGTTCTATTTATATGTTAAAAAATAATGTATCAAGATCTGTTTATCCTTCTTTTTTGGGGATATACATGTTTTTAAAAGGTTCCCTACTCAATTCTTCCCGATAAGCAAGCCCGATTTAAGGAAATTTCTTGAATTCTTACCAATTTTCAAGTAGGCTCCATAATCTATTTTAATAAATAGTAATTATCATAAAATAAACCATTTTATTAGGAAAATTTTCTCGATTAAATTCTGGTTTTATATAAAATATTATTCCCTTTTCTTCTTTAAATGCACTTTAATATTTTTCGTAAACTGCACTAAAATGTTTTATTTATAAAGTTTATTAAATGAAATTTTTACATGTATTCACTTCTGTTTGACATTAATTATCATTATCTATGACTATTTTACCTTATAAATTTCTATTTATGATTTAAATCCTTTCTTTTGTGGACACCATTATGTTATTCCTTTATGTTATTCCTTTTTGACAAGATTATGATACCCAATTCTTACCATGGATAACCCTTATGTTTATGTTTGATTCATTGTGTATGATTATTCATGTGGAAAATATATTCATTAAAATTTTATAATGGGTGTTCCCAAATAGTTCTCCAATACATTGGGTAATGTTTAGTCTCATGAGACATCATGTGAAATAGTCTTGGTGGTTAGCCTTGACTCGAGCTCCATGTGAAACGGTCTTGGTGGTTAACTTTGAATCATGATACTTAATATGAAAGAGCCTTGAATCATGATTAATTCATGTTTTATGTTGTTTACACATCTCTTATGATACCATGATTACATATTTTTTGCTTCCTTATGTATGTCTATGCCTTTTATGTCATCTTATTATACCTTCTAACCCATGTGTTATGCTTTATTCTTATGTTTATTCCTTTATTGGGATTTTTAGGTAATCCCTTTTTTCATATTATCCCTAGGTTATCCTTTAAAAATGTAAGGTCTCAAAGGAAGTTAGAATCTCATAATGGATGATAAATTAAGAAATGTTTTATTTAGTCCCATGTTTTTAGTTTTATGTACCTAATATTCCAAAGACACTGGACTTTACAATCCTTGGATGGTAATTTGATAGTTAATTATGTTTGAAATCATGTAATAATATGTGAAAAAGGATAGGGTATCTATAATGTAAACATAATTTGTTGATTATTATGCTTCATTGAGGTTGATATCTTATGATACCATCTTCAAAATTTTATTAAATAGTTTATGATCAGTTATAATGGGGATGTACTATTTTGATAACATTTTTATATTCCCTTTGGTCATGACTCATGATAATATTAAAATACCCATTTCATTCCATGGGTAATCCTTAGGATTATTCCTTATGTTTTATTCTTTATGTGGCACACATTTTCATGAACACGTTATAATGGGTGTGCCCAGATAGTGATCCAATGCATTAGGTAATGTCTTAGTCTCTTGATACATCATGTATAGGAATAAGGAGTAAACCTAATCCATTATGAAATATCTCTACCACATGATATAGTCTTGATAGTTATCCTTGACGCATGTTTATTTCATGTTGCATGTTACTACCACTTTCCAATGTTTCCATGATTATATGATTCCATTTCCTATATGTTATGATTCCATGCATTTATTCATGATCAAAGCTTATATGTCATCATGTTATGCTTTATAAATCATATGTTATGCTTCAATTCCATGCTTATTTCCCTTACTGATCTTTTGTGATCATCCCAAGTTTTAAAATGTTTTACCTAGGATTTAAGGGAAGTTAGATACAAGGATGGGATCAATGGGAAAATTGTGAAGATTTATCCTAAAAATAATTCTTGTTTTATATTTTAAGACTTGTTTTATGAAAAAAATGGATACTGGGTATAAGTTTCCACTTATTATGTAAGGGTTTACTATGTAATAATTATTCCTAATTCTCTAAAACTCTAAATCAAAAATATTATTGGTAATATAATAATGTGAATTATTGTTTAAATTAACTAGGATATGTAATGTTTAAGGTAGGTTAATTACACATGATATGGTATATGAGCATTATATATGATAAATGGGAATGCTCAGATAGCATTGGGTGAACCTATTACAACTTATATGATGGGGTGACCTAGATAGAACTAGGTGATCCCATTATATCTTAAATGATGGATGTTCCTAGATAGCACTACAATGAATTAGGTATTGTTCCTTATCTTAATAGTTATGAATGATAGAGTTACTAAAGGGTTTATCCTATGGATTTAATTAGGCTCCAGTTACTTCTGACATGGGTTTAAAACAGGTTATGAATGTGATGCTCTAAGTTATTGAGAAGGGTATTAATCACTTTTTATGAGTTTTAAAGGATTTATTTGAGTAAAACATATGTGTTATTTTCATGTGAAAATGTTTTATTTATTTATCTCAAAAACATTGATGTAAAGGTAAATATTTAATGGGTTTTCATATTTTTAGTGAACTAATGATTTCCTTTCTTTTTATATCACTTAATGAGATTTTTGTTCTCATACCAAGTTTTTAAATGTCTTTCACAGGATGGGTAAGGGAAAATATGAAGTAAAGTTGAAATCCATGAAGAGTTTTCATATAAATAAATAATTTTTTGTTACAAAAAGATTTATTTTATCATAAAAATGGATAATAATTGGAAGTATCCACTTTCTATTATATGTTTTTTGTAATGTATGAGTTATGAACTAATTCTCTGAAACTATAAACCTGAAAAGAACCTAAAAGTAAAAGAAATAAATTTATTAACTAAAACTCAAGATTATGTAATGTTTAAGGCTGAGTCCTTAGACTTTAATCTCTCTAAATGTACTAGGTAAAGTGACACTGCTTGTAGGGTAGAGACCTAGGAGAGGTACATGCATCATACTTTAGTTCTATTTTAAATGGAATGGTATAAGAATGAATAAATGAATTAATTAAATGAATCTAAATGAATATATTTCTACTGAAATTATGTGTTTCTACTTTCATTGAAAATATATTGGTTGGTCACTGCCTGCGTGTGTTCCGAGTCTGGGAGGTTCAGCAGGTAGACCCTATTGATCGTCGAAGGGTAGATCTTGACCAAGAGGACGAGTAGTGACATCAGATATTATGCACCTTTTAGTTTCAAATCATGATAAAGTATGAGGGTATCATATCCAATATAGAGATGTAATGTTTGATAGAGGATTTTGAGATCTCTTTCGGATTGATTCGACCCTGATCTGAGTATTGGGTTCCCATAGTGGTTAGTTAGTTGAGGGGAGCAATGCGTTAGTGGTGGATGCTGTATATAATGACCCAAACTACCGGGGCCTGTTTGGTTGGAATAAGACTGAGATATCACAACCCCAAGCCCATATTTAATATACTTAGGGCTAGATACAAGTGTCTAGAAGACATAAATGAAATGATAGGCCTTTTACTAATATACCTGTACTCACACACCTGTACGCACACACCCAACTATCTCCATGAAAATGTACAGAGGAATATAAATGATATTAACATCTAGAGTGAAAAAATGCATGAAATAACCTATAAAAAATAAAATAAAATATGAAAACATAATACAAATTATATAAAGGGGAAAAATACACACCCATCCATAAATACATGGGAATAATGAACTGAAATTAACATTAAAGAGAAGAGTAGGGGAGAGACTGTCTCAAGATCCTAGAGTCCAACCACTAAACTAGGTTATCATCACCACATACTTCTAAGATACATTTATATGAGGTATAATATAGTCAATACTGATTTTTATATAATTTTCATAAGACATAATCTGTGTGGGAAAATCCCATGTAGGGGTGAGTATATACATACCCAGTAGGACACCCCAAAATCACTAAGAACAAAGCATCAAGAGAGATTAGGTAGCTCATCACAATGAAGGATTGTTAATTAGAATATAAAATAATAACCATAATCATAATAACCTAGATACCCTAAATAAAAAGTCCAAAAAAATAGAGAAATGGGATCTTGATCTCCATAGCCTAGCTAAGAATGACGAGTTAGCCTTCAACTCCAAAGTTCAATCTTCAATGCCCAATATCATGGGAAAATACACAAGAATTCATATGGAGGACCCACACCTATCAACTGTGCTTCACAGACTGAGGGGGGAACTATCTACATTAGAGGACCCACACCCTAGTGTATCAAGGGTACTACTCAGTATATAGAGGATCCTCACCTTGATGCGTCAAGGGAGTACCACTTAGTAGATGGAGGATTTTCACCCTAGTGTGTTAGGGGGTACCACTCAGTCGATGGAGGAATCACACCCTGATATGTCATGGGGGTACCACTCAGTGGTTGGAGGACCCACACCCTAGTATGTTAGGGGGTACCACTTAGTGTATGGAGAACCCATGCCCTAGTGTGTCATGGGGAACCACTCGGTGGACGGAGGACTCACAACATAGTATGTCAGGGGGGTACCACTCGGTAGATGGAGGGACCATGACCTAGTGTATATGGTGGGGGGGGGGGGGTCCACTCAGTGGATAGAGGACCCAAACTATGGTGTGTCAGGGGGATTCCACTTGGTAGATGGAGGACCCTTTCCCGCATAACCTCACCAACATCTATGTAGTGGGGCCTGCTACTTTTTAATGTGATCCACAATCGAGGGAGCCATAACTCCCATGGAGGAATCTCTCCCCTCTAGATCTTGATGATGGGGGAGTACCACTTCATAGGTAGAGGATCCACACCCAGTGTAGTTTTGGGGTTTCAAACCCTACCTGTATAACAAGTATAGGGTACCCGCACCCTGGTGCGATAAGGGAGTACCGACCTTGACATCCTTAGTTATCCAACCCAACCACTACTATTGGAAAAGTATAACTGAAGAAATAATCACACTCATATCACCTCATGTCATATCTCTTATTCTAAAACAAAGGTCACCACCATGTTTTACAGGGAAAACTACTCAGGATTATCTGCTCGGGGGCCAAAATATGAGTTTGGAAAAATCTTGATGAACGTGTGAGGCTTTTCATTGGCATGATGGAATAAAATATGAGTCCACTAACATTTCACTACCAATAACCTAGAAAGTCCAAATGGATCACACCATTGTGATCCTTTAAAAAACACTTGGAATATACTATTTACTTACCTAAATTAGACACCCAATTAAAAAATGCATTTCTCCATATCATGTAAGAATGATGCTTTATGAGACTAAGCCACAAGCCTAAATTAAATATCCAACATTGGTCTTGAAAATTTTGCCTCATTATCAGGGTTTTGATCGTGTAGACGGTCCATCAATCCAATATCCCATTATGGAGATACATTAGAAACAGGGTTTAATAAAAATAATAATAATAATAATAATAATAATAATAATGACAACAACAACAACAACAATATAATAATAATAATATAAAAATAAATTAGAGGAGGGTGCATGGCCTCTCCCCCATGCCTACAATGCAATAAACCCCCACTTTGGACCCCTTTTTAGCTTCTCTTTCCCTTTTTTATAATAATAATATTATTAAAAATAACAATATCATCCCTACCCTCTCTCATATAATGCGTATATGGGGGATTTCAAGTATAAAACCCCCATCTACTGTAGATCACAGGGGAGGGTTCGCTGCCACTACCACTTCCTGATCTACCATCCACCATGACACAAACCATGGATATCCATTTGATTGGGCCTCTCCATCACTATTGGTTGATTTCCATATTTCTATCCATTCGACGCACCTCGCATTGAGCCGTACCACCGCCACATGACCAAAACACAACCAGGGAACACTGATCTGAATCTGATTCACTGCCATTGCTAAAAATCACAATCGCATCTTCGATCTCGATCCTAAACTCAATGTTATGATGTATTGCACCAAATATTGGTTGCGAAATGATCACCTAATGGGTATTTATCGAATCCTTGACCAATAAAAATAATTAAGTTGATCATATGTAGAGTAGGGGAGAGAAATGAAAATATCACAAAAGAGGAATGAACCTTGACAGTTGTTTGGGATGACCTTGATTCATTTACATTAGAAAGAAAAACTAATATTAATGATTAAAAAACCATAATAATTTCCCAAATTACTAGGTAATTAAACCCACACCCATAACATGATCAATCCATATATCAATCTGTTGCTTGATTTGAATCTGGTTCTTCATGGGATACACAAACAGGGAAATAAACCATGAAAGAAATTACCTATATAGAGAACAAGTTGATCATTGTTTAATAACATTCTCACTAGATATGTTGTTGAATATCCTACTGCATTCGTCACCCATCAAATGTTTTTCATTGACAGTTGTCATCGATCCACATTCTTGGTTTATTAGAACCAACATATCTCTCTTCCTCCTCCTATATAATCTCCCAAGGTTATGCAGATAACCTTGGGAATTTATCATAACATGATATTTATAATGATATGGTTAGGTCTTGGAATTTAAAATAAATAAATAAATAAATAAATAAATAATTTATTTTATTAAATGCACCGTCAATGACTGTATTCCATGAAACATCTAACAATAATGTTTTTTATGTTGTTCCTATAGTAGAACCCATGTTTTTGAATCAAATTTTGTCTTAGATTTCTAATTTGATACTCTATTTGGGGGTTATTCCATTATTTTATAAAAACATCATGCATGTGAAATAATATATTTAATATTTTTATTATATCCATACCGGGCTCACCGGGCCTCTAAATTTCATGTTCTCTTAGATTATAACTTTGGAAATATTCCTAGAAATATTACAATGACTTATATAGTAAAAAAGAAGTTGCTAAATTCTCCCCACCTTAGGGATTTTCATTATTAAAAGAAAAAAAGACTACTCACAAGGGAGGATATCGAGATCTCAATTGGGTTTTCCACTCCTATGATCTCTCATGAAGGTTCCTGTGTTGTTAATAAACATTCACCCAAGGGAAACACTTGCCTATGAAGGGAATTTTCTGGTTGTTTCTCAACTACACTGGGAACCTTGAAAAGGAAACTCCATCCTTAATTTCCAGCTCATCCTATTTAACATCGTGCAATGAGTTGTGCACATGTCTCCTCAGCTGCGACAGGTGGTAAAAAAAAGCACCCTATTTAACTATAGTCATAGGGTCTAGCAGTTTTCCATCTCGCTAACCCAATAAAGTAATTGAAAAAAGGACTATAATATCTAGAGATATCCTATCATCTAACATAATCCCCATGATTCTTGACAAGGTAAGATCTCTCGGAACACATGATATACTCATTGAATTCCAATGGCCACTATTATTGTCAGTCTATATAGGAATTTTTGATGGATATGAGCAGTCCCCATCCACCCCTAGATGAACTACACATTTCATAACCATATCTATCACCAACTCTAGGCCCACAATCACTGTCTCCCATCGGATCTAACTAGTACATTAGTGGCCCAAAAGGTCTACCATATAGGGCCTCAAATGGTACTACACTATTGGTGGAGTGGTAATGGTTATGATTCAAAAAATCCATGGATAGTATATGATCCTCCTAGACATGGACCACAACCAACATGAAAACCTGAAGCTTGTGAACCATAAACTGAATAGACCACTTACCTAGCCATCTTTCTAGGGTAGAAAAGTTGTGCTCAATCACAACTAATCCCCAAGGGTCTCCTATATCTTCTCCATAATCATAACATGGAGTGAAAATCATGGTCTGAAATGATCATTGAGGGAATTAATAGAAGTCAAAATACCTCCTGAACACACAATCATCCCAAACTCACCACTAAGATCTTACAACATTCACCTATCAACAGGTGAGACAACACGAGTTAAGCACAACAACATGCTACAACATCCTTGGACACTAAACCTAATTCCAGAGGAATATAGTACATCATAACCTCTCCTAGACATATGGATAAGGGAAATTATGAAACCTACTCACTACCTCCTCTTTTAGTATGACTAGTGTCATTGTTCATCCTCGAACAAGGAAAATGTACTCATCAACTCCAAAAAAATCCATCAAGAATGTGTCTAGTGGATATATGGTCATGTAAGATATCATAATCAATATACTCAAGTTGTGGATCCCTAGATCGTTGAAGAAGCAGAGGGGTAACAACCATCGAGTGGAGATACGATGCACCATCCTCACCCTTAAGGTATAACTACTTGAGTTCAACTACTTCTTCACCTTAATCAATAATAATGGATGGAAGACTTCTCTATGATAATTTACTACTATATCCATTCCCTTGGGTGACTCTCTATCTGACACTACCTCAACCTTTAATGGGTCCACTATCACTCCCACACATGAGAAGACATATCCCAAGAATTGGACCTCTTGAATCTAGAAATGTCCCCATGATAGCTATCCATAAATATGGTACTATTAGAGTAGGTTCTGAACAATCCTCATGTGTATTATGTGTTCCACCTTTAATGTCAAGTTTATAAGGATGTCACCAAAGAAGATTACCATGAACCGATCCAAGAAGAGTTAAGGATTTTATTCCTAAGTCACAAAAACACTACTGGGGATTTCAACATGATGAAGAGTATCACCAAGAAATCAAATAAAAAATAGAAGATTCAGAAATCTACACTTAGTATATCTAGCTCTTGAACTTGGAGTTGGTGATGACCCGTCCTGAGGTAAAACTACAAGAACCACTTATCCCCAAACCACTGGTTAAAGAAGTCATTAATTCTAAGGTGAATATACTCCTACTGAGCAATCACTTGGTTTAAGATATTCCAATACAAACATAACCTCAAGCTCCCATCCACCTCATTGGATAACATCACTAGGATACCCAGAAAAATGCACTGAGACTTAAAAATCCCCAACTATGTGGATTCTCTACCTATACCTTTTGATCTTTTAGACCTATGGGGTCATCTGTTATGGTGGAATAAATATAGAGATTTCCATAATTGCATGTCCATATAGGAAAAATACTTTCTAAGTGGAGGTAAACCTAAAAAATACTCTCAAAGAAAAAATATTCTTACCTTTCCAACATCAAAGAAATTAAATGATCATAACATCTGCTACTCCAAGGGTCATAATGGACAACTAACAAGGAATTGGTTGTATCCTCCTATACACGAACTCATCCTTCTCTTTCTAGGATTCCTTATCACCAAAGAAGGAATATTTCATCACACCACCTTAGGTACACTAAAACCACCACTAATAATAGTAAATATGGGAATGGATAGTAGGCAATTGGTATACACTGAGTAAAACATCATAGGGCCTCACCACCACCACAAAAAGATTCCAAGAAATACTCTCTTCTCCTAGAGTCAAGTCACACAGTCGGTAAAAGTGTGTGATAAAAAATCCTCTCAATAGGATCCTCTTACACAAGAACCAATATAAAAGGATCCACTAGTATCAATGGGTCATGAATAGGGGCTACGTCCATGAAAAATTGGCATGAAACCATGTAACAAAACTACAACTGGATTAGATAAGAAACAAGTCATACCTCAAACCACACTCAATTCCTATGGGTTATAAGATCTTACTGCCAAAAGATATCATTTCCCTTTCCCTCCTATTCACCATAACCATGGATTTCTCTAACACCTTATCACACCAAAAAACATTGAACACACAAGTTAAAGGAACTCATCCGCCACACTTCGACATTATCTTCTTTGGGAAGCACCAACCCACCCGTACAATTTTTAATCTTGTCACAAGAACATGTATTAGTGGGGGATGTTTCCATCCTCCTTATGTGTTCTAATCCATGCCAACATCAATAAAAAATTCTATACCAACACCCCACATCACCCTGGAGAATTATCATTAGTGGGACCACCATCAAGAGGGGTCCAATCCAAGCGGGACTTTCCCACCAAAGCTCATGCCAATCCTCTACCACCTGAGAATGGGGGTCTGGATCACCATGAAACCCGGGAGGTATCTATATCTGGAGCTAGTGATGCATAATTATCATAGTTTCATCATCTTCTAGCACCACCAGATCCAAATGTTTCTCCACAGAGAAGGCTGATTATGATCACAACCATCTGATTGGTTGGGGTCCACACAAGACAAAAAACCCATATTGCTAGCTCCGGCCAATACTCCACTACCTGGGGGTCTGGATGACTGCAAAACCTCAGCAGTCCCTATCAATGAAACTCATATAACATGATAAGCCTACATGTACCATCGTTCTACCCTATTGGATCCATCCACTACTCCACATGCCAATGATCATTTTTTTGGACCACTAGAGTAGGGTCCACACACTACTCAATAGGTGGTAACATTTCTCAGTGATCACTTAGAGGAATCACATCATGTATGGGTCCCTAAATTGAGGCCTCATCTCTCAACTAGTCATCGTCATGACACTATCTCAAAATTCTATCTAGTTGTCAATAAATAAGCTTCTTGAAAGTTATCAATACATACCGTAGTCAAAGAGAACATCTGGGGAGCTGACTTAGGAAGTACAATAAAAGGAATCAATCCAATATGATTCATATACCAATGGTTACCTACAACCAATGTCATGATATGATGAGTCAAAAAGTAGGTATTTAGAGACTTGGTGAATGGATACATCAGCTACCACACTAAAATTGGATTATCTAGATTGAAATACACACTCAAGACAGTAAAATACCATTGACTTAAGTTCCAAACCAATCCCCACCATGGGTCTCACTCCAACATCAACCCAAGGATGAACTACACTAATAACACTTAATAATGACATGACCTACCAGAGCCCACCTAGCTAGAATAAGGCTGAGCCCCAATATCCCTAGGCCCACCTCCAATATACCAGGGACTGAAAAAAAGTGCCAAGAAAGAAACAATGAAATGGGATGCCTTTTACTAATATACATTTATGCAAACTCTCAACCATATCTATGTAAAACCCCATAGGAATATAAAATACAGTAACATATAGAGTGTAAAAATGCAAGAAATAACCTCTCAAAAAATACAACAGAGTACGGAAGAGTAATATAAATGATATAAAGGGGGAAAATACATTCCATACCAGAAATACATGGGGGGAATGAAATAAAAATAACTCTAAAGAGAAGAGTAGGGGATAACCTAGCTCAAGGCCTTAGAGTTTGACCACCAAATGCGGTCAGAATCACTACATACTACTAAACTCTACTGATATCGGGTTCACCATAATCACTGCTAATCTATATATCATCTACATAAGGTAAAATATTTATAAGAAAATCCCATATATGGGTGAGTATATACATACCCAATAGGAAACCTTGAAATCAACAAGCACAAAGTCTAAAGAGAGAGTATTCGTCTAATCAAAATAAAGGCATGTCAATCAGAATATGAGACAATGACCATAATCATAAAAACTAAGATATACTCAACAATAATCCCAAAATAAGAGAGAAATGGGATCTTGATATCCACATCCTAGCTAAGAATGATTAGTTATCTTGAAGCTCCAAAGGTCCATCTTCAATGCCCAATATCAATAAAAAATTCACAAGAACTCATGTAGAGTACCCACACCTCGCTACTATACTCCACATCCCAAGGGGGGGGGGTCTATCTAAGTTAGATAACTAGAACCCTAGTGTGTTAGGGGGTACTACTTGGTATATAAAAGTTCTATGCTCTTGTGCATATGGGTCACCTCTTATTAGATAGAGGACCCTTGACCTAGTGCGCTAGGGTGGACCACATAGTAGATGGGGGACCCATGCCCTAGAATGTGGGGGGGGGAACTTAATAGATGGAGGACCTGCACCCCAGTATGTCAGGTGGTACCACTCGATGGATAGAGGAAACACACCCTAGTGAATCAGGGGGTACCACTCAGTGGATGGAGGACCCATGCCCCGGTACGTTAGGTGGGTACCACTCAGTGTATAGCATCCCGCCTTTTTATCACATAAACTTTCATTACATTTTACAAAACCGAGGATCTTTAAGGTTTAGTGGCTTGGAAACCAGGAAATTAAAACATGAAAACATAAAACATTCTTCTTAAACACTTGAAAGGATTCTCCTTAGGTTCATCCTTGGTTTATTAATGCATCTCATAACCGGGGGACATACATCAAAAGAAAGGGTGAGCAGAAGGCCCAGTAAGGGAAACAAGGGGAAACATTTAACATGTGAACTTGAGATACATCGACAATGTCATGAAAAAGAACTTTAAGACATGATAAAGAAATAATGAGGAATATCATAATAAAAATAACTTATTTCATAACTTGAAGATGTGGATACAAAATTTAATATGGACAATCATTTCCATTTCACCAAGGTCCATCCCTAAGGTGTCATTAAAAATTACCAAGGTTATTCACTAAGGCGTCGTTAAAAATGGTCATCTCTAGATATTAAGTCTTTACCCAATGAATTGGAGCGCTATCAGGGCACACCCTTAAATTTTCCTTTATTATCATGTGAGCCACATATATCATCATAAATCATTTCATAAACAACCCATATAGCATAAAAGAAATGGGTTTCATTTCATAATCATAAAGTTTTAAAAAAACTGCTTTAAAGACATGATCTTTATGTCACTTTAAACCCACGGAAAGGGAAAGCGGGTCTCATGTATATAAATCTCATAATTTAAAATAGAACATTTTGGTATATATGTGAATACCCATTTAGAAGAAAGAGATTTTGGAATTCACTTAATAAAATGAATTTGAGGATAAGAGAGAGACATTTTGAGACGGAAATTCTGCAGTATAACGACTATGTTTCGGGGTTTTAGAAAACATTGAAAAGAGAGGGGACATGAGTCACCCACTCATAAATGATCCATAAATCAGTATAGGTACATAATATAAAGGGTATAAGAACATGGTAATGAAATTTGAAAGATATACCATATAAAATGAAAAACATATAAGGAGGACAAAAATAAGATTTCTCTTATGAAAATTCGGCAGCCTAACGGTGTCACTTAAACTTCAACAAAAATGAATTGATGAGATACAATAGGGTATCTAATCATATTAACATAAAATATATGTATTATAGATATAGAGATCATACCCCAACATATTAAAAAGGAACTTCAAAGACTTGACATGAAAAAGGAGAAAGGTGAAAGAATCCCTTAAAAATTCGGCAGCCTAACGGCGTCACTTAGACTTCAACAAAAATGAATTGACGAGATAAAATAGGGTCTCTCATAATATGAACATAAAAGATCAGTATGATATATATAGAGATCATACCCCAACATAATAAAAAGGAACTTGAAAGAATTGACATGAAAATAGATCTTGAAAACGAGAAGGGTGAAAGAATCCGTTACAAAAAATTTCTACAGCCTAACGACGCCACTTAAACATTCATAAAACGAAATGATGAGAGTAAGAGGGTATCTCTCATAATATGAACATGAAAAGGAAAGTAATAGGAATATAAAAGAACATCCTCCAACATAAGAACATGGAGCATAAAAGAAATCACTTAAAAGAGAGTATTTGAAAAGAAAGAGAGAGTTTGGATCCCTTACCTTAAAACGTAACTCTTAAATATCAAAGGTTGAGACCTTGAGAGATTGGGGGCACCTTGGGAGGACTCCTTGGGAGGTAATGAGACGAGAGATTCGTTGGGGGAGAGTTGGGAGTCGAATGGATGATATTATGGCTTGGTATTTATAGGGAAAGTGAGGGGACAAGGCATTAATGGCCAAGGGACACCTCATTGGTGGTTTTGGCAAAACCATGGGATTTCCGCTGGTATTTCCCCTTGGTATTGGCCACTTGGGACACCTCATACCTTATCTTACTATTCATAAGTCGACCATATTGATTACATACTTAATACATCATTTAATGATGTCATTAAACACTTGTAACTTAAAAACTGTATTTTCACTATTCATCGAAAATTCAACTTTCTCAGAAAAATCCCAAAATTTATCCTTAACCAAATATCGATGCTCTGATTTCAAAAATGAACTCCATTTTATAAAAATAATTTTCTAAATATTTTTAATTTAATTTTTAAATAAATACACTATTCACCGAAAATTCATTTTTTTCCGAAAAATCCCCAAAAATACCTTAGCATAATATTGATGTTCTGAATTCAATAATAAAGTCCATTTTATAAAAATAATTTTCTAAATATTTTTAATTTAATTTTTAATTAAAAAACACTATTCACCCAAAAAAACTAATACTTGACTAATAATTTATGAAACCGTTATTTAACCATTTTATTGAATCACATTACTTAATCAAGGTGCCTAGATTATATTAATAATTTCATTAAGTGAGATTACTAATCCATTTGGTCACATTACTAATCTTAAGCATAAAATCACAATTCATAATTTACTATTCATCAAAAATTAAGTTGATCTTATTAGACTCTAAATTTCGTACTGAACATAATTGTAGAAGACCATTTTTTGAAAATCATTACACATTTTAAATTATTTAAGGTTTACATAAACATTTTTAAAATATCCTTTCTCTCAAATTCATCAAAAATATGCATACTATATTTATCCGGACATTTGAAAATTCATAAACTTCATCATAAGAAGAAATCAAAATTTTTATTTAAAACAAATGATTACACAAGGCAGTTATGGTCTCCTTACATAGCCCCTTATCACACCAGCATAGGACCTATGTGTAAGGTGTGCTAAGGTGAGAGAATCTAAGGGAGGCTCGGACAACATCGCACGAGTAGTAATTTCTATCAGTTTGAACTTCTCGCGAAGGCGATTCCATTCTAGCTTCACATGATGAAGTTCGGCTTGGGTTTGGTCCAGAGCAAATCCCAGTGGTGCTACCTCCTTCCCAAGTTCTGTTAGATGGGCTTCGATCGGCCCAAGACTACTGGGTGAGGCCATCAAATCTTCTTTCTATATTAATTAACCAAGATTAATTGTATTTAGAGACAATAATCGAAACCTTTAGTTTCCAGCGGTCATATTGACCAATGGTCATATAACAGTCAAAACCCGACGGTCTCATTTTAATTATACTCATGTTATCAAATGAAACCGTTTTGTTGAGTATAAAAATAAAACAACACATAAAATTAGGAAACAAGATTTATTCAAAATTTTGGGTCGTTACACGGTGGATGGAGGACCAGTTACCAAGTATGTTATGGGGGTACCACTCGGTGGATGAAGAACTCATGCCCTGGATCTTCAGGGGAACCACTTGGTGGATGGAGGACCTGCACCCTAGTGTGTCAGGGGGTTCCACTAGGTTGATGGAGGATCCATATCCTCACAACCTCTCCAGAATCTATGTAGAGGGGCCCACTCATCACTACAATCCCCCACAACTGAGGGATCCATAACTCCCATGTAGGACCCACTCTTATTTAGATCTCAATGACGGGGGAGTACCACTCCATAGGTAGAGTACTCATTCCTAGTGTTGTATGGGGGTTTCCAACCCTACATGTGTAATGAGTATGGGGGACCCGTGCCTTGGTACAATAGGTGAGTATTGACCCTAAAATATCTGGTGATTTAATTCAACCATTGCTATTGGACAAGAACCATTGAATAAAGTTTCACACTCATATCATCTCAAATCATATCTCTGCTGCTAAAACTAAGGCCACCATCATGTTCTACATGGAAAACTTCTCAGAATAGGCTTCTCGTAGTCCAAAATCTGAGTCTAGAAAAATCCCAATGAATTCACAAGGCTCATTATCAGTATAATTGGATAAAATGTGAATCCCCTAATACATCACTAACAAAAAATCAAAATTTGCAAATAAATAACTTCATTGTGATCCTCATATAAAAACACTCAGGATAGGCTATTTACTTTCCCAAATCGAACACACTATGAAAAAACACATTTCACCATATCACACATGAACGAAACTTCATGGGATCGAGTCACAAGATTGTATTAAATGTCCAACATTGGTCTTTAGAAATATGCCTCATTATCATGGTCACAATACTATATATAGCACGTCAATCTGATGTCACATGATGGAGATACATATAAAATAAGGTTTAATAATAATAATAATAATAAAATTATTATTATTATTATATAAAAATAAATCAGAGGAGGGCGCATGGCCTCTCTCCCATGCCCACACCTACAGTGCATGACCCCCCCTTTGGACCCCTTTTTAACTTTTGTTTCCATTTTTTTATAATAATATTATTATAAAAATTAATAATATTATCCCATCCCCTCTCTCTAATTATGCATACAGGGGGGGATTTCATGTGTACAACCATTTAAGATCATATGAGAGGGCTATTCACCACTACCAATATCTGATCTACTATCCTTAATGCTGGAAACCATGAATATATATTCAACTAGGCCTCGTCATCTCCAATGATTGTATTTCTGGCCTTCAATCCATTTGAATCGCTCATCTCATCGAGCCATAGTGTCACAGGATGTCCAAAATGCATCTGGGGAAAATTGATCTGAATATGATCCACTACCATCACTAAATATCATAACCACATCTTAAATCTTGGTCCTAAACTCATAGTGATGATTTGTTGCACCAAAAATTGGCTACACAATGATCTTCTACCATATATTTATCGAATCTCCAACCAAATGAAATACTGATGACAATTACAAATAGAGCAAGGGATATAAATGAAAAAAAAACATAAAAGAGGAATGAACCTCATCTGTTTTTTGGTTTGACCTCAATTTATTTTCATTAGAACAATTAATAAAGGGAAACAATTAAATAATCATAATAATTTACCCAAATCCCAGGTAAATAAACACACACCCACAACACGACCGATCCAAGAATCAATCTATTGGTCAATTTGATTCATGTTCATTATGGGATACAAAAACATGGAAATAAACCATGAAAAAAATGACATTACTAGATAATAGATTGATCATTGGTGAAGAAAATTCCCACTAGCGATGTCATTGAAGATCCCACTATGTTTGTTTTCTATTAAGTGGTTTTACTCAATCCCCGCTATCGATCCATGTTCCCATTTTATCATCACCAACAAATATCTCTTCCTCATCCTCTCTAATATCCCAAGGTCATACGGATAACCCTGGGGATTTTTTATAACATGATATTTATAGATATAGGGTTATTTTTTGGAATTTAAAATAAAATAAATTATTTATTTATTTATTTTATTAAATGCACCGCTAACAGACACATTCCACAAAATGTATGTCACCAATGAATTTTATGTTGCACCTAGGGTAAAACACATGTTCTTGAATCAACTATGGTATCAATTTTATGATTCAATACTTCATTGATGACCTATTATATTATTTTATAAAAATTGTGTGTGTGTGATATAATATATTTAATATTTTTATTATATCCATACTAGGATCATCGGGCCTCAAAAGTTCACACCATATCAATTATTTATTCTAGAAAGAATCCTATAAATATTCCAAAATATTACATGAAAAAAGATTTGCTAAAATATACCCCAAAGAGTGGTAGGTGACCGTTGTATCATGGTCTAGCTTTAATATGAGTTAAGGGCTAAGTTCTTATCGATGATGATGAAGGCGATAAAGAATACAGAGTTTATCTCCCTTCAATGAGAGATTATCATAATTTAGGGGTTGAGTATTATGTTTAATAGCATTCTATGATTTTAACATGATGCACTTCTTGACATGGAGTCTCAAGTATGATGCTTGGAGGAGTCTCTACGCCCTAACCATTATTTGATGTTCACCCCATTTATGTTATCTATGTATTTAGAGCTTTAAAAAAGGATGAGGTGATAGAGATGGTGAATAAGTGGATGGGAACACCCCAATTCAAGATTAAGTAGGGAATTATGAGGATAAAATCATCAAATGGAGGGTTGTGGATAACGGCCCAATCAATTTTTTGATCGGTAAGGAAACAACCCTACTAGTCAGAATCACATTTCTCAAGGGATGTAATTTCTCGTGCATCTATTGGGATATTTTTTTTTGTGATTTTTATATGGATATCTTAGTCACTATTAATGATATTTTCCTTTATTCCTAGAGGGTTAGTATGGATTGGGTGGCCAGACCCCTTTCCAGCAGTAATGACAGTTTCCCCTGAGGTAGTTTCGGCATCATGGCCTTTCAGCTTATATTTTGTAGCCTTTTTACCAGGATTATGATCTTCTAGGAGTAGGTGGTATTGGTAGATTTTAGCCCCAGGATGTACCTCACCATTAGGGACCCATGTTAGAGTGTGTATTTGAAGGCCATCCATGAGTCAGAGAAGCCGAATGAGGCCAAATACATGGAATAGAAGCACTAGTTCTAGAGGGCCCAAAGGTCATTTGTAGTAAGATTAATTTATCATATAACATTATTTTTCTTTGTTTTTTCTAGATATTATCACTTCTTTATTTCACCCACCTTGGTCCAAACACTGGGTCTAGATGTGGAGAGTATTTCTGCCCCCTGGATTTATCAATGTCATTTAGATGCTATATTAGTTTGTTTGATATTTGTCGAGAATGAATATTGATGAAGAAGAATAATTATCCATTAGGATATATATTTTTTATAGATAAAATAATATGATATCATTATTTCATGGATATTTTGTATTCTATTCATGAGATGGTTGGCTGTTTCTAGCATAGAGTTGAGTTTTTGGATGTGGAAGGACGATGTGTGGTGTTTTATGATGAGCGAGGTTTCTGAGTGGGTAGTAGGTGAGAAGATCCCCTTATTTCCTTTATGTCTAAGTTTTTAGTAGAGTTAGATATATCTCAAGTGGTGGATGTTCCCAGAGATGTTATGGAGTTCCTGGATATTTTCCCTTAAGAGGTTTGATGCTACCCCCTCAACGTGATGTCGAGTTTGGGATAGAGTTATAGTCAGGAGATGCATCAATTTCAATGGATCCTTATCAGATTACACCCTCAAATTTTTATTATCTAAGGTTATAGATTTATGATCTGATGTAAAAATAAATTATCAAGCCTAGTGTGTCATTGTGGGGAGCTTTATTTTTTTTTCTTTCAAAAAGGTAGATGGTAGTCTATAGCTATTTATAGACTATCGACAACTAAATCTAGTATAGAATAAGAATAGTTACCATTTTCTAGGAATTAATGATCTATTTGACTAGTTTAGGGGAGTTATCTAGATTTCTAAGATAAATTTGTGGCTTGGATATCATCAGCTAGGGGTGAATGTGGTAGATATTCCTAATACTACTTTTTGATGCTGATATGGGAACTTCGAGTTTATAGTCATGTCGTTTGGTGTCATGAATTCATCATATGTGTTCATGGGGCTCTTGAAATCCATGTTTCATAGGTTCCTATACCAATTTTTAGTCATTCTCATTGATGGAATTCTTGTATACTCAAGGTCAAAAGTGTAGTATATCGAGTGTTCTAGGATCGTTTTACAAACACTTAAACACCACCACTTATCTGAGAAAATTCCTAAGTGAAATTTATTTTCATGAGAGGCTTATTTACCTGGACACGTAGTATCCTAGAAAGGATTAGTGGTGGATCTGGAAAAGGTTGAGGTGGTCATTTCTTGGGAAGAACCCAAGAATGTGATAGAGGTCCATAGATTTCTTGGTCTCATAGGTTATCATCAAAGATTTGTTCTTAATTTATCTTAAATTTCATCCCCATTAAAAACCCTAAGCTAAAAGTTCTAGGATTTTATTTAGAATAATTATTGATAAGAAATATTTTACTACTTGAAGGATCAGTTAATCAATTCCCCACTTCTTCAGTTTTATGAAGAGTGTATGATGTTTGAGGTGTTCTATGATGCTTCCTACTTGGGTTTGGGAAGTGTCTTGATTCTGAAACATGTAGTGATATATTATGAGTCTAGGAAATTATGCCCCAATGAGTGAAACTACACCACCCAAAATATGTATATGGAAGTAATGGTGTTTTACCTAAAGCTGTGGTGAAATTACCTCATTGGAGAATGATTTATGGTCTTCATGGATCACAAAATCCCGAGGCATGTTTTCTCCCTATATGACTTGAATATATGATAGAATAGGTGGATAAAGTTAATAAAATACTTTGAATTTGATATATCCTATAAACTAGGAAAGGTAAAAATTATGGTATATGTGCTAAGTAGAAATTCATTGGGAGGTATTCAAGAATCCTTGGATTCCTAAAGGGATATGGAGGAGTTAACATCTTTGCATATTAGGCAAGAGGAGGTTAATGGTATAAGATACCTATTCCAGATGAATATAGAGACCAAATTGTAGTAGTAAGTGGATGAGTCTTAATGGGGAGAATCATAAGTATAAGTGATTCATAATTGGACCATTTATGGTGATGTTCCTAATGGGTGGTCCGTGGATGACTAACATCGGGTTATATTCCAGGGAAGGATGTTCATCCTATTGGCGATGCATGAGAGAGTACTCAATGATTTTCATAGATAAATCATGGATATACACTCTAGTATATATAATATTTATTATGGATTGAGAAGGAATTTATGGTGACCAGGAATAAAGTAGTTAGTAGTAGAGTTCATGACGCAATTCCTAGTATAACAGTAGGTAAAAGCAAAACAACATGTTCTTAGTGGTTTTTGAAGCCTTTGGATGTTAACAAGTATAAGTTGGAGGAAATATTAATGGATTTACTCATCAGTTTACCCCTAGATTAGGGGGTATGATTCTATATGGGTGACCACAGATCAACTGATGAAGTCAGATCACTTTTTGGTGATCCAAAAGTTGAGTACTGTGAATGTGTTGGAGAGAAAATACATGAATTATGTAGCGAGGGTTAATTTATCCCCAAGGAACATTATTTTTGTTTGATTATTTAATTTTAATTCATGAGTCTATATAGTATTACAACATTCCTTTATATCTCAGTTATGCCTTAGTATCGCTTTCCACCCCTGAATGGATGAGCAGACAGAGCAGACCATCCAAACACTAAAGGATGTGTTTCATGCGTTCATCTTGGATTTTATTTGATTGTGGGTATGTAACCGAAATTTGGTTTATTTTAATTACAATAATATCTACCACTCGTCCATTTATATTACCCTATTTAAGGAATTTTATGGTAGTGTGTGTCAATATTCGTTGAGTTGGACTGAGATTAGAGATTCAATAGTTATTGGTCCTGATGTGGTGCAGAGCATGATGAAGAAGATTAAAGCTATTCATGAAAGGATGAAGGAAGAAACAGACCAAAATAAGACTTATGTCGATCGACAAATGAGGTATTTGGAGTTTGAAATTAGAGACCATGTTTTCCTAAAGGTTTCCCTTCAACATAGTTAGTGGAGGTTTGTTCAAGGTAGAAATATCTCACCCTAGTTTTTTGGACCCTTCATGTTGTTGGAGTTCATTAGAGAGGTGGATTATTGATTTGAAAAACCTCTAAGATGGACATATTTCATGATGTATTCTATGTGTCCCAGCTCTACTAGTATCTTCATGATGATTTCCACAACATTTACTAGGTGGATTTGGATATTGGAGAGGATATGACATTCATGGTACTAATGATCAAGATTCAGGACCATTAGAAAGTGATGTAGTGTGGGAATTCTAACCACTTGGTTCAAGTTATATGGAGGAATGGTGTCCCATATAATGTTATATGGGATATGGACTCATAAACATGCGCTATTGGACCCAAACCTATGTTTGGTGTTGGATTTTCAAGTAACTAAGGATTATATAACAAAAAGGGGGGTTGAATCAGTTGTTGTATTTTTTAAAAATTTCATTATTTAAGAAAATTAATCCCTACGACTTATTTGAGTTATTTTATTATCACTTTTTAATAAACTCACATTCATGTAAAAGAATAAAATTAAACAGGGCACAAATGATTTACAAGGTTCAACCTCATTGTGAGAACCTACACCCTTTCCGTGGCCAATATCATAGGTCCATGGAAATTCACTATTTCTAATAAGTGAATAAAAATTTTGAGCCAACTCCCATTATACTCTTCCCATATTCTGATAGGAATGATTATACTAACTCTTGTTAGTGTACAAGTTTTTTTTATAAAATTTGATCCATACAAGAATATGAGAATTTTAAATTCTGCTCCAAACAATGTTCGTATGGAATCTCCATATCATATTGCTTTGTCTAATATTCTCCATTTGGTGTCCCTACATAAAAAATTATCCATCCATTGTAACTCACTAAAACTGATCCTTTTACAAGCTCTGGATTATTTTTTCTTGATAAAACTCTATGACTCAAAAATTATTTTAAGAAATTATCTGTTTGGTATTTCTATGTTCAAAAGTCTGAACTAAAATGTTTTCCAATCTTCCGACCAAAGTTATTGTCCAAAATTATTCAAACAAAAAGTAAACTTCATTGGAAACTCACCCTGACACAAATTATAAAATGTATCATATTTTTTTCTCTCTAAACAATGTTAAGTACATTGTACTTTCTTACCACTATTTATAGGCTCTTCAGAAGTAAAAATGGGTGGAAGCAGTTTTTATTTTCCTACTCATTGAAATTCAAATTTTTTAATTTCATATAGATTTTAATTCCACTTCTGTACTTCTCAAGCATTCTATGAAAATATATAATCTTTCTAAATCTTATAAACTCTTCTCAAATTATTCATCATTTTCAACCTTCTTTGGATTTCCTTAGAATCAATGTTTTAGGGAATTCTTCAAACTCCATCATTTTTATTGGTATGAAATCAATTTAAAGAAAAAAACAACATCATCACAAATTGAAGAATTTAAAAATTTATGTAAAGGAAAACTCCATCCAAAAATCGTTTATTCAAAGTTCCTTTGTCTAATATTCTTCTCATCTCATACCTCCAAAAACACTTCCCAACTTTGTTTTTCAAACAACACGTCTATATAAAAAACTCATCTATCATTGTCTGATATTCTAGCCTCATTTAAGAACTTTATATGAAAAGTATTTATGATTGATTGACATATTTATATGATAAATTTCCTTATATTCAAGAATTATACACAAATTTCTTATAAATATATGTCTAAGGAAATTACTTAAGAAATGTTCATCTGATCTTATTCCTTTAGTCTAATATTAGTTAAAACTTCATAACTTCCTTCCTTGTGTAGTTTACAATATGATTTTCATCAATTGAAACTTAATACAGACCATCTAATTGGAAATATTCACCTACTTCTTTCCATTTCTCTTTACCCATTGAAAATAGTTGACCACATTGTTGCAACTTCTAAAGACTTTAGTTATAATAAACTCCCTTCAACTCAAAGTCTTTGTCTTTGAATTATTCACATGTATTTGTTTAGAAAGGGTTTGTCTCGAAATTTGTATATGGATTTCCGTATAAAAGGTTTGTTCGATTTTATATGACTTATTAGTATCTTTCCTACAGAGTTCTCCTTAAAAAAATATCATTAAAAAAAACCCCACTCTGGAAACTTCTATAGTTTGAACATCCAAATCTTTTCAGTGAAATTGTACTCAGATATTCCTTATGATTCCTCTATCAAATATCTGCATCTTTTTTTGACTAGAAAACTATCCAATCATCTATATTCAGAGCTTCTCCCCTAGTTCATTTGATATATAATCTGGAAAGGTTTTTCCAGAACTGTTAATATGGAATTTTAACCTTAGTACATTAGATCGGTTTCACTTCTGTTCCATTTGTACAAACTCCATCTAGTTACACTTTTAGAAGGTTCTTAAGAAAACTTTGTCTATAAATATGTACTTTTGTGATTTCTTTATTTAAAACATGTCTTCCACTTCTTTCAACCTTCATGATATTTTGTCCAAAAATTTTTTATCCAAAAATTTAATGTCAATTTTTTTTGTTGAATTCCTCATTTGTTTTCACACATTTTGTAAAACAAATTTACACACCATCTTGGATCATGATATTTTCATGATGTAAGGAATTGAATGATCAGAAAAGAATCATTTGATTTATTTAGGAAGTTTATTAACAAACATTTATCTTATAACAACTCTTCTTTTCCTGTTTTACAAAAACACTATTTAACAAAAGTTAGTTGTCAACAAATACAACATTCGTGTTACAAAACATCACAAATTATTTTCATATTTTATTTTCAATCAGTATTATGCATGAAGATGGATATGATGATTATTAATCATTAACATTATTAATGTGAGAAAGCTATGACATTCATTAAACTGATGATGTGATGAAGGTGCACTTATAAAAAGCATCAATTCAGAAGCAAAAAAGAGGAATTTCAATAGGATTTGTTTCCCAACATTTTTAATATTTTCGAGAATAAAATCTAGAGTAAAGGAAGTCAAATCTCATAATATTTAAATATTTACGTGATCACATAAGGAATAAAGGATCATGTTATCACATAATCATATAAGAGACACATGACCACATAACACCTTATAGGTTATGTGATGTAATCTTAATCGGTAAGTTGGGTGACACACTAAATGTTGAAGCTTTCATTTGGTAAAATCAAGTGGACTGCATGATTATGAATTGGTCACATGATGAAGTTAGGTGAAGCACGTAATAATGATGAATCTAGGTGCATCATGTAATCATAGAAGGGTCACACAATTGTGTAATGTGTATTGGATCATGAGATTCTTAAGGTGTGAACAAATTATGAAAATAAAGATCATCAGGCAACCAAATATGTTCATTTAGGTGACATGATCATGCAAATTGCATAAGAGAAGTGGGACTGACTAAGGTAGAGATGTCTCATTATTTATGAAATATTTTACTAGTTTAAATACTTAAAGATATCACATGATGGGATCATGCGAATCCCATGAAACCAGTCACATGATTAAGTTTCATGAATCATGTGATCTGGGTTACATTATAAAATATGGTGATTTTGGGATACCATGAGATGCCGATCTTAGTGAGTTATACGAAAAAGGATTTATGTGATAGGAACTCATGAAAATTGGTTTACATAAATGACTTCATGCGACCTATATAAATATGGCGAGTCTTATGATCACAAGATGATTTCTCAAGCGATGCATGTAACATTCATGAGGTGGTGGGATAGATGGAAGACCTCACTTTATTTGTTGCGTTGGTGAAGAATCTCTTATAAATACCCATTAAGTTATTTATTTGGAAAATGAAATAGAAACTATAATTTAAGTGATTTTATTTTGAGGAATTTCCAAGAGAGGTTGAATGAGGGGAACCGTGACTTGTGAATGAATTTGAAAATGGGTTGCGCTTAAGTAGTATCATGTAAGGAGATACACACTAAGTTATTCCGCTCAAGGTTACACACCCAGGATATTTTTCTCTAATAGTCTTGTAACCAGGGGTTTTTTACTCAGGGTTATGTAATCTAGGGATACATGATATAGGCATACATTAAATCAACATGAAGGAGTTACACACAAGGAGTAGATATCTCAAAGGGTATTGTGCTTAGAGTCTTATGCTTGGGGCCTTTCACTTAGGTTCTTATTACTAGGGTCTTGCGCTCAGGATCTTATGAGCAAGGTCTTGTACTTGGGGTCTTGTGACCAAGTATTGAACCTAGGTTGTCATGATTTTGGTTACATGCCAAGAGATACACACTCAATGGTGTCTCTTGAAAGGTGATACACCAAGGTTTACGTGGATGAGGTCTTTCAGTTGGTTTTTTTCATCCATAGTTATATGATTTAGTTTATGAAACAAAGGATATGTGACCTTGTTTTTTAGGAATAAATTTCTATTAATAAATTGTTATACATGGTGGTTATATGTGAACTGGAAGCATTGAACCTATAAATATAGTGAATTGAGCATCTTGAATATATTTTTATAGAGAAATAATGACCATCAAAAGAATAATTAGAGTGTCACATTTATATGTAGAAGTGGAGGAAAGAAATGGGATAATTTTAATTTATAATTATCCTCATCTAGAGAAGAAATAATATTGAGATTATGATATGGAATAAAAACACTTAAATCTGTCATTAAGGAGTTAAATCTCATATGGAATAGAAGAGGAAGAGTGTAATAGAGAAGAAGAGAAACATAGAATCAAATCAGGATTCATGATGATATTAGATCCTTATGTTTAATAGAGATAGACCATCGTGATACATATCTATTAATGAGTCCACCAAGTCTATAAACCATATATGATACTTCACATAAGTAGTGCCACTAAAAAAGACAGTAGATTAGTGGTGATTTTTTAGAAGGGGTTCTGCACAACCCCCTCTAAATTCATTTTATAGGGGGTTCTGCACAACCCATTCTAATCATCAAATTTAAAGGGGGTTCACAATCCCCTCTAAATTTTTAGCATTATTTTTTTAATATTTGGTTTGATTTTAGAGGCAGTTATTTCAAAAATGCTGCAAATTTATTTATTAGTGGAGTTATATATGTTTGGATTGATTTTAGAGATGTTATATATATATATATATATTTATATAAAATATTTTTTTTTTCAGATATTAGAGGCTATATATATAATGGATATTTTTAAATGGAAATAGTGGTGGTTCATAACCCCCTCTAATTTACAATATTATAGGGGGTTCATGAACTTCTGCTAATCACTTAGATTAGAGGGGGTTTGAACCCCTTTTAATTTAAGAAATTAGAGAGGTTTTATAACCCCCTCTAATATATGAAATTAGAGGGGGTTTGGAACCACTTATAATTTAAGAAATTAGAGGGGGTTTCGAACCCCCTCTAATATAGGACATTAGAGGGGGTTTTGAACCCATTATAATTTATGAAATTAGAGGGGTTTTTGAACCCATTCTAATTTATTACATTAGAGTGGATTTGAACCCCATTTAATTTATTATATTCGAGGAGGTTTTGAACCCCTTATAATTTATGACATTAGAGGGGGTTTTGAACCCCGTCTAATTGATGGAAATATATGGGGTTTTGAACCCCTTCTAATTTAATATATTAGAGGGGGGTGTGAACCCTCTCTAATTTATGATATTAGATAGGTGTTTCAAGCCACTACAATTTAAAAAATTAGAGGGGGTTCATGAACCGCCGCTAATCCCTTTGATTATAGGGGTTTTTAAACCCCTCTAAATTTTTATTTATTTTTTAAAATAAATATCATATAAATTCAAATTTTATAATTAAGATATATGTGTGTGCGCGCATGTGTGTGTGTATATATATATATTATATAAACACAATATATAAATATATTAAATTGCATTAAAACACACACACACACATATATAAAGACATTATATAAATACTTTAAATAAATACTTATACATATAAATAAAAATGAATACAAATATAAATATGGATATAAATTATGTAAATATACTTATATATATATTTATTCAAATATATAGAATTTTTATATGGTTTTATAAATACTATACATTTATATTATGATTTATATTATACATATATTATATTAAATACATTTTCATTATTTATTTATGTATAAATACATTTATACTATATTATGTATATAAATATATATAGTAGAGAAAAGTATATATATATATATATATATTATTATATTTATATTATATATATTATATTATAAAATATTTTATTATATATAAATTTATATATATTAATTATATAATTATTTTATATATTTTTTAGCATACCATATTAATTATAAATTGATTTAGTGAATATATATATCATTTAATTATATTATATGTTTCCAATTATATGAATGTATTTAATTTCATGTGTGTATATATATATGTGTGTATACATGATATAATATAAATGTATATAATTTCATACATAAATATATAATATAAATGTATTTAATATAATATATGTATAATATAAATCATAAAACATATAAATGTATAATATTTATAAAACCAACACATAGTTTCTATAGTTTTAAGCATTGGTGTAATAATAACATTGATAATTAATAATTAATAATATTATTTTTACACACACAAAAATAAATATAAGTATGTAAAAATAATTATATATGTATATATATATAAATATTATCTAAATACATAAAAATACATACTCACACACAAAAACACACAAATATAAATGTATTTATAAATATATTAATAAATATTTATTTATATATGTAAATATAATTATTTATCTATATTATATATACATAGATAATATATATATATATATATTATATAAAAATACGAATATATTAATATATATATCCTCAAATTTTACTATATCTAAATAAATATAATTTATTACTATATATATTCTAAAATACAAATACAAATACAAATAAAAATACAAATATATTACTATATATATTCTCAAATTTTACTATATATAAATATAATTTATTTTACTATATTTATTATATATATTACAATAATTTATTGTAAATATTTATTTTATAATTTATTTTACTATATTTATTTTATCTAAATATAATTTATTTTACAAAGATAATTATTTATTTAATATTTGTTAGGGGTGTCATTGGGGGGGGGGGGCATCCGTTGGTGTCATGGGGGTGTTGTCTGTGGGTGTCATGGGGGGTGTCCATGGGTGTCATGGGGTGTTGCCCACCAGTGTTAGGGGTGTTTCTATGGGGTTTCATGGGGGGAATCCATGAGTGTAATGTGGGGAAAATTTATATAAAAATATAGGCCCCATTTAGATGTGGTTTATATCTACCCGTAAAATTGTAATTCAAGACTCAATTAGAGGCGGTTATAACCACCCCTAACTGAAACTTCAATTTAGAGGCGGTTATAATTTCCCCTAATCGAGTGTTTACAGTGAATTTATGGTGATATTAGAGGGGATTATAACCCCCTTTAATCTAACCTCCACTAAATTCAAGCCCATTTTACTAATGCTTGCCAAAAACAACCTCTAATTAGAGTAGGCTGTCACATTAGCGATGGTTATGGGTTAGAGGGGGTTATAACCCATTATAAATGAAGAAACCCCTTCTAATTGCCCTATTTTTTGTACTATGTGTGGTAGTGAATAAGTGGAAGTGTGCCATGGGTGAGGAGTGAACGAAACCTAAACATTGTAAAGGCAGTACAATTGGAACAAAGTGACTGTGTCTGAAACATTGTATCCATATATTTAGAGTAGATTAGTGTATTCTGTCACATTGACACATCATTAGTGTGTGCTTCTTGGAAATATCCCTTTGAAGTGAACCAAGTAAAACCTACGTGTTATGTGTGTGCTTCACCTTATTATATATTTATCATTATTTTGGTAATTGTGTTATCAAGTAATACAAGTTGAACATAGTTCCTGTAAAAATGGGAACAAGATCCTAAAATAGAATTAAACAACTTAAAGAAAAAGTTTAATTGAAACATCACCCTCATTCACCCCCTTCTTAGGGTGTCTCTGGTTGTAAAACACACCCAATACCCAGAGTTGTTCATTCCTTGATATTTTTGATGTTATAATTTTTTGATTGTTGTTTGACCTCTTGGTATCATGTTTTGAATCCTATTTTTATGTTTTGAAGTATGGTTTTATCCTTGTTTGAGAGGTATCTCCTAGGAGAGTTTTTTAGTGGTTTCTAGTGGTTGGTGTTTCCTTTCCTTTTTCTGGTTGGTTTTGATTCTTGAGGATGAGAATCATTTGATAGGTATCTAATGTAGTGACCGAGACCCTTCTAACCCATTACTTTGTGATTTTTGGGTGGTGAAATCCTTGTGATGGGTTTTAGGAAGAGAAAATAGAATCTAGAGTTAAATATACAATTGTAGGTGGTGATTCATGCTGTGAATCATTATCTTATGGAGTGATTGATGTTTCATGGGGTGGATTCATGATTTTGGAGACCTGTTCTGCTTGGTTTTGATTCCAGTGTGAGTTTTTTTCATGTGATGAATGTTCCTGGTGATGTTTTTTGGGGTTTAATATTAAAATAATTCATGGAATGAAATGTTTATTCATAGTGTGAAATTCCACCAAGGTTTTTTGGATCGAGCAGATTGTTTTTTGTAGATGTGATCTACATGAGGTTCACAGAATGTACCAACCATTCATATCATGAATGGGGTGATTTCTAGGCTATTTATAAATTATGAAATCCTTCCAATCCCCATATCCTCCTATCATTTCCCTCAAAATCTAGTTGATTCCCATATAAATTTGTGATCCCTAATAGCTTCCAATATTTGGTGCTCATCCTTGGATTCTAGAGGTTTGATATAGGTGTTTCTAGGTGAGTTATTCTTTTATTTGTCTTTGATATTATCCTTGTTTCTTTAGAGATTTCATAATGGTTGTGTTGTTTGAATTTGAGGGGCTATTAAACAATGATTTTAATGAGATATCACTGTATTTAAATTTTATTCATGGATTCCTTATGTGGTTATGGAACTGTGGTTCATCCACTCTTACATTGGATTTGTTAAATGAATTATAAAGATTCTTTTGAGGTAGGGGATTTAAGTTATCTAACTTTTAATTACATTGTGGAATTATCATGATTTTTCTTTACATTGGATGAGTGGTATTAATTGGCATAATAAAGATAAAAAATCAGATAATTGAAATTGAAAGGTAACAATGTGATGCACATGTGGTTACCAGTTTTCTTGATGTTAATGGTATTATATCATGATATATGATTGATATAGGGTTATTCCTTATTTTGATGTCTTGACTTGATAATACCATTTAAATGGTAAAATACTTAAACTAGCAAATGAAAATAAAAAGTTGAATATGCTTATTTTATTTATGACTTGTTGTGCGTGGCTTGGTGGCCTTGGTTGTGTGCAACTTGGTGGGCTTGGTAGTGTATGACTTGGTTCCCTTGGTTGTTTATTGATTTATGGCCATGGTCATGGTGTGATAGTTTGATGTGGTGGTTACTTGATAGTGTATCAATATAAAGTTAATAGTTTGGATATATAAATATAGTTTTGGATAAAGATCTTATTAGTGATCATTTAAACTAATAATTAAATGAATAAATCTTAGTGGCTGATTTGTTAAATTATATATACATTGGTAGTATGTCAATGGTGGTTGTGGTAGCATTTCTTGTTTAAAACCATATGTATGGGTTTATGTGAGACTTTTTATACTTGTGTTCTTTTATGATTTTTATACACAGCCCACCCGAGTCAGATAATCTGATCGACACCCAAAGACTATGGGGGGATGTTTTCCCTAACATTCAATATAAAGAGGTTATGGATGGATAACTACCCCCTATTCTCCTCTCTCCCTTAAACAAAAAATTCTGGCGATATCAGTAGTGGATAGTGAGATATGTGTTGGGGTCATGTGGGGTAGGATAAGGACACAAGGTTGATGTCCTATGCATTCATGATACCCTAATACCCTAGTTACATGATATGAGATATGAAGTTTGTTTCATGATATGTGATATGTAGTTTGTGTTGTGAGAAATGATATGTGGTTGGTGTCATGAGACCTGAAATATGATTAGTTCCATTATTGGTGGATATGAAAGGATTGAGAGAAAAATATGTCCTTTCATTGGGAAAGATAAAAAAATTAGTGGGGAAGTGGTTTTGGGGTACCTTTTTCTAAATTTTTATGATATTACATTACTACCCTTTGATATATTATTTAGTGAGTGATATTTGGTGAGATTGAGGGACTAACTAACTTGTGTAGGTGTTGGTTTTTCTGTTTGTTCATTGGAGAATTAGCATGCACTATTTAAATTTTCATGAGAGACCTTAGGTATGATCCCACTGAGTATACATGTTATTCTCACCCTACATATATATAAATTGTTTTTACGTTTCCCTAAGGTATTTGGTGATCTATCATGTTAGTAATAACTCGAATCTTGGGTTGTCACATTTACTTCCATAAGATATACTTTTGGTATTATTTTACCTTGGAGATGTTTTTATTTGTTTTATATTCATGAATATGGGATATATATTATATGATATTTTGAATTTTTTTTAGTATGGTGTATTGGTTGAAAATTTTATGTTATGATTCATGGATATTGAGAGTAATGCCTCCTATTTGAGTGTTTTATACCCTTGGTGCTAGTCGTCAACCTATGGACTAATTAAGGTGGGAATTGGGGGTCTCTCCTCTTCACTACCAACCCGGGAGGGGGGATATTAGATGGGGAGGGGTCATGGAGTAAATATATCAATTTTTAAATCAAGATATTTAATTTTTTATTGAGGGTATTTTCATGAATGTTTATAACCCTTTAAAAATTAAATATTCCATCTTCTGGATGATCAATTAAAAAAAGGTTATCCCTTATATTTTTATGATTAAAAATTATGCAATTTTTAAAAACTCTTCCATAGTTTTTGTGTAATTATAAACATCTTTATAAATATGATGATTAATCTATACAAACCAAGAGGTGATAAAATCAATATTATATTATTCCTCTTATGAATATTTGTTAAAATGGATTCATTATTCATTTATTATTCATTTCATCCCATATAGTAATTTATTTATTTTCATAATTTTGAATATACTCTAAGAATTTATAACCCTCTATGGATTCATATATAGGTGTTGTAATAAATGTTACCATATAAGTAAACAATGAAAATATTAATTGGTTACAATCCAAATTTCTATTCAACCAAATTCATAAAGAAGTATACTTTTATGATAATATCATTTGTATTAAATAGTCTTGGGAATTTGGATAATCAAGATAAAACTTCATAAGTCAAAGTTGAACACAACAAACATTATTTCAATTATTTTTGTTTGATTATCTTTATGTCGACCACTCTCAAAAAACATTTTTACCAATGAACTTAAAAAATATTTAAAAAATGAAAAACATCATTAATGATAATTAATAACATCTCATATTTTATTTGGTACTAATGTCACTTATAGGACAATATCTGAAAGGACATATTGCTATTGATATATTCATTCTTTACTTAAAAGGAATAATTTACTTACTTTTCTCTACTTTAAACGAACAATGATTTTATATTAAAAATTTAACCACATATTTGATGTGTATAACATGTAAAACTATTTAATTTTCAACACTTTATACTCATATTATTCATAATCATTGTTATCATCCTATAAGTAGTTTTAGCAGAAAATTTTATATAATCCATGCAATGCTTAGTAATTATTTTAATTGGCATGGAAAATAATGATATATATATTCACTAATAAATAATAATACATGTGACCATTTCATATATGTAAGTTTCATAAAACATTTATATGGTTCACATGAAAGGTTGGTGCACCCATATATATATATATATTTATATATTTCATAATGGATATTTCATATAAATATCGGAAATTCACTTCTAACATATCTAGTTATGACATAAATTATTTAACTTAATAGTTGGTAACCCATGGTAAATCATTATATATGTAGTTATATATGGAGCATTCATAGTATCATGAAAAGAATTGTATCATAAATAAAAACGTAGTAGAGATAAATCTATTATACATCCATTAATTAAATTAACGATTCTCCTATGGTATATGTATGATAAAAAATTGATACTAATCCATACATTTACCGGTCCCTTTTCATCATAATTGATCCCAAATGAATCAAATTATTATGTTATATAATAAATGTATCAGGATAAGTAAAATTATACCCTTTTTGGTATAGGGGAATATATTTTGATGGAAAATGAATTGGAAAGGTCATGAGAAAGGGGGAGGAAATTATATATAAAATAATATTTGTTATACCCAAAAAATTAAAAGGAAATAGTTCAAAAAATAATGGTAAAAAAAATTACATAGTTTCCAATATTCAAATTAAGAAAACCTAAAAATAAAATTTTCAGGATATACACACGAATATTCCAACACCAATGGATGTAATGATGGGGGTGGGGATGTCGGTGGGAGATTCATTGGATATGGGGTCTTTTGATGGAGGGGATGGTGATGTTAATGGTGGGATGAGAATTATTACTAGTCATTTGCAGTTAGATTAGATGGGAGGAAGAGGAGGGTGAATTTATTGGTTTTAGATTATATATAGGGAATTGTCTATTGTACATAAGCTCTCTCAATATACCTGAAATCCTTACACTCAAGTAGGAGAAACAAAAAACAAAGAGAGCACACAGATTTAACGTGGTCCGATTAGAGTGACCTATATCCATGGGGAAGGCAACATGTATTTCCTTATTATCGAATAGGAATACACATATTAAAAATTTCCTATATATTTTTACATATAGAGACACCAATATTTATATCTAGGGAGGAGGATAAGATTTAAATGGAAACTACAATTTCTATAGGTGGTCACTAACTCCCACTGTGGTTTTATTTGGATAACATCAACTTCTAAAGGTTTTATTTGGGTGACACTAACCTCCTACAATGGGTCTCCTCCAATATCTAGTCATCCTTAGTAGTCACCCACCATTAAGTAGTGATTTTTTTATCAACATTCAACAATATCCATCGTGATGATAAATATCACCATGTTGTTACTCAAAAAAAATGTCCTACTGCTACTACCTTCCCGATTTATGCAGGAATATCGAGTATGAGAGACATTGGTAAAGTCTAAATAATTTTGGAACTTGATCTCTATAACTTCCTTTTTGTCTTTTAGAGAAGTAAAAATATCCTCTGTCATATTCTTATGCACTAAACTCATTTATTCATCCATAACATACTTTCACTGGTTCCTTTATTTGTTATCCAAAACATCACGGTAACAATTTGGAAAATTATCTTCAATTACAGAAAAGAATATCTAATCATATCATCATACCTGGAAGGTCTCCATTTGGTCCTTTATGTTCTACTAGTAACAATACTCTCTTATAATATCACTGCCCCATCTGTAACAATCTCAACATTAAAATAATATAAAACACATTTTCGAATACCTTTCATCACAAGGAGTGTACCACAAATTAGTTTCGTGACACCATCTTCAATGTCTATTTAGTAACCAAGTTTATCTAATAATCCAAACAATATAAGTTTATTCTCCCATTCTGGTATATATATTACATTTTTCAGTCATCGAGTTATACCATCATGCATCCTCAACTGTATTGTTCCAATACCTCTCATGTGGAAAGGGTGGTTATTTCCCATAAGCACCAAACCTTCATCTGACTCTCTGAGGTTTGAAAACCAATATTTATTACTGCACATATGTAATGAATAAACATAATCAAGAATCTAACATTCCAAATGATTTACCATCAAATAAATAAGGAAATTAGTATCTTCAGCATCCTTAGTTTTCCATATGACATTCACCTTTTGCTTCCCAATATCAGGAAAATCCTTCTTATATTTCCCTTTTTTATGATAATAGGCACACTATTCTTTTTCTAGACATCTATATCTAGAATTACCTTTTGACTTTGATTGTGATTCACTTATTTTGAATCATTTGGGCTTCCTTCTAGATGATCTTCCTATAATTTCCATCAATGCCTATGATGCAGAATCCTTATGGTCATACATGTCCTTCCGTCTATACTCATTGTTAACTAAGAAATTTGATACAATAATAAATTTTACCTCATCCTCACTATACAATAATTTTATAGTAATTTGATTATAACTCTTTGGTATAGAGTTCAACAAAAAATGTAACGACCCAACTTGTTATATATAAAATTCACTTTTTGATTTAATTAAATGTCTTATTATGTAATATGGTTATAGAAAACACATGAAATCCTTTATATCCGAGTGGATTTAAAATACAATTAAGTATCTTTACCGTTGTTAATATATCCGTTAAATAATGATCACATGATTAGTATACAATATAGGGTTTTAACAAATCCAATTGACTCAGACAAAGGAAGTGATGAACTCAACCACTGGGATCATACCCTATGAATCCCATTTATCAGTGTTTACAAGGGAGATAACATCTATGATATTTTCTCTTGACCAAGCCCATGATGATATCCAAAAACTTAAGAGTGAGAGAAACCATTTACATGAGAAGTTCAAGCTCACTGAGATCACAACACTAACCATGCATGCCGAACCACCCTAAAAAAATCTCACAGTCATGCACCTTGGTCTTATGGAGTTTTCTGGTGTATTAATGAGATATGTATCAAGAACCTATAAACATTATTATGTACATTATTTTTTATAGAATAATTAATTTATTTTCATCATATTATTATTACTTTATAAATGTTTTTTATTTTGATACTATAAAACACGAATAGTATTTTTAAGTAATATTAAAATTTGATTAAGGAATTTATTTTGATGAATTAATAGATTTTTGAAATAAATAATATCTTTATAAAATAATATTATTAAATAATGTTTATGAAATATAAATTTTCATATAGTTTTTATGAAGTCAAACATAATTTTTATAAGGGTTCAAAAACTATTATTGTAAAAAATCCAACATTTCTCAATAAATGTTGATTATTATTTTAGAATTGAAAATGAACATATTTAGAAAATTATTTTGATAAAATGAATATAATTTTTTTAATTATAAGGTTTAAATTATCCAATGATTAATTTTTCACAATTTTCTGATCTATTCAAATTTTCAGGTAATATTTAAATACCGTATAAATATACGGTGTGTATTATGACATCATAATGACCCAAAAGTGATGTAATAAATACTATAAAGGTTATTCATGACCAAATACATGTTTTAAAATTAAAATAATGTTATTTTATGTTTATTTTTATTAATTTTATAAATCCTTTATGAATCCTCCAAAACCATTAATATATTTTAAGGTTTTAATATCATTTCTTTAAAAGTACAACTCACCTCCACATAAGAAAGGAAATTAATTTAATAATTTAGGACATTTAGATAATAAAATAATGAAAAAATCCTATATTTTTAATAAAAAATGTGAAAAAACCATGGGAATGTTTGTGTTTTTGGTTATTTTATTATTTAGAGTCCAAAACCTAAGTTTGTGAAATATTAAAGAATTCCCCACTCTTTTTATATATAAACCCACTCAAGATCCAATAAATATTAAATAAAAATCCTTATAGAACATCATTACTCTAACCTAACCTCTCAATAATCCCCCAAGGCTCCCCAAGCTCTCAATAATCCCCTTTTCAAGCTTTTGGATTCACACACTCAAGTAAGGGATCTTTTCCTTTCTCCTCTTTATTAAAGTATCTTCTTTACATTTTGTATGTTATATTAATTTAATTATTTTGGTATATGTTATTAAAAATACCCTAAACATACAATTAATTTTAAAATAATGAGATTCCCCCTTTTCTCTCTTTATGTGACACTATTATACTGCCAAAATTTTGTAAGGGACCCTCTCTTTCTACCCTTTATTCAAGAATATTATTCTTTTCCCTTTTATTTTCAATTATTTATGTTGGGGTGTGTTTTTACAGATTCCAAATACTGATATTATGATTCATAAATTATTATAGACCAATTTTACTCTCATTTACACCTCCCATGAACATTTACATGATCCTATTATGCTTCCAAAATTTCACTGTGGGAATCCATGACAGAAATAATGTGTAGTGAATACCCATACCCAATTATTACTAAGGGTGTTCTCATTTATTAACTTATAATAATTTTATTTGGGACCTAATTTTATATATTCCACATTCATTTATAATGGAATAAAATATGTCAAAAAATGAATCCATGTTTCATGATCTATGCGACACACTTAAGCATGAGAATGAAATGAATGTGATAGGTGAGCCCAAAATTATATAGGGCTCCAATGCATTGGGTATTGTTTTTTATAATGATACATCATGCTGTAATAGGTAGTGAACCTAATTACTTTATGGTAATTTTTCCATCATGATGTCTTGGTAGTTATCCTTAACCTATTTTTTTGATGTAGGGTTTTAAGTTGTTTCCACATTTCCCATGTTATGATTATCATGCTATATCATTCATTATTATTCATTTTTATTTTGAGACCCAATGATATTAATATTGTCTAAAATGTGTCATATTCTTCATGTTATGTTTTTTTATTCCCTTATTGGGATTTATAGCTCACCCCTTTCTTATGCATGTCCCTAGATTATCCCATATAGTTTTAAGTTTGATGGAATATTATGATCATGTCAAGGAAGTTTTCTATAATGTTTTTATATCCCATGTTATAAGTTGTTATATAATGTACCTAATTACCAAAGACACTATACTTATCAATATTTTTGGGTTTTATTAAGTGTAATTTTATATAATGAATCATGAATTAATTTGTAATAAAGAGTAGGATTATCATAGTTGGTAACAAAGGAAAAGTTTAGTTATTTCTAAGACTATGATTAGAAAACTATAGGTAAATACTTAGGGATAAGACTAAGTATAAGAAAATGTTAGGTCCACAAGGTTAGATATCCTGAGAGGGGGGGGGGGGGTGAATTAGGGTATGACAGATTAAAACAACTACCCCAATTGATCTTGTTTCATTGTTAAGAAAAAATCTCTTCTCTCTATTTTCTGTAGAAAAGTATAACCAGAAATTAAATCATGAACATGACACAATGATTTTTACATGGTTCACCCTCACTGGGATATGTCCAAGGAGCATACACCGACGATGTGCCAATGTACCAAATCCAATATAAGAGCACTGCTGGTTACAAAGTTTGGAGCAGACTCACTGTCCCTCTTGGTTTACAACCACTTATAATATGAAACTCACTGCTCTCTCAACTGAAGTGTGATCACTGCTTATTCAGAACATATAATCACAGTTTATAGACCTGTAGGTATCTTCATTATCTCTAATTAAATCTTCATCCTTAACTGTTGATAGATGCTCTGTTGACATCCAACTTTCACCCACAAATGAATCTCACTTTGCACCAGGTGTACTGGGAAATCCCATATTTTATGTGCATCTCTTATTGCGCCTTGCGCATAATTCCCTTACCTTATGCACAAAATATCCTTTCTATGCACAATACCAACTCCACTTTTCATGTAACCTCAATAATTCCTTGAAATCTTCATTTCACACATAATGTAAACTTTTATGCGCAACACCATTTTTTTGCATGATACCAAACTTTTTGCGCAACTCCCTTTGCGTACTTTTTATGTGCACCAAATCTCAGATCTTCTCTAAGTCATGAGATATCTATCGAATGATGGGGGTTAACTCATATTTATAGTAAAAATTGAACCCTGTGTAAAAAACCCTCCTTGAGCACGTAATCCTCTTCGTGCATGAAAACAACATCTTTTACGCAACACCGTATTTCATGCACTGCTCTAATTTTTCACGCACCTCATGCCTTTGCCAATATTTGAGATTCTGATCTCAAAACACCTCTTACACAAAAAACATCCCTTCACTATTTCATGCCCCACTTTTTTTTGAGCACCACTCAAATTTTTCGCGCACCTCCTTTTCCAAAAACACATCTCTCCATTTTCCGATTTTCAGGCCCCAAAATTTGGCAAACACTGGAAAATGGCACCACCTTGTATATTCTCTTTTTGAATCACATCCAGATAATCCATTCCTTTTTCAAGGTTATTATGTCAAATATATATAGACAAAAACATATATTGAACCCAAAAATCACCATGAAAATCCCCTTTTTCAAAAAATTGGACATGATGGTCTGTTATATCAACAAACACAACATAGAGGCCCACATTGTCAACAAACACAATCACCTAAAAAATGCATCAATGATACCTTAAGGGATTTTTCCCAATAGAAAACATCACTAAATTTTGGTAAGTGTAGATTATGTGGTTTATCAAGAAAATAAATTCTTATCTAGATAATACAAGTGGACGTGGTTCTGGTATTGACGTACCTAGGGGAAACAACTCCGAAAAAGTGTCCTGGGCCCGACACCGGGTAACTTGGTACACGACAATGAGACCTAATGTGCACATGGTTTGAAACTCCCAAGGGACATGGTTTAGTAAATTCATAATCTCATTATTAAATATTACTAAGGGAACAAAAAATTACCATAAGAGTATATGTTAGGAAATATATCATGGATAACATAGATTGAATCCTAGAAATCCAAATGTTAAGGAAATAAATGTAACTTATAAGTTATCCCTTTAATGTCACTAAATTCACCTTTATGTGTTTAAAAGTTTAAATATAATCATCCCTAATTTTTTCCTTTTTTCTTGATAATGGATGAAAATAGGAGGAATCAGTTAAATAATCAATTTGAAGGGAAATGTGATGAATTCCCTAATGAGATTACCAACCTGATGGGAGAAGGAATTGTGAACTTCATGATGATAATATCTCAGCTGAATTAGGTTCTAAATAGAAACCTGGATCAGGAGAAACATCCAAATCCCCCTAAGAGAGAACAAGATGATATTAAGTCATTTATATGACAAAGGCCTCTGACTTTCAATGGATCATCCAATCCCTTAATCATGGAATAATGGATGAAATCCATTGATAAGATCTTCTCCATACTTCAATTTTTTGAACAAGAGAAGTTTCTACTAGATTTTTATCATATAGAGGGTAAATATAATAAGTTATGGACATTGATAAAAAATAATAAGACTTAGGAAGATATTGAAGTGATGGGGTGGAAGGATTTCGAGAAAATGTTTTTCAATAAATATTTTCCCCACACTATCCGAATTAAAATGGAATGGGATTTTTTTGACCTCAATAAAAAGGATGATGAATCTATTGGGGCGTATGAGTAAAACTTCACAAAACCTTCATGATATGCCTCTTTATTTGTCGTTACCCACAAATTCAAGGTTTACCGCTTCTTTGGTGGGCTAAAACCAAGTCTTCAAAGAGCCCTAGCGATTAGAGACTTTGATAGCTCTGAGGAAATTATCTGATGTTCCCAAGAAATATAAATGGAGATCAATGAATCTAAATGGTATCATGGGGATAATAAGTGGAAAGTTGAGTTTAAGTATGGCAGTCTGATGGATAAATATAATAGTGCCAAGAAATTACAATACCCCACTTGTCAAAATTATGGAAAGAAGCACCCTGAAAATTGAATAAAGGGGATGGGTAAATTCTTTAGTTTTGGGAAGGAGGGGTACCTAGCTAATGATTTTCAATAGGAGAAACCCACTACTATGATGGAGGAAAGGAATGCTCCAATCATCCCTTAGTGCCTTGTTCATTGCTTCAACTAAAAAGAACCAGGGAACTTTTCAAAACAATTCTCTAAGAAAAGGGTTTTCAGAGACAAACAACAACCTCTAAGGTAACAAGGGAAAGATTTTTTCATCACAACCGTCGAGGAGGATCCCAATAATAATGTTGTGATAGGTATGCTAGATATTAATTCAAGAATAGATAATTTACTTTTTGATTCTAGATTATGAATTCCTTTATATCATGAAAGTTTAGTAAAACTATTTAAACACCACCAGAAAGAATAGAGGTAGATATGTCAGTGAAAATGGAAAATGGGTAAATTATTACATCCCATGTATATAACTCCTACCCTATCAAATTTTGTGATATGAACTTCCCAGTGAACCTTTTCATACATCCTTTGGTGGAATTTGATGCAATTATAGGCATGGGTTGCCTTTACCTATATAGAGCCAACATAAATTACCCTGAGAAGGAAATCACTCTCTGTATTATGAATCGACCCCTGATTCTATACAAATGCAAGGAGAAGGGTGAATCTTCTTTAGCACCATCATCTCAAGAATAGATATTATTTCACTATGAAAAATAATATATTGATTAAATTATTGAGTATAAGGAAAAACCATCCTCTACGGCATGTATATTGTGAGGGAATACTATGACGTGTTTCCCAAGGAATTTTTTTGGTCTTCCATATAAACAAGAGGTTTAATTTTCAATCAATCTTATACATGGGGTGTTTCCATTATCCAAAAATCCATATATAATGGTTGTTTTTGATCTTGAGGAGCTTAATAAAAAACTACAAGAGAATTTGTAAGAAGGATTCTTATGCCCAAGTGCTTCACCATGGTGTCCACCAGTCCTATTTTTCAGTAAGAAAGTTGGGTCAATGTGCCTTTGCATAGATTATCATGAGCTCAACAAGATCATGATAAAGAAAAAGTATCCTCTTACAAATATTAAGGACTTCTTTGATCAGCTATGTAGAGAAAAATAATTTTCCAAGTTGGATATTCGGTCGAGATATTATCAAGTAAGGGTGAAAAAGGATGATATCCCAAAGACCTCTTTTCATACAAGGTATGGGCACTATTAGTTTATAGTAATTCCATTTGAACTCACTAATGTTCTATAAATATTTAGGGAATTGATGAATATAGTATTTAAATATTAACTTGAAAAAATTATGGCTGTATTTATAGGTGATATTATAATATACTTAAAAATAAAGGGGGAGAATGAGGAGAATCTGAGTACTATGCTTAAGACCTTGTGAAAGGATAAGTTTTATGAAAAGTATAACAAATGTGAGTTTTGGTTTAAGGAAGTCTCATTCTTGGAGAATATCATCACAAGAAATGAGATATCTATAGATCCTTTAAATATAGAATCAATTGAAGGATGTAAAAGTCCAAAATCTATGACATATATCCATAGCTTCCTTGGGTTATCTGGGTATTATCGTTAATTTGTGATAAATTTCTCATGATTGTCAAACCCTATAACCAAGATAATTTGTAAAGGATTCAAGTTTTCATAGAATAATGAATGCAAAGAGAGATTCAAGGAGTTGAAGAAGAGGATTACCACTATACCTACACTCACACTACCCACAAGTGGATAGATTTTCATAGTATTCAGAAATTCATTGAAGAAAGTCTTGGGTTGTGTGTTAATTCAAAATGAAAATGTCATAGGATATTCTTTAAGGTGGTTTAAAGTTCATGAATTGAACTAACCATGAATTATCTAGAGTTGGATGAAGTGATATTCAAATTGAAAATTTGGTGGCATTATCTATTTTGTGAGAAGTATGAAATATATACGGATCATAAAACCCTCAAGTATATATTCACACCAAAAGAGACGAATATGAACCAACAAATATGGTTAGATCTGATCAAAGACTATGATTTCTCAATCCACTACCATCATGGGAAAGTGAATAAAGTGGTAGACACTCTAAGAAGAAAGGATATGAAAATTATATCATTGATGATAATTGAGAGGGATCCAATATTCTTAAATCTGGAAAGGATGGACATGAGAATCATAAAGGAAGGAACATCATCAATCCTTTCACAAATTATTTATCAACTGTCTCTTCTGGAGAGGTTAAAGGATGATCAAAGAGTTGATATGGGAATTCAGAAGAAAGTGGAAACTATAAGAAAAGGGAAATCCTTATATTTCAATGTTAATTAATAAAGTGTTGTAAGATTTGGGTCAAGACTATGTGTACCATCAAATCCTAAGTTAAAAAAGGAGTTGTTGGATGATGCACATAGATCATCCTTCTCTATCCATCCTGGAATCACAAAGATGTATCAAGACCTCCAAGAACACTGTTGGTGGGACAATATGAAGAAGGATATCACATAATATACATCAAGATTCCTGGTATGTTAGTAAGTAAATACTGAAATAAAAAAAGTATAAGGGGATGATGCAACCATTACCCATACCTACATGGGAATTGAAAAACAACACAATGGACTTTGTCACCAGACTACCAAAGAAATCGAGAGAAAACAATGTTATCTGGGTTATGGTGGATTGTCTTACAAAAGCTACACACTTCATTGTGATTATAGAGGACTTCTCACTGGATCAACTTTCATGGATATAAATTAGAGAAGTGGTGAGGTTGCATGGAGTACCACTATCGATTATATATAATTAAGATCTGAGATTCACCTCCAAGTTCTGAAAAAATCTCCAACATGCTCTAAACACTGAGGTGAAATTTATAATGACTTATCACCCCCAAAATGATATCCAATATAAGAAGACTATCTAGACACCTGAGGAAAAATTGAGAGCATGCTCAATTAACTTCAATGTAGGATGTTATCAACATCTTCCTCTGGAAAAGTTCTATTATAACAACAGTTTCCACTCGATAATCCAAATGGATCCCTATAAAACCCTTTATGGGAATAGGTGAATGACACCTTCATGATATGCTGAAGTTGAGGGAAAAAACTTGTAGGTCTTGAAATGGTTTAGGAAAGGTGGTTAAAGTCAAGACCCTTCAGTAGTACATCAAGGATGATCAGAGTTGATAGAAGAGCTATACTAAAAATCGTCGATGATACATAGAGTTTGATGTTGGATATATGGTATTAATATTCACATCTCCATGGAATAAAGTAATGTTATTTGGGAATAAGGTCAAGATTATTCCAAGATACATCAGAGCCTTTGAGATTATTGATCGCATCAGAGTAGTGGACTACTGACTTGTAATCCCACCTAACTTATCTCAATCACATGATGTATTACATGTATCACTATTGAGGATGTACATACCTAACCCATCAAATATACTCAATCTATAGGTGGTACCATTGGATAATTACCTCTTGTATGAAGAGCATCCAGTGAAGATATTAGATCATAGAGACAAAGTTCTATGAAATAATACAATTCACCTTATCAAAGTGATGTGGAGAAACCACAAGTTTGAAGAAGTTATGTGGGAAATGGAGGAGGTGATGAAATGGAGTTTCCATCACATGTTTTAGTGTGGGAAATTAAAATTTCTAGGGTGAAATTTCTTAAGGGGGGATATTGTAATGACCTGACCTATTATAAATAAACTTCCCTTTTGATTTAATTAAATGTATTATTATGTAATATGGTTATAGAAAATACATTAAATCATCTATATATAAGTGAATTTAATATATCGTTAAGTATATTTAACATTGTTAATATAACCATTGAACAATGATCACATGATTATTATCAAATATAGGGTTTTAAAAAATCCAATTGACTTAGACAAAGGAAGTGATGACCTCAACTAGTAGGATCGTACGCTATAAAGCCCATTTATTAGAGATTTCAAGGGAGATAGAATATTTGGTATTTTACCTTGACCAATCCCAATGTGAGATCCAAAAACTTAGGAATGAGAAAAACTATTTATGAGACAAGTTCAAGCTCATCGAGATCACAACCCAAACCATGAATGCCAAACCACCCCAAGAAAATATCAAAGTCATGAACCTTACTCTGAGGGATTTTTTTGGTATATTAAAGGGATATGTATCAAGACAATATCAAAATTATTATTTAAATATTTTTTTTAGAGAAAAATGAATATATTTTCATAATATTACCGTTACTTTATAAAAGATTTTTATTTTGATACTATAAAACATGAATAATTTTTTTGAGTAATATTAAAATTCGATTAAGGAATTAATTTGTATGAATCAATATATTATTGAAATAAATAATATCTTAATAAAATATTATTATAAAATAATTTTTATTAAATATAAATGGTCCTATATTTTTTTAGAAGTAAAACGTACTTTTTTAAGTGTTCAAAAACTGTTATTGTCAAAAACCCAACATTTCTCAATAAATGCTGATTATTATTTTAAAAGTGAAAATTAAAATATTTAGAAAATTATTTTTATAGAATGAATATTATTTTTTGAATCAGAATTTCCAAATTATCCAATGGTGATTTTTTCATAATTTTCTGAGACAATCAAATTTTCGGGTACAAATTAAATACTGTGTAAATATACGGTTTGTATTATGACATCATAATGACCCAAAAAATGATGTAATAAATACTATAAAGGGTATAAAAAACAAAATAAATGTTTTTAATTTAAAATAATGTGATTTTATTTTTTATTTGATTAATTTTATAAATCCTTTATGAATCCTCAAAAAACATTAATATATTTTAAGGTTTTAAAATAATTTATTTAAGGGTGTGACTCAAATCCACATAATAAAGGGAATTATTTTAATAATTTTGGAAATTTTTATAATAAAATAATGAAAAAATACCCTCTTTGGAAAAAACCATTGGAAAAAACCACGGTAAGGTTTGTGGTTTTTTTGTTTTATTATATAGAGTCAAAAACCCATGTTTTTGAAATATTAAAGAATTCCCCTCTCTTTTCCTATATAAACCCACCCAAGCACTGATATATCTTCACTAAAAATAATTGGAGAACATAATTACTCTTCCCTCCCACATCTAAAATCCTCCAAAGGTTCCCCAATCTCTCAATAATCCCCTTTTCAATCTTTTCAAGTCACACACTCAAGTAAGAGATCTTTTCCTTTCTCCTCTTTATTAAATTATCTTCTTTACCTTATGCATTTTATCTTTATTTAATTATGATGGGATAATTTATTCCATATCCCCATTACTATAAAATTTATTTTAAAATGTTTATAGATCCATTTTTCTCTCATCAACCCATTTTATGAATTTTTATGTGACGCTGTTATACTGCCAAAATTTTGTAAGGGATCCTCTCTTTCTCCCCATTATTCAAGAATATTATTCTTTTTTTTTTCCATTTTATTTCTAATTATTAATGTTGGGGTGTGTTTTTACACATTCCCCATACTAAAAATATGATTTATAAATTATGATATACCCCTTTCACTCTCATTTATCCCTCCCATGCACATTTATGTGCTCCCGTTATGCTGCTGAAATTTCATCATAGGAATCCAGGCCAAAAAGAATTTGTAGTGAATACCCATACCCAATTAATAACAAGGGTGACTACCTTTATGAAATTATAATAATTTCATTGGGGATTTAATTTCATGTATTTAACACTCCTTGATTATTTAATAAAATATGGATAAAATGAATCCATGTTATATGATCTTTTTGGTACACTCCAATGCATTGGGTATTTTTTAGTATCATGATGTGTCATGTTGGTACAAGGAGTGAACCTAATTACTTTATGGGACATTTTCTATCATGATGTCTTGGCAGTTATCCTTTAACTATGTTTATGATGCAGTGTTTTAAGTTGCTTCCACATTTCCCATGTTATGATTTTCATGATATATCATGACTTATTATTCACGTTCCTTTTAAGACCCATTGATAGGAATATTTATAATATGTATTATCTTATTAATGTTATTTTTTTTATCCCCTTATAGGTATTTATAGACCACCTCTTTCTTATGCATGTCCCCATGTTATCCCATGCAGTTTTAAGTTCTATGGAATATTGTTATCATGTCAAGGAAGTTTTATACAATGTTTTTGTATCCCATGTTATAAGATGTTATGTAATGTACCTAATTTCCAAATACACTGTACTTATCTATATCCTGGGTTGTATTAAGTGTGATTTTATTTAATGAATCATGAATTAATGTGTAATAAAGAACAAGGTTGTCATAACAAAAGAGTCTTATCTTCATCTCCAATTGTTACCACAAAAAGTTTCAAATCTACCAATATTTTATTAAAATAATATAGGTAGTAAATCATGGACATACCTTCATTGTACTAAAATATGAAAAATTTACTTTTTTAGTTATATATGGTTTTTAATGATTTTTCTATATACTTGTTCTACAAAATATTCCACAAGATTTTCACATAGGTCTATAACATCACATCGTATTTTTGATCTTTATCCAAACAAAGTTGGATCATACCATAGGCTTGATGGTTTATTATCTTCCAATCACTAACAGATATATTAGTAGGATTTTCTTCCAAGGTGATATCTAACTTCTGCTTAGTTAGAACATCCAAAACTTTACATTTCTAGGTGTTGAAGTTATTCACCCCGCCAAATTTCTCCACCTCAAATTTGGTGTTGGACACCATACTTATATGTCCAAAAGTACTTATAGTCTCGATATGTGTATCTACAATATATTCATGGTGTTTTACCATACTAATTTCATCTTGGGGATTATCTATAAAAAAAGATCAGAATTTTAAAAAATAGACTCCACCAATGAATTCAGAATAGTCAAAAATACTAAAATCGTCTATTTAATTGCTTCAATCGTATCCAAAATGAATATCGAAAACTCTAACCAAATTTTCAAATATTATATAAAGATAATTGTTTTTTATTAAAAAATCCCTTCAATTTTTTATCATTCCACCCCTAATATTCCTCTATATTCCCATTTTTGACTTACACTCACACCACCACATCACCCTTCTTTTTTCAACATGCACCACACCTTGAAAATACCCATTATTTATTTATTTCATCCAATTTAAAATATTTTATCGAACTTGCAGGAAACAAAAAAATGGAGACACTGTGGAGATCAAAAATAGGCACAAACCAGAGAAGGTTAGGTGTAATCGACCGTGTGGTGGGGTTACAAAAGGAGAAGCGCCAAGGGATATATCTGGATTTTCAAACACCAGTGTCTATTGGTTAGAATGAAAATGGGTTTCAAGAATATGAAAAATCGATTTTCTGCATTTTTTTCTCCAAGTGTGATGAACACCGGTGACTAGGGGTGTGTTTTGGACAACTAAATATTCACAGATGTGTGGAAAATGGGCTTGGGCCAGGAATGTGGGTTGCTAACAGAAGTCTCTAATAAGAAGGATGACCAAAAACATGGCTATGATTTATTCCCCAGGTAACCGAAGAACCCTTTGATGCCAATTTATTTTGTGGAAGTACTCTCTCCCTCAAAATTTCAAACTCAAGTAGGAGAAACAAAAACAAATCACGCAAATTTAACATGGTTCAGTCAGGGTGATCTATATCCATGGGGAAAGAAGCATGTATTTTCTTATTATCAAATGGGAATAAACACATTACAAATTACCCATATATTTTCACACACAGTAGAACCCATGTTTATAGCCTAGGAGGAGGAGCATATTAAAATGGATGCTGTAATTCCTTCAGGTATCACCAACTCCCAATGCAGTTTTCTTTGGACGACACCAACCTTTAAAGGTTTTCCTTCGGTGACACCGACCTCCTAAAATGGGTCTCCTCCAGTGGATAGTCATCATTGGAAGTCACCCACCATGAACTAGTGGTTTTTTTCAACATTCAACATCAAAAGAATGGTCACAAGGCTTCATTGGTGTCATTGTAGGGTGGGAGGAGGGGGCGTGGTTACAAAGCTTTGGTTGTGGGGTGTCGACACCATGGGTCTTCACATGGTAAGAGGAGGGGGTGTAGTCACAATGCTTCAATAGTGTCATTGTTGGGTGGGAGGTGGAGTGAGTCCTGATTGCATGGATTCATCGACGCAAAGGTGAGTTGGTGATAGAAACCAAATAGTTGAGTACGATTCAGATAAAGAGGGTAAATGTTATCTGTGTAAATCATTTCCCATGAAAATTGGAAATTCCCTAAAAACCATATTACACTGTACCTAACATGTTCTAAAATCATTTCTTTACTCATTTACATTTCTCAATCCATCCCACATTTGTCCTAAATAAGACACTATGAGTTTTTTTAAATATATAAGATTATCTTTTTATTATTTAAGGAAGTATAAGGGCCATCACCAAATAAAGTGGTTCTATCTAAATGGAAACTAAAAGCACCACATGAAGTGGCTCTTTTAGAAAAATTCAAGTACACCATGTGAAGTGGAATTCATGATTATAATTTTAAGGGAAGAGTATCACTTTATCCAATGCTCTTTCCTTAAAAAATATATCCAAGGGCACCACTTCAAGTGGTGCCCTATCCTACCTGCTATATAAAAGGGAAACCCCCCACTCCCACTCCATCCACTATCAAGCTCCTCACTTTCATTCTCAAGTGTCTTCAATGGAACAACTTCGACGATTTCTTCACGTTTTGTTGAATTCTAAAATTTGAGGTATTTCTAGTTATATTTGGATTTTTTAATATTTTTATTAATTCATTTAGTTGTTTCGTAGTTAGTTTATTATAGTATTAATTTGATTTTTTAATTATTTCTACAATTCTGTAGTATAATTTTTTATAATTAATAATGAATTATAATTACTAATTGGTAAATAATTTATGAAATATGATTAATAAGTAATAATTTATGAATTTAATCACTAAGTAATAATTAATTATTTATAATTCGTAATTAATTAATTATTAATTAATTATTATTACTGACTAATAGATATATAATTTTAATGACTAATTAAGTGATAATAAATTAAAAATAATTACTAATTAACAAATAATGAATTAATAATAATCTATAATTATCAATTAATTATAATTAGAAATTAACTTAATATGATTAATTAGTCAACGAATAATTAATTAAAATGATTAACAATTCATATGATTATCAATATGACTAGTAATTAACATGAATAATTAATAATTAATTATTAATTAATTAGTAATCAATTAGCAATTAATAAAAATAATTACCTATTAATATGAATAATAATTAATAATTAGAAAAATGATTAGTTAATTATTAAATAATAGATTAATAGTTAATTACTAAATTAGTTATAATAATAAATCAATAATTAATAAATATGATTATAAATTCATATGATTGTAAATGAATAATAATTAAAAATAATAATTAATAATTAATTAGTAATTAATTAATATTTAATTAATAATTTATAAATATCAATATCAATTAATAAGAATATAAATCAAAATGAATAGAATTAAAAATTAAAAATATGATTAGTTAATTGTTAAATAACAGATTAAAAGTCAATTACTAAATAATTGATAATAATTAATTAATAATTAATGACTAATAAATAAATAAATAAATAAATAAATAATGAATTACTAATTAATTATAATTACTAAATATAATTACAAATTAATTATAATTACTAAATATAATTACTAATTAATTATAATTACTAAATATAATTACTATTTAATTATAATTACTAACTACTCAATAATTTAGGAATTATAACTACTAAGTATTAAGTAATTAATTATAATTAGAAATTAATTAATTATTAATTAATTATAATTACTAACTAACTAATAATTAATTACTTTTAATTACTAATTTAATAATAATAAATTAATAATAATTTATAATTAATTAACAATAAATTAATAATATCTTATAATTATTAGTTAATTTTAATTCACAATTAACTTAATATGATTAATTAGTGAATGAATAATAAATTAATAATTAATTAATATCATTAAAAATTCATATGATTATCAATATGAATAATGATAAACATGAATAGTTAATAATTAATTTTCAATTAATTAATACTTAATTAATAAAAAATAAATATCATTAGTAATTAATATGAATAAATTAACAATTAAAAATATGATTAGTTAATTATTAAATAATATATTAAAATTTAATTACTAAATAATTAATAACAATTAATTAATTAATAATAAATTACTAGTTAATTATAATCACTAAATATAAGTACTAATTAATTTTAATTACCAATTACTTATCAAAATTAATTAAAAGTAATAATTAATTATAATTCATGATTAAAATTAATAATTGATTATAAATACTAATTAAATATAATTACTAATTAATATTTTATAATTAATTATAATTGCTAATTAAAATTACTAATTAAGTATAATTACTAATTAATTAATAATTTCTAATTCATATCTTTAAATTGTTTATAATATGAATGACTATATGCCAAACATTATATGATAAATTACTTCTAGAATAGAGCCTTATATTACATGATAGGAAATATAATGAATTTAGTTTTTCATCTACCTTGACCTCAATTTTTAATTGAAGTTATGAACTTGAATTTAGTTGTTGAATATATTTTGTGCATATCCACTGTTAGAGTCCTCATGAATAGAATTATCTATGGAGTAAAGTCTCTCCAGGTAGAGGGAATTTGGGTCAAACCACCTATTTTCTTGGAGGGTTTCCTTGCCTAGAAAACTGAATAAGGTTGGCTATTTGTCACTCTAGACTTACTCATGTGGAGTTTTTCAATCTCATATAAATCTATGCTTTTACATGAAGTGTTCATGTAGATCATTCATATGATACATTTGGATATGTATGAATATATTTGACTTATATTTTTAGGTAATTAACACAAACTCATGGGTTGTGTAAAGAGTTACACATCAATATGGTTTGAATATATTAATTTGGTGGAGGGAATAGGATTTCAAAATAAATTACTAGAATCACACATATATAAAAAGTAATAACATGAGATAAGATGGTGAGATTAAATCCCCCTCAAATACTAAGTATGGGATTCCATATAAATGTTGAAATATTTTAAATTCATATTATGTTTCTTTAATCAGATTTAATTAATAATGATGTTTTATTTTAGAAAAAAATGGATGACTATATTTATTTTAATGGTAAAATCATTGAAACTGAACAATTATGTAGTTATAGAATACGAGCATTAATAGTTATGATACTTAAAGAGTGTAAAATATTGGAATCCATTTAAAGAAAAAATCATCGAAGGTTAAAACTGGCGGTTAATCAAGTGATGGAGTCCATTGTATACAGACATCTATAATTTAAAGATAGGTTGTGGTATATAGCATATCTAGTAACAAATGAAAATGATTGGGTACACATATTTTCATTGGTTAAGAGTTAATCTGAAAATCAAATGATAGAGTTATATTTCACTATAGCTATTATGGAAGTTCCATCAACATTGGAAGTTGGTCCATCACAACTTAATGACAAAATGTAATAGCCTCAAGCTATAACATATCAAGAAGTTCCATCAACAATTATAGTTTTTACATCACATCCTCAAGCCACACTTTCATATCCTCAAGTTGTGATGACTCATAGAGGCTGTGTTATTTCCTTGGATAGTCCTACACATAATTTAGATTTGATGGTGGAAAATTTTAAGGATGATGAAAATTCAGAACAAGAAGATGGAAAGGAATTTGAACAACAATAGGATGGTAAAGAACATTTTGAGCCCACCCCTATAATGTTACACCAACCTTTGAACCATCCTATACCATTGGTATCATGGTTGGATGAAGTCATGTCACACTTACCATAGTTTTATTGGTCAATTATTACTCATAGTACAAAATTTCTAGGAATTATTGGTGGAATGAATCAAGTGTCATTTGAAGGTGTTCTCTATATTGGTAAAGAGTTTGATAGAAAATAAGCAATAAAAAATGTGATAAAATAAGATCACATTGAAATAAATTATAATTATGTTATAGAAGAGTCAAGTAGATCTATTTATATGATTTGGTATGAAAACTGTGATTCAAACTATCAGATACATTTCCGAGCTATAATTGATAAAAATTTTCATTGTTGGTGCATTACTAGATTTACTCCACACACATGTGTGAACCCAAGATTATCACAAGATGACTCATAATTACTAGAAAGTGCAGACCATGGGTTGAAACTGATATTCCAAAAAAAAATTAGAAAAAAGTATCCATACATAAAGATGATGGAAAAGTGATATAAAAGTGACATACATGTCACCATCACAATAAAAATACAATCTTTCACATCATCCTTTTTAGTGCATTTCACACCTCCCTCATGAATCAAACATATTGTCAGGTATCAAATCACTTACTATAAGGATTAGGATGTATGAAATAATGCTATTATTAATGTTTACAGCGACTAGGATTACTCTTATCAAGTTTTACCACAACTTATAGAGATTTTACGCCACAATAATCAAGTTATCTATCAGTTATATACTATTAAATATGTCAACCAACGCAACCAAGTTGATTAGTTTAAGGTAGTGCTTGATAGATTATTTCAGACATTTTTACCATATGTGGATTATTTTAGACATTAAAAGAAGTTTATCAATACTGATAGATCGTTTAAGTATGGAAAGTTTTTTTAAAATTTATTGATTTCCACTACACAAGATTGTAGTCAAGACCCTTGTACCTTTGGTTTTTTATATTATCGAGAATAAGAACTTCTCATCTTGGAGATGGTTCCTATATTGCCTTAGAGATTTTGTGATGAACATAGAATGGATTTATCTTATTTTAGATCATCATCGATCAATCAAGGATACAATACAGTTTGAAGGTCTATCATGGAGACCACCCTATTCCCATCATCGATACTATATTCGACACATTTATAGCAATGTGAGAAATAAGTTCAAGGATGGGTCCATAAATAATGAAATCATGAAAATTTGTATGAATATTATTTTTTGTTTGAAAAATAATTGTCATAGTTATTGTCACGTGTGCTCAAATTAGTTCTTTTTTAGCATATGCACGTCCAAAATAAAGGACAGAGGAGTATCTTGAAGATATTCACCAAGCTATTCAAGAATTTTATGATTAAAAGATATAAATTCTAAAGCATAAATGATCACTGGTATATCATGATTGGAGAAGATGTGGACATATGATGAACAACATCATAGAATGTGTAAATTGAATTTTCAATAGAATTTAAAATTTTCCCATTATAGGTAATTAATAATATTGGATTATATATTAATTATAAGACCAAAATTATAATATAATGTTAGTATAATATTTTAAATGAAAATTACAGGTTTAGTACATGATTCATTGAATCGTAATGTAAATTATTTTTTGGAACATGGAAAGTATGCTGAAGAGGTTCTGAATTGAGGGATCAAATATGGTCACCATTTCCAGTGTGATATTGATAGAATTATTTAGGATGATGGAAAATTTTGTGTTCGTTCATTTAACTATGCAGAGCATAGATTTGAGGTCTCTAGGTCCCATGATCCTATAAATTATAGTATTGGTCACGTTCTTGTCATTTTACTAGAGAAACATTACTTTGATTATGATAACTTTTAAGTATTACAATATCCTTGAAGACATGTGATCAAAACATGTGCTTCTATATGATTATCCTAGGAGCATCTCATTGATTCAGTTTATCAAATAAAGAGTATCAATGACTACTATAGTTCTCTATAGATGTATGTAGGAAAATATTAGAATTTTGATATGTTTGTTAACATTTCCACACTTCTACCAAACATAACTAGGCTATGATCAAAAGTGGGGCCAAAGTTGACCCGTATTATAAATGATATAGATTGGGATAGTGAATAGGAACTTGCATGAAGGTGGGGATTTTGTTGTTAGGATGGTTACACATGGACATGTTTCCTTAGATGTATAGGGAAGTCATCTGATAGTTAAAATGATTGATGTAATCTAACGATTAATGTAAAAGTTTTTACATGAAATTATTTTTTTAATTATAATCATTAAATTTAATTAAGTAAATATACCTATATAGTTTGACCAATACCACTATAATTAAATATTGTATCCTAATTCTAATTCATAAAATAAACATAAAAGAAAATCCATATAATAAATAACATACTTCATTTTTATGAAAAACCAATAAAAAACTTAATTTTTTTATACCAAATAATAAAAACATGTATGAGTTAAATATTTTTCACAATTAATGTCTTATTATTTATACATTTTTATGGATCAACCTTTATTATCTTACGAATAGTTGAATGTGTCACACAACATGTTTGAATGAAAACCTGTTTTACATCTTTCTATTTGAAGAGAACATCATTTTCACCATGACTTACCTTCAATGACCATTAATACATACCTCAGATGTGTTGGATTTTATAGAGTCATCATGTACAAATTGAAGACTATTGATCACCATTTGATTATTTCATTGGTTGATAGATGACAAAGAGATATACAAACATTTCATCTCCTTGAGGGGGAGATGACCATTACTTCATAGGAGGTGGACTATATTCCTAGTCTTCCAATCCAAAGATGGGTGGTCATGAGTGAAACTATTGGAGACTAGTGTACCATAAACCATCTACTAGGAGTTGACATAATCAGCATACCACATGGCTTGCAGGGTTCTCAATTATGCATGGGGTATCTTAATGATAATTTCTTTGTCATTATTGAAGATGTGGATGGAGATATACATATTATACAAACATGTACATACATTATGTGACTGATCAGAGGCATAGTGTTTGTAGAACACTCCAACACTTTGGTAAACATAATGTTCCTACCATTACTTAAGGATATTGACCAGACATGTAGATATAGTAGGGGTCTGTTGTATTATCACATCTATATAGATGACTTTGTACTAGTTTCTGAGCTGATGCACAATTGATTTTAGTGTATATAAATATGGTATATATGTGTGGCTATGAGTATTTTCTACACATCACTCATATAGTTATAATATAACTTCTAGGAAACCTATTTCAGGACTTTCCTCAGGGATGCTGATAAGTTTACATCATTAATTTGAATTATTTTTTAATTTTATTAATGTCCATTATAAACTTACCACATATTTTTTCAACCAGGTGTATTCAGGATCAAAATTATGTACTTAATTTAATACATAGTGTTCATAGATTTCAATGGATATTTGATTCTATATTTTTTTTATAAAAAAAGTATTTTTTTTATTAATTTTTTAAGATATTGAAATATTAATGTAGTAACATTATCATGTCAATTTATGAATTATTTTTTAAGTTTTCATTTTAGGTTTCAGGAACCCCATATATAGGATTTTCCTACTCTTCATTTCCACTATACTACATAGATATGGTTGGAGATCGTGGAATAATTGTTCCACTCATCCACATCCACATAATTTAGTGGCACCAGCTAGAATGATTCATGCGATAGTTTGGATATATACATAATATCCACATTTAACTATGATGGGTTAATGGATTACACTCTATTAATCTTATAGGTATATAGATGATGGATTGTCCATAGTATCATGCACACTACATTTATTATTGGGACACACATTCCCAATATGGTTTCTTTCAACAAATATATCCCACAAAATCATCATCATGTAAAATTTTATTCTAAGAAACGTGTGGTATAAGATAGAAAACCAACCCCCATCCCCTATCACCAAGGACTGGAGCTACGTAGGCCTAAAATAATGTAACCCAAGGGAATCCCGTCTAATTAGATTGACCCCCTCAGGCCTCAAGATATCCATAGTATGAAAGTATAAAACCTCTGAACCAGAGATAACTAGTGAGACAAGGTGGTCCGCTACTTTATTCCCCTCCCACTAAGTGTGATCCACTTTAGTGTTCTTGCAGATAATTCTCTTACACCTTCTGATGATGCAGTAGATTGAAATTATTCATATGAGGCACCTAGGGATGATGATTCACCTTCTATGACTTTTGAGGAAGATGAACCATCACCGTCACCACCAACTGGAGGATATATATGAAGACATAGGTGAGGGAAAATATGAGGACAAAGAGATAGACACCTAAGAGGGGCTCTTGCAGATGTTGTTGCACCGCAGAGAGAGGATATTATATAGTAGTAAGAGGATATTGAATAGATGGGATAGGTTTATATGACACATATTCCCACTCATTCATCTGATATACCATCTTCATATCAAATAGTTTTAATGGAGTGGGACCTCGCTATGGAAACACAACTTGTGACGGACTTAGAAGACACTTCCATCAGTGGTGGATTCTTTGATATCACATTTATGGAATATTTAGGAGTTATTTTCATGAAACTACAGTTGGATCCATATAGATCCACATATGATTTTGGGAAGTCCTCTATACAGTATCATGAGGCGACACCCGCAACAAAACATGAGGAGGAACTTGTGCCTATAGTTAGGACACCAGAGCGACATAGACATCAGACTTAGAGTGGGTGTGAGATTCATATGATGGGTTGTGGTACTGAGGGGCAACTGACGTTGATTTATTATATTGGTATCGATCCCATTTCCAATAGTGAAAGGAATGTCTAAAAAATTTATAAGTTCAAATGTTATGTTTTGAAACAATGATATTTTTTTCCATTAACATTATTTTTCATTAACTAGTTTTATGAAATTAATTTTATTTTAAATTAATTTTTATATTTTTAGTGAATGCTTCAAATTTAATTTAGATTTTATTTATAATTTATAACTTATATACTTTAAAAATCACATACTTATAACATTATTATAACATCCCACCACTCACCCATTGTCTTGGAAAGAGGTGGTGGTGTTATTAGACTTAGTTGAAAACCCCCCAAACACCAAAAGATGGAAATAAATTACAAGGGATTAGAAAAATGTTCGGGGACAGTTTTCACTAAAAGATAAAATAAAATTTTAACATTGAACCATAAACATACAAGATAATCTATATGATTCATGAACAAAACCATGTAATCTCAAATAAAAACCAAATAAAAATCAATATTAGAGTGACAATGGAAAAATGACAAACAACTAAAAAGACAAAAAGGAAAACAAGACCAAAACCTAGAAAATTATTATCTATATAGATCCAATCTCCAACTCAACCTTCTATGCCCAAGGTATTATAATGTATCACTAGATAAGGATGATACATTTCTCTTTCACATGTCTTGATAGATGAAATATTCAAATGAACCGAAGTGACTAAGAAATGGGTGAGTATAAAATTAGTCATATTTCCCCAAATACTTCCTAACTCACACCATTAGGGAAAGAACTAGTAAAAAAATATTTAAAATAGTTTATAAGAAATTAAAATAGTTTCTATCAGAACCATAAACAATTTCCATGTAAATAAATAAAAATAGTTTGAAAATCATTTCTCATTATTTTTTATACCCATTACTATGTTTACACACCCACACACTCACTCACACATGAATTCCAAAAGATAGTTCCATACTAATTAGTGGTCTCTCATCAATCCACCAAGTCATCACTATGTGGAAAATTTCCTTGTTCCCCAATGGCACACACCCCATATTCTAGGTCATTTCCTCATACCTCAATAGTATACTTCCCTTTTACAGGGTCACATAGAAAGAAATAAACTCACACCAACCATGTATGTAAAATTCAATGCCAAACCATTGCACATAAATCCCAATATTTCATAAAAACATTTCATCAAACACCTTGTTTTCAACAAATCCATTCCATAATTTTAAAACCATTATGTTAAAATTATAAACAAAAGGTTTTTCTAAAATCCATTTAACTTATAAAAATTTATAAATCCATAATAAAGAGGAATTTCCATAAAGAATTAAACATGGATTTAATGACCTTTTAAAGAAAATAATTTAATCAAAACCAAGAATTTAAGTTCTAGAATGATGGAGATGAGAGAGAATCCACCCACCTCTTAATGAATGGAGAAAAAAATAACAGTACTAATATCCTCTAGATCCGACCATGGATATTATTTCCCGTAACATATTCAATCATATATCAATATGATTACCATCATAGAACATAGATATATTCATAATGAAATATATCTATCATTCTGATATATAGGATAAGAGTAGATCTAATAATAATTTTGAAGAACAATGACTTTATGATTAATCCAGATCTCCAATGTGGTTTGATTTGATAAAACTTGTCTCTGGATCGAATTGAATTACTAACGAATCCTTAGGATCCAAGGGAATTTGAGATATTAGGATATTAGGAGACTAAAGAGGTTCTTGAACCTTAAATCATATTAAAACCATAATTTTTGGGGCACTAACTGCATGTCACAAGGTTAGGCTACACAGTTTGTCAAAGCATATGCCAATTGTGCATAAACTACTGGAAAAGATAGTAATACACATGGTTTGGGCCGCACAGTTTGGAAAAATATTCACCTACCATGATGTTATTTTTTCTTAAGACCATACCCCACATGGTTTGATTATAAAATTGATAAAACCATGAACTAACCATACATTTCATTTGATTCACTTTGCACAGTTTCCTATGGGCACTCACTTAATTTGGAAAAATAATGCACCGATCATGTGCCTACCCAGCGACTCCAAAAACATGTTTCATAGTTTCGTGGAGGTGGTGCACAGTTTCTACTAATCATGTAAAAAACATGCACCTCCATAAAGACCTAAATACATTTCAAATACTCCATGAACTTCCTAAAACATAACCCAAGCATTGTATATGATCAAAACACATAAAAAGGCCAATTAAATGAAACTAAGTGTGTCACATTCTCCTCACCATTGGTCTTTCTATCCCTAGAAAGTTGAAAACAATTGCTTCTATAAAAGAGATCAGGCCATTTCTTGACACTTCCTTCTCACACCCCCATGTCTCTTACTGAATCTAATCACGCATCTATAAAACCCATACTAAAATAATTATTTTCCCACAAAAACTCTTCTCTTGCCTATCCAAAATCCACATCAGCACATGAATCAATGTAAAATCTGGTTCAAGATCAAAGTGGTCCTATAAAATCACATGGTCAAGATCAGGTTAGTACTTCAATTAAAATACATGAAACACATTATGCATAGAACTAAACTTTGGTGGAAGTATTAACCAATAATACACATCACCCACTTGTTCACGTTTCTTAAAAGGGATAATGTACAAAGGAGACAACTTCCCTTTCTTACTAAAACGATGGTGACCTAGGCTTAGAGAGTTTATCAAGAAAACATGATCAACTACCTAAAACATTAAAAGTCATGTACAATGGTTAACATATGATTTTTGATGACTTTAGGTTGTCTCCATTCTCTTTTTGATCATCCGGATCTTCTTTGTTGTCTCATGTACTTGGCTTGGTCCGATTAGTGAAGTCTCATATATTTCCACCCAAAAAGTGGAGAATAATAAGGATGACCATAAAATTCTTCAAAAGGATCAATATGTATTGAGTCCTGATAACTGTTATTATATAAGAATTTAAATAATGGTATATTTTCCTCTAATGAGACACCAAAGTCCACTACACATGAACTAATGATATGTTATGTTACTTAGATAATCCTTTAGGATTTTACATCAATTTGAGGATGATAAGATATGATTAAAGTCAACTTGGTTCCAAGGGATTACTATAAGGACTTCAAAAAAAATGATACATAAACCTAGCGTCCCTATCAAAGATAATCGAAATCAGAACCCCATGTATCTTAAACACTTTCTGAATATAGAGTTATGAAAAATCTTCCATCATATGGGATTAAAAAATTGGTATAAAGTGAGATAACTTCATGATCTGGTGCAAAATCACCCTTATGGAATCATGTTTCCTAACCATTCTTGGTGGACGTATCACAAAATCCATAGCTATCTACTCTTATTTCCACATGGGTATCAATAAATATTACAACATACCAGTTGGTCATTGGTTCTATGCCTTGAACTTCTGATAGGTAAGGCATCTCAAAATAAACTCTTCCACTTTCCTTTTTATGCTAGCCCACCAAAACCATGGTCTCAATTCTTTATAAATCTAATGTATTCCTAGATGAAAGGTAAATCTTTAATGGTGGTAGGAAGAAAGAATATATTATTGATAGGTTATATGAACTAATATCCGATATCTAAACCTTAGAGCTTATATTATTTCTATCTTCCATCCCTAAATTGTCTCCCTAACATTAAGTTTCAAACTTATGGTAACACATTCAGGATTAGATAAATGAGCATCTTTCACATGATCAAAAAAATCATGAACTAATTAAACTAGGAATAAATTTACAATGTTACCTTACTTGGGACACTCCAGATGCATATCCACTATGTCTAACATTATCATCCAATATTCCAAAGATTCTTTTTCTAGTTGATTATATGACATCATAATTAATGCATCTTCCATTAAATTCACTTTACCGAATGTAAAAATAAATTCTAAGTCAAAAATTTATATATATTTCATCCATATTTGTTGCATTATATTAAAATCCCTATTTGTTAAAATTTATTTCAAACTCTTTTGATTTATAAACACTAAAAATATCTCACCAAAAAGATAATGAATTTAAATTTTCAAAGCATGGACAAAAATAGATAATTCCAAATCATGTGTTGGGTATTTTTTCTTATGAAACCGTAACTATCATGATACATAAGTAACCACATGACCTCCTTTCATGAGAACACAGCCCAACCTAGATCCTGAGGAATCACAAAAGACTACATATCACATTACCAATTCTAGAAATATTAGGATAAGTGCTGATGTAAGGTGAACCTTAAGATCTTGGAAGGTTTTATGACATATGTCATTCCATTGGAAAAGAGCATCCTTCCTTTTCAAAGTTGTAATTTGTTGGGAAAGTTGTGAAAAATCATGAAACAATCATCAGCAGTATCCTAATAAGCCAAGAAAATCAAGTATATCAAAGATATTCTTAGGTGGATTCCAAGATATAAGAGCTTCTATCTTTTGAGGATCTTCTGAAATTCCTTTACTATAAATGACATGAACATGGAAACTTACCTATTATATCCAAAAATCACACACTAAAATCTTAACATAAAGACGATGCTACTAAAAAGTACCCAACACTATAGCCAGGTGTTCTTCATGATCAACTTTGGTATTAGAATACACCAAAATATATTCAACAAAATCCACTAAAAACGAATCTAGATACATCTAAAATATACGATTCATTAAATTGATAAATACTATTGGTGCATTAGTAAGACAAAAGGTCATAACCAAATACTCATAATGTCTATATCTACTTTTGAAGTATGTCTTCTCAATATGCTCCTTCCAAACTCGTAGTTGGTGATACCCCAAATATAGTTCAATTTTAGAGAACCATTGATCACCCCTAAATTTATTAAATAGATCATTGATTCTTAGAAGAGGATACCAATTCTTTATCATAACTTGGATAAGATTATAATAATACACAAAAATAATAGGAGTTTCATCTTCCTTATTTATAAAGGGAATAGGTGGTACCCATGGGGATGTGCTTAGTAAAATGAACCATTTGTTTTATAACTATTTCATCTGAACTTTAAGTTTGTATCATCATATAAAACGAGAGTGAAATAGGGATGGTAACCTATAGGAGATCAATCATAAACACTACTTCTCTTTTGGGTGGAAAATCTGAGAAATATTTAGGAAAAAAATTAGGTAGTTTGTTAACGCTGTTTGGAAATTCTCTATTTCTGATATCATACACAAATTCCAATGTAAGAATTTACAACTGATAAAAAATGGTTCCAACCATTGGTTAGAAAGGTCCTTATCTATTTAAATTCATATCCCAATATCCTCTAAATAGATTCTTAATGCCATCCAGAGATGTGAAAATCACCTTTTGATCATAACAAATGATCCAGTCCTTGAATGATATCAGCCAATATATTACCAAAATCTAGTCATAGATGTCCATCTCAAGGATAGAAAAGTACTATACCAATTATTCCTCATTGATAGTCATCATACATAACACACACTTAAAGTATTGACATTATCATTGGATAAGAGGAGTTTTTAATTTCAAAACACAAGGCATCATCTCAACATGAAAACCTATAAGATCAAAAAATATGAGAAGAAATAAAAGAGTGGGATGAACCTATATAAAACAAGGCCCAAATAAGGGTAGAATTCACAAGAATCTTACCTCACACAATTTAAGGACCAAATTGAACATCCTTGATCACTTGATCAACACCATAAAATTGTTTAATCACTATCACTTTCTATTTATTTCCCTATTTAGATTTCCTTTGATGATGATTCTTTGTGTTCCTAGAATCAACTTGACTAGATTGATTTTGAGGATGGGGGTTATTCTGGTGAGATCACCCCATTGAAGCATAGGACATCTGAGACATGTGAGATGCATTTCCACCTCCAAAACTTGGAGTACTATGAAAATAGTGCTAAATATGTCCCATCTTGTCACATTTGTGACATCACTACTATAGATAGAGCTTTAAATAGTGCTAAGAACTTTGTTAGCATAAAAAATCCCTAATAAATGGAGTTCCATTAAAAGACCTAGGCCTTTATCAGAGTTAGAAAAGCACTGTAAAAGGGCCCAATTTATCAGTTATTTTTTTAGAACTAATAAAGGGACCCTTTATTAGAATTATTACTAGCATTGATAAAGGGGAATAGTACTACAATGTGTTGTTAAAATTATATCACACTGCACCAGTAAATATAGGGATAAAACACATATAAAATATATATAATTTAATTGAAATAAATTTTTTAACACAAATAAAAGAAAAAAAACTAAATTATAAACATTTCAAAAATTGGTTTTCACAATTACCTTATTAAGTAAAATTTATCATATATGTTCAAAAACATCAATGTTCCTTTGTTATTGGTCCCCAACCCTCGATCATTCTATCAGTTTCAAAACAAACTACCCCAACTCAAGTAATAGAATGCACATGTATAAGAAAAAAATTCTTATGTTAGTAATACTATAAAGAAATAAATTAAACACAAAGTGTCAATTTTAAACTAAAAACATATACTTTAAGTCATACCAGACACACCATGTATCATATTGAGTTGATGTTGATTCTTATATATCACACCATTTCTTATTAGTCTCAAAAGTAGGTTCTCTTGAATTGGCTCACATATGCGGTGATAAATCTCACTATGGATCTGATCCAATTCAAGAGAGATTTTTTTGAGAACAAGACTTTAAATATCACACCATTTCTTGTTCATCTTCAACCATTATCTCAATGAAAATTAACTAAATAAGTATCAGATAAAAATGATAATTAAATTAAATAATAAATATCAGATAAAATAATGGGAAAACAATCTGAGATTTTTTTCTCAGTTTTGTCCATGTGATGCATGTTTTAAACTAAAATGGAACTTATATATTGAAAACATTCACTTTAAGTCATACCAATCACATCATGTGTCGGATTGACATGTAATCAATTATTACATATCAAAATTTAATTATGGATCATTTTCATAAAATTTTAAAATAATCCAATCTCTTTGAGTCATATCGGTCACATTGTGTTTAATATTGATGTGAAGTTTATTCTTAAATGTCAAAAATGAATTATGGACCATTTTCTTAATGTTTGAAAATAATACGATCTCATTTTCTTGGTTTTGGTTTTTTGATGTGTGTTTCAAGCTAAAATGGAACTTTTGTTTTGAAAGCACACACTTTGAGTCATACTAACCACAAAATGTGTCATATTAACATGAAGTCAATTACTACATGTCTAAAATGAATTATAAATAATTTTCCTAAAGTTTTAAAATAATATGATATATTTTTACTGGTTTTGTAAATGTGACATGCATTTTAAACTAAAATAGAACTTTTATATTGAAAGCATGCACTTCAAGTCGTAAAGAACACATCATGTGTGATCAATTCCTAGACATTGAAAATGAATTATAGATTTTTTTCGAAATTTTAAAAATAATATGATCAAATTTTCTTTATTTGGGCTAGTGATGCGTATTTTATACTAAAATGATACTTTATATTGAAAACAAACACTTTAAGTCATATAAGTCATAGCATGTATCAGATTGATGTGAGGTTGATTTATACATTTCAAAAATTAACCATGGATAGTTTTTCTAATGTTTTAAAACAACTTGATCTTGTTTTCTTAGTTTCGTCTATTTGATGTGAGTTTTAAACTAAAATGAAATTTTTTTATTGAAAACAAGCAATTTGAGTCATAACAACCACATCTTGTGTCATATTGATGTGAAATCAGTTTCTACACATAAAAAATGAATTATGGGTTATTTTCCTAATTTTTTAAAACAATAAAAGTTCATTTTATTAGGTTTGGAAATGTGACAAACATTTTATACTAAAATGACACTTTTATATTAAAAACACACATTTTGAGTCTTACCAACCACATAGGGTGTTGGATTGATGTGGGGTCTCTTCCTACACATAAAAAATGAATTATGGATCATTTTAAAAAAGTTTGAAAATAATATGATCTCATTTTATTGGTTTTGGATACGTGATATGTTTTAAACTGAAACAACACTTTTATATTGAAAACTCATACTTTGAGTGATACTAACTACATCATGTGTCAGATTTGTGTGAGGTCAATTTATACAAATGAAAAATGAATTATAGATATTTTTCTTAAATTTTGAAAGTAATACAAGATAATTTTCTTTGTTTTAGATATGTGTCACACATTTTAAACTAAAATGACACTTTTATATTGAAAACGTGTACTTAGAGTCATACATACCACATAGGGTATCAGATTGTTGTGAAGTGAATTCCTATACATAATAAATAAATTATGGATTGATTTCATACATTTTGAAAACAATATGAGATATTTTGATCATTTTTCTATGTGATATGTGTTTTAGACTAAAATGATACTTTTATATTAAAAACACACACTTTGAGTCATACTAGTCACACCATGCGTTTGATTAATGTGTGGTTGATTAATACATAAAAAATGACTTAAGGATTGGTGTCCTAAAGTATAAATCCAATTAAAGCTTGATTTATAGGTTTTTAGTGAGTGACACACTCTTTTAACAAAAATGCATTTTTAAACAAAAAACATGTACTTCGAGTCATATTGATCACACCATGTATCATATTGAGGAGCGAATAAATTCTACACATAAAAAATGACTTATGGATAATTTTACAAAATCATAAAAAAATATTAAATTTTTTCTTGGTTTTAAGCATGTGATGTGTGTTTTGAACTCATATATAAATTTATACTAAAAACATACACTCTGTGTCATACCAGGAATACTATGTATTGGAATGTGGTGAAACTATTTACTACACATTAAAAATGAGTTATGAACTGTTTTACTAAATTATGAAAACAATATGAATGTATTTTTTTAGTTTTGAGGTTGTAACATGTGTTTTTAACTAAAATTTCAATTTTAAACTAAAAAAATAAACACCAAGTCATACTTGTAATAAAATGTATTAGATTGATGCTTGGTTTATTCCAACACTTCATATAATTTCTTTTCATTATGAAATAAATTCAACATTCATGGTTATCTAAAAATATTGTTGTTTGATAACCTAAAATGTTTAATGCATTGTATAATAAAAAAAGTGAATCATCATGAGTGAATCAACCTTGTTGAGTTCATGATCATAGTACATTAGTGCATCATATTTTTTTAAGTAAAAATAATTATAGATGAATTCATTTATTTATAATATCTATGAAAATTAAAAAATAAGTATCAGATAAAAATGATATGGAAATTAACTAAAACAGTAGATTAAATGATGATAAAATTAACTAAATAAGTTGTAGGAAGTAATCTCTTCATGATGTTTGTATACATTCTAACACCATATATTATTCCCATTCATTTCTAAACAAATCAATTTAATCATTCATAATTATACTTGATAAATACATAAAAAATAATATATAAAAATTAAAATACTAATGTTTCACATCCCAAATTTATCTTAGGTCATATCCCATACTTGATCAAAAACATAATAGGCAATCACCTAAATTTGATGTCAGAAATTATTCTAACACCATGTACTCTACCCAATCATATGTAAACAAATTTAATTCTTTTAAGTATGTATATTGTTGAAAATATTAGTATTATTGAGAAAATATAGACAACTAAATGATTTAGATATATTTTTAATGAAATTTTTATTACCTCTAGAAATTAACTGTTCATGGATGCCAGTCTCTTGATGGTATATGACATCTTTTATAAAATTTTAAATGTAATATCTATAATTATTGTTGTTATTTTTCTTCATATATTATAGAAACATTGAATAAAATAAGTATTTTTTTTGAAATATGTTTTGATAGTTTAATATATCTATATATAACTTTATATATTTCCATTTTAATAAATCCATTGACCTCTTATGTTCAGTCACTAACCTCATACTATGATTTAGACTAAATTTATAGATTACTCTATCATAATAAAATTCTTGTTAAAACACAAAGTGAAACATATAATTTGAATTTTATTTGCAGAATATTTATTTTAGTGCATTAAAAATTCACAATATACATCATGTGTGGTTAGTTTGATGGAAATACATGAATTGGATCCAAAAAATAAACATTCGGGGTATCCAAATTGATTGTTATCAGCATTTAGTGCTTCCTAAAAAACAAAAACAAATAAGTATTGAAAAAAAGAAAAAATATTTTGTATAATTCGATTGTAGAGTTTTACCCTTGCACAATAAGTCTCAATAAGCATCTCTCAAATTTTATTATCTTATCAAATGACTCACTTAGTTCAACATTTTTCATATCAATTTATTCTAATTTTAAAGAAATTTCATTCATAGAAAAAATATAGGGATTAATAATTCCAAATATTGCTTCATTGGGTTTTCACTTTATACCGTAGTAATATAAATTCCCATATAAAATATGAATAGTTATTAACTTTAATGAACATAGTAGATAATTTTTTGGATAGTTGGATTATGAAAATTTACCTCATATATGTATTCATAACTAAGACTCCCAACCATTCAAATTTGATTATCTAATTTGTACTCTTCAGACCAACCATGTTTGTAATGGAATTTAAAATTTTTTATTCTTCATATTGAATGTAGAAAATATCTCCATTTTTGAATGTGGTTTATATATGAAATTTTAATGTTAATACATACTACAATGGAACTGGAGGGGTGAAGGTACTCCCATAAGGCCCTTTTGTTTTCTTGTTCGATTCACTAGTTTTCCTTGATCAAACCTTTTATTTCCCCATCATTTTATTCATCTGTAATAACATAACTCATTTAAAAAACTTTTTCAACAATTATTAAAGATTTTTAATATGAAAAAAATTGTGAAGGACATGCCCATGTATCTTTATAAGATTATACGACCATGCTATAAAAGTTACAATAGAATCATTGACTATTGTAATATCTAGATCATCAAATAGAATAAGAAACATAGCTACTGACTCATGATCTACTTAAATCACCGCTCTTATGTGATATTTTGTGACTTATTTATTCTGCATCATGTCTCCTAAGATATTAAACACCATACCCCTCATAACAAGGTAGTGTATGGGTGTTGATAGATATAAATCACATACAACTTCACCCTGTAGAATGTTAGTAGTAAAAAATTATAAAAAGTTGTTTGAATCAAAATTAGGAGAAAGAGTATTGAAAAAATTTATTACCTTAGGTAAGGTATACAGTTGAGGGGAATGATCAACCTTAAATCTAGTGGGGTTATTTGGATCGTCATGTTCTCATCTTTTTTCCACTGCTGGTTTCCTTGATCCTTTCACATAAATTAGTCCGCCAAACTAGATTGGACAATAATATCTTTCAAATAATCTATTTGTGACTGTATTCATTTCATCATCTCATTAATATCTTCCTATAGCTTTTTCTTCTCAAAATACATTTGAGGTGACACTCTAAAACCTAAACCTATAACATGCCCATATTATTCTAACTCCTTCAAAGCAACTAAAAGTAGTTTTTTCTTTAGGGATGGTCGATGGGGATTCTTATGTCTAAAACATATAAAAAAATATAAACATAAATAGATATTTTTATATAATATTTTTATAAAGTGTAACGAATTACTGTTATGTCATACTTATACATACTTCCCATACTACTCATGTTTTTTCATCAACTAGTTTACCCTATTTATTTACATGAGTGTCCTTATATATCACATGATGTGAAATGAAAGTGGATTCATATTTTGAATCATTAATCTTTATATAAACAAAGGAACATATATTGTTTCATATAGAATAAAAATTTTATTATAGATTTAAAACACATACCATTTTTTAATCTAGTTAAGCGTACCCCATATTTTCTTTATGATAGGGGTTAATTGGTTTTTATGCACACTGTTTATTTTCAGAACTCATTTTTTGTTTCATAAACTAACACTTTTGAATCAAATTTGATAAAATAAATAACGTGAAATAATATATTTTTGACTACAATGAACCTAAAATGATTTCTCATAGTGATGAATGATGAAATTATTCCTTATTTCCCACTTTATAAGGCATTCATACATAACTAGTGGGTGATGATTTATTTTCCTCTCAACTTCCCTAAGACAAAGCTTGGTAATACGTGTCTGGATTCTTATATGGAATTTTCCAATCTATTTTAAGATATATATCTTTTGGAAATAATCTAAAATGAACAAACTCTATAAGGGATAATGAAAATTAAATCAATATTTCATTATATAATTTTTCAGTAAAACAGAGAAACTATATCATAACATTACCTTAATATATTCCAAAAAGGGGTTCCTTAATTATAGGATAGAAATGGAACCACATATCTATATTAATTGGAATATTATTTCTTATTTTGACCCTAACACAACTAATGAACATCGACTTACTGGGGTTAATAGGTTGGTCATATTGATTCCATCTAGCCTCAGACTTTATACCCTTACTTCTTGCCTTGATATTTTTAGTCAACACAATGATGCTACAACGTTCTTGATTTTTTCATAAACATGTTGTAGATCCCCTAATTTTTTTTTATTTTCAGTATAAAAAATTTGTTCTTCCTTGAGATTGGTAACATCATCATGTGCATAAGTAACTGTCTGCATGATTAGTCAAACATTTAATTTAGATTACATAAATGCAGTAGTGAACACATAATATTATGATAAAAATCATATTATATTAAAAAAAACTTTAACCTACACATCGAACTCTCTTTATTTTCTTTAAAGGTTGATGATTTTTAGATCCTATATCGAGTATCTACATACCCTCTTTGTGGTACCCTTTAACGTACATGACATTTTCTACATCGGAACCACCATTAAATGATTGTGATCTCCCAATAAATGGATCATCCTAAATTGAATTTTCATCTGAACTTGTAGTTTTTTTAATCACCAGTAGAATAATTAAAAAATTATTATTTTCTGGACCTGTGACATAAAATAACTCCGCTTCTTGTTATTCAATTATTAATGGAATTTACTTATACCCTTCCACACTGAAATTCACCTTCACAAAGTCCATTTCATCAATTTTCACTGCACTTATATTTTTAACCCATTTTCAATGGAAAATCAATACTTGAAATGTTGTATTATAAAACTTTTATATCTATTTGATGGTACCGAAATATGAAATTTTCACATAAATTGGATTTCTATCCTTGGAACCAGATAGGTGAATCACTTATTCCACAATCATAACTCCACTATTTTACATCATACCACATTTATCATGTTCCTTTGTATAGAATGTATAACAATTAATTAGAAAACCAGTGTAAGATATAACATTTTCATTTAGTCCCATTGAAATCCATCAAAGTCATTTGACAATTGAATTCATATTTTTAGATAACTCCTTATAAATATGATCTCAAAATCATCCTATAAACTATTGATTATGTGTATTTGATATCATTCCTACAACCCTCAATGGATTCAAATGTTTAGTAATTGCTTTCTAGGATTCAGTGTATGGATCAGCCTCTTCAATATTATGTAAAATTTAAAGGAGATCTTACCCCCGCTTTGTGATGGAAATTGTAACGAAATATCTTCTATAAATATCTTCTCCCATAAGTTTTTCATTATGATGAGAGTTTGGGAGACTGATTCTGTCAACATTTGATAGGTAATCAATATATAATTTAATATATTTTTCAACAATATATCATTCTATAATACAACCTTTTGGTCAAATTTGATTCTTTACGGACCCTTTAAAAATCTTTATATATCATTCAATGAGTTATATTCATCCGTAATGTATAGGACCATATATTTTAACCTCTCTAAACAAGTGAAACATTAAGTGGACTATTATGTAAAATAATTATGGTGGGAAGAACATATATAATTCTCATAATATGACTGAAATATCCTTGTTCATGATTATAAACTTCACCATATATATAACTTTACTACACATGGATTTTAAAAAGAATCAGAGTGTGGTTAATGTATGTTTTACATCTTTATACAAAATGAAATATAAAGAAACAAAAATCAAATCCTATATAAAAAAATGACAGTCATGTGATTTTAAACCCTTTAACTTCAAATTACTCATTGACATTACATTCTTGATATTTGATGAATACTCCTCTGGAACTTTTAAACAATTAATAAAAATGGAAAATTGAAAATTTTCTTGTCTGGATAGTGTGTAAGATGCTAGAGGAAGACGATTTTTCATTTTACCCTTCACTGGTTCCAAACCTTCCCTTATCCCCATGTCAATCATGTCTACCCTATCCTTGATTCCATATTTTGTTTTTATAGGAACATTTTTTAATTTGCCAATAACACTATCAAAGTCATTTTTTTCTATATGCATGAAATCAATAAAATATGTGAAATGAAAAAAATCTAGTATGGTAATTCAAAAGAAAATTGATCTCTTTTTCCAACTTGATTTCATATAGTTTTTTTTGAGAAAGGATTATCAAAAATAATGTTAATGTATTACTTTATCAAACAGTTAATCACCCATTAATGGATATATCATTGCACCATGATCTATATTCCCATATAATTATGTCATATAGGATTAATATTTATGTCATCAGGGTAAAAATTTTCGATGACCTAAAAATATAGTCTTTGTGGAATGTTTTAACCAAACACAGAGTTTTCATTTTTAAAAAATGGGACACCCCAACATTCCTTTAATGCTATTGCCTAAAAAATTTCCATAACCATGAATGTCATTTATCGTCCCATACAACATGGATCTCAATGTGAATTCTTCACTTCTATGAGCATCATTAAATGTAACACTTATATCCCATATCAATTTCAAATCTTCAATAAATGGATCGAAATAGACATCAATATAATTACCAGGTTTTTTGGGTCTAGAGATAAGCAGAGAAAACAAAATGTATTTGTGATCCATGCATAATAATGGTGGAAATTTATAATTTACTTACATAACTATCCATATACTGTGAGTACTACACTGTATGCCAAAATGATTTATTCCATCTGTAAAAAAATGAAATACGCAGGTTTCTTGACTCATTTCTAAATTCTGAATAATCATAATAAATTTTCTTCTATTGAGGAGAGTTCACTGGGTGATGTTGTTTCCCATATTTAATTCTTGAATATGCTTTCCATGTCAATTATCTACCGGTTTCTTGGTATCTATAGACTTATATAAACCTTGGAATGATAGAAAAGTTACGTAATGTTTTCAAAGTACTTGATTTATATTTCTTGTATTTATTTTTTCCACACTTGGTGAAGTTTTTTAGTGATTCATGGCCTATGAGAAACAATATGAAATCATTTGGAAATGCATTTATTTTGTTAGATATCAATAACAATGATTATAACATTCATTTAGCATCATATATTTGATAATGAATCTCATTTTCTTATGGTATCATATCATTCAGGGGGCCAATTAGTTATGTAAAGTTGGTGTCTCTCCATCCTTTTCCAGCTTTCAAATTATACAACTTTAGTACACCTGACAATGTTGTATATTTAGTAAAACCGATATAAAATGGTCTCTTAGAATAACTAATTAACTTCTTAAAAAACTTTGGACAATCACAAAGGTTATATTCAATTGTCATTGTCATTACTTCCATATGATATCCATCATAATTTATACCGGCATTCATATCAAATGATCCATAAACCGTAGTATCATCCCAATCTATGAGCACATTCATTTTTACCCATGTTTAGTCCAAATCTATAGCTCTAATCCATTCTATGATAAATAGAATGTTGTTCTAACTCATATGAACTAATTTGTATTGAATAAAAACAATTTAAACATGGAAAAATGATTTGATAAGGGTTGTAAGCATGCTATATTACAAACTTGATGAACACTTTAACTCTATCTTCATACTCTTTTTCTATATTATTAGCATGTATCCATTTTGGACTCATATCCATCCTAATAGGTTAATACTAGGATGATTATATCCACCATTATGGAACACAATGCAAGGAATAATATGGCATTAAATTGTAAGTTATAAATAAATATGATAACAGGGACCCAACATTTGAATGTTATTGGTGATGATTCCTGACAAGTTATCATTTTACACAAGGGTTACATGAAAAGAAACAACATGGGGTTAAAATGTGTTTTTGGTCTAAGTTATCAATTTAAAGTTGTGTAGGAAAAAATATAGTAATTCTAGGATGGTTTCTATAACATTTCTAGGTGGGAGTCCAACAAGAGGGAGGAGTTGATGTTTATTCATTTATTCACTTGGTACATGGTGGGTTAGGTGGTGTTTCATTGATAAGGTGATTAAGAACTGAAGTTGATGATATTTTATCAAATTATGAAACAATCAACTCTAACATAAGTAAAATAATTATCCTAGTGGAATTATTAGAAATCCTCATCTCAAATTAATGATTAGAGTGTAATACCAACTACCTGGGATCACCTAAAAATAAAAATCAATATCAATGGAACCGACAAATAGAATCAAATCTAGAAAAATTTCAAACTGTAAATAGGGAGCGTAGTTTAAACAATAAGGAAGAAAATATGGATGTTTTCAATGCTAGTCATGATATTAATTTAAAGAGTGAAGGATAGTCTGAGTGGATATTTAAATAGAGTTTTAAGAGTCATCATTTTAAACTAATACTGGTCACAATTCCAATTTTCTTTTTCTATGAATGTAAGTATTACTACACCTAAATCATATCAAAGTTATCTCAATAATCTTACCATTGTTAATTAAATAACTCTCAGTTTTTTTATAATTTTTATAGATGGGATTAAAATAAGAGGGAGGAATTGATTATAAATTATCCTTGAGGATACTTTATTTTATTTTTTTACTTCCACCTTTTCATTGGATAACGTTATAAATTTTATAAATTTTATATATGTCATAAGAGGAGTGGAGAGTCTTATTTGATAATAAAGTTTTATTCTTATCATAGTCACTTCATACCCTAACACTTCTTTATAATTACACTTATTTTTAACTATTGATGTTAATACATCAATGATTCTATTATACTATTATATTTTTTTGTTTTAATTCCATAAATTTATCTAGTTTTTTAGATTTTATAGTTTTTTGTATTTCATCCTCTTATTTTAATCCATCAATATCCTCCTTTCATATTTACATTTATGCTTGACAATTTTTAACATCAAAATTGGACTTATTCCCATGAATTTTTTGTACATAAATCTCTTCTAGGGATACTTCTAGTACAATCCTAAAGTCCACATAATAATGATATAAAACTTTCTCTTGTGTACGCTCATTTTCGGTAGCATTCTTACAAGAAGTCATTTTTAACTGAACATGAGGTTAGCGGTTTGTATTGTATAATACCTATCATATATTTCCTGAAAATGAAAATATTAAAAGGATTGGGGTTTATCTACCTAGTAATGGAAGTAAATAAGAAGAATTGTTTGATTTTAATCCATGAAAGCAGTAAGAATACCTAAAACTTAGAGCATATTACCATATGTAAACTTCAAAAACTCCGCCTACTTATCATTTAAAATCATAACCTTACACATGATTAGTAGGAAACGTTTTTTCAATAAATAGATGGTCCTTTCATCGATAAAGGATTTTATATCTCATCCATATACTCCTTCATCCAGAAGCTCCATGTAATTAGAGTGAGAAATCTATAATGGTGGTTAGAATGAATGAAAGTGGGGAAAAAATAAAGAATACATTGAAAAGAAAGAATCAATTATTAATTGTAATCGATGTTGGAATAAATACGGAAGGAATACTCAATGGGGTCAGTAGGGAGAAAGTGAAAATTTATAGAACTAGGGCACTACAAATTAAAAAACAGGTGAATTAACCTACTTAATAATAATATAAAACTTTCTTATGAAATTAATAGACATGATTTTAAAAAATATTTTTCATTCTGTTTAAAGGTTCACTCAATATAAATTAAAAAAATAGAAATTTAAAACTATTTTTTAAATTTTTTTATGGGGTAATCAATAAATATTTTAACTAGTATAAATTAAATTAATATGAAAAATTTAACAGTTGAAAATATTTAAAAACATGACTAATATTATATATATTCTTATAGGATTTTGTAAAACTTTTTTCTTAATATATAAATAGTTAAAGTGAATAGTAACATATTAAAGAAAATTAAATGAATCAACCCTTTGGATTAATCCCTATCTAATCAACATTTTTTGGATTTTCAAATAACTTCCCAATTTTAATGGTCAATTAGAGTCATACTAAGAAGTGGATCAGGGATACAGGGTATGGGGGATTATAGAGTAAAGAGGTAGCATATACGAACCTTTGAGAAGTGGTGTGTTTTGATGTTTAAATGGAAGGAAATAAATATATTCCAATTTGATTTATTTTTTATAAAAAGTAGAAAATATAAAATAAAGAAATATATTTGAAGTGGAGAAAATATGTGGCTTACATATGGATAAGGAAACCACATAAGAGAGACCAATGCAGGAGGAGAAAATAGAGGAGAAAATCTTGTGCATGTATAAACACTAGAAAAGAAGATGACAAGGTGTGGGGAAGGACTAGTACAAGCCATGGTAGTGGGATGGTGTGTGCTGTATTATCAACTGGTACCCAGACATGGAATAAAGTTGATGTAGGATCACAGAATGAAAAAGTATATCAAGGAAAAATAAATGCGAGGGCAAGGGAGAAGGTGAAACAAGAATGGTTCAAGGTGAGGGAGATTGGGTTGAGGATCACATAGGTAGATCAAGGAAAAATAAAATTGTTCACACATGCGGTTAAAATCCTTTGTAAAAATTAAAAATTGACAATATAGAACAAAAAACGATGAAATAATGCAAGATATTTAACAACAGATCACAAGTCGCATACCTTGGGTTTTGAATGTGATGATTCATCCAATATGTTTGATAGGGAGAAAAGCCAAAGTTTCATCTCCGTGAGAGCTTGGACAGTATGAGAGATGGGGAAATCTACTATGGTTATATTTAAAAAATCATGAAGGTTTTAACAAAACTTTCTAAAATGCGATGATAAATAGAGTATTTTCCAGTGTTAAATTAAAATGCACTGACAAAATCTATTTTTATCAGCACTTGAATTTTAGTGCTAATAAAACATATATTTATGAGAACTGATAAAGATCTATATAATTAATATAATAAAAAAAATTAAATTTATATAATTATATATAAATATAAATGTATATAATTATAAATAAATATTTATACAATTATTAAAACATTTAAAGAATGGTAAATATGAATTTATAAATAAATATAAATATATATAATTAGTTAAAATAATTATTTATATAATCTTAAATATAAAAAAGGAATTGTAAAAATGTATTTATAAATATAATTATTGACATATATTTATAATTATAATTATATATATATATACATATATATTTGTAAATATATATATAAATATTTATATAAAATTGTGAATATATTTATATAATTATAAGTATATTTATATATAATTATATATATATATATTAATATATAAATATAATAAATAAATAAATTATTATATATACTACAATTTTATAATTATTTATGTTGAGTCAATAATTTTTTCCTTATGATTTTTCCATTCCTTCTTGTTTTGAAAATCACAAACACCTTATACTTAAGAAAATATATATTTTGCTTTTATAAGGAAAAATACCTTCCCAAAGGAATTTACCCCTACCATATTTTCATTTCTCATATCAATATTCTTTCTTAAGTATAAAAATCGGATTCATACCTAAAACCTTGGAATCATATAATACTTAGATGTGAAGTATTCTGTTTTAGGATCCGAATTCTAGATATGAACTCTAATGAAGTTCCATTCCGAATTCTGGATATGAACTCTAACAAAGTTCCCTTATAAATTCAGAGTACGAACTCTCATGAAGTTCCACTCTGAATTCTGGATACGAACTCTCATGTAGTTCGACTCCGAATTCTGGATACGAACTCTCATGTAGTTCGACACCGAATTCTGATTACAAACTTATCTAAGTTCTGACTCAGAGTTCGCTGAATTTAGACTCAAAAATCTTATGAGTTCTAACTCCAAATTCGTTTGAACTCTAACTCCAAACATTGTAAGTTATGGTTACAAATACTGGTGAAACCAGACTTCGAATTTCCTAGAAATTTAGACTCCAAATTTCTACTGAATTCAGGTTTCGAATTCCTACAAAATAGAATCTGAATATCTCTTTATTATAGACTCCGAATTCCATTTTGGTTATACTCTGAACTTTTTATTTTTTTACATTCCAAACATCAGTTTTACTTATGCTTACACTTTTTTCATTAAAAAATGATGTTGTTCTTTCAGTTATTGACTATGTAAAGACCCATAAAATTCAAGGAAATTTTTTTCTTAATTTTCTTTGGGATTTTACAAGAACACAGTTTCTGACGTCACTTAATTACGAGGCCCGGTGTGCCCGGAATTCCTATCCTAAGTTTAGCTCAGGTACGTTCAGTGAATGAATGAGTGGGAATTTATAACTTTTGAACCAGTGCTCAGAATCGAATTCCAAGGGCACCGATGGAACCGTAGCGCCGATAATTTCTTAGGAACGCCATTTCCGAAGTTGCGTTTACACGAGAGAAGTTGTTAATTTATGTGGAAGTTAAAATATAAATATGCATCAATTTTATTTTTACTCTAAGTGGATTAAGCTTTGGGTGGAAGTTTGGGAAAAACCACCCAACTTCCATTTGGAGGTTATGACGGTGGTGGGGCCCACACGAACCCTACCCCTTCACCTTCCCTAACCTTTAATAACTTTTATTTTAATTTGAAAACTTGTGTTGTTTAATTATGTGGATTAATTCAAACTTTTGAATTTCAAACCTTATGTTGTATTAATAAAATAAGTAAGGGACTTATTTTATTTTTGTTGGAGTCTTGTTGCTTTGAGAGTCTTTGGGAGAAAAGCTAGAAGCTTGAAGAACTTCTTCTTCATCATCGAAGAAGACGAAGAACGCGAAGAATGCGAAGAACGACGGATTCCTCAGAGGTCAACGTCTCCTTCTGCGATGTCTCCTTCCGCGACGTCTCTCTCCTTGATGGTTATTTCCACGACGAACCTCCATCCAAGCTACACTCAAGGTAGGGGATTTATTTATTTATTTTGTTCTTGATTACTACCTTGACTTTGTTCGTGAAATATGACCAATTTCTATTGATTAATGAGAGCGGTCCGGACCGCACAAACATGGCCGACCCTCCTTCCATATCTGTGTTATTGTTTATAATATGGATTGAAAAGGGAATAGCGCGGTGTCGTCGCACCACGCGGGATCATACGACAAGGAATGCGCGGCGCCGTCGCGTCGCGCCGTGAAACCGAACAAGGTCGCGACGCCGTCGCGCCGCGTCGGAGAACCTGAAGACACCGCGGTCGGAGTGGGGCAGCGGTGGAGGGGCGTGGCGCTGTTGCGCCGCGCCAGAAGAATCAAGGCTGCGACCGGTTCTGGGCCGCGATAGAGCAGGGAGACGGGCGGCCGGTTCCGGGCCGCCGGCGTCGAAGCAGGGGGGAATGACCGTCGCTGGTCCCGTGGCGGCGGAAGCCAGCTGGCCAAGTGGGCCAGCCGGTCAAGGAGAATCTGGGGGTTACGAACCCCCGGTGGCCAGCTCAACGGCCCCCCTTAATGGGGGCTGCGGTTACAAAGGATAGGGGGGCAGGCACCCCCCACCCTCAAACGACTCAGCCGTTTGGCCAAGCACCTAGCCAGCGCGCCTAGCGCGCCGCACCCAGGCCGGGCCGGTCCTCCAGACCGGGCCGCGCCCAAGCGGGCCGGACCCAGACCCGGTTCTGGCCGACCCTGGGGGTATCGGGCCGGGTCGGACCGGGCCTGAACCCCTTAATACTGAATCTCTTTCGGTCGGACGCCCATAACTTATGCTACGGGCCTCCGATCGACGCACCGTCAGCTGAGATGCGATCCTCGGATCGAGACGGTCGTGTCAGTATATCGTACTCAAGGTTTCAAAATACTTTGTGTTCAGCCGAGTTGGTTTGTACACGAAACCAACCGGGCCCTCGGAGCGGAAACGCTCATAACTTGAGCTCCGGACGTCCGATTGACGTGCCATCGACTTTGATGGATTCCTCTTAGTGAGACAGATCTTTTGGCTTACTCCGCCCAAGGTTTGGACACAAGTGGAGTACGGTTGGGTGGGTTTTGCCTTAAAAACCAACCGGGCCCCTGGAACGGAAAAGCCAATAACTCTCAGACCGGGCGTCCGATTGACGCGCCGTTTGCGACGCTCAGTTCCTGTTGGCGATACAGAACTTTTGGATACATCAACTATGGACTTTGTGTCAGTTGATGTATCAGCCTCTCGGCTTGTGGAGCGGACCCTCCTGAACGAGCTTGCTATGTGCGGGAACCCTAGAGCTGGCTGCGTTGCGACTGTGACGACGACGACGCCTGTACAGAGATCCTCAGTGGATTCGACGATGATGACTACAACACCCAGCGATCCTATGTGGATCAGTACTACCGATCATGTGTGGGTCCGATCCTGTGTGGTTCAGCGCTCATCGGTTCTGTGTGAGCCAGCGCCTACAGATCCTGTGTGGATCCGATCCTGTGTGGGTCTTTGCGGGGGTTAGTTACCTATCGATCCTTTGTGGGTCAAATCCTTTGTGGGTCATTGCGGGGGTTAGTACCTATCGATCCTTTGTGGGTCCGACGGTTTAGATGAATCAGTGGCAATATCTGATCATCACTATCATCATACGAATAAGTATACCTGTGTGAGATGAATCCTGTTTTGCTATGTGGATTGTGTTGTGCTATCATGTGTGGATTTACATTTTGCTTTCCTGTGTGGACTGGGTTGTACTTGGGCTCGGATGTTTGAGCCGAATGAGAATTGATGACTTAGGTATATGTATGGGCATATACCTAAGCAGTGTTGGATGTTACTTCGTGATTGTATCTTTCCTTTGTGGATTATCCGTTGTGGATTCTGGGAGACCTTCGGGGGTCTCGGGGCCCCTACTAAGTAGCTTATACTCACCCCTACACGGGCTATGGCCGCACTACATTGTGTTGGTTGCAGACGATGGACAACGCTGATCGTGGTTGAGGATTGCGGAGCAGGACAGTACCTGGAGGTGGACCACTGGGCGGGACGTACTCGGTGCGGTCGGCTGGACCCGAGGAGCAGTGGAGGCTATCTGTACCCACACATCAGGTGGGACTTCCAGTGGACGGATCGATGCTGCGGCTCTACTTTACAGTTGATGTTTTCCCCTTTCCAGTTGTACTTTACTTTCAGTTTGGGTTTGTATACCGGCCCAATTACTTTTCCGCACTTACTGTTGTACTCAGTTTTTACTTATTGTTTACTTCTACTGCTTGCTTGCTCTGTGGTATTTGTTTACTTTACAAAGGAAATGCCTTCCCTTTTTACCGGGAATTACGCCTTGGTGCTAGTCGCCAACCCCTGGCCTATGGAAGGCGGGCTTGGGGTAGTCACGGCACGGGCCCCAAGGACGGGTCGTGACAAATTGGTATCAAAGGAGTTCGGTTCTACCGAAGAACTTTGGAATCTGATCTTTTTCTATGTGAAGAAATAGTGTTAAGCGTATTGAGTGTGGTTATCAGTCCAGGGAGTCCAGTGTTGGTGCGGCGACCGACGTATCCATACACCAGGACCCTGACTTCTGATTTCCGACTTAATGCACGAAAACATTGATTGCATGTGTGATTCAAGTTTTCTTTGTGATTACTTTGTGTCATCTCACCAGGTATACTGTTTAACCATGGTGCACCTGTTTCTTTTCAGAATGGCCCCACGACGGCAGCCAGCTATGGTTCCGAGAGTAGTGTGTGATGACAACCCACCGAGCGACGAGGCCTCGGTGCAGGGCCCTTTGACAGCAGAGGCACCAGCGGTACCTCTACCCGCCGAGCCACCGATTCTACCAGCCCCAGCCGCTGACGATGCACGTCGCCTTAGTGAACTGCACGATTTTCAGCACCAACGGAATACTAGGTTCAGCGGGGAGATGGACCCCTAAGCAGCCGAGGACTGGCTGGAGGTAGTGGTACGAGTTTTCAGGTTAGTGAGGACACCAGCAGACCTCATGGTGATCCTCGCAGCGAGCCTACTGCACGCGGAAGCAGGCAGATGGTGGAGCTTGATGCTCTAGGTGCATGGTGAGTCATCTCTCCTCTGGATGGACTTTGAGAGCCTCTTCCGCTCGGAGTTCATCCCAGCCACCCTCCGTGCGGTACGCATCCAGGAGCTTCTACAACTGCGACAGGGCAGCTTGACGGTCTCCCAGTACTCGGCGAGATTTACCGATCTCTCGCACTACTCGACAGACATGGTACCTGACCCATTCTTCCGGGCCCGGACCTTTGAGCAGGGATTGAGGCATGAGATCAGGGCATCGCTGATCTCCCTCAGCATTCCGACCCAGGCAGGAGTACTGGAGCGAGCCCTTTTGATCGAGAGCTTTCTTGCTGAGCCTTCATCAGCGCCGAGACCCACCGCGGGGCAGAACGTAGCAGAGTCTTCTGCAGCAGGAAGCCGACGGATGACTCATGGGTCCAGGTAGACCAGACCCTCAGGAAGACGACCTCAGGACACTGGCTCAGCAGTGCGGGGTACACAGCGCGGAGCCAGTCTTTTGACAGGCAGACAGTGCTACACATGCGGCGGGAAGGGCCACATGGCTCGTGACTGCCCGACCCACCGTGATGAGGAGCAGAAGAATGTTGAGGGACCACCCAGGCAGAGGCAGAGGGTCGACTGTGGCAGTCCGTAGGGAGCAGGAGAACGAGGTAGAGGAGTTGGCCGAGCAGCAGGTGGTGGGCGACGCTTTGAGGCTCTACCACCACCACCACCAGGAGGTCCACCCCGACCATAGGGAGCTGGTGGGAAGAGACATGCACTGCTCCAGGAAGTGGAGGCCTATGACCATGGTGCGCCCGTGATGATTCGAGGCACTATCAGTTTCTATTCCACCCTTGCTGCAGTTCTTATAGACACAGGAGCGAGTCACTCTTTCATAGCCGCTGCCCTTGTTTGGAGCTCGGAGATTCCGACAGAGCCGTTGGCTCGATCCTTACGTCTAGAGACTCCTACAGGAGAAGACTTGATGATTACGCACTGGTGTCGGTAGTGTGACCTTACTCTAGGAGGCAAGAGCTTCGGCTGGGATCTTCTTGTAGCGGCGTCGAGGCCTTACGACGTCATCTTGGGCATGGATTGGTTATCTACAGTCCTTGCTCAGATCGGCTGTATTAGGCACAAGGTGCGATGTGTACGCACCGACGGGAGCAGGTTCACCTTCACCGGAGAGAAGGGAGCCTTCACAGCACAGGATGGACTTCCACAGAGGAGAGGACATCCCATCACTCATCAGTTGGCCATCCTCATCCTAGGAGCAGTTGACGTGCGGAGTCCTAGTTTTCCTGCAGTGGTGGATCAGTATACAGAAGTCTTTCCCGACGACGTTCGAGGACTACCTCCTCGCAGAGAGGTAGACTTTTATATTGATCTGTACCCCGGGACAGCCCCGATATCCACTCCATCATATCAGATGGCCCCCGCTGAGCTCCGAGAGCTATGGGTATAGTTGGAGGACTTGCAGGGCAAGAGTTTCATCCGACCCAGTGTTTCACCCTGGGCTTCCCCGATTTTGTTCTCCAAGAGGGCGGACAGGAGCTTGCGACTTTGTGTCGACTATTTTCGGCTAAACCAGGTGATAGTGAGGAACAAGTATCTACTACCGAGGATTGATGACCTCATCGATTAGCTCCAGGGAGCACAATGGTTCTCAAAGATAGACCTCAGGTCAGGCTATCATCAGCTCAGAGTTTGGGACGAGGATGTGCAGAAGACGGCCTTCAGGTGTTAGGATGGCCACTATGAGTTCATGGTTATTCCATTCAGCGTAACCAATGCTCCAGCAGTGTTCATGGCCCTCATGAACAGGATCTTTCAGCCATACCTCGATTGATTTGTCATGGTCTTCCTCAACGACATTTTGATTTACTCGACCACTGAGGAGGAGCACGCCTACCACTTGCAGGTTGTACTAGACACACTCCGAGAGAACCAGCTTTATGGAAAGCTCTCGAAGTGTCAGTTCTGGATATGTGAGGTCCACTTCTTGGGTCACGTCATCTCTGAGGCGGGATTTGCGGTGGATCTGGCGAAGATCAAGGCAGTGCTAGCTTGGGAGCCACCCAAGAGCGTGACAGAGGTGCGGAGTTTCTTGGGACTAGCTGGATACTACCGGAGATTTGTGCCAGACTTCTCCAAAGTTGCGGCACCACTCTCAGCTTTGAAGATGAAGGGGAAACCCTTTTGTGGTCAGACAGATGTCAACAGAGATTCCAGGAGCTGAGACAGAGATTGACCAACGCCCCTATCCTGAGGTTGCCTGAGGAGGGAGTAGGGTATGTAGTCTACGGCGATGCATCAGGGACTGGACTCAGATGTGTCCTGATGCAGGAGCGGGCGGTGATCACATATGGATCACGTCAGTTGAGGCCGCATGAGAAAAACTATGCTACCCATGACCTGGAGTTAGCAGCAGTGGTCTTCGCACTGAAGACATGGTGAAACTATCTGATGGGCGAGCGCTTTATAGTCTTTTCTGACCATCAGAGTCTCAGGTACATCTTCTCTCAGAAGGACCTGAATCTGAGACAGTGGCGATGTCTCGAGTTCCTCTGGGACTATGAATTTGAGATAGTCTATACTCCTGGAAAGGGGAACGTGGTAGCCGATGCTCTCAGTAGGAGGACGGGCATTCAGCTACTTGAGGAGGCGACAGAGTAGCTAGCCTCTTTGCAGATATCCTTCGTGGATAGAGATGGAGCAGCCTTCCTTCAGTCTCTCACAGTCACCCCTCCACTACTGCATAGGGTCAGAGAGGCACAGCGTGGGGACGCTGACTGTGAGACACGGCGTGCACAGATATCCTCAGGACAGACACCTGATGGTTTCCCCTTTGGAGCAAAGCACGATGTACTTTTCAGAGGACGTACCTTGGTACCAGTTGCTTTATGGGAGGAGGTGCTAAGAGAGTTTCACACTTCTCCCTTGGCGGTACATCCTGGAGTGGCGAAGATGTACCAGGATCTCAAACGACAGCATTGGTGGCCGGGCATGAAGAAGGCTGTGGAAGAGTTCGTTTCTCGATGCCTCACCTGCCAGTAGGTGAAGCCAGAGCACCAGGTACCAGCAGGCTTGGTACAACCCTTAGAGGTCCCGGAGTGGAAGTGGGACGAGATATCTATGGACTTCGTGACTGGACTTCCACGCACTTCCAAAGGTCACGACTCCATTTGGGTGATTGTCGACCGACTCACGAAGTTGGCACACTTCTTACCCATCAGAGAGTAGGTCTCAGTGGATAGCTTGGGACGAATCTACGTTCCGGATATTGTACGGCTTCACGGTGTTCCATCATCTATCATCTCCGATCGAGATGCTCGCTTTACTTCCCGGCTTTGGAAGGGGTTGCATGAGGCGTTCGGGACGCAGCTACGTCTGAGCACTGCCTTTCACCCTCAGACGGATGGTCAGATGGAGAGGACCATTTAGACTCTCGAGGACATGCTCCGCGCATGTGTTCTCGACTTTGGTCGCAGCTGGGAGGACCGCCTACCCTTGGTGGAGTTTGCGTACAACAGCAGCTACCACTCCACCATCGGGATGGCACCATACGAGGCATTGTACGGACGACCTTGCAGATCTCCTTTGTGCTGGACAGACCCTGGGGAGTCAACACTTGTGGGACCAGAGATGGTCCAGGCCACGACAGAGAAGGTCCAGATCATCCAGGAGCGGATGAGGACAACTCAGAGCCGGCAGAAGTCTTATGCTGATAGGAGGCGGAGGCCACTGGAGTTCGAGGATGGAGACCACGTCTTCTTGCATGTCTCACCTCGACGTGGATTACAGAGATTTGGCTGAGGCAGCAAGTTGTCTCCCCACTTCATCGGACCATTCCAGGTCATCAGTAGGATTGGCGAGGTAGCTTATCGCCTGGCTCTACCACCTTAGTTGCACCGGGTTCACGACGTCTTCCATGTATCTCAGTTGAGGAGATACATGCACGACCCATCGCATATCATTGACCATTGAGAGCTAGACGTTGATGATGGGGCGACTTTTATGGAGGTCCCAGTGGAGATCGAGGATCGACAGGAGTGAGTCCTACGTGGATGGTCGATTCCTCTAGTGCGCATCAAATGGCAGCACAGGAATCTCCAGGAGAGCACTTGGGAGCGGGAGGCTCAGATGCGTGCTCAGTACCCACATTTGTTTCCCTAGCTTATGATGTATCTTTACGGGGATGTAAAGCCCTGAGGTGGGAGTAATGTAAAGACCCGTAAAATTCAAGGAATTTTTTTTCTTAATTTTCTTTGGGATTTTATAAGAACGCAGTTTCTGACGGAACTTGATTCCGAGGCCCGGTGTGCCCGAAATTCCTATCCGAAGTTTAGCTTGGGTACGTTCAGTGAACGAATGAGCGGGAATTTATAACTTTTGAACCGGTGCTCGGAATCGAATTCTGAGGGAACCGATGGAACCGTAGCGCCGATAATTGCTTAGGAACGCTATTTCCGGAGTTGCATTTACACGAGATATGTTGTTAATTTATGTGGAAGGTAAAATAAAATTATGCATCAATTTTATTTTTACTCTAAGTGGATTAAGCTTTGGGTGGAAGTTTGGGAAAAACCACCCAACTTCCATTTGGAGGTTTTGAAGGTGGTGCAGCCCACACAATCCCTACCCCTTCACCTTTCCTAACCTTCCATAACCTTTCTTTTAATTTGACAACTTGTGTTGTTTAATTATGTGGATTAATTCAAACTTTTGAATTTCAAACCTTAAGTTGTGTTAATAAAATAAGTAAGGGACTTATTTTATTTTTGTTGGAGTCTTGTTGCTTTGAGAGTCTTTGGGAGAAAAGCTAGAAGCTTGAAGAACTTATTATTCTTCGTCGAAGAACATGAAGAACGCAAAGAACGCGAAGAACGCCAAATTCCTCGGAGGTCGACGTCTCCTTCCGTGATGTCTCCTTCCGCGACGTCTCCTTCCGCGACGTCTCCCTCCATGATGGTTATTTCCGTGACGAACCTCCGTCCAAGCTACGCTCAAGGTAGGGAATTTATTTATTTATTTTGTTTGTGATTACTACCTTGATGTTTTCGTGAAATATGACCAATTGCTATCGATTAAAGATAGGGGGACGGACCGCACAAACACGGCCGACCCTCCTCCCATATCCATGTTGTTGTTTCTAATATGGATTGGAATGGGAATGGCACGGTGTCGTCGCACCGCGCGGGATCATAAGGCAAGGAATGCGCGGCGCCGTCGCGCCGCGCCGTGAAACCGAACAAGGTCGCGACGCCGTCGCGCTGTGTTGGAGAACCTGAAGTCACCGCGGCCGGAGCAGGGGCTCGACGGAGGGGCGCGGCGCCGTCGTGCCGCGCCAGACGAATTAAGGCCGCGGCCGGTTCCGGGCCGCGGCGGAGCAGGGAGACCTGCGGCCAGTTCTGGGCCGCCTGCATCGGAGCAGGGGGGACTAGCCTTCGCCGGTCCCGTGGCGGCGGAAGCCGGCGGCCAAGTGGGCCGGCCGATCAAGGAGAAGCCGGGGGTTACGAACCCCCGGCGGCCAGCTCAACGGCCCCCCTTAGTGGGGGTCGCGGTTACAAAGGACAGTGTGGCAGGCGCCCCCCCATCAAACGGCTCGGCCGTTTGGCCGAGCACCTGGCCAGCGCGCCGCGCCCAGGCCGGGCCGGGCCACGCCCAAGCGGGCCTGACCCGGACCAGGTTCGGGTCGACCCGGTTCGGGCCGACCCTGGGGGTATCGGGTCGGGTCGGACCGGGCCCGAACCCCTTAATACCGAATCTCTTCCGGTCGGACGCTCATAACACGTTCTACGGGTCTCCGATCGACGCACCGTCAGTTGAGATGCAATCCTTGGATCAAGACGGCCATTTCGGTATATCGCACTCAAGGTTTCAGAATACTTTGGGTTTAGCCGAGTTGGTTCATACACGACACCAACCGGGCCCTCGGAGTGGAAACACTCATAACTTGAGCTCCGGACGTCTAATTGACGTGCCGTCGACTTTGATGGATTCATCTTAGTGAGACCGATCTTTTGGATTAATTCGCCCGACGTTTGGATGCAGGTGGAGTACGGTCGGGTTGGTTTTACCTTTAAAACCAACTGAGCCCCTGGAACGAAAAGGCCAATAACTCTCAGACCAGGCATCCTATTGACGCGTCGTTTGCGACGCTGAGCTCCTATTGGCGATACAGAACTTTTTGATACATCAACTCCGGAATTTGTGTCAGTTGATGTATCAGCCTCTTGGCTCGTGGAGCGGACCCTCCCAAATGAGCTTGCTGTGTGCGAGAACCCTAGAGCTGGCTGCGTTGCGACTGTGATGATGACGACGACTATACAGAGATCCTCAGTGGATTCGACGGCGACGACTACAACACTCAGCGATCCTACGTGGATCAGTGCTACCGATCCTGTGTGGGTCCGATCCTGTGTGGGTCAGTGCTCAGCGGTTCTGTGTGAGCCATCGCCTACAGATCCTGTGTGGGTCCGATCTTGTGTGGGTCTTTGCGGGGGTTAGTTACCTATCGATCCTTTGTGGGTCAGATCCTTTGTGGGTCATTACGGGGGTTAGTACCTATCGATCCTTTGTGGGTCCGACGGTTTGGATGAATCTGTGGCAATATTTGACCATCTCTATCATTATACGAAGAAGTATACCTGTGTGAGCTGAATCCTGTTTTTCTATGTGGATTGTGTTGTGCTATCCTGTGTGGATTTACGTTTTGATTTCCTGTGTGGACTGGGTTGTACTTGGGCTCGGATGTTGGAGCTGAACGAGAATTGATGACTTAGGTATATATATGGGCATATACCTAAGCAGAGTCGGATGTTACTTCGTGATTGTATCTTTACTTTGTGGATTATCCTTTGGAGATTCTGGGAGACCTTCGGGGGTGTCGGGGTCCCTACTGAGTAGCTTATACTCACCCCTGCACGGGCTATGCCCGAACTACGTTGTGTTGGTTGCAGAAGACGGACATTGCTGATCGTGGTTGAGGCTTGTGGAGCAGGACGGTACCTGAAGGTGGACCACTGGGCGGGACATACTTGGAGCGGTCAGCTGGACCCAAGGAGCAGTGGAGGCTATCTGTACCCACCCTTCAGGTGGGACTTCCAGTGGACGGCTCGACGCTATGACTCTACTTTACAGTTACTGTTTTCCCCTTTCCAGTTGTACTTTACTTTCAGTTTGGGTTTGTATACTGGCCCACTTACTTTTCCGCACTTACTGTTGTACTCAGTTTTTACTTAGTGTTTAATTCTTTTGCTTGCTTGCTCTGTGGTATTTGTTTACTTTACAAAGGCAATGCCTTCCCTTTTTACCGGGAATTACGCCTTGGTGCTAGTCGCCAACCCCTAGCCTATGGAAGGCGGGCTTGGAGTAGTCACGGCACGGGCCCCGAGGACGGGTCGTGACAGACTAACCGTTGGTTGAGTGACACGTGTACATGTCCCTGCAAAATTCAAGGAGAAATATGACCGTTGGAGGAGGGAGCCGACCGTTGGAGCTTCGCCTATAAATAATAGCTCATTTGAAAAGAAGCGAATTTTTTTGGAACTTTTTGAATTTTAGTGCTCAGAACTTCCTAAAGTGATTTCTAGAGAGAGAGTCTCTTATCAACTCTCAAGCTTCCTGCAGAATGTTTGAACAGCTTGTTCAAAATTTTCCTTGTGCAGACTTGCTTCATGCGACTCCGATTGTTTCTGATTACAATCGAGGGATTCCAGGGATATGAAGACAGAGGTTCCAACACCTTGAAGTTGAGGGCTTCCTTGCTGAGGAAGATAGAGGTGCCGACTACCTAATAGTTGAGGGCTTGCGGGGATAGCAAGATAGACTCCGGTCTTCGTATCGAGGGCTTACCCTGGTGTGGGTAAGACAGACTTTCTTGAAAGTATAAATCAAGGGACCTTTATCCAAGGTTGTTGGATACCCTTCTCTTTGGGTTAAAAGAGTTATTATTTGTTACTTGTAGTTTTACTACTTGTTTTCCACTGCATTTTGTATTGCTAAGGAAAGTATAACTTTCTTATACTTCCTTACTTGTACTCTGATTTAGTTAGATTCTATATGCTTTAAGGTAGAATCTAAATCTTGGTAACTTTTGTTAAGTTTCATTTCCGGAATCACTTTTTTTGGAATTTAGCAAGTGATTAGAACTTATAGAGGTCTTGTGAATTATCTTGTTTAACCTTGTTAAACATAACCATCCTAAAAATTTCCCTAGGAAAACTTTTAAAAGGTACAATTCACCCCCCTCTTGTATCTGAGAATCTCATTATTATTTCAATCCTACGTTTGGTATCACAGTGTATATCATACTCAGAGTCATACCATCCTAACAATTTAAATATATAATTATTTACTTATAATTATATAAATAATTTTTAAAAAATGAGTGAAATTGAATAATTAAAAATGAATAAACATTAAAAATATTTTAAAAATGGGTAGGTTTTATTAATTATACAAATTATTAAAAAATTAAATATGGATATATATATTAATGCTAACAAAATCTATTTTTATTATCTATATTTGGAATGCACTGATAAAAACTATATAAAATAAATTAAAAAATATTAAATGAATATATATTAAAAATGAATATATAATTAAAAAGGTAAAAATTAATTAAAATTATTATTGTATAGATAATATTAAATTTACGACTATTATAAATGGGTGAAATTTGATAATTAAATATTAATAGACTTCAATTTTTTTTAAAATGAATGAGTTTTATTAATTATATAAATTATTAAAATTTTAAAAAACAATATATATTATAAATTGAAATCAATACATATTAAATATGTACATTACAACCATATTAAAAACCCTAAATTTTAACCAATAAATATGTATAAATAAATATTAAAAATGAAGAAATTACAAATAATTTTAAAAGAATAAATATTAAAACTAATTAAATTATAAATAAAAGTAAAAAAATAAGAAACATTAATAGTGAATAAATAATATTAAATAATATTAAATGAATAAATATTAAAAAATTGTGCAATTAAATAATTAAAAAATTGGTAGATTGAAATAATATTATAAAAATGAACAAGTTTTATTAATTATATATATTATTAAAAAAAGTAAAAATGAATATATATTAAAATAAAGATGAATATAGACATACATAAATACACACATACATACATACATACATACATATATTATAACCATATTAACAAAAATAATTGTTAATGAATAAACGTGTATAAATAAATAATAAGAATGGACAAAAATTAAAAAATATTGAACAATGAGAAATTGAAAAATGAATAAATTAAAAAAATATTAAAAAACAATCAAGATTATCAATGAATAAATAATATTAAAAAGAATAAATTTGAAAAAATATTAAAAAGTAATAAATACTATATATTGAACAAAAATATAAATAATGAATAAATGTTTCAGAATAAAAATGTATTAAATGTTAATAAATAAATATTTAAAACAAATAAATTTTAAAAAATATTAAAAAACTAATAATTAATAAAAATTTAATATATATATATATATCAATTAAAAAGAAATAAATAGTGTGTGTGTATATATATATATCAATATATATTTCTATATGTGAAATAAGAATTTAATTATGAATAAATATTAAAAATGAACAAAATTTAAAAAATATTGAACAAATAAAAATTAAATATAAATACACCCACACCCACACACATATTAAATATAAAAGAAATAAATTTCATGTGTGTATATATATATCAATATATATATTTATATATATGAAATAAGAATTTAATCATGAATAAATATTAAAAACAAATAAAATTTAAAAAATATTAACCAAATAATAATTAAATATGAATAAATTTAATATATATAGATATATCAATTAAAAATAAATAAATAGAGTTTTTGTATCTATATATATCAATATATTTTCTATATATAAAATAAGAATTTAATTACGAAATTCTATTAGAATTTTACCTAAATTTATTTACACTTTTTAGGTAAAAAAGGACAACTTAGCTAGCCCTCAATCCGAAGGGTCAACCCAATAGGGAAGGCCTACTAAGCAGGAGTAAAATAGTGGGTCATCTAATAGGTGACAAGAATAGGGTGGGCCAAGGACCATGGAGACCATGTGTGTCAGCACAATCCCATTTAGGTGTGTATAGTGTGTATGCGGGAGCCCATCACTGCAGAAGGCTTCTGAGGTATTCAAGCTGTGAGATCATATATAAAGAAGTAGTTAAATGACTACAAGTTCAATTTGGGATCATAGACGTGAATCACTTTAGTTTTATCAGTGCTTTAACTAGCACTATAAAATCCACCTTCATCAGTGATAGAAAAAGTGATATTTTATCAGTTCTTTTTTAGCATTGATAAAAGGTACCATTTATCAAATCTTTTTTTATCACTGCTAAAATATACCTTTATATATGATTTTAGCAAGCGCTAATAAAAAATAGCATTGAATAAACCCAAATCTATAATAGTGAATGTTGTAGGTGGTGTCGTGAAATCTCACATGATATGCTCAAATGAGGAATATTGGAAACATACCTGCTTACTTTGGGCTTGAGGAGGAAGATTAACTGATCTTGTGGTTTGATTTTGTGACACTACACCACCAAGAAAATTGGTGTCCCTCTTTTTCTTATTACTAGCATTCGAGTTCCTACATGTTCCTCTGGTGATAAACATGCTCCCTCCCATAGTATTTCTAGATGTATCCCTTTCTACCATAGTCAATGTATTAACCATCTATGTGTAGTCTGTGATACAAAGGACAAATTTTTTTGAGTGAATTTCGAGTTGTAAACCAGAATAAAAAATGCATTACTTCAAGGATGCACTTGCAATTACTTTGGGTTCAAAATGAAATAAGTTCATAAACTTAACTGAATACTCTATTAGCAAGATATTATATTACTTTAAGATAATGAAATCCATTATTCTCACAATATGAAAGGTGTCATGATAAAATTTCAATTTTCTCTATCCACAGCTTGAAAAGCTTAGATGATGCTCTAAACTAACCCTTGGTTCACCCGTGGCTCAAGTGCAACCACCTTTTTTTTTCTTCCTCTTCCGATTGATTCCTACAATTCCTATCAGGTTACATTTCTATAATTTAATAGCACTCCATTTAGTCTCACTCACTAGAAACTAAAGGATTAGAATTTTTTTAATTATAATATCAATAATTACCACAACCATTCTTTTTAGAATCCATCCATTGTAACCATTTTTAAACATTTTTCATAAATAATAAAACCAAATATGATCAATGCAGTCCTAGTTGGAAGTCTCTTATAAATGTATGATATGAGAGTCTTAAAGGCTTCTTGATGTTCAGCATAAAAAAGTTAGATATGTTTTTTATGCTCTAAATTTTAGGTTTTGATGATCTTATCTTGTTTATACCATCCCAAATAGATAGACAGAACGACTGAGACTGATACCATTTCCAACTCAAGGACTGAACAAAACTGATACCATTTGTAACATCCCATCTCTTACCTATTATCTTGAGAAGAGGTGTTGGTGTTACTTGGCTTAGGTGACATACCAAAGACACTAAAGGGTGAAAATAAATGACAAGGAATTAGGAAAGCATTAGGGGATGATTTTCCCTTAAAGATATAACAACCTATTAACACTGAACTAAAAACATATAAGATAATCTATATTATGCATAAAAAAAATCATGTGATCTAAAATAAAAACCAAACAAACAATAATATCAAAGTGATAATAGAAACATGTAAAACAATTAACAAGAAAAAATGAAAATAATACCAAAACCAAGAGAAGAACCATCCATCCAAATCCAATCTCTAACTCCACTTTCTATTCCCAAGGTATCAAGATGTATCACTAAATAAGTATTTCACCTTTACCTTTCGTGTGTCCTGATAGATGAAATGTACAAATATACTAAATCTTCCAAGCAGGGGGTAAGTATAAACTTAGTAGTATTTCCCCAAATTCATCCCAACTCACACCATTAGGATAAGAACCATTTAAATTGTTTTATATAAAACATTTTAGAAGTGATTAAAATAGTTTGGATCAAAACCATAAACAATTTACATGGAAATAAATTAACAAATTCTGAAAAACATTTCTCATTATTTGGAATATCGATTATTGTGTTCACACACCCACACAATCACACACACATGCATTAAAAATTATAGTTCCATACTCATGAGTAGCCTCTCATAAATCCCCATGTCATCACTAGGTGACCAATCTACTTGTTCCCCAATGGAACCCTCCCCATATTTTAGGTCACATCCTGATACCCCAATGGTATATGCCCCTTCTACAAGGTCACACTAAAAGAAATGAACTCACGCCAACCATGTATGCCAAACTCCATGCCAAACCATTGCATATAAAACCCAATATTTCTTGAAAAGTTTTTATCAAACACCTTTTGTTCATAAAAACCATTCTATAATTTTAAAACCATCATTTTAAAATTATAAACAAATGGGTTTTCTGAATGCCATCTAATTTCTTAAAATTTTTAAATCCATAACAAAAATGGTTTTCCATTAATAATCACACATGGATTTCATTACCATTTCAAGTAAATCATTTAATAATAACTAAGACTTAAAGTTCTATAGTGGTGGAGATGAGTGAGAATCCACCTACCTATCAACGAATTCTAGAAACAAAGAATGGTACGAAGATATTATAGATCTGGTCTTGGATATTTTTTCCTTCAATAGATTCAATCATCTATCATCAAGATTCCCATCATAGAACATAAATATATCCATCATGGACTATATTTATCATTTAAAGAGATAGGATAAAAGTAAGTCTAATAATAACATTGAATAACAATGACCTTCCAAAAAATCTAGATTTCCAACACACTTGGATTCAATAAAAGTTGTATTTGGATTGAAAGTAATCACCAAATGAGCCTTAGGAGCAAAGGGAATTCGAGATCCTATGATATTAGGTGACTAATGAACGTAATGAGCCTTAATTAATATTAAAACCACCATTTTTGGGGGCGTTTACTTCATGTCACATGGTTAGGCCGCACAGTTTTTCAAACTGTGCACCGACTGTGCATATGCTACTGGACAATCCAAAAAACTGCATGGTTTGGGATGCATTGTTTGACAAACCATGCATTAAATGGGAAGTGTTACTATCTTAATCCCACACCCCACATGGTTGAAAAAACCATGCACCAACTATGCTTTTACCATTGTTTCACTTTGCATGGTTACCCATGGGCACTTTCATGGTTTGAACAAACCATGTGCCAACCATACACCTACCCAGTGACTCCAAAAACATATTGCATAATTTCCTAAAGGTGTTTCATGATTTATATTATCTATCCATAAAACATTTACCTCTTTAAACACCTACAAAACATGTTAAAACCTCCTTGAACTTCCCAAAACCTAACCCAATTATTTTATAGGATCAAAAAAATAAAACAAAGGTTAAGTACCTAAATTTGAGTTTGTGACCTGGAAGGTGGATTCAACGTGAAAGGGAGGGGCATGTCACTAAGGCGACTTAGAAGATGGAGGACTAAGGTTGTGACACATTAGGTGGATTTAGCGAACGTCAATGGGCTAGGGTGAGCGTAGTAGGGCTTTTGGGCCATGGGAAAGAGGGGTAATTTGAAAAAAAAGAAAAAATTGATGGGGGCCTACTAGCCACATACTAAGGGTCTATGAGCCTTTATTTATAAATAAAGGGTTTGATGCATGGGTTATCCCTTGGGGGGATATGACCCGGCTTTCCGACCTGTGGGTGTGAGGTGTGTGTGTGTTTCATTGTAATTTTACCCCCAACTACCAAATATATATAAATATATTTAATATTTATAATATATATATATATTTATATAATTATAAATATATTTAAAAAACTATAAATATTTAATTATAAATATTAATTTATAAATATAATTATAAATAAATATATTTATATAATAATATAAAAAATTGTATAATAATATATATGGTAAATAAATTTATTATATATCTATATTTATATATATAAATAAATATTATTATAAATATATTTAAATAATTTGAGATAAATAAATAAATATATATATGTTTATAAGTACAATTATTTAGAAATATATAAATATGTATTCATAAATACATTTATATATTAATATATAAATTTATTTTTTTGTAAATATTGTCAGTATACATTTATAATTATATTTATATATAAATATATAAATATTTATTTATAAGTATTTATTTACACATATATTTATATAAATATATTGATAAATAAATATTTTGAAATATTTTTTGGGTTAAGGCAGGGTTTGAGTTTTAAAAATATTAACTGAACCCACCTAGATTATTAATCCAATACTAATTTTAAATTTACTTTATATATATATATGTATATTTATAAATAAATAATTACAATTATATAAATATATAAATATACATATTAATATATATATATATTTATAATTGTATATATATATATTTATGAAAATTATTATTTTTTAATGTAAAGGGGGCGAGCACTAATTCATATGGTGCTCCCCCTTTTCCAGCCAGCATCAAATGAAGTGGTGCTCACCCCTCTCATTTCCCCAATTAATAAAACCCTAATCCTATTCAATTTTAAAAAAAAATATCAGCCGATTTTTTTCATATAAGGCCTATAGTTTACCATATTTTTATTAGATTGTACATTGCATAAATAAAAAAAATCTTGAAATTTTATCTTGAGTCAATTTATGTTTTTAACGAATGCTTATTGTATATAGATGGAGTCATTATCTCGATCAACACTCTCAATATGATATCCATTTTTTCAAAAATATTTAAAGATTAATAGATTTCACTGATACATATGATAAAACAAATCGTTGCTTAATAAAATTTGAGTACCAACAAGTAGACATGTATTTTCTCTTTTGGATCCCTTAATTAATTTTTCACTAATAATTAAGATAATCACATGAGAATATATTATCTCTTCAAGAGATTTGATTAACAAAGATCATGTATGATCTATTTCAAATAATTTAATTAAAATAATATTTAACAAATTTTTTCTTTAAGACAATAATATATGAGATCTTCATGATATTCCATTATTCATATTCAACACACTTAAAATTTAATCACATCAAATTAGGTCTATCAATGAACGAATATTGTTTCCCATGGAACTTTTTCTCTAATTGGTTTTAAAACATTTCTATTAGGAAGAGGATCCTCTATATATTTTAGAACAGGTGCATATAGTTTTATAAATGATGTGGAAGAATCTCCAAGATTCACAACAAATTAATTAATAAAAAATGAAAATGAAAAACACATATTAGAAGTAAATAAATAAAAAAACACAATATTTATTAAAAAATAAAACAAATAACATCACATTCATGATCATTTATTCATTATCATCATACTCAAAACTTTCAGGGTTTACAAATAAATTGAAATGCCAAAAATCTCTTATCGCATCATTGTGTTTCATGGACTGATCTGCAATGTTTTCCTAAAATTTTTTCTATTTTCCTTTAATTTATTATTCTTAAAGATCAATAAAGTGTTTTGGTATATGAAAAATATATGACCAATTAAATTTTATACCACATCAAAATAATTCACTTTCATTTTTTTTGGATTTAATTTGATGAATTGTTTTCATCAGTTTACCACTTTTAGTGTTTCCCTTTCCCATTTTCATTTGATATAAAATCATGACCATATTGAGTATAAGGTTTTCCTTGATCTCAACCACACTGATTATTATTATAGTGAAAAAAATTATAATTAGTCACATTAACTTAAGGGAATGGATCTTAAATAGTTAGTTTTGGTCCATGATTCCTCATCAAGAGTTTATTTTTTTCCCGCAACAAGAAAGAAGGTAAACCGTTGAAAATAATTTGATTTTTTTTCATGATATTTATATTTCAAATGAGTTTTTGCGACATGAAAAGTGGTGAAAAAATTATAACATATCAATGTCAATAATATTTTCTATATGTAATTCAAATTGTGAAGTTATTTTAAGCATTGTGAAGTTATATTCTCTTACCAACTTAAAAGATTGAAATCTTAAATGACTACATTCATAATGATATTTTAGTAAAAATAATTGTCTGAAATGGTAATAACTTTCCTTAAAAATTTAGCAAAAAATCATAAGATATTTCACTACCAGGTGTTCATGATTTAGATTCTCATGAAGATAATGGTGGAGTAAATTAGGGATCATGTATAGTCTTGTATAGATGCATGGATATATTCTTTTATTATATCTACAATTCCATTAACATCTAAACAATATTAACATTTATAATCCATGATAAATATTTTTTTCTGGTGATTTCATGTTAGGAACTAGATCGGGTAAACCTACCACGTCACCGAGGTCAGCCCGTCAAAAGGATTGAGGTGCATTCCTGAATTCTACAAGATGAAAAATCATATGAAAGAATAAAATAAAAAAAGTGGGTGATTGGTTTTAATAGATCATCATATGATCTTGGTAGTAAAATAAACCTATATATATATGCCCAATATATCATCAATGAAACAACATGCAGTGAAGAACATAAAATTACAAACATACCATAAATGAAATAAGATTCATTCTTAACAAACTCAAAGGAGTGTTCTTGATCATAATCAACTAGAAATATCCATTAGATTATTTCTTTCACAGGGATGACACTGGCCACCAGGATCCTCATTCGTAATGAGAGTTCTAGCACCTTCTCTGAGAAGATGAATAGTTAACATAGAGGAGGAGATAGATTCAACATAGGATAGATAGTATCATACATCTAAAATGGGGGTGGGGAACACATACCTTTATATAGACCTACTTCATTCAATAAATAGATTCATTCATCGGATTCTTACACTCACTAATAGACATACAATATAATAACATATAACTTTTAAGATATAATCATTTGAACATTCTAAATGATTATGTGTATCCATAAATAATTCAAATCATTTATTCCTAACTAAAGGAAACCATATGGTAGGCATGGTAGAGACCATGCACTCGGTATCCATCATCTCACGCCTTATATGATATAAAGACATCATAATTTTTGAATTGAATTACATGTATATTAAATATCATGAATTAGGTATATCTTATAATATGTTATCTTTATTTTAGTGAATTTCCAACAATCCCTCACTTACACTAAAATACCATAAATAATTTATACAAAATCCTCACAACTCTTTGTTAATCCATCCAAACTCTTTTGGATATATTTTATCAAACTCTATTTATTTTAGAACAAGGACATTGTCCAAAAGATAATACTTATCATAAGGCCAAACCATGCAACCCATATACATTTTTATCACTGAAAAAAACATGAAATATTAATTTCATAGATCTATGCAAAGAGTGTCCTCTAGTAAAACATCAGTACAACTCAATCTATAAAGGGGTTAGGTGAACTATTTATCAAACATAATCATATCTCTGTCGAGTGTGTCCCCAAAAAGATAAATAATATACATCATATGTATATATATAATCCCTTTTTTTGATGACATTGAGTGACCAATATATATATAACATGTTAATATAGTAAATTCCATCTAATACATTCATTATTCTCTAAAAAAGATTAACCAGTTTGATGAATACATCACATGTCATTCATCTATGAGATGACTACATCATATTCCCCTCATCCAACTAGTTGAGAACATCCCATTTCACTAAAATAAGAATGGGAATGTATTTACTTATTCTAAATCAATCAAGGGAATATATTTATTTAAATAATTATATAATTGGACAAATCATGTTATAGTTGAGCTATAACTGATAACATAATCAGTAATATACCCACCTTCACCCTAATTAGCTAAGACTCAAGGATCACATAAGAAAGGTATCAAAGTATAAATGTTATCATGCTATGTATCTCACTAACCTAAGGTAACATGGATTCATTATAGGCATACACCCCTAAGTATATCAATGGTTATATTACATTCTATGAGATTTAATTTGGAAAACCTTTCTAGATAATAAATATCAACTTATTACCTCATGATTTTATTCTTTATATATTGTATAAAACTCTTTGTATCACTTCAAAGGTTCCAATCATGAAAATATTAACATATAATCACAACCCATAATACTATGTGTTGATCATCAATTAGGGATAAGTTAAATTCACACTTTAATGGGGTATTATCATTCTACAGTTTATGTAATATAAATTTTAGCACACATGAATGAATGATAAATGGATATTTCCTCTATTATAAAATCATAATATACTTTAGAACCATTATATTCAATCTATCATTCATCTTATACCAAGATATTCAATATAAACCTCATAATTTTTCTAAAATAATGGGTCCATCAATGGATCTACTACATTTTCCTCTATAGGAACCAATAATATCTTTATATTTCCCCTATTAATGATTTTCTTAATGATTTGGTACTCGAGAAGGATGTGTTTGTTTCTTTAGTGAGACCAGGGTTCCTTGTTTTGAGCAATATATCCATTATTGTCATAATAAAAATTTATTTCCTCCTCAATGTTAGGAACCACTCTAAGTTCAGATATAAAATTCTTGATCTAAATATCTTACTTCACAGTATCTGATGAAGTGATGTACTCTACCTCTATTTTCGAGTTCACCATGGTGTATTTTTTTGGCACTCTTTCAATTGATGGCTTCACTGTTTTTTGTAAAACATGAAACCATATTAAGATCTCATATCATATTTTTGATATTGGAAAATAACATCTATGTAACCCATTACAATGAGCTCATCCTATCCTTAAAATTCCAAGAACATATACTTAATTCTTATTAAGTAATTAAGGATGTTATTTAATACAATATAGTGACTCTAACCCAAATTGGATTGGTATCTAGTAGTTACACTTAAAGTCTAGGGTGCATCAGGTATAATACACAACACAGAATGCATGATAGATCCTATGATGGATGTATTAGGAATACTATCCATCATTTCCAACTCTTTTGAATGATTTTGAATCTTTTTAAGATTTGTTTGATAAAACACCGATAAATAACTATTTTTAAATTTCTTCATGCTAAACTACTTTATAACTTTCCTAATATATGTGTTCTGACTCCATCCAGGAAACCTATTAAATCTATCACCGTTGATATTCATACCTAGCGTACATTCTACTTCATCCCTGTATTTCATTGAGATGTATTTTTTCAACCACATATTTATAGAGAATAAATTTGGGACATCATTTTATATAATTAGTATTTCATACACCACAAATATAAGAAATACCACCACACCCCGAATAATCCTCTTGAATATAAAAGAATTATCCACTTTTTTTATGAAACCAACCTATTTGATTGCATCATCAAACCAGATATTCCATCTATGAGAGGCTTACTTCAATTCATAAATGGACCGTTATAACTAGAAACCCTATAAACCTCATTTGGAACTTCAAAACCTTCAGGATATATCATATAAACTTCATTGACTAAATTACCATTGAGTAAAACTGTTTTGACATCCATTTAATATATCTCATAATCATAGTGATATATTATGATAAGAAATATTTAAATGGATTTTGTCATCAAAACAAGTGAAAAGGTATATTCATAGTCAATTTCATGAATTTATTTGTGACTATTTACTACAAATCATTATTTATAAGTAAAAAATCTACCATCTATGTTATTTTTCTTATGAAAACCCACTTTCACCCTACAGGTCTCACACCTTTAGGTGTATCCACTAAGTTCCAAACTTGGTCAGTGTACATGTATTCCATTTTTGATTCTATTTCTTTTAACTATCTTTTGTAATAAAATCCCTAAAAGTCCTCTTTTTGGGTAATAGTTTCATCACCTATGAACATTACTTTATCATAATCTTCCACATAAAATCCATATCTCTTGGGTTCTTAATGAATCCTACCAGTCCTTTGATGTTATTATATAACCTGAGTTGGTTATTCTTCTATAACTCTTTATAGAACCAACTCAATCTACATCCCAAGAAAACATAATGTTTTTGGTCTATAACTTCTCCAAGCTCAAATTTCCTCCCACTAAATCCTTGAATTATGTGCTCTTTTTCAAGGAAAACACCATCATGGGACATAAAAACTTTGTGTTTAGTACAATTATAAAAGTAACATCTCATAGTATCCTTAGGATAACCAATAAATAATAATTTATCTAATTTAGGACCAATTTTCTTATAATCCAAAGGTCATATATATGCTTCACAACCCCAATTCCTTATAAAAGACACATTGGGACTTTTTACATGCCATATATCTTATGAAATATTTATGAACACTTTAGATGGAACATGGTAAGTAGGATATAAATCGTTTCCAAAGAATATCCCCATAATAAAATAGTAAGGTTACACTAACTCATCATCAATTTAACTATGTTTATCATTTACAATTCCTTATATCAAACACACCATTCCACTATGGTATTATAGGAAGAGCGAGTTGTGAAAAAATTATATAATTTCTAAGATGATTAGTGAATTCTTAGATTGATTATTCACCACCCTGATTTGATCATATAATCTTAATAATTTTGTCTAGTTGATTCCATACTTCATTCTAAAAATCTTTGAAATTTTCACAAGTTTTATACTTACACCGCTTTAGAAACACATAACTATACTGAATAAAGTCATCGATAAAGGTTACAGAGTACTTATACACACCACTTAATTATATATTAATTAATCCACATAAATAATTATGTATAAGATCTAATAGTCAAATAGACCTCTCAACTTTACCAATAAAAGGTATTATGGTCATTCTTCATAATAAAAATGATCCATAGTTATAAAATTATTTATAATAAAATGTCTCCAACAATCCATATATATGGATTTTTTGGATTCATTTCTCATTTATGTATTGAGGATGATAATTCCAAATGTAAGTGAGATTAAAATAAACCCTGAAATTATTATTTTAAACATTATAGATATTATTATCCATATACATACTATATAAACCATTTATCATATTCTTGGTTCTATAAAACGTTTAATTTATATATATAGAACAACTCTTGTTCTTAATAATGGATGAAAATATTATCTAATACAAATAAGATATTGAAATAAAATTTCTTTTTATGGAGGGAATATAATAATATTTATCTAATTATATAAATAATACACTAGGTATAATTATATTATAAGTGTTAACATCTAATGCAACAAATCTTGCTCCATTTCCAACATGTAGATCCACTTCACCTTTCTTCAATTCCCTCATATCTCTTAGTCTATATTTATTAGTAGAAATTTTTAATGCACACTCAGTATCTAATACCCATGAATAAGAGTTGGAGAAATTTAATTCTATAACATTCAAATTCATATTCTTATAATGATTCTATTTGATAACACTTCCAAACCTTAGATACCAATATAGAATTTTATATAGGTCATAATTATAAGATATCTCAAAATGATAAACATGATGAATTCCATAATCTATAACAAATACATATATATTAGTGAGTATCATGTTTTATATATTTTCATCATGTAATTATAATGAAAATACACCCACTTAAAATAATAACCCCATACACCATATCCATTTATCAAGACAAGACCTATATTTAATCATGACTTAAATTAGTTAAGAATGAAAATAAGACATGACTATATCTGGAAGACAACTATTTTCAATCATATCCTCTACGGATATCAGATAGATTAGTGGATAAATATTTATCTGAATCCATAATATAGATTCACACAACTCTATTCCTTGAGTATCCTAATAGTTAGGATTTCCCAGCTAAGTGAAACCTAAATAAAATACAAATAATAAGGAACCTAATAGTTAGGGTCACCTTACTGTTTTCTTTCCTAACACAATATAATTCATGGGCACCTAACAGTTAGGGTCAACTATACTAAATGATATAGGCATTGAAAAGTGTTTCTTTGGAAGGAATCTCAGACTTAGTATTTTAGGGGTTATATTTGAAAGTATTACCAATTTAATATACATAATATTCATACTAACTTCATAACTATTACATCACACACAGTATTTATTATATCACATTTTATTATTTTATGTATTAATGCTTCTAGTGATTTAGTTTTTTAATACCTATTCCATCCACTGAATTAATATGTTCACACAATAATAATGTGCACCTCTTCATATAACCCATAGTTTTTTTATTAAACAAAAAATAGTAGTTAAATATATTCAAACATATCAAAATTAATCCTCTGTATAAGGTACATGAAATTTTATGGTAATGTCTAAAATTATATGAATTCGATAATCCCTAGATGGGTAATCCTGGAACCATAGATATACAACCCCCAAATTTTTAGAACATGGAATAAGCCTCCACGATAATAGAAAGTCCAACCCAAAGTCTCTCTACCCAGGGATACTTGAATCAAGAGAGATTCAAATTCATCATAAATCTAAAACATAATATGTATAAATTATTTTCAATAACCAAATTAAAGATAATAACTTAAATTAAAAAATGAGGTCAAGGTATATGAAAACTAAATATTATGTTGTTGTACTTAGTATTTAATGCACGTCATGGAAATTTATAATAATATATTCATCAAATAAATTAAATAATACATAATATCAACATTATATAAAAATTTTATAAACATAAATATTCAAAAATTAATAAAAAATATTTTATTTATTTTCCAAACATGAGATAGTAATATGAACATTTCATATTTAATTTAAGCATGGAAATATCTCATTTAAAATTCCTAACAATAATAATTTATAAATAATTTATAAGCTATAAAAAATTAAATCAAAATATTTAATTTTAACATTTTTGGTTTATATCACATTTTATGATAGAAAAGAGGCATTATTTATCCTAATCTATGATAGATATTTGTGATTACGATAAGCTCTATGTATGGAACCTATCGTATTGTTTGATATCCATAAACATCTATGTACCATTTTTGTAGAAAAATAAAAATCTTTATATATGGGGAAACCCATACATAATAACACCATATAAAACCCTTACAAAATTTTATTTAAATTATATTACAAAGGAAAAAACTTACCAATTGGGTATCCCATATGTAATAGAATTTATTGCCCAAAGGAAAACACTTTATGTATGGAAATTTCTTATGTATGGGGAATTTATAATTACCTATATATTATATATCATTATTTACAATTGGATATTCTATTTTTCATGAAAAGGTTGAAACCCTTATGCATGAAGTAACCCATACAAAAGAAAAATTTTCACACAAAATAAAACATCTTACATATGGTTTTAGTTGTGAAACCCTTACACATACATTCATATTTGATGACATACACTATATCATCATTGGAACATGATGCTCTATATTCATGCAACCTAAATTTCATTAATATCCTAAAGTTTACAACAAAGAATATTATCATGGGTTTTTTATGTATCATTCCTTAGGATACAAACCATTCATACCCTACAACTAATATAAAAAAACCACACATTACAATTTCCTATATCATAAATTCATGTGATTTGGTGGATGAAATTAAGCCACAACATACTATACGTTATGATTTGGCCTTAGGTATATTTAAATACACACATTATTCATGAAAATAAAAAAAAATATGTTGATTCATTGATGTATGTGACGTTGATACAATTAATGGATTTTGGAGGATCATTATATGATTTTGGAAGTAAAAGAAACCCATATATATATATATGTATATATTTTCCCAATCTATCATCAATGAAACAACATGTAGTGAAGAACATAAAACAATAGGTCTACCTGAAATGAAAAAAGATCCATACCTATCAAAATAATAGGAGTTTTTTTTATTGTAATCATCGAGAAATAACTATCAGACTCTTGCCTCCACAAGGATGGAATTGACCCCAAGATCCTCATTCCTAATTAGAGGACCCTCAAAAACAAAAGGTGTGTTGTTACCTTCTCTGTGAATATGATAGTGAAAAGGGAGTAAGAGAGAGATTTAGATTAGGATAGATAATTACATGTATCTACAAGAAGGGGATCACATTCTTTCATATAGAGTACCTTCATTCAATGAAGAAAGTCAGTCATCAACTGCCAAAACATGACAATTGATATACATTAAAATAACATAGAACTATTAATATATAATCATTTGGACATTTCAAATGATTATTAGTAGTCATAAATGAATCAAATCATTGATTCACAACTAAATGAAACTAAGTGGTAGATGTGGTTGTGTCCATATGCTTAGTATCCCATATCGTAATCCTATCATAAGCTTTGATAAAACATATAATGAATTATATGATATAAGGATATCATAATTTGTGATATGCAACATATTCATATCAAAGTTTATGACTTAGGGATATCTTACAATATGATATACCTATTTTAGTGCATCTCCAATAGTGAGAATTATTTCACCATTTAAATATCAATAAACAAGAAACAAAATTAGAAACCAAACAAGGGATAACTAATAAAAATATTCAAACACATTTGAAAAATGAGACATCAATGAGTACATAATAGGTAAATATACAAAGAAGGACCAGATAAAAATGGAAAGTAAGAAGTGGATAATATATAAACAAACCAAAATTAACTGAAAAACTCAAATCACCTATTGGCTATCTCTATACGACCTGAGGTCACCTCCACATCCCAAAATAAGCATCGACTGATATAGTAGGACATACAATAAACATGGGATCACAACCTGTATGTCCATAGAAGACAAGAAAGAAACACAGACACCATGTGTGTATGTAGGGAGTAACCTAAATGTTCCTAGTAGGAATTCAAAAAAAGAGTCCATGAAAATCTCTTTTTAAGGAATTTCAAAATCATTTGTTTGAAATACAAATAGAAAATATCTCTTCATCATGTGAGAGAGTGTAGTGAAAACCAATAGAGAAATATAATCCTTTAAATGAAAGGTTCCTTATTATTAATAAATCTTTTTAACTAATAACATTTTATAATAAATGATCACTTTGAATACTTAAAATTAAAACACATGGTATTATGAAAACAATTATAGGGTTATATTCCATTTTATCTATGTTCTTTCTTTTAAAATAAACCTCTTTAAACACTAGTTAAGATGGAAAACTGATACATAATTGGAAATATAATAAAAAATGGAAAAAATCACAAAACCAATATAAATAAGACATATGAAAAGAACAATTCACAAAGAGAGACTAGTGATATATGAAATTCCATGTGAGAATAAATAAATTTAATATAATAAAATGCACGGTTCATCATGGTAAAAGCATAATCTGTATAGTGGGAATCATAATCAAACCATGTAATAAAACTAGTATTAAAAAAATATATAATTAAGACTCAATAATAAGGAAATCTAGATAAAATTATACATATAATGGGTGAAACCTTAGGATTTAATGTGATAATACTAAATGTACTTAGGTAGAACCATCCAATATCTAATCAATGAATTCCAAGAAAAAAACCCCAACTTACTATTCCAAGCCTCATTGGGTAGCACTCCCTATATCCATATCTTTTCATTCACTAAAGGATACTAGTTAGAGTCTCATCATGACTAAATTAACAACTAACTCTTGATATCCCACATGGATACCCAAGTTTACCATGAAACTAGTGAATGTAGGTGAAGACACATATCATAATTCTTATCATAATACTCATAAAACACACCAAAGAATATTCCTCATACCACCTCCAATAACCCCATAAACACCCCTTTTCATTTATATAATCATTAAATAATAATCAATTTCATTTAAAAAATATAGACACTTGTATAATCATAGTACAATAGGGATAAAACCAAGGGTGTACCTAATAATATGAAAACCTTTAACACAAGGTTACAACCAAATATCACAAAATTATGTACACATATATGTAACATAATAAAACATCAAATAAACACATTAAAATTTTATAACAATCCAACACTATCAAAAAAATACCTTAAACCATTACGTAATTCCTTAAATTCACAAAATATAACTTGTAAAATAAGTTTTAAATCACTTGGAATTCCAAAACATTACTTTAATTAAAAATTATTTGAAAAAAACTCTTAGGATTTGTAGTAAACACATTGTATGCATAAATATTAGTTTTGGAGATAAATTTTACATGAACCATAGAAACCCCTTAATGTAAAATTCAAAATTCCAAGAAATTGTGAGAAAAATTTGATAACCCAATCAAGGGTATTGGTTTTAGGTATATCCTAAAAATTAAAATATTTTATAAAACTCAAGCACCCAATGATATGTCAAAGAAAATAAACTGCACAGAAGCAACCACCTAAAAGGGATGAAATCAAACCACCATCAATGAATAATTCTAGTTTAAGTCAAGAAAAAGGATTCATCAACCTTGTACATAAAAATATCCTTATTAGAAAAAACCTAGATGAAATCATGAACACCATGGCCAATAGGGTTTGAGAAGGAAGAATAAAGAAGATTGGAGAGTGAATAGGAAGAGAAAGAAGATGATTACCATGAGAAATAATAAAGAAACCAAGGACATGGTACTTAAAATCCATGGAGGAGGAATAAGGGGAGTATCATTGGGATCCATTTGGTTGGGAAGAATAAAAATGAGAAAGGGAGACCCAAAAAGAGGGTTTAAAAATTGAGAAGGGTGTTTTTTTAAATCCAAAAATTGGTTTCTGGGTAAGCTGCATGGTTATGCCAAAAAATTTATCAAACCATGCACTAATTGTGTGTGATCCAGTAGCCTAGCAAGAAACATCCACATGGTTTTACTCTATGATCCTATAAATTTTCCTCTAACTATGCACAAGCTATTGGGTAATAAATTCATAATGTGCATGATTAGACTTCATGATCTCTACTAATCATGTACTAGACATGCAATCTAAAAATATCTCATAAAATCTGAATATTTCAAACTTGGACCTAAAAAATTCTAATGAAATAGAAAATGAAATAAAATAATATACAAAAGTGATACTGGGGAATTATAATTATCTATACCATTACACTTTCTATCCCTAAAAAGTCACTGATGAGTTTAAAAATACTTAGGCCTAATAATATCCTTCCTCAAACCAAATACATGAGATAATGGGGTTAGAGAGACCTGATGGAAGAGATAAATAAGAATATAAGAAAACTTATAAATTATAATGGAACCAGGAGTAAAATTATGTCATGAAAATGATATATTTCATTATGAATCATAATGCACAACAATCAAAACCATCAAACTCCTGATTACCACACCAAGCCTCAACCTAGTTTATAATTATAAACATGAAAACCTCATGGGGTTTTATTCTACTTATTGACCAATCCAAGGAAGATTCACTAAAATTACTCCTAGAACTTTGAAAAGATTCAAATGAAAAATATAATAAAGGTTTTCATCACAATATGATGATACAAAGAGGAATGTTATACAATAAAGATCTTGTAGGAAATGATTAAGATAATGAATGATATTTTCTTTCCCAAAAGGTTGAGTCTGCATATAAGCCTCCCCACCATAATACTTTTATCCATAATATGATGAAATAGAAGAAATTAAACTATCATGGAAAGAAAACTATCGAATGAATGTTGTAACTTACCAATGTTATATACAAATTCATAGAATTTATATTAGAAGAGGAACCAATATATAAACGAGCATTAAAGGATCAATAAGATTAGATCAAATTGGATATCTTTTTTTAAAAATATAGGAAATAAAATACCATATAATAATTAATAACTCAAAAAGAGTGACATATTATGACTAAGCTACCATAAGTAAGAATACTAACTAGATTCAATCTTAATAAGGAATAATTTTCCTTTCACTAATAATTCATTTTATAGAACTTATAAATATGATTTAGACAACCACACTGATGATAATCCTTCAAATATATTAATTAGGAGGGTTTGTATTGTCCTAGTTTTCCATATTGAAAAGAAAAAAATTATTTATTCTAAGGAGGATAGGTTGGACAATGAAATGAATGACCCATATCAATTTAAATTTCCTTCTTAGGACCATCTTTATTTTTCTCCTTACAAGTTAGTCTGTTTTTACTCAAACCAGAAAAAACGGGAGAACTACCCCTCATAGGTTGTCATATTTTAATTTATTCCAATATCAAGGATGTAATGTCCCCGACTCAGAGGCCACTAAACTAGTTCCTCGAGCTGATTCACCACATGACCGCAAGCATTCCTCCCCATATGATAGAGGTTACTGACTAGCAATGATGGTCTATTAAGCCATGTGGGGATACTATACCCTCTATTCTAGAGTAAACCACAATAGATAACAATGAAATTGAATAAAAAATATGTAATATCCTAATAAAATGCATAAAAACCATTTCCCAATAGGTTAAAAGTACAAAACCAAATAATAAATATTCCATGTCATGCTACTATTCCAAAAGTGTAGGAAACCCAAAATAAATACAAAAAATATAATCCCTAAAGAAGGTCCTGACTCCAAGTCTAGAACCTCACCCCATCACTTCCCTATCACAACTTGACTCCCTAGCATGGGCCCTTTCCCTTATCCAAATCTAAAACAATGAAGTCTACTTTCGTACCCAAAGGCTCCAGAGTAGTGTGTGAGTACAACTAAATAGGCCACCAACAACTATTTTTACAAAATATCTACTCTAAAAAGATAGTGCATGAAAATACTAAAAAATTAGAAAATAAAAAAAACTCAGGTACCATTAGTTAACAATATTTACTTTAACCATTTAAACCTTAGTATAATTTTCATCATTTGAATCATCTTAATTACTTAATTACTTATCAACATATGTTCCATGGGTTAGGAATTTACATCATTCACACAAGGGTTTAAGGCATCCATCACTATGCATAAGGGAATAAGTCAAGTCCCTATCTAACTTGGAATAATCACATCATAAAAAACACATTATCCTCACCTCAAAGCCTCTATTCGAGTGGAATGAAACCATTAGGGGAATAAATATCTATCCCCTTCCCTAACCCATGCATCGCGGGGTGGAGTTTAGAGCCTTAATCTAACTTGACCCGTGGGCGTAGAACCTTCGTAAATACCCACAATACCAAGACATGTGTGCATGATTATTATCCAATCACCACACACATACCATATCAAAACCATACACAAAAATTCACATAAAAATTCTGAATTCATATCAATCAACATGAAAATTAATATTATACTATAACATATTAACATATTTACCATTTACATTGTATTTCCCATTCAACACATTTCCCTTTTTATGCATAGATCACTAAGCATATAAATTAATTCCCATATATTATCCCATTTAGAATACTCATCAGTTGTAGCAACCCAACCTTAGATAGACCAGATCCAATGTCTTCTACTAAATACATTGATATGATTACAAGGAATCAAGCCCTGAAGGACCGATCGGTTTAGTAGTCTTGGTAAACCAGATACATAAATGAGTATTGCATTACAAATAGATACACCAATTATAACATTTTTTTTCTTATAAAAAAATAAAATTTGAGGATAATCTCTAATCCATCAAGAACATTCTTTAATATCATTCATAGTACGATTCTTGTAATCCTAGGGAAATAAAAATAATAAGGGAGAGATCAAGTGCTCAGTAAGGAAAAAATATAGATAAATTAATAATGAATCAATGTGAATAGTCAATATGGAAAGGTAAATAATTAAAAACTATTGCCATGTAATGAATAAAATTAATTAAATTACATAATAAATATGGAAAGGTAATAACTGGAAACAAATTCCATTAAAATAAATAGATAAGACAAAATAAATATGGTAAGGTATGAAACTAAAACACATACCATTAATCAATGAATTGAATTAAAATGTTTCCATAGATATGTCAACACACAATCTCATGGATGAATAATAATTGAAACAACTATGAGGGAAATTTTTTTCTTATCATATGTCCAGTCTTAGTAACATAAAAACATATTACTATCAAGACCTTTAATAAGATAGTTTAAAACAAAGGGTAGAAACCCATTTTCACAATTATTCATCTCATGAGAACTTATCGATGCATTGAGGAGATATATAAAGTTTGAGATCCACTAGTAATTGATATTCCAAAGAATTAATCACATTTAATAATAAAAATAACTAATATTCTTTATCAAATAACCATATTGAATGATAAATACATATTTATCAATAATTCCCCAATTAATCAAATAATTGTCAAAGTAACCATTGTATGCATAATGGTATACATTTGAGGAAATACCAATATACATTGTATGAAAGTACAAATATAAAATTATATTTTCAATTAAAAATGATTAAAATAGAGTGATTCCTTCAAGGGAAAGTTAACAATCACAAGATGAAGTGAGATTAAGAACATTTTTGAGGAGAATAATGTTTAAACATTCCAAAGTTTCCCATACCAAACATTTAAATCATAATCACCAGAAAGGTATGGAATTAAATGAATATTATAATAACAATATAATAATAGAATTCATGATATAATATATCAAAATGTGCAGTGGTTATGGCACACAAAATAAATAGTGAATATGACAATAATCTCACAGATTTAAAAAGTGAGATGGAAATCCTTACTAATGTAGTAACAAATGGATTGGAAAACCCAAAGGTAATAATACATAAATAAAACATTTAAATACCATTAATATAATATAATTAATTATATTATATGTTAATGTGGAAATAATTACACCATATATAAGAAATTAGGTGTACAATAAAGAAGTATGCATCACATAATGAAAATGATACAAGAATCCCTTACCTTGTGTTTTGTTTCGGGTGATCATCCTTTAACTTCCTGTATAATAAACTTATGTAAATTTTATACTTGATTTATAACATTTTTAATGTTTATAATTTATTTTATTTCACTTATTACCATGCTTTTTACAACTACTCAAACAATTAAGTTTACATCAGGTGTTTTTGACCAAATTCGGTTTATGTGTCAAAACAAATATTCTTGGTCAACTATGGTCAAATAGGTCATTATATAACATCTACAGAATGATAAAAATAAAATAATTATCATATTTTTACATCAATTATACATTTAAAAACAATAATTAAATATGTTTATGAAAATGAGAATATGTTACAACCATGGAGACGGTGGGCCGTATGTATGCATGAGTAACATTCAAATTTTAAATGATCATTCTGGAAAGAAGGTATGTAACTCAAATAATTCCAGAATGAGAATTATATAATAAATATAATATTATTTAATAATATATACAAATATATATAATTATGTTATGTAAAATTAATCACATCATGGCGAGGAGGCGGTAGCCCACACATCCATGAACGACGTTATCTCTTTTAAAGTGTGTGAAGGGTTAATAAAGAAAATGATATATATATATATATATTTAAAGAAATATAATTATTTATTGAATATATATATATATATATATATTATGTCTCATATTTTTAATTATAACCATAATTTATACATTCCATGTATCGTGTGAACTAATCACATCGCTTTGAGGGGGAGGTAGTCCACACTTCTTGAAACGATGTAATCATATTAATGTAAGATGAAAATTAATAAATTAATATATTATAAAAGGTTTATATAATTATAAAGACACAATAAATATCATATATAACATATATAAACAAATTTCACATCATAATGTACACCATGATAAGTGGTAATGGAAGAATTAATAATCATCGTTTCGTGAGGTAGTAGTTCGCGGTCTAGAGAAACATTATGTTCGTTACCCATTAGATGGTGGTGTGTGTAAGTGATGGTTAAAATATTAGAATAAAAATATCCTAGTATATTTAGGATACTGGTGTTGTTATACAAGGAAATAATAAGGATATTTTTGGGGATGGATAATGGAAATGAAACTAGAGAGATTGAGAAAAGACATTACCTTTTAATTGGGTAGCTTCTTTTAGTTTAACCAATATAGATACATGGAAGGTATTATGCCAAAATGGAGGATTATAGGTCCAGGGGAAGGATTTTTTGAGACTATTTGGGTAGATATTGGCCGAACTTAAGAGGTTGTAGAGGTGTGAGTAATGGATATAGGTGGTGTCCTTTTATAGGGAAGGAAAACGACTCACTTGGTATTCTTGAAAATAAGTTAGGTGTAAAAACGTTATTACCTAAAATAAGACATAAAAAACCACCCAAACTCATTAATTGAGGGTTCATGGAATAAATATTTCCATAAAATGAGTGTTGGGCAAGTGGATAGGTCATTTGGTCTCTTAAACTTAGGGTTTTAGTCAATTTTTAAGCCAAATTACACCTTAATCACGATAATTAATTTTATTCACTTTCACTAATCATTTTTGTCAAAAATTAATTTGATATTATTAGACCAAATATATTATCTTTATTAAAATGGTGTATGTAAGATTTTTAAAATTAAAATCACATAAGCAGAAAAATTAAGATTAATGCTAATCTCGCAGATAGACGGATTAACTGGTTTTAGTAGAAAAATGTTCAAAAGATAGTTATGTATTTATATTAAATTTAAAAGTTATATTGATTATAATGAACTAAATTATATTAATTTATGTATAATTGATACAGTGTGACTTTAAAAAAATTATAATATAATTTATTATTAATAATTATTTAAACGAAAATGCAGTTTTTAACTAAAACACAATATTTTTTACTATTCATTAAAAAATGATGTTTCTCAAAAAAATCCCAAAAATTCATAATAAGATAATTTGAAAATATTAATTAAAAAATTATGTTTATTTTATCAAATCAAATTCATAAAAGTGTCAGAATTAATTTTTAAAATAGGTTCACCATGAAAAGGCGTTAAAAATGCCTTAATAGGTTTTTATGTGAAATATTGGGTTTGATCATATCTTATGCCTACAAAATATATTGGATGAATATAAAAAATATTTTATTGAATATTTAAGATATTTATTATATTAATATCACTCAATAATTATAATTATTTTAATCTATTTGGGTAAAACAACTTTGTGAACATAAAAATAGTTTTTTATAAAAAAATATCTTTTTAATATTCAATTCGTTCTTATATTCATTTATAATTTATTTGTAACCAATTATTTAGTTGTATAGACCATATATTTTCATAAGTTAGTTAATACTATTCATAACAACTAGTTTATATATTATATTATTAGATAATAATGTTTTAATTAAGGATTGTTTATCGGTAAGACTCAGTATTGTGTATAGCGTAATCCATCAAAGAAGGCCGCTTTTGCGTGTAACAAAAGTTGTAGATGAAGGTTATTATGAAGTATTATGTACGATAACTCAGTGTTGCATGAATTTTAAGATAACTTGGTGTTTCATGCATTTAAATATATAGAATATATTTTAAATAGTAAATATATTATAAAGTATAAGAATATTATATTACCTTACGCGCTTGCTATCGTGTGTCATACAGGCTATCGAATACAAGGTTATTACTTTAGTTTTTCAGGGTGTTAAATTATCCCTAACTTATTTAAATTGTGTTCTTTCAATTTAAAATCGATCAAGGTGATATACTGTTTGATACTTCTTATGTTTGAAATCCCACATTGTGAGAATGGTTCATAAGAAATATTCTATAAAAAAGAGAATTGGAAGTAAAAAGGTCACATAGAATACTATGTAACTAGGTCTCTAAGTAGGAGAACATCAGTGGAAAGTATAGATAAATACTTAGAGGAAAAAATTAAATATTTATAAAGAGTGAATGAGGTCATCAATCACAAATAATTGAATAATCAATGGAAAGTTGAGGGCCTCAAAGCTATAAATCTTTTATGATTTAGAAGACCATAAGTTCAATAGAAATTTAGGTATTAGGAAAAATTTTTATTTCTAAGTCATTTTACTAATGTTGGTTATTCATTTTACTGACCAAGAATATAACAAAATATTATTGCATGATAGTTTTCAACAATCCTAACTTTTGGTAGTGCTTCGATGAAATTTTAATTCATCCCTTTAATCCCAAAACTTAATTACCAACAATGATTTTTTTATGCTTGAAGCAGTAAAAGATACTTTTAAAGGATAATAAGGCATATAAAAGAGTGACATGTCTTACTATTTGCCTTTAAATATCTACCAAAATAAATATGGTCAATAGATTAATTTATAATCCTAAAAAGTGATACTACTGGTTCATAATTAATATTTATTCATTAAATTGTTTAACTAAAAACCATAAAAATTAACAAGGACATTTCATAGGTAAGTGGTTGGAATCAAACCCTTAACATCCTTCGGTCATGGGTTCAAGAATCGCGACCTTGCTATATTTGATTTGTTGCACATGACTTATAGGTTTTCCTTTTCTAAAACCATATTAATATAATTTATAAAATATATATGATGGATATCGTTGAAAGTAGGTTAATCACTAAATACTATTTTAACTAAGGTTTTCAATAAAATTTTAAAACATAAATACTCCATCCATTTTATTTCTACAATGTTCCTTCCATGGTCTAGGCTTTATCCATAATATCATTTCAAATATTTCTAAATATTATCCCTTATATTCAAATCTAAAACAACTTAGGTTTAACCTTTATTATTCATTTTCAAAATACTTTCAAATTTTTCATAATAATTTTTAAATAAAACATGGATTATCCTAAGCATATACCCCAGGAGTGTCAAACCATGTGTGCATTAAGGCCCGTTTTCATGTAACAGGTTACCCCGAGTCATGCTTGGAACACCTTGTCAGTGTTGTTACTCCTAGGTACATCTGTGCCAGAACCACAACCACTTATAGTATCCAGATAAGTATGTATCATTATAAAGACCCACATATTCTCTAATTTACCAAAATTCAAGGGTTTTCATATATACTTATCCTCAAATTATACATTAGTGTTATGTTCTCTAACCTACATTTTCCAAAATCTAGTTCCCAAGGTTGCTACTAAACTTTCTCTGATACCAAATGTAACGACCTAGACCTAGATATCCTGGATCCAATATCCACTACTAAATACATTGGTATTATTACAAGGAATCAAGCCCCTAAAGACTGATTAGTTTAGTAGTCTTGGTAAACCAGATACATAAATGAGTTTTGCATTACACATGGATACACTAATTACAACATTTTTTTATACTAAAAAAATAAACATTGAGGATTATCTCTAATCCATATAGCATATTACTACATATAATTCATATTATTCTTCTTTTATTCTTGGGGAAATAATCATAATAAGGGTGAGCTCAAATTCTCATTAAGGAAAAAATATAGTGGAAGAAATAATGAATCAATGTGAATAGTAAATATGGAAAGGTAAATAACTAAAAAAACATGCCATGTAATCAATAAATATAATGAAATTACATAATCAATATGGAAAGGTAATAATTGGAAACACATTCCATTAAAATAACTAGATAAGGAAAAATAAATATAGAAAGGTATGAAACTAAAACACATTCCATTAATCAATGAACTGAAATGAAATGTATCCACAGATATGTCGATGAAAAATATCATGGATGTATAATAATTGAAACTAATATGAGGAAAATTTATTTCTTATTGGACACCATGTCTTAGGAACATGAAAATCTATTACCGTTAATACCTTACAAAATATGGTTTAAAACTCAGGGTAGAAACCTATTTGTGCAATTATTCATCACATGAGAACCTATCGACGCATCGAGGAGATATATAAAGTCTAGGATACACCCGTAATTTCCATTCCAAATAATTCCTCATATTTAATAATAGAAATAACTAATATGACTTATCAAATAACCATATTGAATGAGAAATAAAGATTTACCAATAATTACCCAATTAATCAAATAATTGTCAAAGTAACCATCGTATGAATAATGGTATACTATTTAGGCAGTAAAAATATCCATTGTATGAGAGTATGGATATTAAATTATATTTTAAATGAAAAATTATTATAATGAAGTGATTTATTAAAGGGAAATTTAACAATCACAAAAGTAAGTCAGATTAAGAGAATTCTTGAGGAGAATAATCTTTAAACATTCCAAAGTGTCCCATACCTCTTTGAAACATTTAAATCATAATCACAAGAAATGTTTGAAATTAAATGAATATTATAATATCATAAGAATAATAATATTCATGACATAATATATCAAAATGGGTAGTAGTCATGGCACAAAAAAGAAGTAAGTAGTGAATATGACATTAATCTAACAGATTTAAAAAGTGAGATGAAAATCCTTACTAATGTAGTAACAAATGGATTGGAAAACCCAAAGGTAATAATCCTTAAATAAAACATTTAAATACCATGAATATAATATAATTAATGATATTATATGTAAATTTTATAGTAATAACACCATATATAAGAAATTAGGTGTACACTAATTAAGTACGCCTCATATGATGAAAATGTGACAAGAATCCCTTACCTTGTGTTTCTTTTCAGGTGATCCTTTAAATTCATATAGAGTAAACCTATGAAAATTTTAAACTTTATTTATAACATTTTTAATGTTTATAATTAATTTTATTTCACTTATTTCTATGTTGTGTAAAAATACTTAAACAATTAAGTTTACATCGGTTGTTTTTGACCAAATTCAGTTTATGTGTCAAAACAAATATTGTTGGTCAACTATGGTCAAAGGGGTAATTATATAACATATAAACAATGATAAAATTTAAATAATTATAATATTTTTACTTAAATTATAATTTTAAAATCAATCATTAAATATTTTTATGAAAATGAGAATATATTACAATCATGGAGATGGTAGGTCGTATGTATGCATGAATAACATTTCCATTTTTAAATGATCATTGCAGAAAGAAGGTAAGTGAAAAAAATCATTATAAAATGATAATTATATAATAAATATAATATTATTTAATAAATATAATATTATTTAATCATATATACTTATATATAGATTTATATTATGTAAAAGGAATCACATCATGCCGAGGAGGTGGTAATCCACATGTCCACACACGACATTATCTCTTTTAAAGTGTGTGAAGGGGTAATAAAGAAAATGATATATATATATATATATATATATATAAATAAAAATATATTTCATAAAAGGTAATTATTTCATGAATATAATATAGATGTTTCTTATGTCTCATATCATTAATTATAACCATCATTTATACATTCCATGTATCGTGTGAACGAATCACACCGCTTTGAGGGGGCGGTAGTCCACACATTCCCAAACGATGTTATCGTATTAATGTAAAATGGAAAATAATAAATGTATGTATTATAAAAGGTTTACCAAAGTATATAGAAAAAATAAATACCATTTATAACATATATAAACAAATTTTACATCATAATGGCCCCCATGAGAGGTGGTAATTACAATTATCATTTCGTAAGGCAGTAGTTCACACGCCACATAAACATTATGTTCTTTAACCATTAGATGGTTATGTGTGTAATTTTTGGTTAAAATATAATAATAAAAACATAATATTATATTTAGGATACTGTTTTTTCTATAAAAATAACAAAATAAGGAGATTTTAGGGGTTGAAGAATGGAAATGAAAATAGAGAGATTGAGAAAAAATATTACCTTTCAATCAGGTAACTTATTTTTGGTTTAACCAAAAGGCATACATGGAAGGTATTCAGATCAAAGTTAGGATTCTAGGTCAAGGTTAGGGATGTTGGGAGACTATTTTGGTTGATAGTTTCTGAACATAATAGGTTGTATAGGTATGAGGAATGGGTAGAGGTGGTGGCCTTTATAGGGAAGGAAAATGACTCACTTGGTATTCTTGAAAAGAAGTTAGGTGTAAACAAGTTAGTACCTACAAAAGTCATAAAAAACCACCCAAACTAATTATTTTAAGATACATGACTGAATTATTTCCATCCAATGAGTGTTAGACAAGTGGATAGGTCATTTCAGGCCTTAAAATTAGGGTTTTAGTCCATTTTAAGCCTAATTACACCTTAATCACTGTAATTGATTTTAATCACTTTCACTAATATTTTTTTGTAAAAAATTAAGTTGATATTACCATAACCTGAATATTATCTTGATTAAAATGTTTTATTTTATATTTTCAAAATTAAAATCATAGAAGTGGTAAAATTAAGATTAATGCAAATCTCACAGACATACGGATTAAACGGTTTTAGTAGAAAAATGTTCAAAAGTTTTTTATGTTTTTATATTAAATTTAAAAGTTATATTAATTATAACTAACTAAATTATATTAATATATGAATATTTGATCCAATGTGACTTTAAAAGAAATTTATAATTTAATTTTACATTAATAATTATTTAAATTAAAAGTTAGTTTTTAACCAAAACACTGTATTTTTCACTATTCACTAAAAAATGAAGTTTCTCTAAAAAAATTAAAAAAATTCATACTAAGATAATTTTGATATTATAAATTCAAAAATTATGTTTATTTTATCAAATTAAATTCATTAAAGTTTCAAAATTAATATTTAAAATATGTTTTCCATTAAAAGGTGGTTAAATTGTCTTAATAGGTTTTTATGTGAAATATTGGGTTTGCTCTTATCTTATGCTTACCAAATTTATTGGATGAATATAAAAAATAATTGATTGAATATGTAACATATTTATTACATTAATATAACTCAATAATTGTAATTAATTTAATATATTAGTGTAAAACAATTTTGTGAACATAAAAATAGTTTTCTATTAAAAATATCCTTTTAATGTTCAATTAGTTCTTATATTAATTTCTAATTTATTTTTAACCAATTATTTGGTTGTATAAACCATATATTTTCATAAGTTAGTTAATAATATTCATAAAGGCTAGTTTATATATTATTATATTAAATAATTTTTTTTAATTATAGATTGTTTCTCAGTAAGACTTGGTATTGCGTATAGCGCAAGCCATCAAAGAAGGTCTCTTTTACATGTGAAATAAGATATAAAGGAATGTCATTGTGGCATATGATGTACACTAACTCAATATCGCGTGAATGGAAAGACAACTCAGTGTTTCATGCGTTGAAATATATAGAATATATTTGAAATAGTAAATATATTATAAAGTATACAAATATTATATTACCTTATGTGCTTCATGTCGCGTGTCACACACGATATAGAATAAAAAGTTCTTAGTTTATTTTTTCAAGGCATCACATCAGTTCCCACATGCTAACCCATTTAAACCATTCCTTATTCTACATGAAGTAACCCACTTGTGCATTCCATGTGCAATTCATAAGACATTTGGTAAGTTCAAATTAATCTAATTAACACATTTAGCATGTTTAACAATCTCTATTCATTATCACATTTAAGAAATACATCAAACTATAATACTTGACCCATTCCTATTTACTTTTCTTATCCCAACTAGACCATTTAGCATTCATAATCCATAGAATATCAACCAATTACCCTCTTACATTTCATAGCTCTTATAACCCATTAATATTTATCCAAATGAACCCTTATTCCATTATCCATGTCTAGACACAACTATCAATATTCCTATGTTAACTCAAATTAAGATATTAACATGTCCATCCTGGTTCTATTTTATCAAACATCAATTCCCTGCTGTCAAGGTTTGGGAATGTCGGCACACCCCATGGGTGGCCCTAATCGGTCTAATCATCCTCCATGCATCCCACAAGGATAATGAGGGGTTACATTTGTCATTTAGACACCCATTTTACCAAATCTCACTATAGACACCAAAAGCACAACAAGGGGGAAGCAAGAACACAATATCAAATGAGAAAATCCACTTAAAAACTATGGGATATAACTTTTAGACCACTTACCTCGAATCTAACAATGATCAAACTCTCAATAATATCCCTCAATATAGATTTAAACACCCTTTTAATCCATAACCTAGGTTCCACTAAAAAAAGTGGGTAGGGATTTAGAATAATTTGGGAGGAACTAAAAACCCTAATTTAGAAACATGAATCAAGAGGAGCATTAGAGTTACCCGAAGCTTCGATCTGCAACCAACGACACTCCAAATAGGTAGGAATCGAAGGATAACCACCCTTGTTGAGTCTTGGGTTGATTTGGTTAATCCCTAGGGTTGAGATGGGAATAAATGAGGGAGAAATTGGGTCAGGATATAAAAATACCGAGATGAAAAAACTGTAAATTTTCCAACTTTTAGTGGGGAGCATGGTTTACCTACAGGGTTTTCCAAACCGTGCAAAAGCCACTGTCTAAGTGAAGTTGTGTCACATAGTTACCTGGAAACCCCCCAAAGTTTTACAAGATGTGTGATAACAATTCCTAATGCCACTATCCAAGGTTTCATGGTTTTCATAGAGAGGGCACAAAAATTTACTTAACCATGCGCCAACCGTGCACCTTGCACAGGTTGGCCCAATTTTCTTTCCTTTCAAGCCCTAGTCCTACAGAACACCCCCGAGGCCCCTCATACTCCTGGTGAAAATTTAATTAATAAATTATAAGGGATTTAAACAAAAATATAAACAAGGACTTACCTCCATGAAAAATAGGGTATTACAACCTCCCCACCTTATAACAACCTGTCCATGAGCTGCTCTTATCGAGCATCACTGAGCTTTTTAGGTAAAAAGATCGGGTCAATGAGCCCGCTCATCCAAATAAATTTCCTAAAGTTTATTCCTGAACATTTCACTACTACTGTACACTCGTCCTAAAGGTAGAAAACTACCACACAAAACCATCTCATTGCAATATACAAGAAGACCCAGATGCTCCTCAATGAATAATCATCCTCAAAGCACACATTAACCCCTATAACTCCATAGGGAAGCCTAGAAAACACTGCCAAAAATGTAACACAAAGAATACTTCACACAAAACATCACATCTCCATGGAAGATCCAATCAAAAACCCATTGGTCTAATCATCTTCGCAACTCATGATCCAAATCACTTGGCACCATTTTACTCTATTGTCAAAACTCTAACAGTGACCATAACTTGGAATCACTTGAAAGAAAAACACGATCCTTCCAACCACAATTTTTGACTTATGTTGATCCAAAATTCAAGCCCTGAAGACACCATTCCATAATCGAACATCTAAAACACAACCCCCCACACTCAAAATCACACAACCAATCAAACTCGAGCCAATGCTTTTTTTTCTATCAAACTTCAATGAATAAAATCACTCGAGTCCATACAACTCGAAACACCGATCTCAACATTAATAAACCACTTTACCACTGTGTTTCTCTATACCATACACATTAACTAACCCCTACTATATTCCGGTGATTGGAACCCCCACTATCGAGAAGGACCATAAACACCACAACTCCGCCTCACAGTATACCTGATGCATTCCACACTCACCATGCCCAAACATTTAGAAGAAATTATCCTTGTATTGAAATCCAGACTCACTTTTGAAACCACATTGGAGGAAATTAATAGATCATCCATTCAAGGACTAAGAACACATTGGCCCCACTCAAGTATGACTTCATTTCTGAAAGGCACTTTCCACTTCAAACATCAAACCAGAGGTGGGTCTCACTTACCAAACCCATTCCTTTGATCGCATCATGTTGGACCAACCCTTATGGATTGTCATTGAACACCAAAATTCCACTATTTCAATACTACTCTTTACAATCACCCATGAAGCTTCCTCATTGAGAGCATACGACCATTTCTGAGGTACCTACCAATGTTATTCCCTGACATTTAGTAACTCTACCATTAAGGCATCCACTACCTTCCAAAACATCATCATAATCCAACACACCCATTAATATACCTAAAAAATACCCTTATCATCTCTACATAGATTGAGGTCAATTAGGTTCATTCTCAAAATTGATCACCATTATAAAATTGCACCTGTCATTCCAAAACCTCCACAAAAGGAAGTTTTCAACTCATCCCTTGTGTACCTCTTTTTATCTGAATGAGGTTGTCCCCGGTCGACTCATCCTAGGACACTCATCCACACTATTGTCATGGAACTACATCACATGTACTAGGATCCTTCTCACCTATAGATATTCTTATGTCACCCAATACACCTACCTGATTCCGTGCCTGATTTTTTGATGAAGTTATAGAAACCATCCTCCCTTTCAATGAACTATTGTCATGTATTACCATGCCCTTCAATGACTCAATCACAAGCATCCTGAATTTTATTTGGAAAAAACCTGAGCCTGAATCCAATGCTTGGATTGTTCAATCACTGCATGAAAATCCCACTTGGCATCTCTATGGAATCTAAAGCGCACCTCACAAGTTTCTCATTGGTATTATGAAGTCACCACGTCATCTATACACTCTTCTTCATACATCCAGGACTGATTTATCACTACCCACCTTAGGAGAATCATTACCCTCACATTCCTCAAGGAATTTCAACCACCATGGTTGAATTTTCGATCATAATCTGAACCCTTGAACTTGGATGGGGCCATCAAGATTTTCCTAGATCAACAAAACAAGAATCACCCGCTACCCATCCTCAGCTTCTCTGAACAGCACCCACAACATTTTTCGACACCCTATCCATCCCGAGGACATCGCCCGTAACCTGTCGATGGTATACATACCACTATTTATCTCTACATATACTAACCCATGAGTGAAACCTTCATGATGTAACACATCTAACCCAAACACATTCAAGTCACTTGGAATGAAACCAAAGTTTTCTTAGGGCGCGTTGGACGATGTCAAGATATTGAGCATGATAGTCACAAGATAAAAGTATGCTAAGAAGTTGTTGAATAACACTACCACAACTCATCCAAATATGAGGTCACCTACCACTATGGGACACCATGACCCTCCAAGAGTTTAAATATTCCCTACTCACATACGTCTCCTCATCACTTAACCACCATCGATCATGTGTGATTGTCAACCAAGACTCACCACTACTCTACAAACATTCACCAGAATTCATAAACCAATGTTTCCTTTGGAACTAATTCCACCAAATCACCTGAGTCCTTCCAGTGTGACCTTGGATGTTAACACCTGAACACAAAGGTTCACCACTCCAACCAAAACCAACATTCTCTCACATAGCCACACTTCCCGCTTTGGTTTCATAGAGAGCGACATATGATCATTCCAATCGGAATCACGCCTTACCAACGTGTGCCCACATCTGGACCATGTTAGAGTCCTCAAGGTCTCGCACCTTCTTGAGACCACACACTAAGACCAAATAAGATCACATGATCCAAACATCACCAGAGCCTATCCCAATTCCTGATCACTCTCCTGACCATTCCTTATATTTCTTCAGCCCCATCAGAACCGTGGAATTCTCAATATCTCACTCAATGACCAAATTGTTTGTATGATCAAACCTAACCACATGACCACTCTCAACATGGGTGTCACCTTCATAGCTAAATAATCCACCTGATCTTCAACCACCCATGTATATTCTTCCCTAAACCAACATCAAGGCCCCATTAATCATCGTCTAAATAGATAGTTCATACATCCAAATGATACAAACCTTCAAACTAACCTCACAACCAACTAAAATCACCCAGGTTCCCTTATAAAAGAACTAGGTCATAACCATACCATTTACTTAAACATGATGGTACTCATTATGTATCTGTTCCATCTCTGAATCATCCAAATGACTCTTATTCTGAGACACCTAAAACATTGGGATAACCTCGCTTGAGGTCACCCTTGATTTTCTCCAAGATTTTCAACACATTTTTACAACTCGAGTCACACCTTCCCAAAACCATTGACCTTCCCACTTAGACCTCTAGGAAAAATTTAAACCTGTACAAACTCAAAATATCCACCTTTTCCTCACGTTCCCAAGATAACTCACAAAACAGTTGACCAATCTATCATGTGTCAATATTGAGGCTCTAATGATACCAACTTTCTAACTAGGGTTAAGGATAAAAAGTCACCAGGACCTCTCTCTAGGCCACATGAATCAAACTCCCAACAAGTCATCACTCGTAGGTGACTCTCCTATCGCCGTTATATAACTCTTCACCCAATGAACCCTAAAAAACATCCACTTTAGGTCTCATGCCAAGCATACTCTCAGACCTACACCAACACAATGGGTCAAAACACCCACTTTTAGGGTCCAAAATTCTACTCGTAAGGTTTGAACCCACACGGGTTGCCACACCCAGAACAAAACACCAATCACTATTGACACCACAACCAAGACACTCATTCTTAAATCCAACATAAAACCCACACAAAAACAACCCACAAGGGTTACCATTTTAACATTATCAAGAGTCACCTCCAACCCTCAAGGTCACAACCATACTGAAAGTATAACAAGAAACACCCCTTTATCCACCCATCGAGACCCATCAAGTTCTCTTCCTAGGGAACTCTCACTGCCCAAACCACCCACACAAGGGGATCGATAAACAACACAAGGGGTACTTAATATCGGTCTTCACTAAATGTTCCATTATAATTAACTTCAACATTTTGAGATCCCACGTTTTACTCCTTAGGACATTTTGTTTACATGAAATTTCAAAAATTCTTACTTTTTTGGGATTCATACCCCAAAATATTTTCATCAAAAAAAATTCTAGAAAATCTAATTTGTAGAGACCATGATAGAAAACACACTAAATTCCATTATCAACTCACTCCAGATACACTATCCCAATGGGTGTAATCACATTTCTAACACTACCCTCAACCATTCCTATCACGGTTCTTGGTCAACATTGGGTAGGTTAGCCAACATGGATACACACCTTTCATTAGAGACCCTTTTTTTAAACAATTTCCACCTTCATAATGAAAATTATTCTTCTTAAGGAACCTTTCCCATTTCTAAACTTATTACTACCAATATTTTAACTCATTCACAACCTTCATTAATCACAATTATTTTAACCATTTTACCATCACAAAGTAAATCTTCATCTTTTTAGTCACAATTCCATCATTTCAAATTATCATAACCAGAAATTTTAACCCGATCTTAGCTTTTCTTTAAGAGTACTATCACTTAACCATTCATTTACATTCTTTATATTTACCCATTTGTATCATCCTTATTAGACACCATTTTCTTCAAATTTTTTATGTATGTAAAATAGATCTTACCTTCCGTATCCCAGACACTCATCCTGTGTGTGCCTACCATGATGCATGCCACCTATATTTCTAGGTGCCTATAATAACGCATGAATGAACAAACTCATACCATTGAGGACATGAGAAAAATATCATAAAACAATCACATCACACAAAAAGTAAATCACCCAATGGTGAAATATCATTCAACTATAACAACACATAATAAGAACAATAATTCTAACCCTGGGTACATGGGTTTTACCTTGTACATGGGTCAACTACTCCCAATAATGAGCTCATTTCCAAGACCTGACACATCCTATTCTCCTGTATATCATCCCAAATAATAATACAATAGAAATAACCATCCTTTGATATCACTTTGTATTGAACCTGACTCAGAGGCCACTAAATTGGTGCCCTGAGTTGAGTCACCACATGACCACAAGCACACCTCCCCATGTGCCAGAAGTTACCGACTAGTAACGATGGACCGTTAAACCATGTGGGGAGACTATAAACTCTTTTTTAGAGTAATCCACAACAGATAATAATTAAATAGTGGAAAAAATATGTCATAGAAAAATAATATTCATAAGAAACCATTTCTCTATAGGGTACAAGTCTACAACCAATTAATAAACATGCTATGTCATGCTACTATTCTAAAAGTATAGGAAAATAAAAGTAAATAAAAATATCATAATACACAAGATGGTCCTAATTCCAAGTATAGAACCGTATCCCAACACATCCAAAGCCAAAATATACTCCCTAGAATGAGACTTTTCCCTTATCTAAACCTACAACAATGAAGTTACTCAGGTACCCAATGACACCCAAGAAGGGTGTGAGTACAACTCATTAGGCCCCCACCAATGGTGTCTATATAATATCCAATCTAAATAGATTGTTCACGAAAATAAAAAACTAACATAAAATAAACAAAAGACAAATCAGGTGCCTTTAGTTAACAATATTCCATTTTTAACCTTAGTAACATTTTCATCATTTTCATCATCTTCACTACTTAATTCATTATCAATGTATGTTCCATGGGTTAGGAATTTACATCATTCACACAAGGGTTTAAGGAATCCATCACCATGAATAAGTAAAATCACAAAAAACACATTATCCTCACCCAGAAGCCTCAGTATTAGTGGAATAAAACCATTAGGGGAATGGAGCCTTGCCCCCTTCTCTAACCCGTGCATTGTGGGGTGGAGTTTAGAGCCTCAGTTTAACTTGAACCATAGGTATAGAACCTCAGTTAATTCCCCACACTACCAAGAAATATGCATATTCTTATTATTCAATCACCATACACATACTATATCACAACCATACACAACAATCCATATAAAAATAACAATTAATATCAATCAACTTGGGAATTAATATCATGCTATAACCAATTAACACATTTTATATTTACATCACACAACCCATTAAATTTTTTTTCTTTTTCTTATTCCGAGCTCACTATGTATATTAATTAATTCCCATACATTATCCCGTTTAGAATACTCATTAGTTCCCACATGCTATCCCATTTAACCCATTACTCATTCCACATGCAATTACCCACTTGTGCGTACCATTTGCAATTCATAATCCATTTGGTACATTCACATTAATCCAATTAACCCATTTAGAATATTTAACAATCTCTATTCATTATAACATTTTAAACTTCCATAAAATCACAAGCCTTGACCCATTCTCATTTACATGTATTAACCAAACTAGTCAATTTATCATTCATAAGACTTAGACCACCAACCAGTTACCCTATTACATTTCATAGATCCTATAACCCATTATAATTTATCCAAATGACCCCGTATTCCATTATCAAAGTCTAGAAACATCTTTAAATATTCATCTTTTAACTCAAATTTTCATATCAACATGTTCATAATGGCTTTATTTATCAAACATCAATTCCATTCTTAACACTATCAATGTGAAGGTTCGGAAATGTTAGTGCACCCCATGGGTGGACCTAAATTAGTCTAATCATCCTCCATGAATCCCATTGGGATCATGGGGGGTTAGATTATTCATTTATATACCCATTTTATCAAATATCACTATCAGGACCACAATCAGAACAAGGGAAAACAAAAACACAATCGGATATACACAAATCCACTTAAAAATTATGGGTATAACTTATAGACCCCCTACCTTGAATCTGATGATGAACAAAATCTCAATCATAGACTTAGATCCAGATTTAAACGACCTTTGAAGCCCCAACCTAGGTTCCACCAGAAAAGGGGGTTGTTGGGCTTCATAAGATGATGAGAGGAACTATAAACCCCAATATTGTAAAAGGAATCAAGAGGAGTGTTAGAATTATCTAGAGCTTTGATATACAACCAACGACACTCCAAACAACCAAGAATAAAAGGAGAACCACCCTTGGGAAGCTTGGGTTGATTTGGTTCTCCCCTAGGGTTGAGAGTGGAAGAAATGAGGGAGAAATCGAGTGGGGATATAAATATCTAGAGATGGAAAAACTATAAATTTTATAAATTTTAATGGGGTGCATGGTTTACCTGCATGAATTTCCGAACCATACGCAAACCGTGCACAAGACATTGTCAATTGGAAGTTGGGTTGCACAGTTACCTAGAAACCATGCATGGGTTGAAAATCAGTTCACAAACCACGTGTAATTCCACTATCCAAGGATTCATGGTTTTCCTGGGGAGGACACACAATTTACTTAACCGTGTGCCAACCCTGCACCTTACAAAGGTTGGCTCAGTTTTCTTTACATTCATGACCCGAACCCCCGAAACACCACTGAGTCCCCTTAGACACCCAATTAAAATTTAATTAATGAATTCTACGAGATTTAAACAAAAAATTAAGCAGGGACGTACCTCCATGAAAACTGGGGTATTAAAAAGGATATATTGGTAGCTTCTTTATAAGTGGTTAGGCTAAGTTTAGACATTATTCATCTGAGGTTTGGATGAAGACCCTATTTGAAGAATAGATCATTTATAGAGTCATTAAAAGCTAAAATAAGAGATAATGACACAAATATGGAGTAACTATCATTTTATTACTTTTTCCATATGATCCCCTTGTTGGAAACTCGTAAATTCCAATTTCTTCTCAACTTTCACATTTTCAGGATGGTTCCACTGGATGAACATGGTCTTGAATAATTACCAAGATATTATATCTTTTATAAGTAGTATAACATCAATCTATCACTATTCTTGACTTAACCCTTAAAACAATCCTATAATAACTTTTTCTTTTAAGACTTCAGGATTTCATTAAGAATTGAATATTCATTCAATATTCTCCAACCAGTCTATTGCCTACTAAAAAACTTTATCATCATAAAATATATGTATATATTGATTCATAAAATATTATATGTGGTCATAAAGTAAATAAAAACTCAACTCCATCACTTTATTCAATGTTTGGTAATATTCAGTAGCCGAAAAGACCATATTAGAACTAAAGAAAAAACTAACACGGGAAACACTTCCTAATATGGACTTCCCATGATTCATAGATACCATTATATATGAATTAAATCTAAATAACACCAAACATGAAACCCATAAAAAATAAATTTTTAGAGTCATGAAACAAGACAACATTTAATAAAATTAGACACATAATTAATATATCAAATAAACACCCTATTTTTACACCATAAACATTCTAAAATTACTTTAAAGTTTCTATAAGCTAAGAAAATCAATCTTACCATTTTATTACCATTCAAAATAATTTATCTTCCAAACTCCATGATAAGGATAAAATCCACTCACATCACTTTAAAAATACATAATTCCATTTCATAAATAAATTTTAAATTTAAAAAACATTTTTATTCCAAAGTAATCTTTATTAAATCTCAAGTAAATTATGTGACGTTTAGAAAAATATTTTAAATTTTGATCTTTTAAAACTTTTATAAGAATTTTTTTATTTTTTTTATAAAATTTGATTTTAGAAATGAAACTAAACCTTTATATTTTGAAACTGAATATCATAACACAAATTTAAAATCTTAATTTTAATAAAAAACATAAATATGTCAATAAAAATTACTTTAACTATTATTAAATGAATATAAAACACATTAGACAAAATTTAGAAATTAGAGGATACTAAATAACATGGGGGGGGGGGGGGGTTATGAAGGTGTATGGTTTGACCAAATAACATGGAAGACCATATGAAAACCATTCGATAATCAATGGAAAGTATCCATAACCATACACATGATTTAAACAAAGTTTTCTAGATCATGCGTTAACCATGCACCTTTGGCCCCCCTTACACTTCCATCCCAAAAATTGAAAAAATCTAAAAAAATCCATAAATTCTTAAATAATACAAAAATACTAGTGATTTATATCGAAATATAAAAAAATAACCAAATAATAAATATTAATTCCAGACTTACATATTAAATACCCATGAAAACTCAAGCCTCGTCACAAAAGGTGTTGATAAGAAACCTCTTTCCAACCTACCTATTAAGTTATGATGATCATATCTCCACACTACTATTAATCCACAAATAACAAGAGGTAACTAATACCATTTTTTCATGCACCATCTTGGATTAACCTGTCACGTCACAGAGGTTAACCTATCTTAAGGATCGAATCACATTTTCAATTTTCAAGGTCTAACAAATAGTACTAGTGAATAAAATACAATAAAGTATGAATGATTTCAACATATTAATATAAATAAATAAGTAATATAATCTTTCCAAGAATATTTTATGGGGTGTCCATATGTTATACTTCCTTGCATATCAAAATAAATAGTTTCAAATATATTTATAAACTAAAAAATGCATAAACAAAATAAAAATCACAAATTAATTTGAAATATGAAACCTAAAAGAGTACATAATGAGTAATGATACAAATAATGGAAAGATAAAAAAGGAAAGATCAATGTATCTGATACATATACAACAAAAAATGAACTAAAAAACTCAAATAATTATCTGGTCATTATCATGTGACCCATGGTCATCTCCACATCCCAAAATAATCACCATGTAGTATAAAAATGCATACCATCAATATGTAATCACAATCCATGTATCTATAGAGGACATGAAATCTATATACACACTAGGGTGTGTGTGTAGTGTGTGAGATAAACATTACTAGTAGTATTTCACCAAAGTGTTTATAGAAACCTATTTTTAAGATATTTCAAAAGAACTAGTTTGAAATACAGATAAAAAACAGATTTTTATTATGTGGGGGAGTGTCATGAAAACTAATGGATAATTATTTTACTTTAATTAATATATTCGTTATTTTTAAGAAACTATTTAAATTATTAACGTTTTATAAGTAATGAAAATTTTGAAAAATTAAAAGTAAAACACTCAATTTTATGAGAAAAAAGTAGGAGTTATCTTGATTTTATCCATGTTTTTCCATTAAAAAACCCACCTTAATTACCCTCTAATAAGTTAAAATCAACCATAATTGTACAATAAATATTAAATGGAAAACAAGATCATGAAACCAATAGAAAAAAGGAATATTTAAAGCACTTCCCACAAAGAGATAAAAGTGATATAGTAAATTCCATGTGAGAATATATAAATGTAGGAAAATAAGGATAAAAGTTCATCAAGGTAAATACGTAATCTATATAGTGAGAATCACCTAAAAATCATATACCAAAAGTATTGTTAAAACTAAAAATATAATTAAGACTCAATAATAAGGAAAACTAGATCAAATTATATATATCATGGGAAGAACATTAAGCTCGTGCGAGACAAACCTAGATATACTTAGGTGGAACTATATAATATTATATTAATGTATTCCTAGAAAAATAATCCCTAAATTACTCTTCCTAGTCTCACCAGGTTTCACTCCCTATAGCTAGAGATTTTTATTTACTAGAGGATACAAGTTAGAGTATCATCATGACTAGTATACCAACCATTTTTAACCTCCCACCTAGACTACTAGGGTTCCCATGAAACTAGATAATAGAGGTGAGGAAACATATCACAAGACTTTTGATAATAACTTAAAACCCACTAAATAATAATCCTCATCCTACTTAAAATCACCCTTAAATAAGCATCCCATTTTCATTAACATAATCATTCAACAATAATATATTTTATTCTCCAAATATACATTACTCATATAGATGTAATATAATGGGGTTTAAGCCAATGGTGTACCTTATAATATGAAAACCTTTAATACAAGGTTCCTAATGATACATTAGTTTTAAATAACACTTGGAAGTTTAGAATCCTTATTTAAAAGATCATTTTTAAATAAATCATCGACTATAAATCTCATTTAAACTAAAATGAAACTCAAACATTAAATTTACATAACCAATATATATTATACATGACCTAAACCTTAATTAAAAAACAAACCAAATATGTTGAGGCCTAAAGTGTTTCCCGATTTAGACTTATATAAATTTGATTTTTTTAGTCCTAGGTCACAAAAAATAGAAAAATAGAAGTTTCACCATAGTAAAAAATCTTAGAAAAAAAACTTTAACTATTTTTTGGTCTCAAAACATTGTGTTTTTCCTTAGTATAAATTTTGGTAATTTTATGTTATACTAGAAGTTTTTTGAATAATTAATATTTATTAATGTATAGATATTTATTTTGTGAGTGCTAACATTTATATATTCGATATAGGAGTTTGGATTTAAATTTTGATACCATAGTTATATCTAAAATAAGGTGTTTTTCTTAATAGAGGTATAAATTATACGCCCAGGTGCTAATCCATAAACCAAACATTCTATTTTCATTATTTAAAACGTCGATTAATTTCACACTTAACTAATAATAATAAAATATTATTCTTATTGTTGATGTGGAATTAGAATAACCATGTGGTAGTTTAGTGGCCATATAGTGGTGACATGATGGGTTAGTGTAAAGGTGTGTCAAGATATTTTGGGTAGTTGACCATAGATTAGTGGGGAATTTATAAGGGGAAATTAAATTAAAAAAATTATGGGAATTTATAATGGGGTATTATATAATTAAATATTTTCTCCCCCTCTCTAATTCAGGGGATTCCATCATTGGAAATATTAAAGAAAATTTCCCTCTCCATCCAATCCTCTATATGGTGGAAGAAATTATTATAGATTCATCTCTCCCTCTATGCATAATAAGTAAAAATTCTTTATGTTCATCACATAGAGGCGATGACTATAAAAAGTGAAAATGACAAGCATGGATCAAAGAGTGAAATTCTAAAGTGACGACACCTACTTAATCCCCTTTTATTTTCATGTGATCCAACCCTCATTCCATTAGGAAAAGATCATCTTATTTTACATGGTGAGAGAATAATTTATTTTTTTGATCTTTTAATTCTAGTGATTTATAAAAAAAATTGATGAGAATTTCGTCAAGGATTATTTTCTAGAATTTTTTAGGGAAATTAAAAAATGAGAGATGAGAATTATATTTGATAAAATTTCCCTAAAAATGTTTTTGGTAAAAAGAAGAAGAAAATTATTCTTCTTTTAAAAATTATTTTCCCTTAAAATTATTTTTCCAATGAATAATGTGATTGATGAATTGTGGTATTGATTTTCATTTTTCAAGAGGATAATCATTTTGAAAATATATTATTTCATCTTACATCGCAAAATTAATTTAATTCTTATAATTCAATAAATTAAGACCGCAAAAATTTGAATTATTTGATAAATAATTTTAAGAAAAACATGATAAATATTTTTTTTAATATGGGTTAAGTATATATAAAAATAAATATTCAATTGGGTTTTATTATTGGGCTATATTTATATCATGTGAATAAATTATATCCAACTTTAATTATTATTTTTTGATCATGTAAGTTTAATTATTTAGTAAATAATTAATTTTATCTTTAGATTATCATGGGGCTTAAGCCTCCATGTGAATCAAGGCTTTAACTTTAAGGAAATTTCCATGGATTACTTATTGAATGCCATTTTTTTTGTTGGTGAATGATTATCAATTTTTTATAAGTAATATTTTTTTATTAATGTAATGTTTATATTTAATATCCTATGAAGCTCTATTCTGTAATCAATTAATATATTCCTTTACCTTATTTCATTATTCTTTCCTCATTAAATATATCCACAAATCCATTTTGGGCGGTTAGATATAACACTGACCTCTAATCCTAGAAAACCTTGTCACCATCCTCACATAATGATTCATTCATAATTTTGGGTGACATAAAAAATAATGGATTCCATTTCAGGTTCACACATAGTAATGAATGTGTCAGGTTTGACTGATAGTGGAGGCATGGTTGGAAATAGATGTTACAATGGTGTTCATGGTAAGGAAATAATGTTTATATAATTTTGAGATTTTATGATTAAATGGTGTGTAGTTCCTAGTCACACACTATATATATCATTAAATAAATTTTCTGTGATACTATAAAATCCACAAGGCATGTAACCCACCTTAAATCTTACTGTGTATTTAAAAAACCATTGTAGATACTGTCTCATTTGAAATTAAATATCAAAAAATTGAATCTCTAGGATCAAATTGAAAACTAAAACACTTGGAAGATCTCAAGTCACTGAGGTTGTGAATACCTCTTTCAAGTTAGCACTTCAACATGAGCTAGCATAAACATCATTTGAGCCTTGGAGCCTCAGTCTCTTATTAATATGGATTGATCATAACAAACTTATAGTGGTAAAATATAAGATATTAAGGCATGAATGTCACTCCTAAAAAACTCAAAATCTTCAATATGGCCTTTCAGTTGAAATATTTTAGATGAATTATTGATGTTTCATAAGTTAATGGTTCAAAATTAACTTGTTAAGAACATGTTATTTAGAATTTAAATCTGCACAAATACAAAATTAACAAAAACCTAAAGAATAACAATTAATATATATTGTTTGTGTTGTGATTCATCAAAATAATGGATCTGGAAGAAGTAATTTTAGAAAAAATTACTCAACAACCAACAATATAAATATTCTTTAGTTTTATCACTAATCTTTAATGGAAGTACTATCTTCATGGTTGATGGTTTCAATATTTTTATATCTGGATTTGGAATTTACATTGTCACTCCTGAGATTACACTTTCCTTTATAACCCATGTTCCATGTAATCCATTTAGTTTATTTTCTATCAGTAAGTTTACTCATGATTTATAATTCTTTTCTATATTCTCATAATGAATGGCATTTTTTATGGATCCATCAACGAATCAAGTTCTTGGTAAAGGAAAACTAAATGGAGGGGAATATGTGTTGCACTCATCACCCACCCTTGATTGTTTATCTATTTCCACCTATGTTTAGGGGATTCATTATCAATATAGTTATACAACTATTATAGTTCTCAAATATCTTTATCTAGAGTTCTTGTATCATTCATATATTCATTGTGAGTCATGTCATCTTACCAAATATCATCAATCCACTTATGTTCCTTAATATTAAAGGTCAGTGTTGAGTCTGTTTATGTTAGTTACTACTGTTTCATAGGGAATTGTCCTAGTTCCCAGTAAAATGGGCTATTAATATTACATATACTTCATTAATGACTTTAAATGAATATCATGGATCTATCTATTTAAAATTTAATATGATGTTTTCACTATGTTTTTTTATTTGTATCATGAAATAAAAAATATGTTCTCTATCTGCATCAAATGTTTGCATTCTGATAGTGGTAGTGAATACATGTCTAGGTCCTTTTACACATTTCTGAATAACCATGGGATTATCTATCAAATGTCTTTCCACAATACACCTTAAAAAATGGGTTTTTAGAATATAAGAGGCATCTTTTATTAGATAGATACCAAACACTTATTTTTAATATGAAGGTTACCATAACATTCTGAAGTTATGATATTCTGACAATGAAATATATTACCAATCACCTTTGTCCATATTTTTTAGAGGAGAAATAATATATTATAAACTATCTATCCTATCCACCTCATTCATAACGATTTTGAATCATTAAAATTTTGTTTTATATTAAATACATTCATTGCATTCATATCAAATTTGATGATCATTATAATTTATGAATATTTCTTCGATATTCTCACACAAAATATAGATATCATTTTTAATCTTCAGATGTAGGATGATATTCTATGTACACTTACGTTTCCATTTCCGAGTCATCACTATTTTACTCTCCTTTATCTCTATCGTTTTCCTTGAATACTAACCATAAGGGTCATATTACATTCATTATCACTTCATTTACCTCTTCTATACCATGTAATCTTTAATCTAGTGGTATTAAATTTAGTAGCATTCCCCATTACTCTACTTGACTACCTCTTCCTGAGCATAGTTCATTTTTCTTTGGTCAAGTCTATATACATCACCTGCATGATGCCTCTTTGGTAGTTCCTATTAATACCAAAACAATTGATTCATCATTAAATACACCCCACCACTGAATATTTACCAAATGGATTACATAAAGGTACTAATAGTTTCCAATTTTCTCCCATGTATACCCATTCTTACTAGATATTATTAGTATCAAGTATAACTTTTATTAGTACTTTATCTGTGACGATTGTTCCTCTTACTCTCACTGGGGCCAAATCGCATTAAGGATGGTTACAAGACATGTTTGATGAAACATATTTACTAGGGAAAAATCATACTTAGAATATGGTTAATCTTCCACTGGGTAATTAATGTTGTTGGCTGTAAATGGGTATATACTATTTGTGTTATTTCATATAGCTCTCTAAATCACCTTAAATCTCAGTTTGTTATTAAAGAGGTATTCTCTAACATAATAGATTGATTATTTTGAAAATTTCTATCAAGTAGAAAAAATATCCTATGTTCTTCTATTAATTTATCATTTTACTTCTCATTATTGGATGATTCACAAGCTGGACATAAAAAACATCTTTCTCCATGGTTTTTTTGATGAAGAATTTCATATGGATACACTTATTGGGTTTCTTGATCAATTAGAGTCCTTTAAGGTGTATCACATTACATGATATTTATATAAACTTAAAATATTCCCATGAGAATAGTTTTACTATTTTTTATTCAATTATGACTAATTTCAAGCTTTCTTAAGTTTGAAGTATCCCACGATTTTATACCAACAGTCAACCATTGGAAACATTCTACTTATTTTTATATGGATGATATTGTAATTTATGAAGTGATTTATTGGGAATTAATTAAATCACATTCTTAATTCAGTAAAACTTTTAGATAGATGACTAAGGTTCTTTAAATAATTTTATGGGAATTGAGATATCTCACTAATCCAAAAGGATTTTCTTATCTTAGTGAAAGTATGTATTGAATTTTCTTTAGGAGATAAGATTTATTCATACCAAAACAATTGAAACTTCTTTAGAGATTGGTGGTAGATCCATTCATATAGAGAGTGAGCATTTTTCCTCACCTAAAAAAATTATCAAATAGTTAGTAAACTAAACTATATCACAACAACTCAAATAAACATTACCTATGCCATCAATAAGGTAATCAGATTCATGGATCATCCTACCACGATGAAATAAGATGGATTTATTTGTATTTTAAAATATTTATTGAGGGAACCGGGTCTAGGATAAATATATTTATATCACATAAAAACACAAAAAAATGTTATTCTATGATTTTGTTTATGCAAGTTGTTTATCTCCTCACAGATCCATATCGAGCCTTGTTTTCTCCATTCATGTGAATCTTATGTCCTAGTGAAGTAAGAAATAAATTATTGTATCTCATTTGAATATCGAGTTAGAGTATCAAAAAATGAAACATGTGATGACTGAGATATTTCGGTGGTAGGATGTTCTATATGATATAGTTTACCCTATACAAAATCCTTCCATTTTGTTGATGAAAATTTTAAAAATAATAATCTATCTTATAGTTATGTACAGACCATAGAGAAATTGGTCAATATATTTATTAAAGGAGTTCTATGGAAATGAGTGATTTTTTTATAAAAATTTGGGAATTATAAATATATATGCTCCATATTGAGGAGGATTGTTAGAGTATTTAGGACATTTGGATATTTAGGATATGAGGTTTGACTTGGTCATTATTTTATAAATTTAAAATCTTTTATGATCATGAGATTGTTTCTTGTATCTTCATCTATAAATAAACTAAGTATACCTCATTTTGATGATACCGTTTTCAACCGTTATTTTTTAAAATAGTTATTTCAGATAAGTGATTCTCAATTAATTCAATTGGACATAATGAGGAAAAATCATCGACCATCACCATCCTTTGAAACCTCAAGTAAATAGGTGAAGACCACCCTTTATGAGCATCCGGACCTATAGTGTGATAGAACCTATATTTATAGGTTATTTTTATATTTAATTTTAGTTATCCAATCTCTTATTAGAGGTAATTTAGAGTTCTATAAGAGTTGGAATATTTTTTTAGGGATTTGGAAAGAGGAAGAAAGGGGGTGTAAGAAATGCATCGAGCACCCAATGGTCTTATATTGGATACCCAATGGGGCCTTAGAACCATCAATAGATTCCAGTGAATATATTAGGTACCTGGTGGATTTTTATCAAGTACCTAATAGATACCCAAGTTGATTTTAAAAAAATAAGGGGCAAATTGGTAATTTCAAACCCAAATTTTAACCCTGAAAGAACTCTTAACTCAGGATCTTAATCCCACTAGTAGTTGGTATCCCCTATTCAATATTCCTTCCCATATTATTCATCTCTAAGTGAGATACCTCATTTAGAATGCTTAAAAATAACATGGAAGTTTATTTTCAGCGAGGATTTGGTTGGTACCTCCTCTAATCTCTCCATTTCTTGTTATTTTTCAATACAGTTAACTCAAATCTATATATTCCTATTATAGGTTGTGTGAAATCCATTATTCTTCTCAAATTTATCCTACCTATCTATTATCATAATTAAGTCTAGATTAAGTAAACATAAATCCACAAATTTTCTTTATATATATATATATATATATATATATATATATATCCTCCTCTTGTTTCTAATAGTTAAATCCTAAAAATTACACATATTTTTTGGTCTAAATCTTTTACTGTCAAAGTGCCATCTTCCCATGGGCCTTTAAAAAAAAGTGTACTAGTTTTGGTAGGTGAACCCCTTTCTCTTCCATTTTTTATTATATTGGGATAATAGAGAAATGCGATTAAGTGAATTGAAATAAAAAGTAATCTTTTCATATGTAAATGTTTTTATTAAATTGTTTTCCTAAATTCAAACATTTTTTTGGTTAAATTGATCCATATTTTATGCTTAAACATGCCTTATTTTTTTATATACCTTACTTTAGACATGGTTAGTCTACTAGTAAATCTATAAATATTTTTATTATTTAGTATTATGTATGTTTTGATTAATTTTTTTGTTTGGTTTCTTTTGACATGACTTAAAAGGTATGATTCAACTTTTTATACTTGTTATGTTTTCACGATATAATGAATTTCACTATATGGGTTCATGTATTATAATCATTCCTATTGTAAAATGATCATAAAGAAGATAAAAGTGGGTTTATGTTCTTTATTTATTATATGAGTAGGTTCTATAGTTTTTTATGAAAAGGTTATTGAAATGAGATGAGAATTTAACACCCTCACTTGTCATAAAACTTTACCATTACTTAAAGGGATGAGATGCAAGATTGAACTGACTTAGTTCACATGATTATCTTTACCATGGGATTATTTTTATACCTTAACATGATTTCTTCCTTTTTATATATATTCTTATCAATATTTAAATAAGATAAAATAATTTTGGATCCTCCCTATATCTGGGGTTGTTTATTATGATTAATAACCAAGTTTTATATTCATTTCATAGCATATTGATTATATTGTTTGTTTTTTGTATTCCCTGTATTAACATTGAATGAACTTGGATTTATGGAAAGTTATCATTTCTTGGGTGGTCACCACATACTTGGTATGATATATTAACACTTTGTACATTTCTTTTTAGGATGCATGTAAATCCTTTTGTGCATTACCCATACAAAGGTAAGGAACCAGAGAATGAGATTTCATGGAACATAAGGTATATATTTTGTTTAGTTCCTTTTGGATATTTTGATGGATGATCTAGGAGAGGTAAAAAACGTTATATATGAGAGGTTTCACTCAAGGGACTCACCATCTATTTCTTTGGGGTTTGTTTAGATCACTTAGTAGAAGTATAAATTTGTTTTGTCTAATTCAACTTATTAAGTGGAATTGTATAGATGATCCTGGACTTTAGTTGGATAGAGTTGAATATTCATATAGATAAATACATATACTACTATCCAGGTACCCCCATATAATATATACCCATGTTTATAGACGAGTTTATGTGTTCCAATTTGTTTTGTCAAATGCCCAAAGTTCTAGACCTCCCTTTCAGAACCTCACTCATGGAATATGGTCTATATTTTCTAAAATTAGTATAACCCACAGTCAATGTACAAATAAGGGAAAAAATATATAGAATAATGTTCCAAATCATCTTGATATATTTCAAACTTTCCAGAATGCACACATAATTAGAATAATAAAGAACCCACACTGACATGGAATAATAAAGGAATTTATGTGGTTCAGGCTTAAACCTAGTCCCTGATAGATGAACATATACTCTTTATTAAAAATTAATGAGGAATGTTAAAAATATTTTCATTTAAAGAAAGGTTCACCACATTATAATCTTCATTTCCATCCCTCTTCTTGGTCAAATCCAAAAACTATCACACCCCTTCAACTTTTAATCTAGAGTAAATAGTGCAAGATACCTATTTTGTTCTTACATATCCCTCTGATGAATATTACGTATCCTTTGGAAACCATAGGGTTATTATTATGAATCAATAAAAAAATTTCCTATTAAAGTCAAAGGATTCTTCCTCACTCCCATCATCCAAATTTAGTTTCCATCTCCCCCCACTGTCTGCCTCCAATTTTAAAATTCATTGGTTCACAAACCATTATTCAATTTAGTTTTAGTATGGAACTTCCAAAATCAATTCCATTAGAAGTACCAACATTTTATCTATATTTTTTTCACATTTAACCTAGAAATATACTACTTGATAATTGTTTTATCTTCTTTACTAAATTACGTTGAATCACTTATGCATTTCCAACATTCATTCCTCCGCCAACAATAGTTATTACATCTCTATCCTTTCCACCTGACCATCTAAGTCTTACTAAGGTAGGGTTTATTAGACCATGAAATTTGTTAGAATATCATCCATTTTTTTAATTCCATCTATCATCCATATCTCGAACAATATATATTCTATAAGATTCTAAATGAAGTGATATTTCAGGTGAATGTGTTTTGTTAATGAGTAAAATACCATATTCTTCACTAGTTGGATCACACTCTAACTATAACAAAATAATGTTTCATCCCTAGATTCCTTTTAAGTTCCCCCAACAAACCCTTCAACTATACTAACTCCTTATGAGATTCCTTTGTATAAACCTACTCTACTTTCATGGTAGATAGTGACACTACCCATTGTAGTCTTGACATCCAAATTACGATAGTTTCTCTATAGGTAAACACAAATCCCATGGTACTTCTAAGTGTCCAAATATCCTCAAAATTCCACAACAATATACACTAGGAATTTATCACCCATTACAAAACATAAGGTCATTTATTTTGAGCCTTTTAGATATTGGAGTAACCACTTTTCTACTTCCTAGTACTTTTTTCATGAATTTACCATAAATACACTAACAAATATAACTTCCATTGTTCAAAATTGTACAGATCATGGAATATATTAAGATCCAAACCATTGATACATAAGTAAATTTTCTATGTACTTAATCTCATCCATTAGTCACGGTGCCTTCTCATTGGGTCGTTTGAAATGTCTAGCCAATGTGGTAGAGATAAGTTTAGATAGGAACATTAAAAACCCTTCCACAATATTTTGAATATAATTTTACTTTAAAAAGGATAAATATTACATTCTTCTAGTCCCTTTAGATAATTATCCCCAAAATCCATTTGTATTCCTCGATATATTTCATCTTGAACTTTACTGACAACACAACCTTCATTTCTTCAATCCATTTATTATTCGGACTCACCAAGAGCATTCCATCCACATAAAATAGAATGATGATGAATATCTCATCATCAAAAACCTTCCAATATCAATAATAATTTTCATTTCACAAGATAAAAATTCATTATACTATGTAATAATCAAAATTATAGTTCCACTATAAGGGTACTCACTTCATCCAATACAAACTCCATTTCAAATTTTACACTAAATTGCTTCAGGATTATTTGAATCCTTTTAGTTTTTCCATGTAAATTTCCTCGTATAAATATTCTTGAAGTAAATACATCTTCATATTTAATTTTGAAATACTTATACCTTATTCCACAACCGTTCCTAGAACCATCCGAATTGTTGTTTGATTAATAAATATATAAACAATTTCATTTAAATCCACTCCTTATTTTTTGGAAAGAATTTTACAACTAAAATTATATCATAAATCTTACTGAAATCCAGTTATTCCTTTAAATATTAAATAAATTTATTCTGTAGTTCATTTTTTTCCTAAAAAAGCGACGAAAGATCCCATTTTCTAAAAACATGAAAATATTCCATCTCATCCTTTATCACTAAGTCCCACTATTTTGATTCGGTGATACATTGTAATTATTTTGGGATTTTAGGTTTTCCATTTACCATAATAAAATTATAATATAAGTTATATCCAAACCTTTGAACTAGTCTTTACTATGGTAAACCATCTCAACTCCTGAGATTGTGCTCATTCTGGTACTAATTCTTACAGAACTCTTACTTGAGCTTTAAAATCACCTAAGAGTTTTAGAGATTCAAGCACTAGATAAGTCTCTGGAATATGAAATCCATATGAAATGCCACCTATGGATTATCAGGGTATTTCAGAACTTGAGTGATTGTTGAACTAATCAAAATTTCTAGGATTTTTTTTTTCAGATCAACCTTGGAATGATCTACTAATTTTCTATTCCCAGTTTCATATTACAACATGTTCTAATACTTCCATAGTAACCCTTCATTAAAGTAAACATTTCAACTTCTGATTACCATATAAGAGTCGTTATATCATATACAAAATCTAAATTATTCATTTTATAATCTATAAAGAAACATGATTGAGACTTTCATTATAATTTTCACCTTTCCTTAAAAATAAAATGGATATAGGAAACACATACAAATAAATTGAGATGAGATAAATAAACCTTTATCTTGTTTTATAAATATTTTAGAATCTCTTGTACTTATTGTGTAGAAGGATTTCTATTTATGAAGAAAGATACACAATTCACTGATTTCACCCAAAACTCATTGGAAACCTAAAATGAATTTTCTTGATTCTGGATCTCTTGCATATAATTCGATTGATCTAATATACCATATAATTTTATTTTGGTGTTCAGGGAACCATATTCTCAATAAATATTCATTTCTTCTAGAAAAACCATTAGAAATCCCTACTTATGTATTCCACACCATTATTGGAATCCAATCAATTAAGATTTAAATTGGTATCTATTTCCACCACATATCTCCGTTGGATTATGTTTTAAAAAATTTAGACTTATACTTGAGAAAAAAAATTAAACCTCCCATATCGCATCATTGATGAAGGTAAGAAGATACAATAACCCTATATGGGACCAAACTGGTGTCTCCCCCCATACATCTGTATGTAGTAGCTCCAAATTTTGGTTCATTGGTATTTTACCTTCCATGTTTAAGTACACCTTTTAATATTTCCTAGGGATACAGTCTTTTCTTGTTACATATTTCAAATAATTGAGTTTCAATATCCCCTTTGCAGTCGGGACTTTAATCAACTTCTCACCAATCTAACCTATATGATCATGCCATAAATTATCCATTCTGGAAATTGTTGTTTTGGAAATTATTGTATCTTACTTCAAGTAAGATACTAAAGTTCCAAGGGATCTAATAACAACCGATAATGGGGGGGGGGGGTGGCTGAATCAATTGTTATTTTTTGTAAGTTTTAGGAATTTTAGAAAATTAACCCTGAAACTTGTTAAACTTCATTAACTTATCAAATTTTAGTAAATAATCATGCATGAAAAATTAGTAAATCAAGTAAATCAAACAAGATTTATAAGGTTTTACCTTAGTGAGAGAACCTACATATTTTATATAGCCACTCTCGTGGGGATATGGAGATTCAATATTAATAAAAAGTGAATACAACTTGTGCCAACTCATGTTAGACACCTTCTATCTCCCCATAGTAATGATTATACTGACTCCCATTGGTTTACAAGGTTTTATTACAAACAATTGAGACACAAAATAAAAGATCACAAAACCTTTTTCTCCTCAAAACTCTGTCTGGAACCTCAGTCTGATGACCTTGGGTATGATTTCCTCAGTCCTATTAGATCATTATGATGAACTTATTACGATGAACCATTTTATCAAACTTTAGTTCTCAAAATCTTCTCAACTACTCAGCCTGTTCATCCATAGTCTGACCTTCCTCAGTTTGATCTTCCTCAATCTGGTAAAAAAAATTTCAACTTTTTGATATTCTAACGAGATATCTAACTGGAAAGAAGAAATCTGCAATGCTAAAAAATTTTATCTCATGTGAAAGGTTTCCAAATTAGGAATTTACTATGATTTTATTTATAGGAATATTGGAATGGAAAAGTAGGGAAAATTAAAAACTATTCCTTCTTACTCAAATTAAAAAACTCAGAGATCTAATCATATTTGAATTTTAGGTTTGACAACTTTAACTATTCAAAAATCATCAAGAATCTTCTTTAGTATTCTTAGTAATTAGACTTCTCAAAATTCCTAAATTTTATTTTCATGATGGATCTTCCTCAGCTCATTACAAAATAACATACACAACTCATTATAATATAACTTCCTCGACTCATTAATATGAGACTTCCTCAGCTCATTCCAAATTGAATTTCATCATTAGAGTTAGTCCAATTCACATTCCTTATCAGAGTTAATCAGATTTAATTTCCTCCTCAGAGTCAGTCTGATTGATTTTCCTCTTCAGAGTCTTTCCAATTGAATTTCCTTATTAGAGTCATTTTGATTGAATTTTCTCCTTAGAGTCAGTACAATTGACTTTCCTTCTTAGAGTTAATATGGTTAAATTTCCTTCTCAAAGTCAATTTGATTGAATCCTATTAATGATGGAATTCCCATTACAATGGAATTATCATTACAATGGAAACTCCACTCTGAAACATTGAAACTATTCAAACCTAGTTAGCTATAACTTATTAAAACGTCTTCTATGTCTGGTACATCTAGATCCAATGAATTTTGTTTCTTTATTCCTAAAATTGATACATTCTTTAATATTCCTTCATTTCTTAAAAATATTTTTTCATGAGAGTTTTTATGATTTAAAGGAAATTCAGTACTCAAAAATCATCATCTGACTTAAGGTATAAAGTTAAAGAACTTTCTAACTCTGTACATCACTATATATATTCAACCTCTTCCACAACATTATAAATTTCTTTTACTTTGAAACTCTTGAATTTCTAACCAACACCTAGTCCAATGACTCTTCAAAGTCATGTCGATGTATTTGAGACTGATGATGCATATGATCAAAATCATTATATTTTTACTACTTCTATGTTTAATTCTACTTAGTCCAGAAACCTATGTCAATATTTCTCAAATAACCCCCCCCCCTTTGTGTTTGGATTTGAAAATTTAGAAACATTCATATTTATTACAAACACTCACTATGATGGACTGGGTCTGATCCTAAAAAACAAAAACATTCATTTATAAAAAGTTTAGTTATCAAAAAAAGAATACAAAACATTGTCAAAAAAACCATCACAAAAGTTCTTTGATCTGCCCATTTGGATTTGTTGACAACACTCATTAATAAACTTTTCAACTCTCAAAAAACTCTCACAAATAACCTTTTGAAACAATGCAAGGTTTTATACTTTTATCAAAACATAGGATTTTTCAAAAGAGAGTTTCCTAACACCAAACTACTAGATAAAGTAATATTTTTAAGGAATTACATCCCTTGGTGACAATAATTTTTTTTGTCCATGTTAAGATAAACTCTCGCTCACTTTTATCTTTTCCTATCACTTTTCTATTTATATCCCCTATGTTATGATAACCACAACTTCAGATTCATAAAATAAAGATAATTAAAAACATCTTAAAAAGTAAAAATTTGTTACATTATCTACACCTTTGTCAACATAATACAAAGAACAATGGGTGTGCTCCTTTTAATATTTAGGAAGTCATTGGAGTAAGATGAACATAAAGTTACAATCTCAACTCGAAAAACCATTCTTTGGCATTTCCTTTGTTATGATATCTAAAATTTGATACTGCATTCAGATATATTCAATCAAAAATCACTATTATCAATTTTATCTATTATAAATTGAAACTTTATATGAATGTGATTTGGTCATGAATATTTAACATGATTTTTAGAAAGATAAATTTCACTCTGATTATCATAAAGTTGCTTTAATGGTTTAGAAAATTTTTCTTTCAAATATTCTTGATAAACTTTCATCCAAAATATATGAGTACAAGACTGAGTATCTGTATCATATTCTAATTCTGATGTGCTCAAAGTTTCTAAACTTTGTTTCTTACTATTCCATCTTACAAAACACTCACCCATGAAAAATTTTCCTCCTAAGGTTTCTTTTCTATCATTACAATCTCCAGCCCAATTAGTATCAGTAAAACCATGAAAATTAATCTCATAATTTCTTTTGTATAAAAATTCATGTGAAGTTGTTCCTTTCAAGTATCTAAATTTCTATTTGGTTCCAACATATGTGATTCTTTTGGATTACTTTGATACCTAGCACAGAAATTCACAACATAAAAAATATTAGGCCTTACAGCTATAAGGTAAAGTAAATTTCCTTCCAGCTTTTAAAAGTATTTCTAATTCAAACTTTTTTGAAATCATCTTTACTAATCTTAATCCCCACTGATATGGGAGTATAAAAATATTTTTATTCTTCCATTATAAACTTTTTTAACAATTTCCTTACATACTTTTGTTAATATAGGAAAATATATTTTTCTTTCTGTTAAACTTGTAAACCAAGGAAGATTGTTAATTATCCTAACATTGAAATCTCAAATTTACTTTCCATTTATTTAGTAAATGTTTTACAAAAATATTATATATCACGAGAAAAAATTATATCATCAACATAAAAAATTAAAATTAGTGTTCTAGAGTAAGCATTATTCAAATATAGGTTTCTATTAACTTTTATTTTAGAAAAAAGTCAATATTCTCAAACAATTTTCTAGATTATAATACCATTCACATGGAGCTTGTTTCAGACCATACAAATACTTGTTTAATCTAAAATCTTTTTCTTCATCCTCATCTAGTTGAAACCCACAAGGTTAATAAATTAAAACCTCTTCGTCAATTTATCCATTAAAAATGATGAATTTACATCCATATGATATAATTTGTAATTTTGGTGAGAAACCACTTCTAGAAACATTATAATAGTTTCTAAACTTACAACATGGGTAAAGGTTTTATCAAAATCCACACCTTCCACTAATGCATAACCTTTACAAACAAGCCTTTATTTGTTTCTGGAAATTTCTCCATGTTCATTCAACTTGTTTCAGTAAACCCATTTTGTTTTGATAACATTTTTAACCTTTATATGTGAAAAAATGTCCCATAATTCATTTTTATCTATTTTATGAAAATATTCATTCATAAAATTCACAAATTATTTGTGTTGAATAGCTTCTGAAACTGATTATGGTTCAACATTTTAGATGAGTGAAGTTTGATTTTCTAATTTCAGTTTTCTTATGGTATGAACTAGAGTATTATGAATCCCAAGAATATTTTCAATCTCAACATGTTTTTGTAAAGTAGGAAATTTCATATTTCTTCTTATTTCTTTACTTTCCTCATCACACAATTCATATGAATCTTCATGCACATTACTTTTCTCACTTTTATTTTCATTGGAAACATTTAGTTTTTCTTCCACAACATTTCTAGCTAATTTTTTCAAATAAGTTGGATTCTCAATAACTTTCACATCATATGAGTCTACAAATTTTTTTAAAAATTTGATCTAACATTTTTAACTTCTTATATTGGGTGAATAACCCATAAAAGTTCATTTCTCAACTTTCCCATCAAACTTTACCAGATACAGTGTTTTGATTTTAAGTAAACATGGAATTGAAAAAATTATAAAGTACTTCAATAAAAGTTTTTTTTATCAAAAATTTAATAATTATTCATGTTAGATTCTGAACTTAACAAATATCTATTCTGAACATGTAGAGCATTACCAACATCTTCTCTCTAGTAGAACTTTTAAAGTTTGTATTCTGCTAACATACTTCTTCCCATTTCCACTAAACTTCTATTATTCATCTATGCTAGTCCATTTTGGTATGGAGGTATATGGGGAACTATACTAATGTCTAATACTATGAATTATAATATAAGTTTCAAAATTATATCTTATAAACTCTGTTATATTATATTTCCTCATCTTCTTTATGTAAACCCACATTTATTTCTTAACTTCTTTTCTGAAGACTCTAAACATTTCTATATCCTTTGGCTTGTGTTTCATAAACATAATGTTTTTCATCAGAGTGAAATCATAAATAAAAGTGATAAAATAAAAATATACTTTTTTATTGATATCTCATCATCCCATATAAATTGTAATTAATTACTTCGAGAGGTCTGGTAGACTGAATCTCAACTCTCTTATGAATTTTATTAGTCATAATACCTTATATAACAAGTTACACAAACATATTATTCTCTTCTTTTCAATTCTATTTAGTTTCCAAATACATCAACCTTATAAAGTTTGTTAATTTTTTTCTTCAAAATGTGTATATGTATTTGATTCCAAAACTCATTTTTATCTTTAGAACTTAAGTAACATGAGTTGTTAAATTATTCTATTTGGAAGAGATTCTCATCAGTTCTTTATCCGTTTATAATAACATCTCCACCTTTCAAAATTTTGATAACACAATAATATTTTATGAAGATCACTTATTTTTTATCACAAAAAAGTTAACTTACACTAAGTAAGTTAGGTTTTAGTCCATAAACAAACAATACTTCTTTAGATTTCTACTTTTTAGCTTCAATATTTGCCATTATGATTCCTATTATTTTTAGAGAATTATAATTCTGAATGGTAACAACACCTCCATCATAATTTTAATTACATTTCAAGATTTTTAAATCAACTATCATGTATGAAGAACAACCATTATCAAGTATCCATGGTTTGTTCTTTTTTACTTTCTTTCAAGGCAGTCTCAAAAATAAAGGCTCTTTCTTCAAATTTATTCTTTCCTGGTTCCTTTTATTTTATTGCATATAAAACTTTTCCTATAAGAGTAGTCATACATTCTTCAAAAATATGATCTGATTGATCATATCTTCTAAATATTATTCCAGATAGTCAAACTGATTCTTCATTAGAAATTTTCTAACATCTTGAGAATTCACTTTTTTCAACATTCTATATGTTAAGAAAGTTACTCATTCTACTTTAACTATTTAAGGAGTCTTCCAATTTTTCAATGTTTTCAAATAATGTTCTAAAATTTTATGAAATTTCATTTTCTGAGGAATTGTTCTTAGTTGAGTCTGATTTATCTTTATTACTCAACATACTCTCTTTTTCTCCAGTAAACTTCTTCTTATATTTATTAGATGAAGTTTCTTCATTAGAAATTTTATTGCACTTATTCTATTGATTTTTTTCATTAGAATCATCTTGATATTCACCAACATTATACTTGGGACAATTCATAGTAAAGTGTCAGATTCCACCACACTCAAAACATTTTAAAGGAATTTTACCTCCATACTTGCTCTTCCTTTTTTATTGTTTTTAGATATAAGAGACATGATATTTTCATTCAAATCATCATCCAATTTATCTTCAGAGTCACAAGGATTAAAATATTCAACTTCATGTATTTTAATTTTTCTCATAGATTCAAAATCCATTACATATTTACAATTATTTTTAAATATTAGAGATTTCCTCATTTCATAGAAACAAGAAAGTTATGAAATTTATCAAGAGATAAATCATCCTTATCTTCTAAAGAGGAAATTTTAGAATCCAAACCATCTGAAAAGTTTCTCATAAGTTTCTTCATAATTGGGAATCTCTAAAACATATTTGAATCCTCCAATGTCACATAAAATTTCATTTACTTTGGTGAATAATTATTAAATAGTTTCTTCATATCTCAAACTTATGTCTTTGTACTTACTATGAAAAATTTGTATCTTTTCTTCCTTCACTTTAGTATTCCATTTGAAAATAATTTACAACTTATACCACATAATCTATGATGTTTTGAGACCCCTAAAAATCATATAATAATTTTATGATAAGGAATAAAGGATAAATTTCTATCTTTTCCATCAGATTTGATATTTCTATTTTCCATAAAAGTCATCAAGGAATCCTTCTTAATATATGGAAACCCAATTGTTATAGCATTGAAAATTTCCTGGACAAGAGATAGGAGATAAGGAATCATTATATTTTTCCATCAATAATAATTTTTACCATCAAATTTAGGAATTACTCTATTGCTGAAAGAAATTATATTATCCATGATAAGGGATTCAAAAAAGGAACCTCGCTTTAATACTAATTAAATTTCCAAAGGATTGAATAAGAACTGAGAAGGGGGGGGGGATTGAATCAGTTGTTAACTTTTTATAAGTTTCAATAATTTTAAAAACTTAACCCCTACAACCTATTAATGTTCATTACCTTATAATCTTTTAGTAAACCCTCATGCATTCAAAAGTATTAAAGTAAATCACACAAGAGTTAAAATGTTCCACCTTATTATGAGAACCTATATCCTTACCATAGCCACTTCTATGGGTTTATAGAAATTATCTATTAAATATATGTGAATAAAACTTTTTATAACTCATGTTAGACACCTTTTATATCCTTATAGTAATGATTATACTGACTCCCATCAGTTTATAATTTTGTATTAAAAACAACTGAGCCACAAAAGAAAAGATCACAATAACTTTTTCTCCTCAAAATTCTGTCCAGAACGTCAGTCCGATAAACCTGGGTCCGATTCCCTCAGTCTGATTGGATCATTTTTATGAACTTATTACAATGAACTCATTATGAGGAACCGTTTTATGAATCTTCACTTATCAAACTGTACTCAACTGCTCAGTCATATCTTCCTTAGTACGATCTTCCTCAATTCAATATTCCTTAGTCCGATAATAAAACTTATAGTTGTCTAATATTCAAATGAGATCTCTATCCAAAAAGATGAAATTTTCATCACTCTACCTTCTTTTATCATGTGAAAGGTTTTTAAAGTATGAATGTACTGTGATTATATTTATAGGAATCTCAGAATGGAAAAGGTGGGAAACTAAAAACCTCTTCCTGATAACTCAAATTAAAAAACTCTAATATCTACACATATTTGAATTTCAAGTTTAACCACTTCAACTCTTCAAAAATATTATTGAATCACATCGAGTCTTCATAGTAATCAGACTTCTTGAAATTCCTAACTTTTCGTTAGTATGATGGATATTCCTCATCTCATTATGAAGGAACTTACTAATCTCATTATGATAGATATTTTTCATCTCATTATGAATAATCTTTCTTACCTCATTTTGAAGTGAATTTCCTCATCAGTGTTAGTCCAATTAAAATTACTTTCCAGATTCAGTCATATTGAATTTCCTCCTCAAATTCAGTCTAATAGAATTTCCTCCTCAGAGTAAGTATGACTGAATTTCCTTATTAGAATCAGTCTGATTGACTTTCCTCCTCAGAGTCAGTATGATTTAATTTCCTCCTTAGAGTCAGTCCGGTTAACTTTCCTTCTCAAAGTCAGTTTGATTAGATCCTCATAATTATGGAATTATCATTACGATTGAAACTCCACTCTACAAAGTTACAATTCTTCAAACCTTATTAGATATAAATCATCCTAACTTCTAAAAACTTCTATATATGATACTTCGAGATTTGATGTAAACTTTTTCTTGATTCCTAGAACTGATATAATCTTTAAGATTTCTCTATTTAATCAAAAGATTTTATCATGATATTTTTCATGATTTATGGGAAATTCAAGATTGTAAAAGAATATTTTAACTTAAGGTTATAAATTTAATGAACATTCTAACTCCTAATATCCCTATCTTCATTCAACCTCTTCAGTAAAATTATAACATTTTACATAGAAACTTCAACTTTTCTATCCAATACTGAGTTTGATGAATATTCAAATTAATACCAATAGACGTAAGACTAATTATGTGTTTTATAAATAACTTCATCTTTCAGACTACTTCTGTATTTGGTGTTTCTTAGTCCTAAAACCTGTGTCTGGAAAAATCTTTACCAAAAAAAACTTTTCTCCCCCTTTGTGTTTGGCTTCAAACATTCAGTAACTTTCATATTTCTTAAAAAACTCATTCGGATAGACTGGGTCTGATCCTGAATAATAAAAAATGTCTTTTTTAAAAAGGTTAGTTGTCAATACATACAAAACATTGTTAAAACAAGTCATCAAAAAGGTTATTCAGATACAATTTTTCATCTTTCACACATTTGGCCACCATCATGGAACTGCATGTTATCATATATACTCATTATATAAAAGTTATACAGAAACTAGAATCATCCAAATGAATAATTGAGATTAAATTATTCCTTAATCATGGTATGAACCACACCCCTTGAAACATTTTCAAGTATCTAATCAATGTTTTTCATTAACATCACCCTTTTAAATACATTAAAGGTTTCACCATCTATAATATGTTCCTTGTTTAATTTTTTAGATATGTAATTCCATATAATCTCCCTCTCATATGTTGAGTGAAATGATCCCCTAGAATCAATTATACAAGATTCAAATGGATTGGTGACACTTATCAATAATATGTTTTCAACCTCAAATGTGATGTTTGTAGGAAAAACTCTAGACATTTACATTCTAAAATTTACCCTTCTATATCTAAAATATTTATTCAAGTGTAACCGTTTCCCAAAATGTCATTATATGGGTCTGGGACCTACTGATTCTCCTCAATCATTCTCCCTATTCCTTTTCCTCTTCCTTTTAATTTGGGTTTCCATTCAAGAAGAACACCCCTTACATTCTGCACTATAGGTTTTTATGATAACACACTAGACTTATTCTATAGAATATCCTTGTTTAAAAATAGATCTTATATTTCCTTAAACATTAATTCATTCTTACTGCTAGAGATCCTCACAAAAAAAAAACCACCACAACCAAAGATTCCAAAGTGATGAAAGAAGTATCAATGCACACACTGCATCTTTAAACTTCAATCACACTGATTTAAGTTAAATTTGAATCATATTGAAATCATTGACATGATCCACCATTTAATTTTATTATGAAATATTCATGTTTAATACCCATCAAATCATAAACACTTTTTTAATATTATTAGTCTTTTTATACATCTTTTTGATCTTGGTTATCAACCCAACAATTTTCTTCACCCCCGAATGTTAGAGTCTGTGTTTCTCTTTAATTTCTTATGAACTACCCAAATATATTTCTAATAAATTATTTCCCATTATACTTTTTCTATAAATTATGATTTGATCATATTTATTGGAAGCTCAAGATTCTTATGATATAAATAATATTCTATCTATATTCCCAAGAATCTGAAGTCTGGCCCATCATACTTATCAATATGAACCTTGACTACTCCCAAAATAATTCTTTTTGAGAAAATTAACTCCCATTTAAATTAAAAATTATAATGCAAGAACCTAATTAGAAATTTGTTTCTAATATATTATACCACTTTTTTGTACAAAACACTCCATGTTCAGAAATTCCCTTTCAAAATATCACATGTATAATAAGGTCCAAATGTTCCAGAAATGGTAGCACCTGATGTTAATGTTTGTATGAGGGAACTAATATCCAATACCTTAAAAAAATAACCTTGATCTCATATTGAACTTCCATAACACACACATTAGCGGAATAAAAAAGAACACATATCCACATGAAATAAAAAATGGATTTATATAGTTCATACTTAGTCTCACTCCATGAAAGAAACAAGTCTGCACTTTATTAATAATAAAAGAGGAATTATTAATAGATTTTTATTTAAAACAAGATACCCCTCTTGTATATTTATAAACAACTTTATAAGGTTGAATAAGTTCCACCACCTTCCAATCTTCACAAGCATCTATCCACTTATTCAAAGCCACCAAATATCACATCACCACTACTTTCAATCACCAGTGAATTGTTTAATATATTTATTTTATTCTTACATCACCCTATGATGAATCTTATGTATCCTTTGGAAAAAAATATATTACTATAATATATCTATCAGAGTAATTCATATGTAAGTCAAAATCTTCTTTTGCATTTCCATCATCCACATTCTATTACCATATTCCATTATCACCAACCTCGAGTTCTAGACTTCTTTAGTTCCACCGACCATGTCTCCATATAGTGCTAGTAAGGAAAACTTGGAATCAATCCCACTGTAAGTACCAAAACTTTATCAAGAAAACATTTTTCACAGCTAACCTAATATAGTTTTCATATATCTACAAAGGTTATGTTAAAATATTAACATCATTATTTGATAATATAGTTTCATTTTAAAGAGAGAAAAACATATCCCACCCAATTATTATTCGTCACTTGTAATTTATACTGACCTTTGAAAATTTGGGGGTACTTCCAAGGTATTATGGTGATCTGGTTTAGGCATTGTCTTGGTATCTGACTCACAGTCATTAAAAAATCACATTAGATCCCAGTAAGGGACCTGGGGTTGAATATACAACGTATATAATCACCATGAATCCAAAAGTAACCCATAAATATGTTTTCCTAGCATAATTATGGCTGAAGTATGACTTTACATGGGTAGTCCAAGATTGAATTTTATTCTACTATTTAATTAAGTTTAGTTTTTTGAGTCTCCTACATCATGTATAAGAATCTATATATTAGAACAAATAGAACAGTATAACAAATTATGTGGTTTATTGTGTTTTCTATTTTTATTATTATAACAAATTAAAGATTCTTATTTACTGAATAGGTAATAATAAATAAAATATGGTTTCCAATTTATCTATTAGAGATGAATAGTTTAATAATAATCAATAATTTAGTCATTCAATTTAAGAATCCTACATATTATTATTGATAACAATAATTTCCATTCTTAAATATATTTAAAATTATACTTCCATTTTTTTTGGGAAATGGATATTTGTGAGAGAGATTCTGGGGTTAATAATTTCTAATTTTTATGTTCTATTTTTAAATCTACCCATTCTTGAAATAAGACTCTAATGTCATTCTTTACTTAATTATAGAATGTGACACCAATACGACCACCTCTTTTTATACTATATGGAGAGGATGGGTACACATCCACAACCTTACTTATTATTGAACCACATGTTTTGGAAACACTTTCTAAGATTCTATAAGATTATAGTTAAAGAGAAATTCAGAGGAAACCCATGACATTTGATGTTATGAGACATTTTCAATTTCACCATCCATTAAATTTATAAGGTAATGTATCCCCTTATGAGGTTGAAGAGTAAATTAAACACCTCCATTGGATATTTGAGATAATTTATTTTTTATAGAAACTTCAAGTCTAATTTGAAAATTTCATTCTTGATCGTAGTGGCATGTTATGATTGAGGCCAATAGATATTAAGGTCTTGCCTAGAAAAACATGAATACTTATTTTTCAAGCAGTTTTTCCATGAAAATTTATGTTGAGTAAAGACTTGAGAGTTTATAGAGATTAATCAAGGATCAATAATCATTATGTATTATATTAATAAATTCATAGTTTTACTTCTCTTATCTAGATACTTTAGAAGATATGAGGAATATAAATAAAATAGTTTTGAAATGGGATGAAAAACCCTCTTAAAAATACAAGTGATATTGTTCGACCTATCTATCTTCTCCATAGCTCTATTGTGTACTATGATATTATATGTAAATATTCTGGATTCTGAGATTGGAACCATTTTTGGGTGTGGATAGAGATATCTAACATCTTTTTGTAAAAGGTATGGCCAACCTCAGGTGTCAACCTAGTGCTTGAGGGTTAGTGGGTTTATTTAGATGTTCTAAATTTACTTTATAATAAATGTCATTGTTTATAATACTATTTAATGAACTATTACTCAAAATATATTTTCCAGACACTGTTGGTGGTGGCCTATTAAGTTTTACTCACACCATATTCAGACCACCATTTAGAACCCGATCAAACTTCCTGGTTTCAGGTCTTGACAAGGGATAGAGCTATGTTCTTGATCAGTTGACTGGCTAGATAAGACTGGATCTTGGATATGGGATCAATCATGGTGTTCGAGATAGATTTTTTTTGAGTATTTCATTTTATTAATTGATTTTCTGAATTTAGTATGACATTCTGTATATCATTTCATGGATTAAGGATATTAAGTTGCTTTGGGAATTTCCTATTTATTTTATAGGGTTATTTCTATTGATTTTTTTATCATTTTATTCTTGTGTTTTTCATTATGTACCATTGGGTATAGTCTCCCCAATATACTTAATAGATCCTTTCTACTATTTTATAGCCTATTGCATATGGGGAGGCATGCTTGAGGTCTCTTGGTGACTTGTATTGGTCACAAGAGGGAGAAAAATGCCCAGGATGTTACAAAGTGGTATAAAAGGGAATGTATTTTATTCTGATTTACTATTTGGGATAGGTGGATAAGAGAATAAAATGTGTTGTGACTTTTGAATGATATCATTCATTATTGTATCTAACCAAAGTGTGGGGGGAAACACAAGTTCCAAGGGATTAGATTGTTCTTCTTGAGAATTAACTTGTTACTATTGTAATGTTATTTCACCATGTTTGATACACTTATTGTTTGATATTTTAGATTTATTATATTTTTCTCATGTTATGATTTTTCATGATGAGTGTATTCATTAATCATAGTATCTGTGTTGGAAGTCATGTTATCATTCATTGTTCATGCCAGGTATTCATTTAATGCATATGAATATACTTGTTTAAATCATTCTTAAATACATCTACCTATCTAGATTATTCTTAAAATTTCATGGTATATCTAATAAATGGAATAAAATTAATTTTTTATAAAATGTTAATTCACTTTTAAAGACAATATTCTAAGTGAACGTGTAACTATGGTGAAATGTTACCTCTTCTTTTCCCTTGTGAGTTTAAATATGTTATGTACCCTATGATTTGGTGAGTATTTTGACCCTTATAGAAAAATAAATTTTATTTCCTTATAGCTGAACATTAGAAGAGTGGTAATAGGAACACACCCCATGAAGTAGTGCCATAACCTCATATGAATACTAGTAATACGATGGATGATTAATACGATGATAGTTCCATATGGGTTATGCGATCCATGGAGAGAGATACTAATCATGATGTCCCTTCTATGTATGATCTAATAATGGAATTCTAGCTATAGTACCCACCCAAATTTTCTAGGGACAGAGGACCTTAGGCAATAGAGTTCTAGATTGAGTCTTTCCAGATTATATTTGGTCACCCGGAGACACCTATGAAGAGGAGATTTAATATTTCTACCTTTATGCTATGAGGACCTGTCAAGTGATATTGGGACATTGTAGTGTAGGGTATAAAAAAGGATCTATCCTGGAAATAATTCGAGGATAAGTTCCGAATTAAATTTTACCAAGATATTCTGAGGGATTTAAGGGATTTGGAGTTCATGTACCTAAAATAGGGGATCATGTTTATAAAAGACTACACTATCCATTTTACCAACCTGAATTGTCTTTCTCTATCATTTTTAGAAGATAAGGTAATTAGGTAAAATTTCTTACAGGAAAATATTCTATATGAAATCAAGTCGTAGGTGAATTACTTCTTCTTGGAAAAATTATTTGACATGGTGAATTAGGATCAAATCATTTAAGTGAACATAAAGGATTCCTTGAGTTATGGGAATGAAGATCTAGAAAGAAAACTAGGGAGTTCATTTTCCGGAATTATAAAGCGTTGGTTTTATAATTTACACCAAGGAAGCAGTAGGTAGAGAAGCTAGGGGGTTAATTTTCATATCAGGACTACATTAAGGTTTTATTATTAAAGTGTGAAAGGAAGGACATAAGAGTTGACATTGTACATTTCATCTAATGGAGTTCTAAAATTATAGTAAGATGTGACACCTACAGAAATTATATAGGATAACTCAACAAAATAGAGGAATTAGTGGATCATGACAAACACCATTTTCTTGGAGGGACTTAGCTACCCCTCAAAGACAGGTCACTAGAGTTCCACCATTTTCTCGAGTTGGGGTAGGGGGCATGGTACCCTGATGTAGGAGAGACAATATCATTAGGGTGGAGCATTATAGGGGTGTTAGGCTAGAGCCCAGGGAAAAGGGTCAGGTCTATTTTACACAATGAAGTCTACTCATACTAGTCTTGATGCATGTCCTTATAATATCACAAGTATGATTCTTGGGGCATTTACCCCTTTCTTGTGTTTTGTTTGATAAAGACGCATCACATTCCTTTTTTATCTTCTTAATTCATAAAAAAATTGTGTTCAATTATGGAAATAATAGATGAGGTTATTACCATCAATTCAACACTAGGGCTATGATCTGAGGGTATCCAATGTTTTAAGAAGTGTACTCTTGAAATTGGTGACTACAAGTTTCTTTTGGATTTATTTGTACTATAAATGATAAGATTTAATTTGATCTTGGGTATGGATTTTATACTTTTATACCAGGATCATTTTGGTGATTATCACAGGATAGAAACCTTTCAATCTATAGAAGGTAACAATCATGTCTATCATGTTGAATGTTATCTTTAAGATGTATGTGAAGTAAAAATTCAGAGTAAATTGGATTGGATTATAGACCTAGTATAAAAACATATTCTTTATTATGGAAATTCATAATATAATACATTACCTCCAGTGGTGGACCATTATCAGGATGTCTTTATAGAAGACTTATTTGTATTTACACGTTCACTATTGAATTGGTGAAAAAGCCAAACCAATTTATATCCCTCCATATAGTATGACACAAGTGGAGCTTTGAGAGTTTAAAGTTTAGTTGGAGAATCTATAATATAAGGTATTCATATAATCTAGTACATCATCAAGGGGTTCCCCCATGTTATTCAGCAAGATGGTAGGAGAAACCTTGAATTTATATATAGATTACTAGAGGATAAACAAGATGAAAATAAATAATTGGTATCCCCTTACATATATCAACAATATCTTTGATCATCTAAGAGGTTCCCAAATATTCTCTAAGATTGAAATAATTTTAGGGTACCATCAATTTAGGGTGATACCATCTGATATACCCCAGGATAATTTTAAGATAAGGCATAACTTGTATGAGTTTGTATTAATACTATTTGGTATAAAAAACATACTGGTGGTATTCATGGATTTGAGGAATCAAATATTCTACACATATCTAAATCAGTTTATGGTTGTATTCAATGATTAAATATTAGTGTACTCCCATTCTAGATACTATCATTCCCAATATCATGAAATCTTCATGAGTATGCTGATAGATCATCAACTATACACCAATATTTATAAATATCATTTATGGAATGAATAATTTAACTTATTTGGCCATGTTATCTTAGATATTGGAGTGTTAGTGGACCAATATTAGGTGGAAGAAATTATATATTTAAATTAACTCAAGAACATCTATGATACTCAGATCTTTCTGGGTTTGGTAGTCTATTATTAGTGATTCATCTAGCTCTTAATCCATATGGAAACACAAATGTACAGTCTAACCAAGAAGGGGGTGAGGTTTTTTTGGTCAGAAGGTTATGATTAGGCCTTTCGAGAATTAAATAACTAGATAACCTCAAAATTGATCTTAACCTTAACTAATTTAGGCAAGGAGTATACCATGTATTGTGAAAGATCAAGGGTTAGGATCAGAGCAATTCTAATGAAAGTGAATCAAGTTGTTTCTTATGGATCTAGGTAGCTGATAACACATGAGAAGAATTATCCGACCATTTATTTATAGTTACATATGGTGGAACACACTCATAGGTACTGGTGAAATTATTTTTTAGGAAATATATTTTTAGTGTACACAGATCACAAGATATTGAAGTACATATTTTTATAGCGGTACTTAAACCTTTAGTAAATGAGGCAGGAAAAGTATCTACAGTCCTTAGAATTTGATTTGGGTTATACTCCAAATAAGGGAATTATTTTTCCGATTTGTTGATTAGGAAGATGTCGACTCAAGAAGTGTGGGAAAATTGTGATGAGTGGTGGATGATGGCATGTTTTGTGGATATGAATATGAATGTTCAAGATTCTCAGGGATGAGTAACCCTAATGTCAAACATTTTTGTTACCATGCTTCTGAATTTTATTAAGAGAAGGAAATTATTTGATACATAGGGTTTATCCATGAGGGAAAACATATATAGTGGGGGTCCACTAGCTATTTGGTTATAGACGATGATGAAATTACTTATATCCACAATCATATTTGGGTTTCAATGGGAATGTGAGAAGAGTTGTTGAGGAAATTCCATGATTTGAAATTGGAGGTACATCCTAGATTGATAGAGATATATCATAACCTCCATAGGTAGTATTGGTGGAAAATATTAAAAAATGGATAACTGGATTTGTGTTCCAATGGTACACCTTTCAATAGGTGAAAAATAAGCATCATGGGCTTGTTGGGTTGTTATAGCCTTTACCTATTTCAAAATGAAAGTGAGATGATATCACCATGGACTTCATGAAAGGTTTTCCCAGTACAACTTGGAAGAATAATGTAGTGTAGGATATTGTGGATCAATTAAAAAGGTATCAGATTTCTTGCCTTTCAGGGAGACCATAATTATTGATGATCTAAGTTACCTCTATGTGTGGGAGATAGTTTGGTTTTATGGACATATATAAAGAATCATGGATTACTGAAATCCCTGTATTATTACACATATTTGGTAGGGTATTTAGAATCCACCAGGTTCACAGGTTCTTATGAGCATATCCTATCATCCTCTGACATAACGCCAGTCAAAATAGATGATTTGGATTCTATAGTACATGTTTTGTGCCTATGTACAAGAATTTGGTGGTTCTTGGGAGTTACATCTATCTCTCATGGAGTTCACCTATAATAATATCTTCCAGGTATCAATCTAAATGTTTTATTTTAAATACTTTTATAGAATACTATGTTGTTAACCCATGTGTTAGTTAAAGGTGGGAGAGTCAACACTAATTAGAACTAGTCTCAGGTAGGAGACATCTAAGAAAGTTGAGTTGATAAAAAAACTAGTTGGAAACCATTCATAGTAGGCAAAAATATTATACCAACCATTAGATATGACCTCTAGAATTTGAGGTTGGTCACAATGTCATTTTGTGGGTGTTTTCTAGGCCGGGCAATGTCGTACTCATAAGAAGGGGAAGATAATACTTAGGTTTTATATGAAATTTGAAATAGTGGATAGAACCATCTTAGTGGCATACCGTTTGACACTTCTATAGCGATAAAGTTCCATGCACAATGTGTTTCATGTATTATATTTTTAGATATATCATACTAATCCTTCTCATGTTATTAATACTAATGATATAAATCTTAATGTCTATAAATCCTTTGAGGAGCACATGATCCTTAATGTAGACCATAGTGAGAAGATTATATGAGGAAAGACCATTACCATAGTCAAAGTGTAGTGGTAGCATGTTTGTGTTCAGGAGGCGACTTGTGAGAGGGAGTTTTTATGTATGTGTTCTTTCACTCATATTTTTTGCTGATAGGTCTCAATGATATATGGGAGAACAATATAAAGATGATATTTTATATAGTTGGGATGTTTTAAAACCCTACTCCCATATTTAAGTACTTCTCTCCTTAATTTCTATTGAAACTATTTAAATATTATATTCGAGAATCATTCATGGTGTAAAAGGATCCTTTGAGGTGATTTGGGGATTCAGAGGGGATTAGAGAATGTAGTACCCCTGGTTTGAGGTACATGATATCTCTTGCTATTTCTTTTATGTTGGTTCAGTCTGGGTTAAATTACTTGTGGTTTTAGAGGTAAAAAGAGGTATTAAGATGAAATCTATCTATAGTAACTAATTCACACCATGAATGGTTATTCATGATGTGAATGGTTTTTGGTGGATTCCATGAATTTCATTCTGTGTGTTAATAGTTTTCTAGGTAGAATTGGTTAATGACATGAGATTCCATTAACGTGAACTAGTTTTTGAGATTTTAATATGTGGTAACTTATTTTTTTGGCATATATGGATACTTGAAGATTCATGATGTGAATATATGATTCATAATGTAAATTGATTTGTGTCCAACAGATTTATTTAATTCATGTGACCTAAGATTATCTCAATCCACTATCACTTTTCTCTTAAACTCCATCTGTCCCTTAGGTGATTTTGGGAGTTCTCATCGATCTAAAAAAAATTTAATTGGGTATTGGTTTGTCAGACCAATAAATTAATGGTAAGACTCCTGGTTCTTCTTCTACTTCTTGATTTACTATCTTTATCTTAGGGAGAACCCTAGATCAGGAAATCCATACCCACATATAGAATTTACAACTTGTGTTGATGATTTATTTGGATTTTGTTGAAGGATAGGAAAGAGGAACCCAATGAAGCCTTGGTCATTTAGAAATTTCTCAATGTCAATCATTTTTTAGGTAGGTGATCTAAAGAATATTCCGATGGCCTAATTTTGGTTTCTAGTATATGTAAAATTCACAATCATACTAAGCCACTATGCACGTGACCCCTTTTAATTGGTAATCACTTGTATGCCCTGAATCCCTTCACTTAGTCTTTCTACAAATCTTTTTGGGTCCTTCAGTGATTGAAATCTTGGACCTTTGACCACCAATGAGGTGTACACCTCTATGAACCTAGGTTAGAAATTGGGGTTATGTGAATATAGTGTTCTTTAAATTTAATCATGGAAACATTGTATGATCCTTGGATCATAACCTATAAATTATTGTTACCCAAGTGATTGGGAAATTGGTTTATGGGAATGGATTAACTTGTGAATTGGAAATTAACATAGATTTCTTAGATTGTAATTGAATAATTGGCATGCATCATATAATTGGCATGAAATTAGTAATTAACACAATAATATATTATCATGTTAATTAGTAATTGGAATATTTTCATATTGTCATATTGGAATATTATCATGTTAATTGGTATTTAGAATATGATAATATTAGCATATTTGTATTTTAATCGGTAATTAGAATATGGGAATATTGGCATGTTACTAGGTAATTAGAATATTAGATTATTGGTATTGAAATATTACTTTGTCTTGTAATCAGACCAAAGAATTAGAATTATCCTTGGGTTTATTCTGAACTAAATATATAATTTCCCTCAGTCATGAGAATTCATATTAGGTCTATTGTGAACTAAAATTGTAACTAAACCCTAAAATGGGAATTTTCCATTGGTTTTTTCCCATTATGCCAACATATATGGATATTATGGATACTGACACTAGAACCATTTTTAAATATGGAAAGAGACATTTAACATCATTCTATAGAAGGAAAAGATGACCCTAGGTGTCTATCTAGATCTTGAGGGTTAGTGGGTTTATTCATATATTGTGCATTTATTTTATAATTAATGCCATTGTTTATCATACTATTTTATGAACTATTACTCATACTAGATTTCGTAAACACCATTGGTGGTGGCCTATTTATTTTTACTCACACCATGTTCAGGCCATTATTTTTACCTAATAAGTCTTCATATATGCAGGTCTAGACAAGGGAAAGGGGCCCTCTGCTTTATTGGTTGAATTGCTAGCTAGGACTAGAGGGTAAAGATGAGACTGAGCATGGGGTTTGTGAAGAATTTTTGGCATATTTATTTTAAGTATTTCATTATATTTATTTTTTAATGAATTTAATACAACACTTAGTGTGACTTTACATGGATTTAGTATATTGGGTTGTTTTTTCAATTTCTTATTTATCTACTGGAGTTGATTGTATGTATTTTTTTATCAGGTTTCTATTGTGTTTTTTATTTTTTACCATATGTTACAGTCTCCCCATTATACTTATTAAACCTTTCCTACTAGTTGGAATCCTCTAGATTATGGGGTGGTGAACTTGACGCCTCGTGGGGACTTGATTAGTTATGTAAGGGGTAACCGGGTTGAGGATGTTACATGGTGAAACAACTTAAATGAAGGAAATCCTCTATTTTATACAAAAAAACATGGATATTATATTTCATCAATGGCTGGTGGAACGCCTTTCATAGGGTGGTAAAAAATGTTTAGTGTCTTCTTGAACCACTTTTTGTTTTGGTAGTTATATATTTTTTTAATTTTCTTTAAAAAGTATTATTATTTTGAATCATGTAATTATACTTATTATCTTATGTATTAATTAAATTCTATTCAACCTTAATTATATCATAATATTTATTTGCTTAAAATATCTTTAGATTTCATTTTTTTATTTTCCATAACATGTTATACAAGTTTTATATTTGGTTTTTTGGCCAAATATATAATTTAGGAACTTTAAATATAATTTATACATGTTTTTTTACTGTTCCCACATAGCCAATCTTCCCAAGTAGCCAAATTGTTAACCACAAAGAAATTTTTTCAAAACCAGGTACATGAATTTGGATATGTGAATTTACTAATGTGAATTTTATTATGTGAACTCAGCCACATTAATTAGATTACATAAATTAACCTACATGAATTTCCATACATGAATTTGGCTATGAAAATTTACCTATGTAAATTATCTTACATGGATCAAGATATATCAATTATCATACATGAATTATATTGTGTGAATTTGCTTATGTGAATTTGAATACATGAATTCTTTTATGTGAATTTGGCTATATGAATTCACCTATATGAATTTGATTAAATTAATTCGACTACATTAGTTTGCTTACATGAATTCAAATATTTAAATTTTCTTATATGAATTAGGATACATAAAAACAATATATGTATAAATTTTGTATTACATGATAAAATTCACATATGTGGATATGTAAGTTTCTATAAATGTTTTAAACATGGAATTATGATTCTTTTCTATTATTTCATATTTCTATTTGTAGTAAGTTTATTATAATATTCTCATTGTTTTATTTTTTTTATAAAATTACAGCTTAATTATATATATTTCATGGTATTGGGTTTTATATTGTTCTATGATTAATTAAATTATATTCACTTGTGATTAATCATGTGTAGATATTCTTGGTGAAATTTTATAATTTGATATATTCAAATTCAAACCTGTTGAAATATAAAGAGTCAATATTGTATATTATTAGGGAGTTTTATAAGGTTATTAATACTGATTTTTGACTAATATGTTAATTATTCTAGTGTATTTCACTATATAGGATATTATTTTGTTTCATAATGTTTCAAGAAGAACCCATGTTAATATTATGTTTTTATTCATGAAATATTTAGACATGGAAAATTATCTGGGAAATAAGCATCGACAACACTGAAGTAATTCTTAGAAGTAATATAAAAAACTATTACTTTAGGAAAATGAAATATTCAATGGTATTCAAATTTAAAAGATTATATTCATGAAGAAAGTCTCTCTCTATATATATTTTATAGAACTAGTGAAAAAAAATGAATTATGGAGGTTATAAGAATCATGAAACATTGAAACTTTAATGCACTTTATGTTATCATTGTGGATCTAATCACTTTATCAAAATTAATAATTTGATATAAATTTACTAGAGTAATTAATACTACCTCAAAATTTCCAAGATTCATTTATTCAACTGGATTCAATAGTGATTTAATTTTGTTCATTCTTTTCTGCTAAAGAGAGATTGGTATATATTACCCCTTTAAAAGGTATGTGTGTGTGGGATATGAATCCACAAAAAAAGATAGTTTTGTATGTGACTCTTAGGGAAAAGGTATGACTTTTCAGCTTGTGCCTCCAGGAAGAAAAAATAAGGTTAGTCTTGGGTTTAAAACTCTATGGGGAAAATACTTTGTAATTGGGTTATGACTCTAAGTGTGAAAAGGTCAGTGTAAGATTCCATAGTTAGTGGGTGAAATATTTTTTTTTCTTTTGATAGAGGTAATGGGTATAGTATGATTAATTTTATCAAAACTACTATAAAAATTTATTGTGCTTATTTTATTTTATTTCCACTTAATTAACTTTAAAACTATCATATAATCTTTAAATTTATCTTAAAATACTAATTCACCCCACCCTTGGATATTTTGATATTTTCTCTATGGGACCGATAATTGGTACCATAGCTGGAACCCTATCTTTATATATGTTTTTATTTGTGCTAATTTTTTTTAGACTTAACCATCAAGTAGAAATGATATATTTATGATGGTAAGAACAAGTTAAAGTAATGGATGGATACATAAAATACCACCCCATTTTGATGGTACTAACTATGGATACTGGCAATATCATATGAAAGCATTCTTTAAACAACTTAGAATTTATCACTAGAAAATTATGGAAAAACCATACAAACTACCTGAAGGTAAACCTTAATCATTATTTGGTAATGATATGGTAAAGTATGTGTTGAATTACATGGTGGTGAATATTTTATATTTTTCAATAATTTAAAATGTGAATATTCATATATCTTATGGTAAACTACATATGAAAATTTTAAAATCCTATAAGTTACACATCTTTTCTCAGATAAGATCATTAGAATTAATTTAGGCATTTTAAGTGCTTAAAATCAATAATTTAAAATGGGTGAAGAAGAAACTATTAATAAAATGTTCTATAAATTTAGTGGTGTTGTAAATGGTATAAGTTATTTAAGAGAAAATTAAGAAAACCCTATTATTATTGAAAGAGTACTTATAGGGCTTCTTAATAAGCGACATGATAAAAAGGTTTCTATAATGAAAGTAAAAAAAATCAAGGAATATACACTTGATGAGATTATTGGATCATTATTAAAATATGAGTTAGAGCTTAAAAATGTAATTGAAGAAAATAATACAAATAAGAAGGGAATTTACTTTAAGTTAAATATTTTTACCTAGTCTTTTGATATTAAGTTACAGTGTTCTGACTTTAATGAGATTGAATATTTCACAAAGGGAGGATATATAATAAAGAAATGTTATTCAAGAAGTTCTCAAAAGTCTATCCTAAATATGATTTCAAGGATAAGAAGAATGTTATTTTATTCCGAATGATGCTCAAGATATAATATGTTATGAGTATATAAAAAGGGGGAACATCAAGCCTGATTTCCCAAAATTAAAGAAGGAAAAAATAAATGGGAATAATATTAGAAAGAAAATAAATCAATGGTAGATGTATGGAGCTGCACTAAGTATTCAAGTTATAATGAAGAATCTATTTTATAAAATGATGCGGAAAATATGTGCCTGGTGACTTCATCAAATCATGTGAGTGACTCTACTTATTATTCTTACTCTAAATTTGATATTGAAAAACTCACTTTAGAGAAAATTCTTAAAGTGGTCAAAATAATTGATTATAAATTTTAAAATATCACGGGTTTAATATAAGAACCTTAAGAGTCAATATAATAATGTTCATAAGGAAAATGAATAACTAAAGAAATATATCTAGGAAGATTTAAAATATGAACATACATATCTAAAATATAATCAAGAAAATATTTAAACTTATCTTAGAAAAAATGAAAAATTAAATAAAGAAATTGGTTTCATGTCAAAATTATATAAATCCGAATTAATTTTTTTATAATGTTCTTAAAGATATTGAACAACTCAAGAATGAATTTGAAAATTTAAATTCAAATCTATCCACTTTTTTCTAAGATATATAATTTTTTTATGAAATGAAGATTTTTAATAACATGGACAAAAAAATATTAGGTCTTGGTTATGCTAACAATTTACCCAAAATGTATAATACTTTCTTTGTTAAGATAACTAATGGAAGTGCATTTACTGATATATGTTTTAGATTTTAAATGAAAGGCCATTATAAAAATGAGTGATCCTTGAGATTTAAAAAATATCTTGGATATACTAAGGCTTTAATTTATAAATAATTATATTATTTATTACTTTTAAACAAGTGTTTGAAATCAGTTTGGGTTCCAAACAATTCATTTGATAATCCCATTGTACCTAAATTTGTATGGGTACCAAAACATTATTAAATATTTTTTTGAAGGAAATGTGTCTTGGAAGTTTCAAATTAGATATTTGGAACATGTATAGTGGATGATCATGAAATATTAATGGTGATATATCAATCATTCCATCATTAAATAGATTTGATAGAGGTAATGTTACTTTTGGTGATAATTATAATGGAAAGGTAAAAGTTTTCGATGAGGTTGGAATATCAAATTCCGTTATTATTTATAAATTTTTATATGTATAATATTGAAACATAATTTAATAATTATATCTTAATTATTTCATTATGGAATTATTTTTAATTCTAAAAATGTTAAATTTATTGTATTTAATGATAAACTATTTTTGTTTTATGTAAAGAGAAATGAAAACATTTATTCAATTAACTTTTTTGAGTTAGCTGATAAAAATGTAAAATGATTAAATGTTATAAAATTTGATAACATGTTTTATCATAGAAGGTTAGGAAATTCTAATTTTAGTATATTGTAAAAATAGTCTAAGAACTAAATAGTTTTTTAATTACCTGGCCTCAACGAGGAAAACACCTTTGTTTGTGAATCATGCTTAAAAGGTAAAAACATAGAAGTAGTTTCATGTCAATTAAAGATGTAAAAACTATAAGTCCTATTGATCTCATTCATTTGGATTTATTTGGTCCTATCAAACTTACTATTTTTGGTGGTAAGAGATATTGTTTTTTTCATTATTGGTGATTTTACTAGACACACATGAGTTAATTTGCTTAAGCTCAAATATGAAACTTTATCTAAGTTTATCACTTTTTGTATAATGGTTCAAAATGAGAAAGGATAATTAATTAAATCAATTAGAAGAGATCATGGTGGTGAATTACATAATCTATAATTTATATAGTTTTGTAAATAAAATGGGGTTTTTTATAATTTTCTAGCTCATATAACACCACAACATAATGGTGTAGTAGAAAAGAAAAATAAAACTCTTAAAGAAATGGATAGGACCATGTTAAATGTGTTTAATATACCTACATATTTTTGGTCAGAATCTCAGAATACATATTGTTCTATTTCCAATATAATTTTCTTAATAAATTTGTTGAAAAATACACCTTATGATCTTTGAAATGAAGAAAACCTAGGATTTTATATTATAAAGTCTTTGGGTTTAATGTTTTAATTCTCAATACTAAGGATGATTTAGATAAATTTTATAAAAATATGATGAAATAATATTCTTAGGATATTCAATCAATATTATTAAATACAGTGTATAAAATAAATGAACCATGTTTTTTGAAGAATCAATTCATGTTAAGTTTGATGAAAAATTACTGAATAAAAAAGATGATTATATTTATCAACTTGAGGATGAATCTAGAAATTTTTATTTTTAAGAGGAAAAACCTCAAGATAAAGATTTACATATTGAGAAGGAGAATATTTCTTCTTAATATAAACCTATTCATGAAATATATTAGAAGACTAATATTTATCATCCTATAGATAATGTCATTTTCAATACTGAGTCTAATATTAAAACTAGAAAATATGTTTTGAATATTTGTGCTTATCATGCTTTCATTTCAGATTTTTTACCCAATAACGTGGATAAATATCTACATTATTCTAACTGGATAATTTCCATGCATGATGATTCAAATTAGTTTACTATAAATAATGTGTGGACATTAGATGTTCCACAAAATGAATCTCAATTTATTGGAACAAAATGGATCTTTAGAAACAAACTTGATAAATATGTAAATATAGTTAACATTATAGATATATTAGTTTCCCAAGGACCTTCTCAAAAATAAGTCATTGATTTTAAAGAATAATTTTCTCTTATTTCTATATTAGAATAAATTATAATATTTTTAGAATATTCTTCTTTTTATGGATTTAAATTATTTCAAATGGATGTAAAAATAACTTTTCAAAATGGATATATTTGTGAAGAAGTATATGTTATAAAATCCATTAGTTTTGGAAATTAAAAGGATTATTATCATGTTTTGAAATGATATGATGCTTTTTATGGTTTTAAAAAAGAACCTTTATCATTATATTAAAGGGTAATTAGTTTTATTTTTGAAAAAAATTAATGAAAATAACAGTTTATCATAATTTATTTTTTATGAAAAATTATAATGCTATATTGGTTTTGAAAATTTATTTTTATGATTTTTTTTGGATCATCATGTGAAAGTATTTGCAATGTATTTTTAGAATTAGTTACATATTAATTTGATATGAGTATGATGAGATAATTGAAATTATTTATTGTTTAGGAAATATTTTAATGAAATGATGGTATTTTTTTAAATCAATCCAAGTATGGAAAAGAGCTAGTTATGTGTTTTGTTTTAGAATATTCTAAAAGTGAAAATACTCCCATGAGTACTACATAAAAATTGTATTTAGATAAATATATAACATCCATTGATGTTAGAAATTATTGAGGAATGATTGGAAGTTTGTTATACTTAACTACTTCTAGGCCTGATTTAATGTTTTAGGTTGTATGTATGCTAGATTTCAAAATGACCCTAATGAAAGTAACATTAAATATGTTAAGATAATTATAATATTTATTAAAGGATCTTTGAATCTTGAATTATATTACCATACTAAAATAATTTTAATTTAAATAACTATTTTGATTATTATTTTGTTGGATACATGATAGATAATAAAACACTTCCGGTGTATGTCATTTACATTGAAAATATTTAGTTTATTGGGATTCAGAGAAAAAAATTTATTTCTCTTTAAACTAATAAATATGAATATATAACTAATATATGTTACCATGCCTAATTACTATAGATTAAGAAAATTCATTCTAATTTTTTTTAATAATGATAAGATTCCTATATTCCATGAAAACCATTATGTCAATTCTATTCATAAAGATATTTTACATCTCTCTAGGAATAAATACGTAGATTTCAGATATCACTTTAGTAGAGACTTTATTCAAAAGGGAGATATTAGTCTGGAATAAGTTTCTTCATAAAAATAGTGAGATTATATATTAATTAAACCCTTGGATGTATATAATTGTTATTAAATCAAATTTCAACTTTTAATGATGTAAATTTAATCACACAACACAAATTTAGGGGGAGTTTGACTCTGATTTTAAGGTAAAACTATAAATATTTTATTTTTGGATGACAAGAATATTCATATTGTCTTAGCATATGTTATGTTAGCTTGTGATTTAAAATTTATTTCATTTTAGATAATGTTCATATTGAATCTTTTTTATTCTCTTGTATCACTCACATGCGCTTAAATTGTTGTTTACTATTTAATTCCTTAAATATTATATTATTTGTTTTCTTAGATTCTTTTATAATTTTTTATTTTTATAACTCCAAATTGAGGGATATATATTTATTTTTATTATATATTTATTTAATTTAGGTGGAGTTTAGTCTTATGTTTTGATTTTTTATTTTGGGAAGAAAATGTGTTTGTAAAATTGATAATTTTTCCTTATTTGAGGGATACAATGATGTTGTTTTTAAATTTTAAATATTTTTGATCAATTCTAAAAAGGGGTAGAACTTTTGAAATTGATATTTCATTTTTTAATTATAAAAAATGGGGAGAACATTGAGTGGATCCTTGAAACACTTCATGTTTTGAAAATTTAAAAGCATTATTTGTTTTATTTCCTTTAAAAGTCACAATTCTATGAATTGTGTTATTATAATTATTATATTTTTTATTGATTAAATTTTATTTAACCTTGATTATATCATAATATTTATTTTCTTAAAATTCTTAAGATTTCAATTTTTTATTACTCATAACATGTTCTATACTTATTATAGTGAATTTCTTGGATAAATATGTAATTTGGGACCTTTAAATATTATTTATACTTATTTTTTTAATATTTCCACAAATCCAATTTTCCTATATATTAAAATTGTTAACCACATATCCAAATTTCAAGAATTAGGTATGTGAATTCACCAATGTGAATTTTCCTATGTGAATTCATTTTCTTGAATTCAGTTATGTCAATTCGCTTAATTGAATTCTCATACATTAATTAGCTTATATGAATTCTCCTACAAGAATTTTCTTATGTTAATTTGGATACATGAATTCACTTACATGAATTAATATACATGAATATTCTTATGTGAATTCAATTTCATTAACTGAGCTACGTCGATTAGATTATGTAAATTTCCCATGTGAATTCGCTTATGTGAATTCAACCACGTGAATTATATTATGTGAATTAAACTATATGAAAATCAGCTATGGGGAAAAAAATTCTTACATGACCAAATTCACCTATGTTATTATGAAAGTTTTTACAATATTTTATATATTTGGAATTATTTCATGTTTTTTATACTATTTTATATTTCAATTTTTTTGTAAGTTCATTATAAATATTCTCAGTGTTATATTGTTTTAAAAAATTATAGCTTAATTATCTAGAAGCCATAAAAAAAGTTTTATAATATTTTATAATTAATTAAATAATATTCACATGGGATTAATCATGTATAAAGAGTCACGCTAAATTTTTTGAACTTGAGATATTCAAATTCAAATCAGTTGGAATATTATGAGCCAATCTATTATTTTATTAGGTAGTTTTCCAAAGATATTAATACTTATTTTCTACCACTATATTAATTTATCTAATGTTTTCCATTGTATATGATTTTATTTTCTTTTACATAGTATCGAGAAGAACCTATATGAATAATTTTTTTATTTATAAAATATTTACACATGGAACATTATCTAGGAAATAGGAATGGAAAACTATGAAGTTGTTTATTAAAGTTACATGTGAAAATCTTGATTTGGAAAAAATAAATATGTAGTAGTCTTCAAATTTAAAAGATTCCACGCATGAAGAAACTTTATATATAGATTTGACTAAAACAGTGGAAAAATAATTGTGGAGGAAAAGAGAATTGTGAAGTACTAAAACTTTAATACACTTCATATGAACATTGTAGACCCGATCACTTTACTAGACTTCATTATATGAAATTCATTTATGGTCAGGAATCATGCATCCTTTACATTCATAATATTCATTTTTTCAACTGGTTTTTGTACTGAATTAATTATTTTTATTCTTTTATTCTTAAGAATTTTTGGGTTATATTATAACGACCTTGACCCCAGTAGCTTGGAGTCAATGTATGATTTATTAAATCAGAATAAGATATAATGAATCACATACCAGTGGAATAAATAGTTTAGTATTCTTGGTAGACTAGATATATACATGATTCCCATATTACATTTGAATATAAAAATTACAATATAATTTTTTTGAGAATATCATTATTACCTCTAGAATATCCTTTAATATCATTCGTAGTACACTTCCTAGATTCTTGGGGAAGGAAACAAAATAAGGGTGAGCTCAAATTCTCAATAAGAGTTACATAAAATAGAAACTATCATGAGTAAATAAATAATAATTAATATAGTATAATCCATATGGAAAGGTAATTATCTAAACACACATTCCATTTAATCAATAACTTGACTATCCTCATTAGATAAGGAATAATAAATATAGAGCGGTAAATAACTAAAAACACATTCTATTTAATTATTAAATTATTAATTAAATGCATTAATATATAATATCATTACGAAAATAACATGGATAATAAGATAAGGATAAACTAATATGTTAAGATAAATAACTGAAAACACAAGCCATTAAATCAATAAAATAAGAATGAAATGTATCCAATGACAATATCATTGAAAAAATATAATGGGTAATAAAAAATGAATTATTAATGAAGTAAATGATTAATTATTGGATGTTATGATCTCAGACATCATGATACATCAACTGTCAAGACCTTTCACTTGAGAGTTTAAAACTATAGGTAGAAACCTGTTTAATGCCAGTTTACTGATTCACCACATAATACTACAAATTCATTGAGGGGCTATATAATTTTAGGACCCATCCATCACTTCATGTCCAAATAATTCCTGATATATCTAAAAATTGATTTAATTCATGAAAAATGTGTCTTATCATCAAATATCCATATGGATTAAGAATACATATTTATAAATATTTCCCTATATAAAAATAACTTTTAATATAGAACAACATATGTATAAATGATATATTTTTTAATAAATAAACATATAAATGATAAATAATATGGATATTTAGGGGAAATCTAATGTCCAATGATCACATGAAAGTGAATATTTCAAGGGAAAGTTAATGACTACAAAACTGAATCGATAAAGTGAATGTAAATACATTTCTTAGTAAAAATTATTACAAACCATCCATAGAAAGAATAATGATTTTATCAACACAACATATCCCCAGTGGATTATATGTAAAATGAAGTGTTGTTGTTGTTGATAAATGAAAATACCATAAAAATATATTTAAAAACATTCTTGAGGAAAATGTTCTTTTTAGTTTTAAAATAATTTTTTAAAAACTAAATGTTCACAAAATATTGTGGAAATAATTTTATTTGAAAATAAACTTTGGAACCTATAAAATAACCTTTAAAAATTTAAGTGGTCATTATGGTTGGAAATTTCGTACATACCATACTAGTTAAAACAAAGATTCCCTTCAGATTACGAGTAAATGAAAAATGGGTATTGTTTGGAAAACGACATGAACATTCCTTTAATTTTTTTAAAACGTAAAACATAAGTAAAAATTTCATTAATATAACATTTTGATAATGTTAAAAACATTTTTTTATTATTTTTGAAAACTTGGTTTTGGAATAAAAATTATTTTTTACCAACAAGAGAAATAAAGTAATCTTTTATTAAAAACATTTTCTAAATCATTTTATGTAACAATTACTGGAAAATGATACTATTACTTGAAAAAAGTATGAATAAATATATTATAGTAAATTGAAATGGCTTTATCATCAAATGATCATATAATTTCCTTTGTAAATTCCAAGATAAACTCACCTCATTAAAAAGATATTGTGAAATAAACCCTCAGAAAGATCATAATGTTAAAGTGAGAATTAATCAATGAATAGATTATGTGTATCAAATATAAATCCATATAAAATAAGTTTATATAAAACATAAGATATTAAAAAGTCTTTATACACATATTCTTATAATTTCAAAGATAATTAAGATGTAATATAACCCAATGAAAAGAAATTTAGTTATAAAATTATTTACCACATGGTAAATTTCAAGTCAATTCCCCTTAGTTTAAATAACTAAAATTTAAACTTAAAATAACATGAAGTTTTAATGAATCATGATATTAAATTTCAAAGGTACAAAATAAACATCATATAAAATAAATTATGTTTATAACATTACAAAATGCCTCAATGAAGGGAAATTTAGACAAATTCCCTTATATCATGCTTCCGTTTGGTTGAACATGATTTAAACTATTGTATAATGATTTTAAGAATGTTATTAATTTATAAAATAACCATATATATATATATATATATTTATAATATAATATATGATCCCCTTATAACATTTCACCACCCATTTGTTAATAATATTTCATTATTTTCACTATTTTGGGTGTTAATTTCCTTGTTTTCTTGTGTACATTTTGTCATGGAAGTTACAATTATTGTGTATATCATATAGTTACATAATATATATAATTATATTAATGTTTTAAATATATTTTATTTCTCATTATATACATTTTTAGAATCATTATTTAATGTTGTACATAGGAAATGAATTTTAATGCTTCATGGAGATGGTATGCCATACATACACACAAGTGATGATATAATTCCATTAAAGAGTGAAAGGATAAAAAAGTGGGTTATATATTAATATTATATAATAAATATCATTTCATATATATCACATATATTAATTAAATTTATACTTATTAATTTTTATATAAATTTTAAGTGAAAAAAGAATCACATCACTTCACGAGGAAGTATTCTTCCATACATAGGAGCGACCTTATCTTAATTTAAAAAAAATAAAAAGTAAGAAGGTATATGTGATATTATAATGACATAAGTATAATTATATAATTAAATGAGATAAATACATCATTATATGCATCGTTTAATGGTGGTTATGGGAAATGAGTTATATCGGTTCGTGAGACGGTAGTCCACCGCACACACGATCGACAGTTTCATTTCCCATTTTAGGGAAGTGGAGATGGATATAGGTTATTAAATTAACATAATAAAATATTATTATATATAAGATACAGAAATTATTATATAATCATTGTTTAATAGTATTTTAAGGACATTTAAGAGGAAACAATATAAAAATGCTCGTTTTAGAACGTTACCACTTATTCAGAAAAATTCTTTTGGTTTGTAAAAAAAGCTTAATTAGGTTTGATTTATGATTAAACCAAGATATAAAGGTTTTTTAGGAGAGTAATTGATTTGTTTTATACTTTTACAAACCAAATTTCTTTGTATGTGTGAAGAGGGATGAGAGTGGGTGGCCTTTTATAAGTGGGGGAGAGAACAGATGGAATTTTCAAAAAGATTCAATTACACCCACATTTTTATAATGAAACAAGACTCCAAAATGTATCATTATAGAATCTTAGAAGCGATAAGGTCTAAATATTTCCATAAAATTTGTTTTGGAAAAGTTTTATGTCATTTAAACCGGTATCATTTTCGTTTAACCCCTGGTAAATTAGTTTTTACCTTAACCACAGTAATAAATTTTTACTATTGTTACTGTTCATAATGGTCAAAAATAAAGTTGAAATTATTAGAAAAAATTAATTTTTTTGATTAAAATAATGGAATCCATTTTTCCAAATTAAATCCACATAAGTGGTAGAATCCAATTTAAAATTATACAAGCAGACGTGGTGAAAACAGGTTTTCAAAGAGAAAATTCTCATAAGTATAGAAGGTTTTAATATCAAAATTTAATATGGTAATGATTAAAATAAAATAAAAGAGTTAAATTTTAATATAACTAAATTAATTTTAATTTTAAACTAATTAAAATATAATTTAACTTTGTAAATTCTTTAAATGAAAAAGTAGTTTTCAATAAAAATCAATATTTTTCATTATTCATCAAAAAATGAAACTTCTTAGAAATATCACAAACATTAACCCCAAGATAATTTTGATATTTTGATCTAAAAAATTAATTTAATTTTGTAAAAGTAATTTTTTAAAATTGGTAAAAATTAATTTTACATTACATGGACAAAGCCTGACTAAAACATTTTTTAGAAAATGACAGTTTTTTTAGAAAACATTTCTTTTTATTTTAAATGATCATTATTTTATTTATAATCAATAGATAACCAAAATTTAGTAATTTATTTATTAAAATTAATATTCAACAATTTAACTACTAGGTTATAATGTTATAGTATATTTCTTTTCATTTATACTCATGGTTACATGTTCTGCAAGCTATTAAAGAGATAGAGTTTATTTAGAAATAAATATATCAAAAAGTCTCTGGGAGTTAAATTATCATTTAAGATCAGTGTTGTGTGAAATATATGTTATCAAACCAAAATTTATTATTTTAAAATCTTTGGGTGTTACATTCTACCCACCTTCAATAAATAGTATCCTATCAATTTAAACTCGATCTTAGTATTCAATGGTTTAACATTTGGAAATAAAATTATTAAAAAAACCACATTGTAAAAATTATTAATAAAACATCTTCTTAATAAGAGAGAAATGGTGGTATTAAGGTAATATGGAATGAAAAATAACTAGGTTTCAATGTAGGAGAACATTAGTGGAAAGTGAAGATATATACATGGAAGAAAAGGGTAAATAATTATAGAGAGTGATATATTTCATTGATAAAAAATGAATGATCATTGGAAGGTTAAGTACCTCAAAACCATAAATATGTGATGATTTAAAAGACCATTTTATTCATCAGATGTGAAGGTAGAATGATAATGTTTTTTTCAAGATAATTTTCCTAAAGATGAAGAATTATTCTACTATATAAGAATATAATGAAATATACTTACATGATATCTTTATATTTTATAAGCACAATTTCATCATTGGGTTATTCCTCGATAAATTTACAATTCATCACATACTATAAAAACTAAATATCCAAATAAATAATTTTTTATTCCTAAAGAACTAAAATTAACTTTTAACAGATCATAAGATCCATAAAATATTAACAAGTCTTTCTGTATGTCTTCAACTATTTTCCAAAACCAGTATGGTTAGAATAAGTTATCATATATAATACATTAATCCATAAACCTCAATGGTAACACCACTGGTTCATCATTAATATTTATTCATAAAATAATTTAAGTAAAAACAATGAAATGGTAACCAGAACATTATATAGGCCAATGGTAGGTGTTAAACCCTTATGGTCCTTAGTTTATGGGTTCAAGCCCCATGACCTTGATGGATTTTTTGGGTTGTCACTTGTCATGTGGGTTGTACTTTTTTATAAAATCATATTAATATAACTTCTAAAACATTCCCAAAGTGTAATAAACCATAATTACCTCAACATCAAAGATACGATAAACAATAAATTTTACCGATACCTTTAAACTTATTCCCAAAATAGTAAGGTTATTATTCTATAAATAAAATTTTCACTAAAACATATTCTAAACCAATGGGTTGTATTTCCATAAATGTCTCTAAAAATATCCTTAATATTATCAGAATACCATCACATAAAACTTTAAAAGGGGAATTTTAGAATTTTAAGCTATGATCAATCTTAAACTCATAAATCCATGATGGTATCTGTAACTATTAAGTTGATAAAGACATATTTTATTCCAAAATTAGCACAATACTTAGATGTTTCATGATTCTTATATCCAAAATATCATTGGAAAAAATAATCCTAAAATATTATTCTCGAATCCCAATAAATACTCCAACTATTTTATTTCAACATAGTTCCTTACTTGGTTTAGGAGTTAACCTTTAAATTAGGTAATTAACTTAGAAAATTCCCTCGTTCACCACATTTAAGACAATGAACTATAAATGGATCCCTATGGTGAAATTTATTTTCTTTCATTGTAATATTCATTTTTTCTCATCAATTTATCAGTTTATTCTATTATTTTCCACACATAAAACATTTTCCCATTCATTTGATATACGATTATGGGTATCACTTTCTATATTTCTGACATGAAGAGAATCAATCCTTCTTTCCTCTATGGTCTCTTCCACTTGAGCTTTTAGATAACTCCATCCTTCAATTATTTGGTGAGTCTAAGAATTAGTTAATGTATAGGTTGTTTATCAAATTTTAGGATAACTGATTATGCATAATCCTGATATCTTTCACTCTAGTCATCATCCCATTTGGTTGCTCACAGTCACCAATTTTTCCATCATATTCAATGTTAACATGATTCCTTCAGGTTCCAACCACTGACTAAACCAAAAATAACATTATGAGTAATAATAATCATAGTGGATAGACCATATCATCATTTATACGATGTCTAAATCCTGAAACCTTCTTTTCAATATAAAATACCCCAGGTTTAACCTAGTTCATTCATTTTCATCATCTATTCAAATACTTCATAATGGTTTGTAAATAAAATATAAATTATCCAAAACATATCCACTTGGAGTGTAAAACCAAGTGTATAGTAAGGCCTAATTTCATTTACCAGGTAATTCTTAAGTCAATCCAGATTCACCTTTTTTATAGTTATTACCCATAGGGACATCTGTTTTAGAGTCACATCCTCTTATAGTATCCATACAAGGATATATTGCTAGGAAAACAACATAATCGCTCCTTATCAAAACAATAGGAAGTTATTCAATAATTATCCTTATAGTTACCATAAGGACATGTTCCTTAATAAAAAATTTCATAAATTTAGTTCCCAATGTTTCTACTAAACTTTTTTTGATACCAACTATAAATGACCCTGACCCCCAGTAGCCTAAAGCCAATGTCTGCTTTACTACATTGGCATAAGATACAAGTAAATTTATCCTAAATGAATGATTAGTTTATTAGTCTTGGTAAACTAGATACATACATGATTCCTTTATTACAACTGAATATAAAAATTACAACATATTTTTTTAGAAAATATCATTATTACCTCTACAATATCATTGAAAATCATTTTTAGTACACTTCCTATATTCATGGGAAAGGAAACAAAATAAGGGTGAACTCAAATTCTTAGTAATAGTTACATAAATCGAAATCTATCATTATAAAACCAAAAATAATCAATATGGAATAATAAATATGGAAAGGTAAATATCTTAACACACATTCCATTTAATAAATAACTTTAATATCATGATTAGATAAGGAATAATCAATATGTAAAGGTAAATAACTTAAAATACATATCATTTAATCAATAAAATAAGAATGAAATGTATCCTTATAAAATATCATTATGAATATATCATGGATAATAAGATAAGGCATAATAAATATGGCAAGGTAAATAACTAAAAACACATGACATTTAATAAATAAAATGAAATTAAATGCATCCAAATATAATATCATCATGAAAATATCATGGATAATTATTACTGAATTCTTAATAAAAGGAATTATTAATTAATAGACTTCATGATCTCAGGCATCATGACACCTCTATCATCAACACATTTCACAAGATAGTTTAAAAATATAGGTAGAAAACCATTTAAGGCTAACTACTGATTCTTGTTGTGAGTCTACCAATGCATAAAGGGTCTATATAATTCTTGGACCCACCCATCACTTCATGTCCAAATAATGCCTCATATATCAAATAATTTATTTAATTCATGAAAAATGTGCCTTATCATCAAATATTCATATTGATTAAAGAATATGAATTTATTAATATTTACCGAGACAAAAAAATAAGTATCAATGTAGAAAACCATTTGTTGAAATGATATAAAGTTTATGAAATAAATATATCCATGATAGGTAATATGTATATTTAGGTGAAATTTAATGTCCAATATTCATATGAAAGTGAATATTTCAAGGAAAATTTAATTACTAGAAAAATTAATTAAGAATGTGAATATCAATAATTTACTTAGTAAAAATGATAATAAACCATTCATATCAAGAGTAAGGATGGTATCAATATAACATATCCCTAGTGTAATATAATTAAAATAAATGGTTGTTGTCATTGATGGATAGTAATACCATAAAAAACATTTAAAAAAATTCCTGATGAAAATAACCTTTTCAATTTGAAAATATTTTTTTAAAAAAAACTAATTGTTCCTAAAATATTTTGAAAATAATTTTCTTTAAAAATTACCTCTGAAACATATAAATTAAGATTTAAAACTTTGTGTGGTTATGATGGTAGAAAATTCCGTACATATTGTACTCATTAAAACAAAAATTCCTTTTACATTTATTTGTAAATACCAAATGATACTTGTTTGGAAAACAACATGAAGTTCTTTTCATTTTTTTAAAAACTAAAAATGGGTAAAAATTTCTTTAGTAAATCATGTTTATAATGTTAAAAAAAATTTGAAAACATTTTTTCTATTAACATGGATTTGGATTAAAAATGATTTTTTACCAAAGAGAGAAACGAAGTTTGATTTTATTAAAAACATTTTATGAATCATTTTAAGTTCCAAAGAGTGTAAAAATGGTACTATTACCTAAAAAATTCATGAATAAATAGAGTATAAGAAAATCAAATGGGTTTCTTATCCAATTATCAGATAATTTCCTTCAATTGAAATTCAAGCGTAAAGAATCCCAATTTAAATTAGATTGTGAAATAAACCCTCACAAAGATATTAATGTTAAAGTAAAAATTAATCAATGAATCAATTATATATATCAAATATAAATACAAATAGAAATGTTTAAATAAAACATAATATAGTCAATAGTATTTACACACATAATCTTATAATGTGAAAGATAATGAAGAAGTAATACAACCTAATGAAACAAAATTTAGTTAAGAAATTATTTACCACTTGGTAATTTCCAAGTCATTTATACATGGATGAAATAATTTAAATTTAAACTTAAAATAAAATGAATTATGGATGAATCATTATATTTCATGTTAAAGGGTCATTATATACACCATATAAAAGCAATTAGGTGCATAACATTATAATATACCTCAATGAAGGGAAATTGAGACGAAGTCCCTTACCTCACGCTTTATTTTGGTTGAAAATTCATTAAAATACTATATAATGGTATTAATTATGTTATTAATTTATACTAAAACCATATAAAAATTTATATTATAATATATTCCCCACTATAACATTTTACCACATGTTTTTAATAATATTTCATTGTTTTCACTGTTTCAGGTGTTAATTACCTTATTTTATCATGCATGTTTTTCATGAATGTTATAATTATTTTTCATATTATAAAGATAAATAATATATAGAATGATATTAATGTTATAAATATCATTTTTTCATTATATTAATTTTTAGAATCATTCTTGAATGTTGGACATGAAAAATGAATCAAATCACTTCATAGAGATGGTAGGTCGTTTATACACATGAGCGAAGATTTCATTCCATTATGAGTGAAAGGATAAATAAGTGGGTGATATATTAGAATAAATAATAAATATCATTTGATATATACCACATATATTAATTAAACTTATCCTTATTACTTTCCATGTAAAGTGTAAGTGAAAAACAAATCACATCGCTTCGTGAGGTGGTAGTCTGCTGTACACACGAGCACTGTTGTCATAATTTAAATGGAATGGAAAGTAAGAAGGTACATGTGATATTATAATTAAATAATTATAATAATATCATAAATGTATTATACATGAGTTAAATCTATCATTACATCTATCCTTTAAAAGTGGTGATGGAAAACAAGTTACATCGGTTTGCGAGGCGGTAGTCCAACGTACACATGGTCGATGATTTAGTTTTCCATCTTATGGAAGAGGAGATGGATATTTGTAATTTAATTAACCTAATACCATCCAAGTATATTATAATGTCACAAAATTCCATATATGTATTTTTAAAATTATATGAGATTATTTCAAGACCATCCGCTCAGACGACAATTGATTCCATGACATGGTGAGCCCGAAACAATTGTTCAATTTTTTTAAGTTTATTTAAAATAGATCACATGCATGATTTTAACAACTTCTAAAAGGGTTACTAGATTAAAAATCCAACTTACCATTATTTTTGGAATTATTACTTAACCTAAAAAAGGGCTTAACCTCGACCGACATGGGTTGAGGGAAAAAGTTAATTTTCATACTATTTAAGAAATTTTGTTAAAATAATTTCTTAAGGAAAATAAAATAAGCATCAAAATTTATTTTATTTTAATTTTTTAATTCACTTCAACATAATGGCATTGAAACCTGAGCATAATTTAAACACTATTTCATTTATTAAATAGCAAAATGATGCTATAACACAACATAACAAAAATGCTGAAATGCGTTTTCTACCTACAATGGATTGACCGTAGGCTGATTGTTGGCACGTTAGAGAATTTATCTGAACACTTAGAGATTTGGCATTGGCAAGTTACAGTCAAAAAACACCCTCCAAAGAAAAATTATGGAGTGAAAAATGTTGGGGTGCGACCCCAACCAATAAATGATCCAACATCGAGGCAAGGGTTTATTCTTGATGGAATTGTTTCCCCATTCTTTCTTTCTAAACAAAGAATGTGGATCAACCCACTAACAGGTTGATCCGTGGGTAATTGTTTCTTATGGGGGGGGGGGGGGTTATCTCAAGCTTGAATGGATAGAAACTTAATGTTAATCCTCTCCCTTTTATTCTAACATGGAGGAATCAGGCTGACATGAAGAAGGACAGATCCCTCCGTTGTGGGTGTTCTTGTGTTCTTCGTGACCGAACCCCCGAATCAATGAAAATGCTACTTTGAAACTATAAAAGGGACAAAGACAACCCGAGGACCCCAAAATCCCTCACAGATTAGATAATTAACAACCAGATCAAGTCTAATGGCTCGTAAAAGTACCCACTGGCGCACCGACACCGGTGGCGGCAATCGCGTGTGGGAGGTGGCACGCTGTGGATGTGGAGGTTCCCGTGACATCGGTCATGGGGATATTGATGAGGGATGCTGGAAATAGCCGACTGTAGGGTCTTCAAAGGATGAGACATCAATCTGTGTCATGCAGTCAGAGGGCCATAGTCCAGCGGTACCACGACAAGAGGGCCATGCGGCGACCCACGTGGTGGTCACACGGTAAACACTTTGTGTTGATCGGGAGCAGACGCGGTGACCTCCGCTGCATACGGTCAAGGAAAGATGACCCGATCACAATGGTCCAGGTGGGAGAAGGTAGTCTAAACCCCCCCCCCCCCCAGTGTGTTGGACCCATAACATAGTCGGTCTGGACCCCGCCGATCCGGGCTCGACCCAGACACCACTAGCCCCTTTTTACAAAAACGTCCATAAAATCGAAACTATTCATTTGATTGACGATCCATTTGTGGTGTTGGACCCTCGTGATGAGAAAATCATTTTGATATACTTTGAATTATTTTTCATGGATGTTGTGATACAAATGACGTCTTGAGGAGTAGATTCTCCCCGAATCAAGTGCGCTGTGAGCAGTACCCGAGCAGACCTCAGTGTCCCAGAAGATAAGTAGAAGTTGAGATGACCTCAATGGCCTGATAGATGAGTAGTATAAGAGAAGACATCATTGGACCAAAAGATGAGTGGTAGCCGAGCGGACCTTAGCGGCCTGGTAGCCGAGTGTACCTCAGTGGCCTGACAGACAAGCAGAACTCAGTGAATCATCGGGGATGAGTCCCTCAATAGTACAAGATCTAGATTTACAACTAAAAATCTTGATTTCTATAATTTAGGTTATAACTATGTGAACTAAAAATTTCATGGTGTTTACTTTTCCTTTGTGGTTTTTTTGTGGTTTGGGGTTCCTACTGAGTATTGTGTTACTCAACCATGGACGGGCTTCGTCCATAAGTGTCATGTCTTGTGAAAATGACCGACTCACTGACAAAGACCCTGGTGGTCCAGGACCAGGTGGTGCCCAATGATATCAGAAAAGCGAGGTATACTTCTATGGCTTCTGAAAGTTACTCTATACCTACCCTTTATGTAGGGTTTTCTATAGGTGGATTATCAAGGACTTTGCATTCACTTGTTTATATATTTTCTTTTGTTGGGTTTGTATTCTATCCCATCTTACATATTGTTTGTACCTTTACTCTCATTGGTTCTTTTAGTGGTATGCATGTTTTAATTTTCAACATTTTGGGATGGGGTTTTGAGTGTGCATGTGTACAGGTACTCGAAAAATTCCTCCCACTTGCAAGATAATTCTTTCGGCACAAGTCACCAGTGCCTGGCCATTGGGAGTCATGATTGGGTAGTTGTGGCATGGGCCCCATGGGACAGTTCTTGAAAAATTTGTATCATAGGTGGTCATTCCCACCTTACATACTGAGAGTATGTTGTTTTGTTTTTGGGAAATAGTGTTAAATGTTACGAGTTAGACTTTCAGGCTCAGGGAGTCCAGTGTTGGTGTGGCGGATGATGTATCCATACAATAGGACCTTTAATTCTTATTTTCAACTCGGTACATGAAACTATTGGTTGCCTGAATCATATAGGATTTTGAGTGTTTCCTCATGTCCTAAAGTCATCTCGCCTAGTATTACCTGTTAAGCATGGTTCATCTTGATATATTTCTAGATTGTGCCACACACATAGCCAGTGAGGGTTCCAATGCGTGACCTTGAGGATGGTACGCCCACCAATGAGACATCAGTATAGGGACCAATATTAGAGATGGCTCCACTAGGAGTTGCACCATCATTTCCACCACCCATTGGTAAGAAGTTTCTACCAGTGCTACCGGTAGAGGACACATGTAGACTTAGTGCCTTGTAATAATTAAAGAGGTAGATACCTCCCAGGTTTAGGGGTGAGATTGACCCCATGGTGGAAGAGGATTGGCTCGAGGAAGTTACGCGAGTCTTCCATCTGGTAGACTTCCTCATTGATATGTACCCTAGTACAACACCGATATCTACACAATTATATTACATGGTTCCCAAGGAGCTTCGTGTGTTGAGGGCGTAACTCGAAGCTTTGTAGGAGAAAGGCTTCGTAAGGACAAGTTTTTCACCTTGGGAATCCCCATTATTGTTTTCCAAGAAGCCGTATGAGAGTTTGAGGCTATGCGTGGACTAATGGCACCTGAACCAGGTGACTGTTAAGAACAAGTATCCAATGTCGAAGATTGATGACCTCTTAGATCAACTGAAGGGAGCGATATGGTTCTCAAAGATAGATCTTAGATCGGGCTATCATCATCTTCGTTTATGGGATAGGGATGTATCGAAGCCATCCTTTAGATGTCGGTATGGCCCCTATGATTTCTTTGTGATGCATTTAGGTGAGACCAATTCCCCAGTAGTGTTCATGGGACTCATGAAGATGATATTCTAGCCCAACCTTGACCAGGTTTTCATGGTTTTTCATTGATGAAATCCTAGTGTACACAACGTGTGAGGAGGAGCTGACTAAACACCATCAGATTGTCCTGGATACACTATGAGAGCACTAGATTTATGGGAAGCTCTCGAAGTGTTAGTTATGGATTCATGAGGTCCACTTTCTGGGACATTTAATTTTAGAGGCAGAATTTTCAGTGGATCCAGCAAAGATAGAGGAATTTATTTCTTGGGAGCCACCCAGGATAGTGACTGAGGTACGAAGTATCTTGGGTTTGGCTGGGTACTAATAGAGGTTTGTTCCTAACTTTTCCAGGGTATCAAAATCCTTATTAGCTTTAACATGGAAGGGATAACCCTTCATGTGGTTGGATGGATGCCAATAGAGTTTTCAGGAGATGAGGCAGGGACTGATGAGTGCCCCCATCTTGAGAATACTAGAGGAGGTCGTTGGGTATGCAGTGTTCTACGATACACTAGGGAACAGACTGGGTTGTTTCCTGATACAGGGTCAAGTAGTGATCACCTACGGTTCACGATAATTGAGGAAGCACGTAAAGAACTATGTGACCCATAACCTAGAGCTAGTGTTAGTGGTCTTTTCCTTGAAGTTGTGTCGGTAATACTTGATGGGTGAGTGATTTACCAAATACTCTGATAAAAAAAGTCTCAGGTATATATTCTCCCAGAAGGACATGAACACGATTCAGTAGTGGAGGCTAGAGTTCCTCTAGGACTATGAATTTGAGAAAATATATACTCTTGGGAAGGGGAATGTGGTGGCAGACCCACTCAACAGGAGATCCAGTTTGCAGTTGTGGAGTGAGGTGTTAGGGTAGTTTGCCGCAATGTAGACATCCTTCGTGGAAGGTGATAGAGTAGTTTATCTCCAGTAGATGGTTGTCACTACCCCACTATTACAGTGAGTTAGGGAGGAAAAACTTGTGGATGTTGACTACGAGGCCAGATTTTCTTAGTTATCCAAAGGAAAAGCTTATAATGGATTTTTAATAGGTGGGGAGCACACTATCATTTTTAGAGGGTGCACTATTATACCAGTGGCATCACTTGAGGAGGTTATGAGGGAGTTCCACACCTCCCCTTTTGCGGTACATACAGGAGTGAAAAATATGTACCAGGATCTCTAATGATAGTACTGATGGTCAGGGATTAAGTATGCAGTGGTGGAATTTGTTTCTCGATGCCTCACTTATGAGCATGTGAAGGTTGAGCATCAGGTTCCAGTAGGCTTGACTCATCCACTTGAGGTGCTGGAGTGGAAGTGGTATGGTATCTCAATGGACTTTGTTATGGGTCTACCCCACAAATATAGGGGGAATGATTCCATATGGGTGAATGTTGACCGAATCACCAGGTGGACCCACTTCCCACCCATCTAGAAGAAGGGTTCAGTAGAGATCTAGGGATGCCTCTACGTATAGGAGATAGTTCGACTCCATGGAGTCCCATCGATGATAGTCTCAGATCGAGATACACACTTTATATCCTGGTTGTGGAAGGGATTGTAAGAGGTGTTCATGAGTTAGCTCCACTTGATCACAACTTTATACCCTCAAGAAGATGGTCAGACGGAGAGGATTATCGAGGTTTTAGAATAAATTATTTAATCTTGCATCTTGGACTTCAGTCATAGTTGGGAGGATCACCTACCATCGACAGAGTTTTCATAAAACAACATTTACCACTCCACCATTGGTATGACACTATTCGAGGCGCTATACGTGCGACCATGCAGATCACCGTTATGATGGATCGACCTAGGGGAGTCAGCGCTCAAGGGTCCAGAGCTGGCATGGGCTACCACCAAGAAGGTGAAGGTTATCCAAGAGTAGATGGGGACTAAATAGATTAGAAAAAAATATTATTCTAATAGGATACAAAGGCCATTGTATTTCAAGGAGGGAGACCATGTGTTCCTCTGGGTATCACCCCAATGGGGATTGTATAGATTTGGCCAGGGCAACAAGTTGTCTCTGAGATTCATCAGCCCATTCCAGATTCTGTGTAGATTTGGTGAGGTGGAATACTGCCTAGATCTTCCCCCAAAATATGGATCAAGTGCATAATGTATTTGACATATTGCAGTTTAGGAGGTATGTACATGATCCATCACATGTCATTAACTAGGGTGAGATGGATATTGATGATGGGGCGACATTTGCAGAGTTCTCGGTAGATATTGAGGGTCGACAAGAGTGGTTACTTCATGGATGATCGATTCCTCTGGTGCATGTCTGGTGGAAGCACGAAAATCTCCAAGAGAGCACTTGGGAGCAAGAGGTTTAGATCCGAGCTCAGTACCCCCATGTTTTTTTATCCCTTGTTTTGTCTTACGAGGACGTAAATCCCTAAGGTGGGGATAATTTAATGTCCCAAAATTCGTTGTAATTTTGTTCAAAATTATATGGTATTGTTTCAAGACCAGACACTTAGAAGACACTTTATTCCATGGCCCACTGAGCCCGAAACAATTTTTCATGCTTTTTTTAAGTTTATTTAAAATAGGGCACGTGCACAGTTTTAAAAACTTCTAAATAGGTGACCGAATTAAAAATACGAGTACACAATCGTGTCTATAATGGAGACTTAACCTAATAAAGGACTTAACCTCGTCCAATAAGGGTCACGGAAAAAAGTTAGATTTCATACCTTTTAAGAAATTTTATTAAAATACTTTCTTAAGGAAAAATAAAATAAACACCAAAGTTTATCTTATTTTGAATTTTGAATTCATTGAAATGTAACAGCGTTGCAACCCAAGCGTAACCAAAATGCTATTTCATTTATGAAACAACATAACGATGTTGCAACCCAATAGAACAAAAATAATGAAACACGTTTTCTACCTTTAATGGATGGACCATAGACCGATTGTTTCCATGTTGGAGAATTCATCTGAACCCATGGATAATTGGTATAGGTGAGTAGCAATCAATGAATGACTGCCAATGATGGATTTTGGAGGGATGAACATAGCAGTGCGATCCCCACTAACAAATGATCCAACATTGAGTTAGGGGTTTGTTCTTGATGGAATTGTTTCCCTGTTATTTATTTCTAAACAATGAATTCAGATCAAACCACTAATAGGTTGATCTAGGGGTCATTTGATCTTTTGAGGTCCTATTGTTTATCTTAGGGTATAAGGGATAGAAACATAGTGTTAATCATCTACCTTTTATTTTAATATAGAGGAATTGGGCCGACAAGAACAAGGTTGGATCCCTCCATTGTGTTCGTTCTTGTATTCTTCATGACTGAACACCCAGATTGAAAAAAAAGATACTTTGAAACTGTACTAGGGACAATGATGACCCGACGACCCCAAAAGTGCTTGTGGATCAGAGAACATGACACCAGAGTAAGTCAGTGGCCCGCGGAAGGCCCCACCGGCATGCAGCGACGACCATGTGTGGGTGGTAATGCACACCGGTGGCGGGGTCTTCGGCAGATGTGGGATCCAACCGCGTCATGTGGCCGGAGGGCCGTCGTCCAGCGGTACCACGACAGGAGGCCCCCATAGTGACTTGTGGGGTGGTCATGTGGCGAACCTTCCATGTTGACCAAGAGGGGATGTCACAACTGTTTCCGTGTCTGGGTGAGGTAAGCCAGCCTGCTCACAATAGGCTGGGTGTGAGAAGGTGGGTTGGGCCGTCCTACTAGGAAGGACCCACGACCCAGCTTGTCTAGTCCAGGCCCAACAGATCAAGTTAGATTCGGGTTAGGTTGGACCTAGGTTGGGTCGGTGGACCCTGGTCCAGGATGGACTGGACCTAGGCCCCACTGACCCATTTTTACTAAAACATCCATAACTTCCAAACCGTGCATCCGATTGATGAGTCGTTGATGGCACTGAGACCCCCACGATGAGAAGGTATTTTTAACATACTCCGAATGAGTTTTAATGGTAGTTGAGATATAAACAATGGCTTTAGGAGTATATTCTCCCTAAACCAAGCACGATGTGAGAAGTAGCTGAGTGGACCTCAGTGGCCCGGCAAACGAGCATTAGCTGAGAAAACCTCAGTGGCATGACAGATGAGAAGTATTTGAGTGGACCTTTGTGGCCTAACAGTCGAGAAGTAGATGAGTAGACCTCAGTATCCTGATAGACGAGTAGTAGTCGAGTGGACCTCAGTGGCATGATATACGAGTAGTAGCTAGGAAGATATTAGTGGCCTGGTAGATGAGAGGTATCCAAGTGGACCTCAGTGGCCCAATAGCCGAGTGTACCTCAGTGACCCGATATACGAGTAGACCCTAGTGACTCATCAGAGATGATTCCCTAAATAGTAAAAGATGATCCCTCTTTACGGATAATAATCTTGCATTTTATAATTTAGGTTATACCCATGTGAGCTCACAATTTCTTGGTGTGTACTTTTCCTTTGTAGTCTTTCTTTGTGATTTGGGGTCCCTAATGAGTATTGTGTTACTCACCCCCACACAGGACTTTCCCGAACGTGTCATGTCTTATGCAGACGACTGATCAATTGATTGAGACCTTGGTGGTCTGGGACCAGGCAGTGCCCAGTGAGATCAAACAGATGTGGCGTACTTCTACAACTTCTGGAAACTACTCTACACCTACCCTTCAGGTAAGGTTTTCTATGGATGGATTATCAGAGTCTTTGTACTCACTTGTTTACAATTTTTTTTTGGGTTTTTATTTTGGCCCATTTTACTAATAGATTGTACCTCTACACTTGATGGTTGTTTTAGTGGTATGCATGTTTTCCTTTTCAGCATTTTGTGCTAGGGTTGTGAGTGTACTTGTGTACAGGTACTCGGAAAATGCCTCCCACATGCAAGATAATTCCTTCAGCACTAATCTCCAACCCCTGGCCTTTGGGAGGCATGATTGGGGTAGTCGTGGAATGGGTCCCAGGGGACGGGTCATGAAATATATGGAAAATACTAAGGTTATTATATAATCATGGTTTAATAATATTTTAAGGGGGTGAAAGAAGAAACAATATATAAACACTCATTTTATAATGTTAACTATTCATTGAAAAACTTATTTAGGTTTGAAAAAAGACCTTCCTAATTTTTATTTCAGATTAAACCCAGAAAAAATGGATTTTTATATGTGAAGAGGGTAGGAGAGGGGTGTCCCTTTATAAGTGTGGGAGAGAAAACACATGTAATTTTTGAAAAGATTCAATTACAATAATGTTTTTATCATATCAAGAGCCTCCAAAATGGATAATTATCAAACCTTATAAGTGATAAGGTTTGAATATGGAAATATAATGGGTTTTTACAAGTTTTTAAGTCATTTTAAACCTTATATGTTTAGTTTATCCCCCAGGTAAATTAGTTTTTACCTTAACCGTGGTAATTAATTTTTACTTCTTTTACTATTTATAATGGTAAAAAATTATGTTGAACTTATTTTAAAATATAAATTATTCTAATTAAAAATATGGAACCCATTTTTACAAATTTAATTCATAGAAATGGTAGGATCCAATTTAAAATTATACTCGTAGAACTGATTAAAAAATGAGTTTCCAAAGAGAAAATTCTCATAAGTATAGATGGTTTTAATATCAAAATTAAACATAAAAATGATTATAATGAACCAAATTAGATAAATTTTAATATAATTTTACTTTAAACCCTATTTAAAATATAATTTAACCCATTAAATTATTTGAATGAAAATAAATTTTTTAATAAAAATATGTTTTTTTACTATTCATTAAAAAATGAAACTTTTTAGAAAATTTTTAAAAATTCACCCTAAGAAAAGTTTGAAATTTTTATCTAAAAAATTAAATTCATTTTTTACAATAAGTTTTATAAAATTGGTAAAAATTAATTTTAATCTATTTTTAGAAATCATGACAAAATAGTTTTTAGAAAAATAAAATTTTCAGAAAACATTTATTTTTCTTTTAAAATATTATTATTTTATTTATAATCAATAGATAACCATAATTTTGATAATTTAGTTATTAGTATTCATACCTGGCAATTTAATGGCTAGGTTATAATGGTATACTTTATTATGATTCATTAAGACTCAGGGTTGCGTGTTCTGCAAGCTATTGAAGAGATATGATTTATTTAAAAGAAATATATCATAAAATATTAGGGTGTTAAATTATTATATAATATTTGTGTTGTGTATAATATATTCTATCAAACCTAAATTTGTTATTTTAAAATAGTTTGGTGTTACATTCTCCCTACCTTTAATAAACTATGTCCTTACAATTTAAACTCGATCTCGGTAATCAAGGGTTTAACATTTGCAAATACCATTATTGAAAAAATCAAATCATAAAAATGGTTAATAAATATTCCTCTTAATGTGAGAGAAAATTAATTATGAAGGTAATTTATAATAACACATAACTAGTTTTCCAAGTAGAATAATATTAGTGGCAAGTGAATATATGGGCATGAAATAAAATGATAAATAATTATAGAGCGTGATAGTGGTTATTGATCACAAGAAAGTGAATGAGTAGTGAAAAGTTAAAAACCTCAAAACCATAAATCTATGATGATTTAAAATACCATTTTATTCATCAAATATGAAGTTAATGTGATAAATTTTTTGTTTTAAAATCCTTTTCTTAAAGTTAAGGAATTAATTTACTATCTAAGAATATAAGAAAATATACTTACTTGATATATTTCTATTTCATAAGCACAATTTCATCCATTGGTTTTTCCTCAATCAATTTCAAATTTTTCTATTACTATTAAAAATGAATATCCAAAAATGTATTTTTTCATGCCTCAATCACTAAAATTTACTTTTAATGGATTTTAAGATCTATAAAAGAGTGAAAATTTATTTTTTATGTCTTTAACTATTTTAGAAAAGCAATATGGTTAGCCCAAGTTATCCAATATAATACATTAATCTATATAGCTTAACAAGAATACCACCGGTTCATCATTAATAATTATTCATCAAAAAATTTAAGTAAAAATAATAACATATTAACCAAAATATCACGTAGGATAGTAGTAGTCATTAAACCCTTATTGTCTTTTGTTTATGGGTTCAAGCCTTGAACCCTTACCGGATGTGATGGGTCATCACCTGACATTTTTGTTTTCATTTTTTAAATACCGAACTAATATAATTCCTATAAAATTCCAAAAGTGTAATAACCCATAATTACCTTAGCATAAAAGATAAGATAAACCCTAAAGGTTACCAGTAATGTAAGTTCCTGAACTTCTAATGAGTTATATTATTCTTTAATTTTTGGTTTAATTCCTTTTAATTTGGTTAATGAAATGATTATAGATGTTATTAGGTGGTTCAATGGTTTCCTAGGGGTTAGGTATGTGAAAGAAAGGAAAATTGGACATCCAATCCATGTTTTACTGTTGGAACTTGGTTAGTAGTAACTGTGTGCCTTAATCATTCTTGTTTAGAGGAGGGGTGTGTCGGTAGTGAAACAATGAATGGGGGTAGGTGAAACTATGTATGATTGATCAGATCCATCCTATATGGTTACCACATGGGTTTTTCAAACCATATGGCCCCCCAAGAATCCATGTGACCTGGCCCCCTCTTGGACAGAGGGTGGAACACGGTTCACACATAGTTTAGCTAACCATGCAGCCAAACCATACACCTCATTAAAGTGGGGGAAATTTAGTATTTTCCCCATAGGGATTTTTGTTTTGTAACATGATATTTTCCATTTTCTGGATATAATAGCCAAGGGTTATGATATTTTCCTCCCAAACATCCCAAGTACCAATCTCCCTCATTTCTAAGATATTTGGAACATTTTTGGGTGTGGATCAAATATTTAGGTGAGTCAAACACTCCTCTTCCTTCCTTTTTTTGGATTAGGGATTTTTGAATTGTTCTTCTTATTCCAAAGTGATAAAACCCTCTTTTTCTAGTGGTTTCAAGGTGTGTTTTTAAAGGTGTTTTGTTTCTACAAAAAGGGAAAGGTTAAGTGAGAGATCGTCTTTGGAATTAGGGTAGGCGGTCTACATGTTATATACCACATTATTATTGATTTATTTATGTTTATGTGGTTGTGTTATTATATCGTTGTACTATCAATTTGGTTTTCCATTTTATAAATAATTAATTAATTGTTTAATTTATGATTTTAATCCCTCTAAATCCCTATTGGATGCATTGTGGTTTATTTTATCAGGTTAAGGGCCACCCATGGGGTGAGTTTCTTTCTTGAACATGGAATTGAGTTGTTAAGTATATAATTGAATTGTTATGAGATATATCCCATGATAAATATGTTGACATGTTATCTTTAGTTATGAAATTGAACTAATGGTAATTGTGTGTAGTGTTGAAATGGAATAACGGAGTGTTTAGTATAATGGTAGATGTGTTAAATGAATTATGGGATGTGAATTGTAAATGGTTTAATGGGATAAGGTATGAAAATGATAAATGTGTTAAATGGGTTAAGGCATGTAATTGGGGGATGTGTGCAATAATGGGTTAAGGAAACTAAATGGTATAAGTGTTAATGAGTTATGAATTGTGAATGATTTACTTATTAAATGGGTTAAGGAATTTAAATGATAAATGTGTTAATGGGTTAAGGCATGAGAATGGTATACGAATTGATTGAAATATATTTTTTAAATGGTAAATGTCTTTAATGAGTGATGGTTTGTACATGTTATATGTTTTGAATGGTTAAATAAGAATTTTCACATGGATTGGTGGTATGTGGGGTATTTACTTGAGGTTCTATGCCCATAGGTCCGATTGGACTAAGGCTCTAAACCCCCACCCCAATAATGCATGGGTTAGGGAGTCTAACTAATACTCTATGACCCTAAAAGATGCATGGGATATGAATAACTTTACTAAGGATCCAAAGTATGTATTATGTTTTGTTCTGTTTAATGTGTTCCTAGTGATATAGGGAACTCAATTCTTCCGCTTATGCATCATTCATATGAGCGGAAATGGACGGAATGTATTTTATGAAAAGTTTAAACCCATAGAATAAATTATGAAAGTGGGTAAGGTGAAACTTTTTAACAAGTGCAACACAATTTACCTTAAATTTATCTTATCATTCACTATGTACTTAGATACACTATCTGTTTAGATTGCATATTTTTTTAAACATCATTAGTTGTGGAATACTGAGTTATAATCAAACCCTACTTAAGCCTCCATTGGGAATTTGAGAAGAATTCATGGTTTCAATCCAGGACAAGGGAAAGGGCCCTATGCTAGATGGTTTATTTGTGTATGGGATGTGCATGGATGAGGGATCCGTACTTGGAGTCGAGAACCATTTTGGCTATTCTTTAGTTTGTATTTATTTTGGGGTTTCTTTATACATGGAACTGTATGACATGAAATAGAATATTTACTATTTTTTTGTGGTATTGTAACTAGTTTTGGGAAATGGATTCATGATGCTTGTTTATTGTTTACTTTTTTCCTTTAATTCGTAATTAATTTAGTGTGGTTTACTCTAATAAAGAGGATATAGTCTCCCTACATGTTCTATTAGACCTTCCCTGCTAGTCAACATCCCCTGGTGTACAAGGAAGAATGCATGAGGTTATGTGGTGACCCGAATTGGGGAATCAGATAGTGTGGATACCGATTTTGGGATGTTACAAAGTTGTATCAAAGTGGTTCTTTTTCTATTTCCTTATTATTTGGGAATGGTAGGCTAGAGACTAGGATGTGTTGGGACATGGGAATGAGCTTGTGTATGGTAGTAGCCAATCCATGTATGAGGTAAAACCCAAGTACACAAGGTGGGTTGTTGTTCATGATGTTTGTTGTTATGGTTAGATGCTATTTCACCTTGGGTGATGCACTTTTTGCGAGATGTGAATATTTTATGATATTTTGACCATTGCTAAAATGGTATGGGGTTGTGCATAAATGCATCATCTTTAACACCTAGGGATATATGTGACATGTATCATGGTAGGAACACACGGGAAATACATGTGGTGTGTGAGGGATATATTTCATTTCTTTTCCTACAAATTTCAAGGAACTAGTGTCTAATAAAGATGATACAAGTGGGTAAATAGAAAGAATGTAATAGAATGGTTAAATAATATTGCCTAATGAAGATTCATATATGGGTTGAAATTTTGTTGTGATGAGTTAGAATGATAAAAGGTTCCTAAATGAGAAATATTTTTATTATGAAGGTAAAATGGTAAAAAAGGGTGTATAATAAATTATTTGTCACTATATGAGTTTATTTACGCATATTTATCATGACCCATGGTAGGGATATATAAGGTTAGTGATAGAGATGTGACTATATCCATTGGGATAGTGTATGTGGAATGGGGTTTTTATGGTTAGTAGAGATACTTCTTTTTCAAAATGTATGGAAGCCTTATGTTATGTGTTTTGAGATGTGTGTTTGGAATTGAAGAGAGATGCCACCATGATGACATGTGCCTTTTGGTTGAAAAGAGCATATCGCTGAGAATTATCCTCTAGTAGTGGAACAAGAAACCCCATCGATCCAGGGTAACATAGGAGAGGAGATGTTCTGTGATAACTTTACTCTTTTTATGAAGATGATGGAATGGGACCCAGGGCGTGTTGTGCTGAGCATGTTTGACTTGACTAGAGAATTTTAGTTGAAGTACCCTCTGAAGTTTTCTAGAGAGGGTGGACCTAAGGAATCAATATTCTGGGTATAGTTCATCAAGTTGATTTTGGACAGCTTGGAGAATCCTCCTGAGAGGAGAGTCAAGACGACAACTTAAATGTTGTGAGGACTAGAAAAACACTAGGGGGATATTATAGTTCAAACAGAGCAGCAAGAGGGTATGTTATGGAAAGATTTCCAGGAAAAATTTCTAAAACATTTCAATCTGGAGACCTTGATATAGGAGAATGCTGTAGAGTTTATAAGGATGACGTAGGGGTATATGAAAGTGATGGATTATACTGGCCACTTCACTGACTTACAACAGTTTGTTCTAGAATTTCTAGGGGATGAGGCAGCTATAAAGAGATGTTTTTTGGATGATCTTAGATGTGAGATCAAGTTCTAGTTGAATAGATTCTGTTTAAATAGGTTTTCTAAGGTGGTGGATCGGGCCCCTATTTTAGAAGGGAATCTAAGATAGGCTTCTAGTGGTGGACATGTGGTTCAAGTTGGGGGATTTAGTGGTGTGACTTATTATAGTAGAAGGCACAATTTTTAGGATTTTCACTAGGGTAATGGTGGACATAGTAGTCAGAGAAGAGGACCAGCCTCTCAGGGTAGTGATCGAGTTTTCTACTATTAGTGTGGAAGGATAGAGAACATGCATGTTCAGTGTCCCTGGCCACCAGTTGAGTGAAGATCCTGCATAATTATGGGGAATGTGTAGAGGTTCTGTAGGAACCTTCATAAAATGGGAGGTGATAAGGTATAGAGACCGATGGAGAGTGAAAATTGGGGGACACTTACCAAATACCAGGTAGGAAGTTGAGGTTCTATGAGCCATACTAGATGGTGTGGTAGACATTGTACTTCAGGTAAAGGGATTCCTTATCAATAGGGTAGTGTAACATCAAGGATTCAGACCAGAGCCTATGGAATATATGCAGGATAGCTCTATGCAGTTCATCCTGCACCTGGGGGTGGAAAGGCTGGACTATTGACAGTTTGTGATATGATTCTTATAGATTCCACAATTTATAGTTCTTTATTTGATACAAGTGACTCACACTCTTTTATAAATACTCAATTTATGAATGTTTTGGGTCTAGAAATGGAATATATATGTGGGGTTATATTGATTGATACAACATTAGGAGTACTAGAAAATAATACATGGGAATGTAAAGAGTGTACCCTTGAGGTTGATGGGTACCATTTCTTATTGAAATTGTTTATGCTTGAGATGTCATTTTTTTGATATGATAATAGGGATGGATTGGATGGTATTATACTAGGCCTATAATTACTGTTATTTATATAAGGTAATGTTAACGTCTCTTGAGGGAGACACTTATGTTCACCATAGAGAGTGGGATATCTAGGAAGGCTATGTAGGGATAATTCTTCAACAGTTGGGTGAGCTTACAACCCATGTGGTATATCATCTAATTGATGATGGGAGAGTAGAGACAATTGTATTCCCTCCTTTGGTGGAATAATATCAGGATGTGTTTCCTAAGGAATTTTTAGGGCTACCACTTAATAGAGATATTGAGTTCACAATTGAGTTGTTTTTGGGAGTAGAGCTAGTTTCTATTCCTCTATTTAGAATGACACCGACAGAACTTCAGGAATATAAAAATAAATTATAGGATTTAGAGAATAAATTGTTTATTCATCCAAGTACATCACCTTGGAGATCGCTAGTTTTTTTTTCTAAAAAGGGTAATGGGATGTTGCGGTTTTGTTTCAATTATCAGAATCTAAATCAGATTATAGTAAAGAACTGGTATCCTCTTTTGTGAATCGATGGTCTTTTTGAAAAGTTGAGAGGAACTTCTGTTTTATTTAAAATTTACTTGAGACCAGGGTATCATCAGATAAGTGTGAGACATTATAATATAACATTGATTTATTTCAGGAGCAGGTTGGTTTATATGAGTTTTTTTATACCATTCAGGTTGACCAATGTGCCAAAAGTGTTTATGGCCCTAATGAAATAAATATTTCACCCAGACATAGATCAGTTTGTAGTTGATTTTGTGGATGACATCTTGGTGCACTCCAAGACTTATGGTGACCATTCCAAATATCTTGACATATTTCTGAGTACACTAAGAGAGTATAAGATATATCCCAAGATATCTATGTGTAATTTTTGGATTGATATAGTATAATTCTTGGGTCACATCATCTCTAAGGAAGGTGGGTTAGTGGAATTGGAAAAATTTCAAGCAATTATATCTTGGGAGAAGCCCAAGAATATCTTTGATATCCAATGTTTTCTTGGTTTAGTGGGATATTATCGAAGGTTCATCAAAGAATTTTTCTATTCAGCATCACCAATTTTAATATTGACCACGAAAGTCATCAAGTTTGAATGGTATGGGGTATGTGAGTATGCTTTCCAGGAGTTAAAGAAGTGGTTGACAACAACACCAATTTTGATCTTACCTGATTCGGGTAAGGAGTATACTTTGTTTTGTAATGTTTTCAGTGTTGGGTTTGGGGTAGTGTTGATGTAGGATGATCGGGTTGTGACATATCAGTTTTAGTAATTCAGACCTCATGAACCAAATTACCCTATGCATGATATTAATTTGTCCACTATGGTTTATTCTTGAAATTATTGGAGGCATTACTTGTTGGGGAAAGGCTTACTATGTATACTGATCATAAAATACTTAAGTACATCTTCTACCAATGTAATTTGAATCTTTTGAAGTGAATATGGGTTGATTACATGAAATACTTTGATTTTGAGTTGGTCTACACACTAGGAAAGGGAAATAATGTTTCATATTATTTGATTTAGAAGACTAAAACTCAGGAGGTTTAGGAATCTAATTCTGAGTGGAGGATGAATGAATTGTTTATTGAGACACATCTATAGGTTTAGTATAGATAAGGTTAGATGAAACTTTAATCATTGGCAATTGAGTCTATGCTTCTGAGATGGATTAAGGAGAGGTATTATGAGGTTACAAAGTGTTTGGCCACGAGATAAAGACTTTAAGGTGGGACGTCACATTCCGATTAGTCTATCGACAAGGATGAGATCATTTATTTCCATGGTCATGTTGCTGTGCCTACTTGTATGTGGGAAGATTTTATTTTCGAGTTTCATACCTCAAAGTAGGAAGTTCACCATGGTTTAACAAAAATGTATCATGATATCCATGGATAGTATTGGTGTCCTAGGATTAAAAAGGAAGTTGTGATTTTTGTGATGTGATGCTACACCTGTTAGTAGGTGAATGCCAAACATCAGCTACCAACTGGTTTGTTACAACCGTTTCCCATTTTATAATGGAAGTGGGATGACGCCATGATGTATTGTTTGGTAGGTCTCTAGAAGATTCCTCAAAATAATTATGTGATATAGGTGGTTGTGTATTGTTTGGCCAAGGTGACACATTTATTTCAGATATGAGAGACCTTCACCATTGACCAGTTTGGTGAGTTATATATTTGGGACATAGTTCAGTTTCACAGGGTTCCAAGGACTATAGTTTCATATCATGATCCTCATTTCACTTTTTTCTTCTAGTAAGTATTATATAAGATGCTTGGCACCCAGGTGTTTTTGCTTACGACATTACACCCACAGATAGATGGGTAGTCAGAGCATACTATTCAGGTGTTGCAGGACATGCAGAGTGCATGTGCCCTAGAATTTGGTGGATCTAGGTAAATGAACTTAGTGCTTATTTATTTTACGTATAAAAATAGTTACCAGGTGAAAATTCATATGAAACCATATGAGGGTCTCTATTACAGGCCATGTAGATCTCCATTATGTTGGATGGAGGCTATAGAATGAGAGTTTTTTTACCAAGTCTCATGTTGGAGATATCAGAGTAGGTTCAATTGATCTAGAAAAGAATGTATCTGACTCAAAGTAGGAATAAGTCATGTATTGATCAAATTAATTGACCTATTATGTTTATGGTGGGTGATCATGTGTTCCTCCAGGTTTCCTTAAGGATAGGTCACCATTAGATTTAGAAACATGGTAAGTTAGCGCCCAGGTACATGGGTCCATTTGAGATCATGGAGAGGATCATACCTATGGAATACCAATTGGATATTACACTGTGGTATAGTGGTATGTAAGATGTTTTCTTCATGTGTCAAAAATTCAGTATTATCACCTCAACCTATAACATGTGATAGATATTAATGATGTAAATATTGAGGTTGATGAATCCTTTAAGGAGCATCCAGTTCGTATTGTGGATCATAGTGAGAAAGTATTATGGGGTAAGATTGTGGTTTTGTTTCAAGTGTTGAGGAAGCATGGTAATGTTTAGGAAGATACTTGGAATAGTGATATGGATATATAGGCCCAATTCCCTGATCTTTTTACTATTTAGACCTAGTGATGAATGAGAATGTGGCTCGAGGATGGTCCGTTATAAGTTGGAGAGGTTGTATGATCCTGAACTTCTTGTGAGGTACTTTATTGTTTAAGTTTTGGTTTAAATACCTTTAAGATGGTTAATGAAATGTTTAATGTGGTTATGAGTATTTTCAGGAGTATTCTAAGGGTTTAGGACGTGAAATAATGAAAAAGCGACCATCCAGTGCATGTTTCATGGTTGGCGCATAGTTAGTTGTAACCATGCGCCTTAGCTGTGATTTCTTAGAGGAGGGGTAAAAAATTTATTATACCATGCAAGGGGTTAGTGAAACCATAAATGATTTATAATATCTATATTACATGGTTAATGTATGGTTTTTCAAACCATGCGGGCTCCCCGGAAAGCCATGAAACCTGGCCCCCTCTTGGACAAAGGGTGGCACATAGTGGGTGTATAGTTTTGCCAACTATGTATCTAAACCATGTGCCTAATTAAAGTGGTAAAATTTTATATTCCCCCATTGGGATTTAAGTTTCCTCACCCAAATTCTTACCCTTCATTCCTATAGAAGCCAAGGGTTACAATATTTTTGTCACAAACATTCCAAGGATCAATCTCCCTTGTTTCTAAACCATTTAGAGTGTCGTTAGATGTGGACTGAAGATACGAGTGAGTGTAACACTCCTATTTATTACTTTTTTATAGATTAGATATTATTGAATCATTCTTCTTCTTTCAAATCCCTAAAACCCACTTTTTCCAGAAGTTTCTAGGTTGGGGATTTAAATGTTATTTGTTTCCAAATCAAAGTCCAGGGTTGAGTGACCGATAGTCTTCAGAATTTGGGTAGCTGGTCTACAAGTTATATCCCATAGTCTTGTTTATTTATTTATGTTTATGTGTTTGTCTTCTTGTTCCATTTTACTTTCTTTTCTGGTTTTACATTATAGAATTGATTAATTAATTGGGTAATTAAGGAATTTAACCACTCATGATCACCATGGGATGCATTGAGGTTGATTAGACTCAGTTAAGGGCCACCCATGTGTTGGCCTCTTTCTTAAACATGGAATTGTGTTGTTAAGTATTTAATTGAATTGTTATGAGATAGATCCCATGATAAATATGCTGACATGCTAGATTGAGTGATGAAATGGAACTAATGGTAATTGTGTCTAGCATTGACATGATATAAGGGGGTGTTTGGTATAATGGTAAATGTGTTAAAATAATTATGGGCTGTAAATGTTAAATGTGTTAATGGGATAAGGTATGAAAATAATAAATGTGTTAATGGGTTAAGAAATTTAAGTGGGGGATGTGTGTGAGAAATGGCTTGGAAAGATAAATATTATAATTTTTAATGAGTTATTAAATTTGAATTATGTAGGTGTTAAATTAGTTAAGGGATGTAAATGATAAATGTGTTAATGTGTTAAGGCATGAGAATGGTTTAAATGTTGATTAAACTATATTTTAAAAATGGTAAATGTGTTCAATGAGTGATGGTTTTTACATGGTATATGTGTTGAATGGTTAGATAAGCATGTGCACATGGCTTGGTGGTATGTTGGATATTGACTTGTGGTTCTGTGCCCATGTGTCAGGTTTGAATGAGGCTCTAAACCCCACACTAATAATGCATGGATTATGGAGTCATACTAAAGATCTATTCCCCTAACAGATGTACAATATATGAATATTAGGATTGAGGCTCCAAGGTAAGTGTTTTTTTGTAATGTTTCCCTTGTGATGTAGGTAACTTGATTCTTCCCCTTATACACTATTTATATTACCATCATAAAAATATGTATTTGATGAAAAGGCCTAAACTATAGAATAAGCGATGAAAGTGACTAAGGTGAACCTTGTTAACAAATAGAACACAATTTACATTCCATTTATCTTATTTTTCACTATATAATTGAATACATTATCTATTTATAATAGATATTTATGTATACACCATTAGTGGTGGCCAACTGAGTTGTAATCACACCTTGCTCATTCCACCATTGGGTACCCAAGTAGACTTCATGGTTTTTAGTTTGTAAAAGGGAAAGGGACCATTCTAGATGGTTGATTTGGGCATGGGGTTTGCATGGATGAGGGATCTAGACTTAAGAGTCAGAACCCGTTTTTGGGATTCTTCAGTTTGTCTTTATTTGAGGGTTGCTTTATACTTTCCACTATATGACATGACATATCATATTTACTATTTTTTGTGGGATTGTACCTAGTTTTGGGAAATGGATTCATGATTATTATTTATTTTTTACTTAATTCCTTTTATTCATATTTCATATGATGTGGCTTACTAGAATAAAGAGGGTGTAGACTCCCTGCATTTTATATTATAACCTCCCTGCTAGTTAGTATCCTCTGGTGTATGGTGAGGAAAACTTGATTTCATGTGGTGAATCGTCTTGGGGCACTAGATGTAGTAGCTACAGGGTCGAGGATGTTACAAATACCATTAATATTATTCCCAAAATAGTAAGGGTATTCTTACTTAAATAATTCTTTTACTAAAAAATATACAAAAAATGGGTTATATTTCCATAAATATATCCCAAAATATCCTTAATCTTATTATATTCCCATCACATAAAAAATAAAAATGGGTGTTTAGGAATTTTAACTTATGATCAATCCTAAAATCATAAACCCATGATGGTATCCATAATTATTAAGTTAATGAATACATATATGCTTCCAAAATTAACACAACCCTTAGATGTTTCATGATTATTGTAACCAAAATACCATTAGTAAAATACTTATAAAATATAATTATGGAGACATAATAAATACTTAAACTATTTTATTTCAACATAAGTACTTTCTTGGTATAGGAGATATCCTTTAAATGATTTCTCTAACTTGAATAATTCTTAGGTTACCCACATATAATAAAATAATATATAAATGGATACTTATGATGATATTTATTTATTTTTATCACGCTCTTAATTTTTTCATAAAAATTCATTGATTTATACCCTTCTTTTCTAAACATAAAAAAATTTACTATTCCATTGAGACACTTTCTGGGGTGTCTCTTTCCACTTTCCTGACATGAATAAATCTGAACCTTCTTTCATCTATGGTCTCCATCACTCGAGCTATTAGGGAACTTCATTCTTCTCTTTATTGGAGAGTTTAAGAGTAGGTTAAGGTATACATTTTTTTTCATATTTCTAAATAAATTATTATTCATAATCACAATATCTTTCACTTTAGTCATCATCCCATTTCATTTCTCATGGTCACTAAATTTTCCTTCATATTCAATGTTAACATTATTCCTTTATGTTTAAACCATTGAATAATCCAAAAATCATATTTTTATAAAAAATAATCATAGTGGGAAAACCATATAATATTTTATAGGATATCAAAATCATGACACCTCCTTTTCAATCTAAGATACATTAGCTTTAACCTACTTCATTCATTATCATCATCTATTTGAATAGTTCATAATGGTTTGTAAAGAAAATGTGAATTATTAAAATAATATCCCCCTGGAGTGTCAAACCAGGTGTGTAGTAAATCCCATTATCGTGTACCAGGTAATGCTCAAGTCAAGACCTAGACACCTATTTAGAGTTATTACCCTAACATACATCTGTTAAAGAACCACTTCCACTTGTAGTATCCCAAAAGGGGTGTATTATTAATAAAACCACATAATATATTCCTTTCCAAAACATTATAACATTCTTATATACTTATCCTCATAGTCACTATATGGTTATGTTATCTAATCTATATTTTCCAAAATATCATTCCCAAAGTTGTACTAAACTTTCTCAGACACCAACTATAAATGACTCCCAACACTAGTAGCCTAAAGCTGGTGTCAGCTTTATTAAATTGGAATATTTTATAAGGAATCAAATCTTGAAGGAATGAATAGTTTAGTAGACTTTTTTAAATAGATACATACATGATTCCCATATTATATTTGAATATGAAAGTTACAACATTTTTTCAAGAATATCATTATTAACACTAGAATATCTGTGCATATCATTAATAGTTCACTTATTAGATTCATAGGAAATGCAACAAGATAAGGGTGTCTTAAAATTCTTAGTAATAGTTATTTAAAGTGGAATATATCATGATTAAATGAAGAATAATCAATATCACATAATCAATTTGGAAAGGTAAATATCTGAACACACATTCAATTTAATAAACAACTTTACTATCCTGATTATATAAAGAATAATCAATAAAGAATGGTAAATAACTGAAAAAAAATCTATTTAGTCAGTAAAACGATAATAAAATGAGTCTATAGAAACTATAATTACAAAAATATCATGGATAATAAGATAAGGCATAATCAATATGGAAAGGTAAATAACTAAAACCACGTTTCATTTAATTAATAAATTGAGAATGAAATGCATCCAAATATAATTTCTTTAGGAAAATATCATGGATAGTAATAACTAAATTCTTAATAAAGTAAATTATTAATTATTATACGTTATGATATCGGGCATCAAGATACCTCAATCGACAATACCTTTTGTAAGACTATTTAAAACTACACGTAGAAACCCATTTATTGTTATCTTACTGCTTTGACTCATGTGACTATTGATGCATAGAGGGGATATATAATTATGGGCCCCAACCATCATTTTATATCCAAATAATTTCTCATATATCGAATAATTGATTTAATTAATGAATAATGAACCTTATCATTAAATACCCCTATTGAGTAAAGAATAAGGATTTATCAATATTTTCAAAGATAGAGAAATAAATTTAAATGTATAACACCACATGTATAAATTATATAAGTTTTAAGAAATAAATATATACATGATAAATAATATGGATATTTAGGGTAAATTTAATTTCTAATGATCATACTAAAGTGAATATTTCAAGGGAATGTTAATGGCTACAAAAATGAACCACGAATGTGAATTCCAATACTTTCCCTAGTCAAAATGATAATAACCTATCCATAAAAATAATAACTATAGTATCAATAAAACACATATCCAATGGAATATAAGTAAAATATAGGATTTTTCTCATTTATGAATATAAATTCCATAAAAATTTCTTTTAAAACAATCTTGTGGAAAATATCCCTTTTCACATTGAAAATATATATTTTTTAAACTAAAAGTTCAAAAAATATTTTTAAATGAATTTTCTTTGGAAATAACCATTTAAAAATATAAAGGAATCCTTAAAACTTTGAGTAGTCATGATGGAAAGAAATTACATACCTTCTGTACAAATTAAAACAAAGTTTCCTTTCACATTTTTGAAAAAACCCAAATGATCATTGTTTGGAAAATAACATGAATATTCATTTAAATTTTTTTTAAAATTAAAACATGGTTAAAAAATTATTTAATAGATAATTTAGAGAATATGAAAAACATTTTTTAAAACATTTTTCGAAATAATGGTTTTGGAAGAAAAAAGCTTTTCGACTGAAGAGAGAAATGAAGTTAAATTTTATTAAAAAATATTATCAATATTTTTAAGTACCACGAAGTAGAAATATTGTACTGTTACTTGAAAAATTCATGAATAAATAGTGGATAAGGAAATTAAAGGGGTTTCTTATCCTATGTTAAAATAATATCCTTTAATTATAATTCAACAATAAATAATCCCGATTAAAATGAGATTGTGAAATAAACCCTCACAAAGATAATAATGTTAAAGTGAGAATTAATCAATGAATTGATTATATGTATTACATTTAAATCCACATAAAACAAGTGGAAATAAAACATAATATATTCAAAATTATTTACACACATAATCTTCTAATTTCAAAGATAGTGAAGAACTAATATAATCCAATGAAAATAAATATAGTTTTGAAATTATTTGCCACTTGGTAATTTTCACGTCAATTCCCATTGGATAAAATAATTAAAATTTAAATATAAAATAACATGAATTATTAATTTATCATGATATTACATGTTAAAGGGTCAATATATACCCCATATAAAATAAATTAGGTTCATAACATTACAATATGCCTCAATGAAGGGAAATTAAGATGATGTCTGTTACCTTACACTTAATTTTGGTTAAACATAATTTAACCTCTTGTAAACTAGTTTTAAGCATGTTATTAATTTATAAAATTACCGTATCCATATTTATAATATCATTTATGATCCCCTTATAACATTTTACCCCTGTTTTTTTATAACATTTCATTATTCTCATTATTTTGGGTGTTAATTACCTTGTTTTCTCATGTATGTTTTGTCATGGAAGTTCTCATTCTTGAACATATTATATATTTAAATAATATAAATAATTATATTAATGTTATAATTTTTTTTTCATTATAGACATTTTTATAAAGATTATTGAAGTTTGTACATGGAAATTGAATTACATCACCTTGTGGATACAGTAGGCCGAATATATGCATGAGTGACGATATCATTCCATTAATGAGGGAAAAATAAATAATTGGGTGACATATTAATCATATATAATATATATGATGTCATATATATCACATATATTCATTAAAGTTATCCTTATTACCTTTCATGTAAAATGTAAGTGAAAAATGAATCACATCTCTTCATAGGGTGGTAGTTCACCGTACACACGAGAAACATTTTCATAATTTAAAATTCATGAAAATTAAGAAATTATATGTGATATTATAATTAAATAATTATAATAATATCATAAATATGATATTAATGAATTAAATCCATCATTATATCCATCCTTTAAATGCGGTGATGGAAACTGAGTTGCATCGGTTCGTGAGGTGGTAGTCCGCCATACACGCGATCATCGGTCTTATTTCCCATTTGATCGAAGAGGGGATGGATATAGTTCGTGAACTTAAAATAATAACATATCAATATATTTAAGATAATTTTGTTATCATATAAGTGTGGTTTAATAATTTTTTATGTACATGGAAGAAGAATCAAAATTAAACACTCGTTTTAGAACATTACCTCTTCCTCGAACAACTTATTTAGGTTTGCACCAAATTCTGTTATGGGTTGTATTTATGATAAAAAAGGGATATAGGTTGTTGGTATGGGACTAAGTAAGTTATTTTCTGAAACAAATGGGTTTTTAAGTCTGAATAGGGGATGAAATGGGGTGGCCTTTTACAAGTGGGGGAGAGTACAGACATGGAATTTTTGAAAGGATTAAATTATACCCACATTTTTATCATTAAAAAAGACTAAAAAATGATCCATTATTGAACATTAGAGGTGATAATGTCCAAATATGTACATAAAATGGGTGTTGTAAATTTTTTTTGGTTATTTTAACCCTTGTATTTTTTAGTTTAACACCATAGTAAATCAGTTTTTACCCTAATTACAGTAATTAATATTTACTACTTTTTCTATAAATAATGGTCAAAAATTAAGTTGAAAATTTTTAGATAATATAAATTATTCTAATTCTTAATATTTAATCCTTTTTTTTAAATTCAATTCACATAAGTGTAAGAATCCATTTTAAACTTATACCCACAAACAAGATGAGAAAGCAGGTTTCCAAAGAGAAAATTCTCATAAGTATAGAAGGTTTTAATATCAAAATTCCCTATGGAAATTATTAAAATGACCTAAATTAGTTAAATTTTAATATAACTGAACTAATTTTACTTTAAAAAAAATTAAAACATATTTTAACCTTGTAAATTATTTAAATGAAAGGTTAGTTTTTAATAAAAATCAACATTTTCACCATTCGTCAAAAAATGAAACTTTTTAGAAAAATCCCAAAAAATCAATAGAATATAATTTTGATATGATTATTTCAAAAATAATTTCATATTTTAAAATAATATTTTTAAGTTGGTAAAAATTAGTTTTAAATTATGTGTTCAAAGCATGACTAAACTGTTTTTTATAAAAATAAAGTTACTCAGAAAACATTTATTTTTATTTTAAATGATTATTATTTTATTTCTAATTAATTTATAAACATAATTTTAATAATTTATTTAATATTATTCGTACTCATAAATTTAATGGTTAGGTTATAATGATATATTATACTACAGTTCATTTAGACTCCGGGTTGTGTGTTCCACAAGCTATCAAAGAGATCGAATTTGTTTAAAAAGAAATATATCATAAAGTATTGTGGTGTTATAGTATTATATAAGCTCAGTGTTGCATGTCATATATTCTATTGAAACCAACTTTCTTATTTTTAAATTTTGTGGTGTTACATATACTACCCCTTTAAAAGGTATGTGTTTGTGGGTTGTGACTCCCTAATAAAAGTCAATTTGGGTTGTATTTCCATGGAAAAAATGTAGAAATATTCAGGTTGTGCCCCCAAATAAAAAATGTTTGGTTAGTATTGGTTTTTATCCTATAGGAAAAATAGGATTTGTAATTGTGTTGTGACTCTAAGTGTGAAAATTCAGTGTAATATTCCATAGTTAGTGGGTGCCATCTCCCTCTATGTTTGAGAGAGGTTAAGAGTAGAGTATGATTAATTTTATCTAAAATACTATAAAAATAACTTTTGCTGATTTTATATATTTCCATTTTATTAACTTTAAAACTCTGATATAATATTTAAATTAATTTTTAAATTCTAATTCACCCCCTTCTTGGCTGTTCTACTATCTTCGCTGTGGGACCTATATAAAATAATATTTGTTTTCTCTTTGTGAACCATAGTGGATGACCAGGGTCATTTCTCAAGGAACCTATTTTAGAACATTCACTATTCCTACCACTTTATTATATTTTTATTGTATTAATATTTAATTAAAATAATAGAAATGGGGATATTTAAAAAATTATTAAAAAAAACTAAATACAAAAATGAAAAATACACAAGTGTTTGTGAGGAAGGTATTAATATCAGGGTTCCTTTATTTTTCATTATTTTTTCATTTAAATTCCATCTAATACCTCATCCCATTATTCATGAATAACCATCCGTTACTTTGAGTGTAAAACATGTAATTCAAAGGATATTTCTTTGGAAAACCAAATATAATCTCCTCTAGTAGTCATGAATTATAAACACAACTCAATAAAGTATGTGACACCTTCAAAGACCTAACACCATTTTATGTCCTTTCATATCTCATCCAAAATAAACTCCATCATATGAAGAAAAACCTAATATAGTGGATGGAATCATTGTTTTTTAGAGAATATAATAAGATTAAGAGTCATTCTAAAGAGACATGGACAATTACCACACCAACCCACAACACCCCTGCCTCATTAAAAAGGGAAAATAAACATTATAAAATTAAGAGTTGGGATATGGGAACATTGAGTGAACTTACCATAAAATCAAGACTTACATTAGAAACTCACCATCATGAGTATTAGAGATACAGTGAAGAACATAAATAAAATGATAGAATTGAGATAGATATATAACACTAGTGTTTATTAAAATGAAAAATAAATTACCGAATGAAAATAGAATAGTAAAAACCCTAAAATACTAACATTACCCATGTGAGAGTTTAGGGTTTTAGAATCTCTTTCCCCATTTACATTTAATAGAAAATAATTTAAATAAAAGTATCCTATGTACTTGAGTTTTATGGGGATATATTGAAATAACATGAGCAGTAGGATCCTTCCACGTGAACAATGAGTTTTGAATTCCTTCATCTTCGTGAGTTCCAATGCCACTATATTATTCTCTCATTTTACTTGGGTCAAATTACATGTGTGTTTTGAAAATATATAATTCTCACATGATAGTTCATTCTCAAGAAAAAATTGTTTTTAAAAAGTAAAAATCCTTAGGTAAAGTGATATTATAATCAAGAAAAACCCTATGCATATTACTCATCTTACATGATTTGTTCATCCAAATTTCCCCAAATATAAAACCTTACACAAGTTCTATTATAAGGACCTAACCTTAAACAATACATAAATTATATCTTCCGGAAAGAATTAATTTTATTTAATTCATGAATATATTTTAGGTTTATAGTTTTAGAGAGTTAATTCACCACTCTTATATAAATAAATATTAAATCACAAAGTGGACACTTCCATTTAGTATCCATTTTCCCCACAATATAATTTTTTTAAGATATAACGATTTTCCTTTTTGATGATATATATTCATAATTTTTATATTGACCTTATCCTTATTACCAATCATCCTTAAACCCCTATGAAAATAATTTTAAAACATGATATAATAAAAGAAATCTCAGTAAGGGCCATTTAAAAATAAAGAAAGAAACCCATTTCTCCATGAATACTCATAAAAAGTTTCCTTTTTCCCAATAAACTGTGAGCTCAAAATAAATATTTTATTACCCAAGAAATCAAATTCTTTAAACAAATATTTTCCTGAAAAATTTTATAGGAAATATTACAAGAAAAATAAAACCCATAAATGTTTCTTTATAATCATAAAAAACTAATGATTTTGTTTCTCAAAAAGTTATAAATTTCACCGTTATGAAGTATAATATACTTTCCTTTATCCATTATCTCATCATCTCACCTTGTAAAATCATTAAATTTCCATAAAAAATAATATTAATCATAGATGAATCTTGTAGGTTACTTGAGACATCATTTCTATATCACTCTTACAAATGGAATAACTTACCCAATAATTTCAAATAATCTCTCCAGATAAACCAAACCGGTTAACTCCATCCCTTTTCCCAATTCATTATAGAGATATATCAAGATCACCCATCCCTTTTTTATAATGGAACCACCCATCCGTTTTTTATAATGGAACCACCCATCATCATAAATAATGAAAAATTACCATAATATAATCATAATAGAAGGAAGCCTGCATAAAATATTCTTTTCACCCAAAAGAAAAACATTTTATGGATATTGAAATATCCATTCCATTTAAAATAATTTTTTTAAATACTAAAAATAAATGTAAATAAGGTCTTTATTTTAAGAAAACATAAAATCTTATAAAGTATTAAAAACATAAAATAATGGTTATTATTGTTGAAAAAATTACTGATTCCATATATGTTAATACATACCTTTCCTTTGTACTTTTGGTAAACAAAGTCAAAACATTCCATATAAAATACCTTGAAATATTACTTTTGAAAAAATTTATAAGAAAATAAAAAGATACATAAAATTATATTTATAATTACTTTATTTCTATATAAAATAATTTTAAGAATATGGTCATGCAATAAAACTATTTGGAAAATAAATATTTAAAACATTTAAAACAAGGTTTTTATAGTAAATTATCCCTTACCTCGTGTCTATCTCATCACATGCATTCCTTATCATCTGGAATAATAAAATTATTATTATTATTTACTTTCTTAATAACCATTTTCAATTTTATTATTCCTTTTATTTATTCCAATTTCATATACAATTTCACAATCAATTAAGTTTAGATAGTGTGTTATGATGATATTCAGATCATATATCCAAAATGAATTTGGTAAGTTTACTATGATCAAAGAGGTCATTATTCCATAATTTTTAGAATAATAATCATGAAATAATTATAATTTTAATATAGTAACTATAATTTTAAAACCAACAATTAAAGATGGTTATTAAAAATGAATTATGTTATAATCATGGAGACTATAGGCCATACGTTTGCATGAGTAACATTTTCATTTTTCAATGAACAAGATGTACAAAAGGTAAGTATTATTTTATATTACATGAATGATTATTATATCGTAAATATAAAATTATTTCTTTAAATACACTTATATATATAATCCATGTGATATGATCATAAATAATGAATCACATCACTTTGTGAAAATGGTAGTCCACATGTACACTAGAATGATGTTATCATTTTTAAATTGATATAAATATTAAAACATAGATGATGAATTATCTTTATATAATATTAGTTATTTCATTAATATCATATATATACTTTAAATCCTTCATTATAACCAACCATGAGAGGTGGTGATGGAAAAAAAATTACATAAATTTGCAAGGTGGCAGTCTTCCGTACACATGAATGATGGTTTAATTTCCTATTTGATAGAAGATGATATGGATATAATAACATATAATTATATGGAATAAAATAATGTTTTTATTTCATTATGGATTAAGAATATTTGTTTGAGATAGAAGAAGAAATAAAATGAAAACTCTCGGTTAATAAACTTACCTTTTCTTCAGAAAACTTCTTTAGGTTTATACCCAAATCCTTCCAAAATTGGGGTTATGATTAAAAGGATGCCTCTATAAAATTTTTAGGGATAAAATTAAGTTATTTGGGAATGTATTTTCTGCACTAGAGTTCTAAAAATGTGTGATTAATATAGGATAGGAGGTCTGCTTTTATAAGTGTGGGGAGGGGTACCCTTAGATTTTCCTAAAGTATTATATTAATATAAACTAATTTTCAAGGGAAAATGGAGTCAAATAGATATATTTATAATATATGACGAGTAAGAGTCTAAAAAATCTCATAAAATAAGGTTTTAATGAGTCTAAGTGATGTTTTCACCCTTATATCTTTATTTTAAACCTGTTATACCTTTTGATAATTAACATGATATCAAAAAACATTATTCTTTAGGGTTTAAGAAAGATACTATAAAAGGAAAAGTTACACATAAATAGACCATGGTTGATAATTTAAACCATATAAAATTCACTTTACTGAATATATTATTTTTAGTAATTTGAAATAATTTAATAAAATATTATTTGTTATAAAATATCATTAATGTTATTTCTTAACTCTTCATTTAATTTGACTTTGAAAATAAATTTAAAACTTTGGAATTAGAATATAATATATTAATACACCAATAACATGTTATATTTATTTATAAAATTAGTGGGAATCAATAAATAACTGAAACAATATTACTTTTAGAGTTTTTAAAATCATTTTCTTGATTTTTCTACTTCCAGCACAATGTCATGACCCCTCCCACAAAATTCATCATAATTAAGGGAGATAGATAATGACCCCCTCGAGTCCAACATCTAATTGGAACAAGGTTGGAGAATTTTATCAAGGATATAAAAATATCATAATATGGGAGGCATTACCCTCTATGAATAAAATATTATCGAGACATAGGATAAATAATCATAAAAAAACTCCAGCAGCTAATATAAGGGCAAAACAAACACCATTCCAAAATGAATGAATAAATAAGATTGATACATATAAAGGTGCCCAAATTAAATAGCAAAAATGTCTAAAAAATTGACTCAATAGTAACTCTATCCCAGATAGTAATGCCCAGCTCTGTCCCCAAATTACTCCCAGAAACCAAAAAGTTTTATTATATATATAGGGTCAGAATACCCGGTATACTCAGTAGGGACATAACCACGGCCTCAAGTGCACATGTGAAAAGATAATAATAATGTGATTGTAAAAAAACAACATAACCAAAAATAACCTATAGAGGTTATCTAACTTAACCCAGCCTCATCATAGCTCACTCACTAAATCACGCATCAAATACAATAATATATCATCGAGATCACAACAAAGTAAGGCACCATGATGCCTCTTCCCTACTAATTTTCTTCTCTCATGCCCCAATTTCAAACGTCCTATTCTCCCATCACTTCCACACATATCACATTATATCACATCACATCCCTCACATAGGCACCTAGGCCACACATCACATCACATCACATCCCACCTATAGACACCAGGGCCACACACCACATCGCATCACATCCTATCCACAGACACGTAGGCCACACATCACAAGACATCCAGAACCAGAGAAGTATGACATCATTAATGTGAAGAAAATAAACCTCATACCCTCATCCTACCACTCATGAACCCAACCACATATCACATCATACCAAATCTCACTTGAAGACACCTAGGCCAAAACATCACATTTTTCCCATGAACACATGAGCCACATTTCACCACTGAAGGAAGAGTGAGGGAGAGGGGGTAGCGAACCATCTATATCACTACCATACTGGATGTTAGAGAAAACACCAAAAACTCAAAACCGATGAGAATTTCTAAGGTTATGCAATTCGGGTAGGGTTTATATAAAATAACATACACATAAATGATATACAGATAACATAAAATACCCAACCTAAGGGTTCATATAAACAAAAATAGTGCACACCACATCACTACCATGTACCACACATCAATTGTCTCAACCGCTGCCACAACTATATTATGCACACCACACAACCACCATATGAGCCACACAATATTCCACTTTCCACTTACAAGTTTCTCCACTTTTATTCATTAGAATTTTAATTTCACATTACATTACTCATTGATTCAATTACATATAATCCATTTATCACATATCAATTTTACCAATGAAATTAAATTTTTAACCCATTCATTTATTTATTTAATTTAGAATCATAATTAATTCCACTACTACCTGAGAAACTAACATAACCACAACACACAAGAACCACAACACACATCGACTATCACAACACCACACATTATCTATCTTCATTTAATCACATCTACCAATCCATCTCACAAAACAAAAACCACATATCCCATCTATTACACAACCTCAAACTCCATGTACCACAACCACTATGCAACAACCACTACCCCACGACCACTACACCAAAACCTCTGTGCCACAACATTTGTGCTATAATCACTTAGATAGAACCTCTGCACTATAACATATATGTTGCAACATCTTCACCATAACAACTATGACATAAAATATATACCACAACATCTATGACACATCCACTGTACAACATCGCACAACTACCCACATCACACAAATACCCACATCACATCCATTCCAACCAACCACCATATCACTACCCTCCACAGTGCACAAAATATCTAGTCACATTTATCATCACATAAGGGCACAAACCACATTGATAAATACTAAAAGCATAAGCACACATCAAAACACACATTCCGACTTCCACTTATTCAGGGGCTTTATCACCTTACTTATGTATATTAGCATGGGTAATATCACACAAACCAGATGTCCAGGGGAAACCAATTATTATCCCAATATAAATTCCTTAACCTTTTATTTGGGTGTGATCACACAAAAACACAATAAGGATCATCACAACATAACAACTACAATGTAAATAGGGCTCTAAACAACCGTTATTTTTAAAATTGGTAACATGCTTGCATAATAACATCAACAACATATATCAAATTAGTAAAGCATGTGATAAATCCCAACACCCATCAATTTTAGATATTCCACTTAATTATATGATTCTGTAGACCCATGATATACACTCAAAGGTATGAAATAGCACGACAATCTGACACATAGCTTGTAAAAGGGTGATAATGGGGATCCCCTACCATGAAGAATATTTCTGATCTAGCTGCACACTGTGAGGTGATGAAGAAATGATCTGAAACCACCGCCACACAATAAACTCACAGATCAACCTACACAACACCAAAGGGTTTTGAAAAACACAACCCATACACACCCCAAATTGAAACTGCACCACTACAATAGATCTTTAAAGAAATATACAAGTAAACACATGAGAATGAAAGAATATTTCACCATGAATTGAATAAGGGAATCCAAAAATCAAATCTCATCAAAAGGATTCAAAAAAATATCAAAATGGATCCTTTGGTTCTCATAGAAAGAGAGAACATATCACTAGTCATAAGGTTTGAGGAAACCCCTAAGTGATCCAAAATTTATAACTGCATAACATAGGGTACTTACATGATGTGTAATCCCATTTTATTTCATGCAATTTAATGATTTTAGGTTCCATTGAGAAACATGTCACTTAAAAGGATTAATCACCTGAATTATTATATTCCATTAATCAGACCTGCCTAAGATCTGAACCCCACTTTCATACCATGTAAATTTTACACAACATTTATTTCCTATGCTTCTATATTTTAGTACCCAAAATCCCCCAAGACCACTCTAGGACTCCTCTAAGCACCTCCAACTCCCAAAACCAGCAAAGAAATGGATCGATAATGCACATACCATTACATTATATACTTATCAAATGATTCTTTCCCTCAAGAATACAAAACCAATAACATAAGGAAAGGGGTCTGAACAACCACCCCACAAGATACCTCTTAAAGATATCATCATACCTCAACACTACAACCAACCAAACATGCTAACTGAAATATCCAAAAAACATCTCACACATCCTCAATACTAAAAAACCACATAGCCACCCATACAACCATATCAACCCCAACACATCAAAAAAAAACAACCACTATAACCAATAAACTTCACGACCATGATCACATGAATTAGGTAATTCCATCCTCCATGTCAATATACTATCTGCTCTGGGTGGAACTAAATTTCCCACAGGATTTTAATCACATCTCCGTAAATGTGTATTGATTAGGAATCAGGTCCTCCCCTTTCTATATACCATAACTTTATCATGCATCACACATTAAGGGAAATAACACTTCTCATAACACAGAAAGATCTAAACATCACATCATCTAATAGAAACCAAAAAAATAAAAACAAATTTCAAAATGGATCTGGTTACTGGGAACACATCTATGTCTCTCACTCCCATGTACTCTCTTATAGTACACCATAACACTATAGCATGTAAACCAAGAGGATGATTTATCCATGCAAAACCTTCTCTTGACAATCCCTATTCTCTACTGTCTTCTCCACAAACATCGCACTATCATCAATATCCAACTCTCCCCAGTCAATAATATGGGAGTCATCATGAAGATATCAATACATATGAGACATTTGGAATACATCATAGATCCTCTCCAACCATGGTGTAAATTCCAACTGGTATGCTACTTCGCCAACATGCCCCCACAACTCAAAGGGACCAACAAAACTGGGAGAAATCTTACTCCCCCAGCAAAAGCTACACTTCCCACACTGAGGTGAGACTCTTAAGAACACATGGTATCCAACCTCGAACTATAGGGGCCTCATATTATGATGAAAATAGGCCTTTTTCTGGTCTTAAGATTCTCTTATCCACTTATGAAACCACTGGATATTCTCAATCATGCTCTACACCACATCAGAACCAAGAACTTCCATATCTTTAACCTCCATCCACCACAACATAGAATGAAATGGATGCCCGTACAACACCTAAAATAGATCCATTATAATAGATGAGTGGTAGATATTGTTGTACATAAACTCGACTAAAGGAAGGTGTTGTGCCCAAGATCCACCAAAGTTCACGATGCATTCCTATAACATATCCTTCAGCGTATGGATGTTTCGCTCTATATTCCCATCTATTTTATGGTGGAAAGAAGTGATAATGCATAATTGATATTCATAATAATGGTAAAAATACCCTAAAAAATCGTGAGGTAAAATGAGGATCCTGATAAGAGATTATGGCCTTTGGTACTCCATGAAGCCCAACCACATCATCCGCGTAATACCTTGCCAAAACATCCACAACACTCAACTCAAATATTTCTAGAAATTGAGTTGATTTCATCAGCTGATTAACTATTAACAAAACTGTATCACAACCTCCCTGAGACCAGGTTAACCTTGTGATAACATCCATCAATAATTTCTCCCATTTACCCTTGGGAACATACAAGGACAAAAAGAAACCTCTCCGAAGATGGTTCACCTCTTTCACTTGCTGAAAAACTATACATCTTGAAAAAAACTCCACTACTTACCATTTCCTCAACCCGTGATACATATTTTTAACACTAGGATGTACCACTAAAGGTATGTAGAGGAAATCATGGAGAACAACCTCACACATCACCTGTGGGAAAAATTTACTCTCCTATAACAACAACTAGATATGATCATCCTCAACCCATCTCTCAAGAGAGTCACCATGGCCAACATGATCACAAAAAACCTCTACCTCTGAGTCTCACCATTGATACTCCAAAAAATACTACATCAAATATGACTCCACAGTTATCCAATTTTTAAAACCACAACCATCTCTCTTTTTAATGTTAAGATCCGTCACTTTAAGATCCACTATTCCCTTTTAAACATCAACAGACTCCAGAGCCACATCATATCAATAATTATGACTTAACACATAATAAAATAAATTACCATTTATTATGGTGTAAGAGATCACAAAATCATAATCCTGAAGAAACTCCATCCACCTCACTAGTGTAGATTCAGATCATGTTGGGAGAACAACTGAAAACTAAAAAATGCTCACTGATAAAGTAATGATGACACAAATTTAGTGCAAACACAACTACAACCAACTACAGTTCATGGGTGGAATAGTTATGCTCATGGGTATGTATCTACCTAGAACCATAAGAGACCACTTCCCTTTTTTTCATTAACTTTCATCCCAATCCCAGATTGGTCGCATCATATAACCCCTCAAAAAACACACCCTCTTTAGGTAACTGAAGAACTGGAGAACTAACCAACTTCTCTTTTAGGTAACTAAACAATGTCAGAAACTGATCTTTGCACACAAAAAATATGGGTCCTTCCTGGTCAACAATATTAGAAGGTCTGAAACTTGAGAGAAATAAGGTACAAACCTCCAATAATAGCCCACAAGAATAAAGAAACTGTGAACCTTTTCCACATTTTTGGGTTCTTCCTAAGAAAAAATACCTCAAACTTCACAAGTCCACTTAAACACCCTTCTGAGACACCACATGTCCTTGAAAAAAAACTCTCATATATATAACTCACACTTGGAAAACTTATCATAAATATAGTGGTGTCTAAGAAACTGAAAAAAAATCTGATATGCTCAGCATGCTCCTCCTCTGACCTCGAGTAGACCAAGATATCATTAATGAATACAATGAAGAAATGGTCTAGGAACTTGCAAAGCATGGATTTGATATTCCCTATGAACACAACTAGTGAATTTTTAACATTGAACGACATGAATGAAAACATGAAGTCCCCATACCTACATTTAAAGGAAGTATTATGAATATTTTCATCATTCACCCTCAACTAGTGATATCTAAACAACAATTCAAAACTTGAAAACCAACTATCTCCTATAAATTGGATGAAAAAACCATTTATCCTCAGAAGAAGGTAACAATTCTTGACTATTACCTATTTATACCTTTGGTAGTTTATGAAAAAATTTATACTACCACCTACCTTCTTAGAAAATAATAATGGATCACCCCAAGATGAAACACGGGGTCAGATGAAACACCTCTACATAAGATCATCCACTTGCACCCTCAACTCACAAAACATCATGGGAACCATGTGATATTGATCAATAAAAATTAGAAACACACCCGACTACAAATCTATCCTAAAATCAAAATCGTGAAGAGGAGGTAGTGTCATAACCTCCTTTGGGAAAACATCCTGTAACTCCCACACAACTCTGAGATCATACCCATCCTGAGATTCTACTGATATCTTTACTAACTATGACAAAAGTGGATTCACTTTCCTTCCACCTAATTTATAACCTCAATCGCCTATGAATTCCACTCATTGGCCCTCCAAATCAGAAAAAAATACTATTTTATAAAATAATTATATGTCTTCATGCACTTAATATAGCCAATCCATACCAAGTATAACATCATATGGTTGTATCTGTAACATGAATAAGTCCATCATTGGATGGTTCTTCCCCATCACCTGTCTACATTCCCAAAACACACCAAACAAGGAATCCTAACCTATAATTGGAATATATAATAGTAGGGTAACTAGAAGACTCTCCTCATGCAGGCCTAATATACCGATAAAGGCATGATAAGCAAAGGAGTGTGATGCGCCGAAATCAAACAAACCACACACAATGGTACATGATAAACTGATTGAGTCTCAAACAACTCTCGGCTCTGCTAGAGGTGTCGCCTCTGACAAATGCATATGACCATGCCTAGATCCTATATCACTTTACTTCTAGCCTCCATATCCACTCTCAAGTCTAGGTCCCTATGTATGGGGACCATCACGAGGCTGCCCTATGCCAAATCTTTCTGCTCTCAGATTCTGAACAACAACTTTCATTCCCTACCACTGGATCTTCCTTAGAGGCAACTACAAATAATAAAGGGACCTGATCATCCATCTGAAATTGGCCTCCATGGGCTGTCAGATACTGATCTTAGTGGTTCTTTTATCTCTGAAAGAAATTTCATGTATATCAAAAAACCCTAAAATCCACTTGAAAAACACATGTCCTCGAAGATCAAGAAAGAAAATTCCTTGGTCAGTTCCCTATTGAATGGAATCCTATCTGCCTGGACACCTTTGAACAACTACTTGAATCTCTACTCATTGAAATGCCCTACTGAACACTCTTTTGAGGCTTAAATCCAACATAAATTATCCACTTGATAACCTCAACCATTTTCTTCACCTGTAGACATATTGGGAGAATAAACATTGTGAACACATACTTGATCACTAGACACAAAGACTACTATAGACATAATGATCAAGACTCGTCATCTAAAAAAACATATGGAGAAAAGTATAGGAGGTCCTTGAACCAAATCCCAGTCTCCCACACAATCAAAATCCTTTTCTTAAGTTAGAGAAGCTCTGACCTCTTAGATTCCCTCATTATCAATGAAAGAAACTCTTCCTGAAACTCCCTTTGAAAGTTGGGCCACAACACATTTGTCTCCTTGAAGTCACCAAGATACAACATCCAAAATGGAAAAATAGCTCCCCACATCTGACTAACTTCTTATGATACCCAAAAATCAGATCGTGCTCAAATTAAATGGAAAACAATCTCAAGATACTTTTTTCTAGTGATCCATCTCCAAATCTGAGTCACTCCCCTCGTACATACCCAAACTCTTCTATTTAAATGAACACAAATTTAGTTCCCACACCTCATCCTCATTTTTCAGGTAAACCCTCTAATGATCAATCTGATCAGCTTTTTGAACCCTAAATTCCTGAGTAATTCATGAATGACGGACATGAGCTATTCCTAAAAACAAGGAGAACATTCTAAGTCTGGTAGTTTGAAATTTTATCAAATATTAATTAATTAATTCATTTTATTTTTCCAAAACACACAATTAAAACATGAGCACAAGGCATCATGATTCATATACCTCTCCTAGGTATTTAACCTCTAAGAAAGTCCACCTCACTTGGTCATTCAACAAGTTCATAATCCATGAACTAGATCACAGGGGGGCCTAAAATCCTGCATCCGAGCCAGTCTCCCAAAACTATGTCACATAATAAGGTAAACTAGAACTATTTTCATACCAACCCATGAAATCCACAGTGTGTCTGACTCTAAACTCCATACCATCTCTCAACCATCACCTCTGATACCACTCAAACATGTACCCCCTCCCACCAAATCTGACGCAATGAAGGGAGAGAGATAATGACCCTCTAGTCCCACCTCCAGTAGGCCCCGAGTTGGTGACTAGCAAAAAGGGTATAAAATTCTCATAATATGGGAGGCATTACCCTATATGAATAAAAGAGGATTAGTATATTGGATAAAAAATCACAAAAAAACTCCAAAAGACAATATAAAGTTAAATAAAAAACCATCCTAAAATGGATGAATAAATAAAAATGATACATATAAAGGTACCCAAAGAAAATACCAGAAAGAAAATTCTATAAGACTGACTCAATAACAACTCCAAACCAGCTAGTAATGTTCATATCAATCCCCAAAGTCCTCCTGGAAACCTGAAAAATAGTTTATATATATAGGGAGATCATAACATGTATACTTTTTAGGGAGATAACCAAGCCCTAAAGTACAAAAATGAAAAGAGAATGATAATTTTCCAATAAAAAAACCATATAACCAAAAAGTACCTATGAAAGTCATCTAACCAAACCCAGCCTCACCATAGATCACTCACCAAATCACGCATCCAATATAATAATATATCATCAAGATCCTAATAAAGCAAGGCACACCTCTGCCTCTTCCCCACTAATTGTTTTCTCTCATTACACAACATCAAACTTCATATGCTCCCATCTCTTCCAAACACATCACATCACATCATATCATGTACCCTACTGTAGACCCCTAGGCCACACATCACATCACCACCATAACCAAAGTAGTAGGGTATCATAAACATGAAGGAAATAAACCTAATTCCCTCCTCCTACCATGCATGATCCCCACCACATATCACATCACACCACATCTCATATGAATACATCTAGGAAAATACATCACATATTGACCATAAAATACTAGGCCACAAATAACCGCTGAATAAAGATATGGGGAGAGGGGGTTGCTTTCCATCTATGTCACTACTATATGGGAAGTTGGGGAAAACACCTGAAACTCAGCAACTCTGAGCACTAGTAAGGTTATCCAAATCGAATGGGGAGTTTATAAAATAACATAAATATACATGATATAGATATATCACACAATACCTGTAACACCCCGACCCCAGTTACCCAGAGCCAGTTCATTATTACATAACATTGGCATGATCACAAAAGATCAAGTCTTGATAGACCGATTAGTTTAGTAGCCTTGGAAACACTAGATATATTCATAAGTCTTACATTACATCATAAAAATAAAAACTACAACAAAAAATTTATTCATAGTCTACACTCATATCCCCACATACTATCCCTATAGGCCATTCATAAATTACTTCTTCACATCCTGGTAAAAATAAAACATTGAAAGGGGTGAGCTCAAATTCCCAGTAAGGATAATAATATAGCAGAAACTTTCATTAATAAGAATAAATATTTAAGGAAATGTATAACTAAAACAAAAGCCTTTTAAACTTGAACTTCAAAATAGTATGGAAAAAATAAAATGAAATAATGCGATTTACTTATTCACATGGATATTCTACTAATCGAATAATCACATGCAATATCAACAACCACTTTCATAATGATGGAATGCATAATTCCAGACTATCATAACCACATAGCCAAGGCCACGTGCCAAGACTAAAAGTAAGATTTTTCCAAGGACTTGTGCCAAGAAACTAGTTTGTCTCATGAGACCTACCGATGCATCGAGGAGCTATAGCGGGCTCCACCCGTCACTTATTAAGTCCAATGCATTCTTCATATGAATAGGTTTAAACATAACAAAAACATTCTTATTAAAACTAGCATACAAAATGTCAATAATTTCTCCATAAACCATGAATGGTATAAAAATATCACATCCACATTCAAACATATCACAAAACCTTCAATAAAATATGGAAGTTTTGTATCATAATAAATAAACTTCAAATAATCTTAAAATCCATCAAAGGATGTTGACATAGATGAAATCAAAACTATTTGAGAGAAATATATCTTTTTTTTGAAATAATTTAAAAGTCACATAATTATGAAATAAAACATTTAAATTGAAAATATTCTTATAATCTTGTAATGGAATCTTTGAAGATTTTATAACGGCGGAAAATAGCCGCACTCGCCGTATAAGTTAAAAAAAAGATTCTTACCTTAATTCTGTCGAAAAGGCTAAAAAGCACCTTGTTTTGAAAACGACAGAAAGATTCCTTTATAACCCTCTTATTAAATGTAAAACAAGGGTATAAATGACTTTAAACCATATTCTTGTAAATAGTAAAAATGTTTTGAAATACATTTTTAAGAAACATGGATGTGGATGATAAAGAAATCACAGTAGATTATTACGTATAGACAAACTCGGATAATGAAGAGATTGCGAAATATACCCTTACCTTTTAATTTTCCTTGGTTGGGGGTAGGTTAAACTCCTGTATAATGGTGAAATAATTGTTATTAAATTATACAAGAATCATATAAATTAATAAGATATCATATATGATCTTTTAACATTGATTTGTTAATAATATCTTAGTATTATCGTTGTTTCGGGTGTTAATTTACTCATTTTCTTTTATATGTTTTGTTACGTTAGTCGTGTTTTTCAGGGATAGATTGTATATTAATCATATCCAGAATGATATCAAGTCCTTAGATACTATTATTAATCATCAAATTATAATTAGACTTGAATGGATACGATGCAGAATGAATCTCATCGCATTCGTGGAGATTGTAGTCCGTACGTACGCACGAGCGACAATATCATTATTTTGATATTAAAATAATATATAATTGGATGGTATATCATATATACAGAATCATTATCATGTTATAATTATTATTTACATGAATTACACATCATTATTATACCCATCCAAATAATAATTTATTGAATAACAATTACACCACGACGTGGAGACGGTAAGCCGTACGTACGCACGTATGGTGACATGTTATTCAAAGGATGGATAGAATACTGAAATATGGTTGTAAAATGTTTATAATAACATAAAAGTATATATAATATACTGGAGTTATTATTTTAGAATGGTAATAACAAAGAAAGAAGAAGTGGAAGAAGAAAGGAACTTCAAAAAGGGCGGTGAAATCATTACCTCTTCTTTGGGTTCTTCCTTTTGATTTGATCAAAAGGGATCCTTAAGGTTGATTTCTAACTAAAGTAAGGAATCTAGGATGAAGTTAGTGAATTTTAGAGAGTATTTGGTCTGAGGTTGGCCGAACCAAAAGGCTTTGAAGGTGCGAGTTAATGAGAAGAGAGAGTTCCCTTTTATAAGAGGGGTGAGGGGCACCTTTGGAAAAGCTAGATATATCATTTTATAATAAATTCATATTCGGTTTCTAATGGATCAAAAGTGAATTATTTAAAGGTTAAGGTTTGTATGGGTCTAAAAACACTCAACCAATAGAATTTAGACCGGTTTGGGTCATTATATTAACCTTATCTTTAAGTATTAACTCTTAGTTAATTAGTTTCACTTTTACAATGTCTCTGTATTTTTATATTATATGGTTAATAAACTTACTATATACATCCAAGATACCCCCAAGTGGTCCATTAATGATACACCTATCATGATATAAGTCTCTTGGATTAACCTTATATTTTTAAGAATTTAATATCAATTAAAAATATAATATTTGTTTTAAAAACTCTTTTATGGCAATTTTGACACTATTCAATAATTGATTTTTGTAAAAATCATAACAGAATTATTACTACAAAAAAAGTTTATTAAGTAAATAATAACATGTCATATTAACCTATAAAATTGGTTTAATTCATAATAAGTCTCAAATTATATTTATTGGGAATTTATAATATCAATTGTTTTAATTTTTTTACTATTATGGTAATTACTGCATCATCATTGTGTCATAAATAAATTAAATAATTTAATGTCTAAAAATTATAAATAAAATATCATTATGTAGGAAATCATTTTATTTTTATAATGAATATTTAAAATCGAATTTATCTTATGTATAACCCTATATTAAAAATGTTTTAGTAAATAAACATTGATTTTAACTCTTTTAACTCTTCTTTGAATTAAATAATAATAAATGTCCTAATCTAATCCAAGAGGACCTAAATGATAATATTTTATTCCTATGGTTGGTTTTGGTCGAGATAAAATTGTCCAATAGAATTAGGACATGAGTTAGGGTAATATTAATATCATTTTTACCCTTAATTACCCTATTTACTTTTAACTGTGGTAAATAAAAGTAAAAAGTTAATATTCACCAAAAATTATTTTCATCTCATTGAACCAAATTTTACTCCTTGATATTAACCATGTCTCTCGGATTTTCAAAATTCCAATCACAGAAGTGGTAAAATTAAGTTTTATGAAAAATTTAGTTTTTTAACTACCACTTAGTAGTTTCACTATTCATCAAAAATTGAAGTTTTTCAGAACAATGCCAAAATTTCACCCTAATCTATAATTGATATTCCAAATTAAAAAATGATGTCTATTTTACAAAATTCGAAACATATAAGTTTCATTAATTAATTTTATAATTAATTCCCGCTGTCACAACAAATAGTGTGTTTTTAAGAAACAATATATATCAAAAGATTGACAATTGTTTATGTCCAATTTCAAAGTGAAATTAATTCTAATGAACACCATTGGATAAAATGGTAAAAATATATTATAATTATACTTTAAAACCAATCAATAGTATAATTTATCACTATAATTTATTTTGATTAAAAAATTTGTTTTTAAGTATTTTTCACTATTCATAAAAATTGGATGTTCTCAGAAAAATACAAAAAATTCAACTTAGGATAATTTCGATATTCCGAATCAAAAAATGAAGTCCATTTTGAAATATAAAATATATATAATTTCAAAAAGTAGGTATTACTATTCATAATGGCTAGTTTGATTGGTTGTGGTGTGTTAGAACTCGATGTTGCGTACAACACATGCAATCACATTATTCAAAGAGAAGCGTACCGTAGAAGCTTGGGGTGTTACAATACCCAACCTAAGAGTTCACATAAACAAAACTAGAACACACCACATCACCACCACATACCACACCTCAACAGTATCAACTGGTACCAACACTATATTCGATACACCACACAACCTACTTACAATCCATAAAAATTCAACTTTTTGTTTACAAGGTTTTCTGATTTTATTCATTAGCCTTTCATTTCATATTACACCACTCATTAATTCAACTATATCTAATCCATTTACCAAATATCAATTTCACCCATTACATTCAACTACCAACCTATTCATTTATTCAATTCATTCAACATTGTAATTTATTCCACTTCTACTTGGGAAACTATCAAAACAACACCACACAACTTCCCCAACACACATCAACTGTGGAAGAACGACACATACTCCATCATATTAATGACACATCATCCAAATCATCTTAAAACACAACAACCACACATCCCATACATCTCAAAACCTCAACCGCCACATACCACAACCACTGTGACATAACTACTGCGCCACTAACACTATGCCACAACCTTTGTGCCACAACATTGATGTCACAATCACTTCCCCACAACCTCTTCTTCACAACATCTACACCATAATATCTGCACCACAACTACTACAACATAGACTCTTCACTATAAAATCTGCACCAAAACCAAGGATACTTATCGTAAAACAACCCACATCGCACAACTATCAACATCACATCCATGCTAACTAACCACTACATCACTATCCCACACACTGCACAACTCATCCGGTCACATCTATCATCACATAACAGCCCAAACCCCACTGGGCAACACAACAATCACAATAACACATCAAAACACACAATCCAACTTCAATTTATTTTGGGTATTTATAAAACTACCTATTCATAAAAGAATGGGTATTATCACACAAACCAGATTCCCTGGGGTAACAAATTATTTTCCAAATATACATTCATTAACAATTTATTCGGGTCTGATCACACAAAAACACACCAAGGTCCATGAAATCATAACAACTAAAACTCAAAAAATTCCCCCAATAACTGTTATTTTTAGAATTGGCAAGAAAAATTCATAATAAAATCAATACACTACAATAAAAGCACCTCATATCGGTGATTGTTTTAAACATGGTAGTGGTTTAAACCGCTACTATATGATTTTGCGATGGTTTTATAAAACCACCGCTAAATTAGGTTTTAGAATCAAACATGTAGATGTTTCTTTAATTTAGAGGTGGTTTTTGGGAAGTGTCGTCGTAATCATATTTAGGAACAGTTTTAGTGGTTTTAGCAGTGGTTTCATGTGAAAAAATATGGAATATTTAGCGGCTGTTTAAACGGCCGCTAAATTTTTTTCACTTTTTTTTAAATTAAAACCACCACTAAACCACCGTAACCACCACCAAAAAATAACTCAAATTTATTTAGTGGTAGTTTTAACAACCACCAATTAAATTATATCAAACTATATAGGAGGTTTGAACCACTACAAAATATGGTCCATTTTGTTAGTGGCGGTTTAAACCGCCACTAAATGTAAATTTACAAACTAAAAAATGCAGTAGATTCTGCATCCCGAGTACAAATATGCTGAAAAAATAACCATGTGCATAGAACATATAACAGAATAATATAAACCATCTAACAATGTTCATTAGTCAACAATCTAACAATTTTTCATACAAAAACCATATGTAGAGAACATATAACAGAATAATCTAAACCATCACATATTAACCATCTGACAATGTTTCATAGATCTAAATCTAAAACTTTAAACTATATATAACCAACATCTAAGATTTATGCCATCAAACTACATAGAATGAACTTATAAGATGTATCAATGGTCCATCCTAATAAGGATGATTTATCCCGGTGATTAGGATGACATTGTAAAAAGAATTGGGTCCGACAACACTACTGATTAGTTTTAGTTTGGAATTTATGTTTGATATAGATGAAGTGATTAAAAATGACTTGGTATGATCATCATGCATGCATATACAAGAAAAAAATACTATAACACTTGTAAGAGAATGATGTTTTTTCAATTCAGGTTGATGATTAATATAAGTGTGTTATCCTGGTTTTGGAATCACATTCAGTAATGGATGAAGCATATGCCATGGAATGTTTTTATTTCAATAAAATACTGCCCAATAAATTCCTATGGTGGGGAGAATGATGAGTATTATGGAAAATGTGTCCATTCATGTAGAGGGACAAAACTGTAATGGACCAATTGGAAATTTTCAAAATGACTTATTGAAGTTAATGAGTTGGTATATTCAATATTTTATATCTCAAACATGATGATGACTTTTAAAACATAGGTTTGAGTTTAAACTGATTCTAGATGATAGATTCATGCTCGAGATAAATAAGCAATCCATGAGTTTTACCAGTTAGTAGTGTGTCTATGAATTCATGGAAACATGATGGAAAAGTGGTTGGTTGATTACCTACCTATTGATGAATGATGAGATTCATTGTTGTATTTTTTTTGGTTATACATGAAATAACATGGTATCATTGGGATCTAAGGGTATGTGATCAATACCTTAATAAAAACACTAGCTATTAAGATGGGAATATATTAAACAGGTCCACAGTGAAATGATTGATGCTTTAGTGATCAAATTTTGAAGGGGAGCTGAACCTTCCATCCAAGCATCATGTTAAATATGATGTGAAATTTTTGGGTTGTAACCCTTTAAGGATATACTATAAAAGTAAAATTAGGGTTTTAGGGTGTGCTAAGGTGGTTGACCATTTATTGAACCTAGTTGAACATCATCAAGAGACGTGACATCAAGGGTGGGTTCAAAGCAAGTATAACATGATTTGATGTAGTGTGTATTAGAAGATCTAAACAGGCCTATCAATATAATTTTTCAAAAATGTCAAGATGTTTTTATTTATGGACCAGGAATGGGAAATGATTAGAAAATTTGCGTACTCCTATTCAAATTCATTTATCCCCAATATATGGACCCCATCCTAAGTATGTTGGGAGAGCATCTATATATCAAGACAAATAATCAAAACCAATGCCTTTTTGTTTGGATGGAAGGAATCTATGGGAGTTTTACATAAGGATTGATTTATATAAAGCCTTAAGACATGGATTATAAATGTCAAATATTGGAGGGTAACATTGATGTGAGTGTTGGAATGATCGTTGGATGGTTATTATAGTTTTTGAGTTTCTTGATAACTTGAACTGGGTACTATTGCATTCCAATATGAATGATAGGTACCGGTTCAAATACATACTTGGGAGAAGCTTGAGTCTAGGAATTATGCATGGGATACCTTTTTATTATCTAGGTGTGTTGGATTGGGAATTCACTAGAATGTTTTTTTGGAATGGTGACATAAACAAGTAATACTTGGTAAGATCAAGATATTTCACCATAAGTTGGTTACAATTAGTGGTGAGGATGCTCAAAGTGATATTGGGGTACATTGGATAAAAGGTGTCAGAATATGGATTTAGTGATGTAAACTATTGAAATTGAGTGTTCTCAAAAAATACTCAACCAAAAGAAGTTCAATATGAGTAATTTCTAAAAGTATTATGTGGTCAGTGAGGAACCAATTTAGCCACATGGTGGGTTGAGACATGTGAATTTTAATGGTTTCTGATAGCTTCTAAAGGAAAATATAGTATGAACAGTGTGATCTTGGTCAGTTTGATTTCAAACATTTCATACAAATTGAGGACTCGGGGTAATATCCTCCTAAGTAACATATTAAATGTGTTGGGAGCACTGTTAGGACATTGAGGTATTTCATAAATATGAAATTGTGATAGTGGGAGTACCGTAACTCAGAATTGACCATTAAAAATTAATATTTATTGTGGATATATCTATATGATAGATGATAATAGGATGATTACATGATCATCTCCCTTATATATAGGTTCACTCAATATGCTCATGCACATAGCAGTGTAGCTCCCAATTTGGATCTTTATCATTCTTCAAAGTATGATTCTCCCATATAATGATGGAGCATTGCCAGAATAGGCTCACCTACCATCTAGGGCACACAACTCAAAGGATCTCTTGTGAGAAGTGATCATTATCTTGTTTCAAATGTGGTCAACGGTCTACCCATAATTTGTGGGCCCCATTATTTAATGACACGGTTGTGGGGCTTGTGCCTCCTACATGAATAAATTAAATTAAATAAAAAACATAGTTTTTAGTCCAAAATACTAATATACACACCCTAACATAACTCAAATGAAACTATTATATATCTCCATCTTCTATATGGAACATAGATTACTTCATACTCCACCAACTTCATACTTCACCAATTTTGGACTCACTACCCTATTAAATCATCAAGCCATATCAAATTAAAAATCCTTTATCAAACATGGGGAATCATGAAAATGTTAGGTCATGAAAATGTTAGGTGACTACTCTGTTCCCCACATGATATATGATACACGATAAATGATACATGATACATGATACATGATAGATGATACATGATACATGATACATGATACATGATACATGATACATGATACATGGTACATGGTACATGATACATGATACATGATACATGATACATGATACATGATACATGATACATGATACATGATACATGATACATGATACATGATACATGATACATTATACATGATACATGATACATGATACATGCTACATGATACATGCTACATGATACATGATACATGATACATGATACATGATACATGATACATGATACATGATACATGATACATGATACATGATACATGATACATGATACATGATCCATGACACATGATACATGATACATGATACATGATAAATGATACATGATACATGATACATGATACATGATACATGATATGTGAACAAACCCTTTGTTTCCATATTTTTCCAACATATAAACAAGTCGACTAATCACTGTCTGATGATGAAAACTTCTTATCACCCTCTACTCCTCCATCTCTACTTCCTACTACCGAAACCTATAAGAAAATTATATTGAAAATTAAATAAAGTTGTACATTTATATTTAAACATGAAACCAATATTTTTTTTTTAAAACTAAATGATTTTGAAGTTGTGTGATTTACCTACACACCACCCATCATCGATGTAATATCACCTGGTAAAAATCTGTAACACCTCGAGATTTTATGAAAAATATTATTTTTAATTTCATTGATGCCTTGTGTTGTACATTACACCAAAATTAGCTTTTGCTATACGCAACACCGTATTATCTTGCGGTATACGTAACACTATTCTTGGCTCGTGTTACACACAATTTCAAGTTCGTTTTGTGGAAATTATTTTACGAAACATTAAGTATAGATTTTGTTTAATGTATAAATGAAATAATATTTGATTATGTTATACGCAACACCAAACAGAGCTTTCACTACACACATCCCTGACTTGGCTTTCATTACACGCAATCAAGACCTTCTTCGATAGCGTGTGTAGTACGCAATACCAAGTTTCACTAAACAAGATATTATTATAATATTATTAAGAACTAGATGTTATGAAGAGTAATACCCACTTTTTGAAATTTTATTTTTCAAAATGGACTTCATTTTTGGATTCAGAATATCGAAATTAGCCTAGGGTGAAATTTTGGTATTTTTCTGAAAACATTCAATTTTTGATGAATACTGAAAACAGTGGGTTACTATTTAAAAAGTGAATTTTTTATTTAAATAATTAATTTTTTTTAATTTAGGTAAAAATTCATACATAATACCTATATAATTTCAATTTAATTCATTTGAGTCATTTTATAATAATTATAGACATATAAAAATTTTATTGAACTTTTAACCATCTTTTACCCACCTCCTAAGAGAGTTTGAAAATTTATATAAAACATAATTTTACCACTTATGTGAGTGGAATTTCTAAAATCCTAGAGACATGGTTAATATCAAGGAGTAAAATGTGGTTCAATAAGATAAAAATAATTTTTGGTGAACAATAACTTTTTACTTTTATTTACCACGGTTAAAAGTAAATAGGGTAATTAAGTGTAAAATGATATTATTATTACCCTAACACATGTCCTAATTCTATTGGATAAGTGTAATTATACCAAATACAACCTTAGGAATAAAATATTACCCTTTAGGTCTACTTGGATTAGAATAAGACACTTATTATTATTTTATTTAAAGAAGAGTTAAAATAGTTAAAATCAAATTTTAATAACTGAAACATTTTTAATATAGGGTTATACATAAGATAAAATCGACTATAAATGTTCATTAAAAATATAAAATGTTTTCCTACATAATGGTATTTTATTTATAATTTTTAGACCTTAAATAATCTGATTTATTTATGACACAATGATGATGAAGTAATTAACTTATTAATGAAATATTAACATAATTTATGTTATAAATACCCAAATAAATGTAATTTTAGACTTTTTATGAATTAAACTAATTTTATATGTTAATATGTCATGTTATTATTGATTTAATTAACTTTTTTCTAACTAATCATGCAGTTATGATTTTCAAAAAAATCAAGTACCAAATAGTGTCAAAATTGACATAAAATAGTTTTTTTAAAAAATATTATATTATTAATTGTTATTTTATTCCTAAAAATCTATGGTTTGGTCAAATGACTTAGATAAGGATATATATATATTAATAATGAACCACTTGGGGTTATTTTGTCTTGTTATAGTAATTTTATTAACCATATAGTGTAATAAAAAAAAGACACAACAAAAGTTAAATTATTTAACATAGAGTTAAATCTAAATGATAAGGATAAAATAGTAACCTAAACTTGTCTAAAACCTTTTGGTTGAAATTATTTAGAAACATCTCTACCTTATCTTCAAAATAAATCAATTTGGAGCTATTAAAAACCGAATATGACTTTATTATAAAATAATATTTTAAGTTTTCCTAAGGTGCCCCTCTCCTCCCTTTTAAAAAGGGCACCCCTTCCCTCTACTATTCACACCCTTTAGAGCCTTGAATCTCGGAAAAACCCTACCCATTTTCCTTCTCATCTTCCCTAGAAGCATTATAGAGGTTCTGGTCTCCTAAAAAGATCAACCCTAGTTCCTTAAGAAGAGGTTAAGAAGTGGCGTGTCAAAGAAGAGGTAATTTCCTTTACTGATTCTTTCCAATTTATATCTTCTTCTACTTCTTCTTCTTTATTTGTTTCATCTGTAAGAACCCGGTTCTTATTTTTAAGGTACATGCTTCTTCTTTTTCCTTTTCCTTAAGTGTTTTTGAGAAAATATGGAAAATGGGGAAAAATGCTAAATTTCGAAACTACACGCCGTGTACTTTGTCCACACGCCATGTACTTTTGGCTGTGTTGGGATGAGTACACGAGGTGTGTGTCCTTGTCGGTGATGAGGGGTGTAGGAATAGACTACACACCGTGTAGTGGTACCTTACACGCCGTGTAGTCAGTCGGCAGGCTTAAACAGTAAGGCGGTGGAGTTTCCGCCAGCTGGGTGAGAGTACACGCCGTGTACTTAGGAGTACATGCCGTGTACTCAGGTCGACGGGTGAATAGTGTGGAGGTGCCGCCAAATGAATAGTTAAATGAAATAAGTACACGCCGTTTACTCATAAGTACACGTTGTGTACTTTTTTTCGGATTAAAATAGGCAGTAGCCTCCTCATTTGGTAGAGGAGGCATTTGATCCATTTTGGAGCCAAAGGAAGAGGCCGGATCTTTGAAGATCCATCGGGCGTTCTTCTGGAATTTGTTTCGGCTTCGGACGATTTCGTTGGAACCGCACGGGTAATCCCTCTCCTCTCCTAGTACCGTTCTTACCAATTCTTCTCCTAACGTAAGTTATTTACGTTTGATTGGGTTTTGTTCTTTGTCATATCTACGTCGTTCTTGGGTGTTTCTAGAGTCGGAGTTCGTGTATAACGCTCGTTGGTGTATAAGGTAGGTGGCTTTGTGTTTATTTTCCAACTATCGTGGTTTTTTGTGCATTTTTGTGCCACGAACCCATGTTGGGGTGTCGTGTGGCTAAGGCTGTTACTATATTTAATTCCTAGAATTGATTAGGTATTTAATTGTGATAATAAAATGATGGTTGGGATAATTTCATGGATCCAGAACCACCCTCGGGGTGTGTTTCACTATTTTGCCGTTTGTCCAGGATAGCCGAGGGTATTACTTTAATGTAGTAATTGTAGAATTGCCTTGAGAGGAATTTCTTGTTACTGCTTGTTTACCTATTGGGCATGGTCCGGTTACTTGTTTAGCCTGAGGGCGTTGTTGTATTTTTCCTGAGGGTGTTGTTGTGATTAGCCTGAGGGCACTACACTTTTTATCCCGAGGGAGGTAGTATTTCTCCTGAGGGAAACCTTTCGTGACGGAGGGATTGACTTCTGTGCCTGAGGGCGGCACTTCCTACGCCTGAGGGAAATATCTGTTTCGGCCTGAGGGCAATACCTGCGGGTTTGATTCTGCTTACCCGAGGGTAAGATTTTGCTTGTCTGAGGACGTGGACTGTTTTGTTTCAAAATGAACTGTGGTGATTTCTCGTATATAATGAATTAAACGAATAATAAAATGGAAATTTAATTGGTAAGTTAGTTACTTTTTAGTAATTCTTACCTTATTGCATTTTACTATTGCACACTATTGTTGCATGCTTACACGCAGTTGGGCACGGGCCTTTGGTGGGTGCCTACTGAGATATATTTCTCACACCCCATTTGGGTCATCCTTTTTGGCCCAAACAGATTACGTTTTTTCTGGTGTAGATAGGGGCAAGAGTCCCTATACAGTTACTTGACTGTTGCTGAGGAGTAAGAGGTCATGGGACCGAGCCTAGGATCGCGAGGCCACTGCCATGTGTTTTTCTTGTTTTGTTGTAATATGTATTTTGTTGTACTGCATTGGTGTATAACATGTTCTGGCTGTTTTCTTAGAACTTGAAACATGTAGCATCATCATTTATATATTATTGGTTATATCCACTACTGTAGTTTATTTCAGTTGTGTATGTTTACTGCTTCCGCTGTCGTTGTATGATTTATTTAAATTCCTCTACGCTACACTTTGACAAATGAGGGCATAGTTTCCCCACTATCAGACCTGGTCCCTCACTGCTAGTCAGAAGCCTCTGGCGTTTGGGGAAATGCGCTTGAGGTCACATGGCGAACCGGGCTCAGGGCACCCGTTGCGTGGCACCTGGGTTCGGGACGTTACAAAGTGGTATCAAAGGGGTTTCTTTTCTTTGACTTAATATTTAGAGTCGTAGTCAGGGATAGGATGGAATGGTAGTTGGTAATAAGCTATGCTCAGGCGTAGCTAACCCATGTGCAGGGGAAAATCCAGTCTACCTCGTATTTTTCAATTCTTTTGATTTTTCAAATTTTACAGCTGATTTGATTCCACCGTTGGGTGACACACTTGTGATTGTGCTGTTATAATTTATCTATGGGTTCTATTTAGTTTCAACCCGATGAGATGAGGGTATGTTGTCTCATGAATCATATAGGAACATGCTAGATATCACATGTCATGCATAGTTTCCATGCCATGTAGGTGCATTAGAAATTTGCATGTTGTTGTGATAGTTGTTGTGCTAGAAATAATGCTGTTGTGATAGCTGCTTGATAAATACCTGCCTTGTGATATGGTATATTTTGTTTAAGATTTTTTATAGAATGGATGCCAAACTTTGGTTTTTGGGGAGTATGGGCCCCCATTGATCGGAATTTAGTGGATCATTGACTGTTTATTGGTTATAACACAGATAAGATGTCAAACTTTGATTTGTGGAGAGTATGGTCCCTCACAGATAGGAATTTGACACTTAGGTGTTGTTTTCATTATTTTCTGGGTTCTGAGGAAGTTTCTGAGGCATACTGTCCGGAAACCTAGTATACATGCCGTGTAGTACTTTATACACGCCGTGTATGTTCTTCTGTTCGGGAAGAAAAATGAAACTTTTGAGTACATGCCGTGTACCCTGATTACATGCCGTGTAGTCTCATCCTGTGTCACAAACTGTGTGGGGGGCGACATGGGGTAGGTAATGGCTTGGGTAAAACACGCCGTGTACCGAATGGACACGCCGTGTACCGAATGGACACGCCGTGTAATGTGACCCGGAGTCCGACCATGTAACTAAAAACACGGGTCGGTGAACTCCTGTATAGACCACGCCGTGTCTATTATAGACACGCTGTGTAGTGTGACCCGGGGACTCGTCCATGTAACTAACAACACGGGCCGGTGTCACCTCTCCTTGAACACACCGTGTACCTGTGGGACACATCGTGTAGTCTGGTCCGAGGACAGACCGTGTGGAGTTAGCCATGTGGCTGGGAAACGGGGTGGTGTACACGCAATGTACGGGTGTAACACGTCGTGTAGTGTCAAGCCGAGTAGTCTACCATGTCACAGATGACACATGCAGTTGGAAAATAACACCGTACGTGCCGTGTAGATATTATACACGCAGTGTAGTTTTGTTCAATGGAATCCATGTGGCTTAGCCGTGTAGAAGGACCCGGGCAGGGGAAGGGAAGTCAAGTACACACCATGTAGTCATTGTACACGCCGTGTAGTCTTGTTTTTCCAATTTTGAATGCCTTCTTCCTCTTGTTTCCTTTGTGGTTCCTTCGCTTTTCGTTCATAATAATCTTGAATCTGAGCCGTGCTTTTGACCTTGTAGTGTCATGCCACCTAGACGACCGTGAGTTGTTCGCCAGGAGAGCGGCGGCGATTATACTCCGGAGATGGTGGGCCATGGGCTACCATTTGATCCTCCAGCAGAGCCAGATGCGACACCAGCTGTTATACCGGACACAGGCACAGAGACGCAGTTCCGTGAAGGATTTATGCGGTTCATGCAGAACTTTCAGGGAGCACCGCACGCTGCCACATCTATGGCCGAGCTGATGCGTATCTTTCAGCAGTAGCATATGCCTACGTTTTCATGGGATGGTGGACCACAGGCTGCGGAGTCTTGGTTGGGGTCGATGCAGTCTATTTTCGATCACCTTGAGACGCCTCTAGGGTGGAGGGTCAAGCTCACGACATATTTGTTGTGTGATTCCTATAAGATGTGGTGGGATTTTACCACCCAGTCAGAGCATCACAGGGACATGGCGTGGGAAGATTTTCAGGCAGTCTTCTATGACTTATTCTTTCCAGAGACACTGAGGGTAGATAGAGCTCGAGATTTCATGAATCTGCAATAGGTCGCTATGTCAGTGATGGAATATTCTGCTCGTTTTACAGAGCTTCGTCATTTTGCACCCGTTCTGGTGGGGATGAGACGTTGAGAGCTAGACGTTTTGAGGATGGTCTTCGGTATGAAATCCGAGATCTGGTGAATGTTTTTAGGTTTCCTAGTGTACACACGATTGTGAATTAGGAGCTGATTACAGAGAGGAACCTGCAGGAATCGAGTAGTGTGGGCCAGGGTGGTTCAGCACCAGTTACTGGTGTGATTTCTGCTGGCAAGAGGAAGAGACAAATGGACTTCTCTCAAGGTGGTAGTACCAGCCAGTTAGCTTCATCAGGTGGCCAGATCAGGTGCTACCAGTGTGGAAGAGAGGGGCACAAGAGGCCACAGTGTCCACGAGACCCAGTGGAGTGCCGAGTTTGCATCAAGATGGGTCATCTGTAGCACTTTTGCAGGGCGTTTCCACCAGTGGATAGTGAGAGGGGTTCTGTGTAGAATCTGCATGCGGGAGCAGGACCAGTGGCTTCTTTCCAGTCAGGGAACTGGAATACGTCAAGGCATGCAGGCTGAGATGGTGGTCATGGCCGTGGTAGCCAGACACCAGGATTGCAGAGGCAGCAGGGCGGGACAGCTCAGGGAAGCCAGGCTTTGTCGCAAGGCTACAGCACTGGGTAGGCATATGCAGTGCAACAGACCCAACAGGAGCAGGATCCCAAACCTTCTACAGTCATAGGTACTATTCTAGTAGCTTCTGTCTTGTCTTCATTACTTTTTGATATGGGTGCTACACATAGTTTCATATCTATACCCATTGTGGAGAGCCTTGGGCTTGGTGTTTCTTCTTCTTTGGATATCTTAACGCTAGACACTCCATTGGGGACTAGGACGGCTGGTGTGCATCAGTGTAAGGAGTTCCCCCTTGAGGTTGGTGGGTTTCAATTCTTTTAGGACCTCTATGTCTTAGAGATGAAGAGCTATGATGTCATTCTCGGGATGGACTGGTTGGTTCCTTTTCGAGCCTTTGTAGACTGCTATCGTCGCAGGGTGCGTTTCACGTCACCAGAGGGTGGAGAGTTTCTATACAAGGGCGAATGGGATGTTCAGGTGAGTCGAGCTGGACCAGAGCATCATGGGAAAGGTGGAGTCACAGCCCAGATTGTGAGTTTATATCTGGATGATCAGGGGACTTGTCAGATGGATTTCCCTTCAGTTGTTGATCGTTTTAGGGATGTCTTCCCAGACGAATTTTCGGGTCTACATCCGGTGCGTGAGGTGGATTTATCTATCAAGCTTGTTCCAGGAGCAGCATTGGTGTCCATTCCTCCTTATAGGATGTCCACGCTTCAGTTGTAGGAGCTCAAGAGGTAGTTAGAGGAGCTGCAGGCGAAGGGTTATCCGACCCAGTACTTCTCCTTGGGGTTCTCTGGTCCTTTTTGCGAAGAAGGCGGATGGTACCCCAAGACTTTGCGTGGATTATCGGAAGCTGAACCAGTTGACGATTAAGAACCGAAATCCCTTTCCGAGGATAGATGATTTGTTTGATCAGCTTCGTGCAGCACGAGTGTTCTCGAAGATTGAATTGAAATCCATATATCATCAGCTGCACGTTAGACCATCTGATATACCTCTCACGGCTTTCAGGAGTAGGTATGGTCTATATGAGTATACGGTTATTCCGTTCGGACTTACAAATGTTCTAGTAGTTTTTATGGATCTGATGAATCGTGTGTTCCATCCGTACCTTGATTCTTTTGTGGTAGTATTCGGGGACGACAACTTGGTGTACTCTCTCACTCAGCATGACCATGACACCCATCTTGAGATCGTATTGAGTACACTGAGAGAGCATCAGCTATATGCTAATCTATCGAAGTGCCACTTTTAGATGGACCAGATTCACTTCTTGGGTCATATCATCTCAGAGGCAGGAGTTGCAGTAGACCCAGAGAAGGTAAGAGCAGTAGTTTCCTGGGAGCAACCTAAGAACGTGTTTGAGATACGGAGTTTCTAAGGGCTGGATGGTTACTAAAGATGCTTCATACATGACTTCTCCCTCTTAGAAGCACCGTTGATAGGTTTGACTATGAAGGGTGTGATGTTCGTTTGGTCAGAATCTTGCGAGACAGCTTTTCAGGACCTGAAGGGAAGGTTGACATCAGCACCGATCCTGATACTCCCGGATCAGGGAAAGAGCTATACAGTTTACTGTGATTCATCAGTGATTGGGATGGGAGCCATTTTGATGCAGGGTGACTGAGTTGTTGCATACAGGTCTCGGTAGTTGAGGCCACATGAGAGGAATTACCCGACGCATGATCTCGAGTTGGCTGCAGTTGTTCATGGGTTGCGCTGTTGGAGACACTATCTGTTGGGAGAGAATTTTGTGATTTTCACCGACCACAAAAGCCTCAAGTATATATTTACTCAACATGACTTGAATCTGAGACAGAGAAGGTGGGTCGAGTACCTACAATCCTTCGATTTTGAGCTTGCCTGTACACCTGGTAATGGTAATGAAGTATCTGATGCACTGAGCAGGAAGACTCAGATACGGGTAGTGCAGGAGGCCAGTGGTGAGTGGAAGCTTATGGATTTGTTCTCTGAGATGCATCTAGAGGTGCATGATAGTCAGGGGCAGACTTATCTTTCCTCATTAGCTGTGACTTCTACCCTCCTGGACATAGTGAGGATGAGGAAACTATTGGTTTCAGAAGGCCTAGTTCAACGGGAGTCAATGGCAAGTGAGAACCCTCCTCCCGGTTGGATGGTAGGCAATGATGGGGTTTTGCGTTTCCATGGATGAGTATGGGTTCCAGGGGATATACGCAAGGAGATGATGTAGGAGTTTTATGCTTCAGCTTGGGCAGTTCATCCCGGGGTTACCAAGATGTACCGAGACTTGAGACATCAGCACTGGTGGCCAAGTATGAAGAGGGAGATAACTGGTTTTTTTACGAGGTTTTCCACCTGTCAGCAGGTGAAGGTAGAGCACCAGAGGCCAGCTGGTCTGTTACAACAGTTGCCCATTCTAGAGTGGAAATGGGATGATGTCGCGATGTATTTCGTGAAGGGATTTCTGAGGTCACCTTGAGGCAATGACGTTGTGTGGGTTGTTGTGGACAAACTCACGAAGGTAGCTCAATTCTTGCCGATCAAGGAGACCTTCGGTGTGGACGAGCTCGGAAGGCTTTATATTCAAGAGATTGTACGTCTTCATGGGGTCCCTCATTCTATCGTTTCAGATAGGGATGCCCACTTTACGTCTCGTTTCTGGCAGAGTCTTTAGAGGGCGCTGGGTACACAGGTGCTTCTGAGCACAACATACCACCCTCAGACTGATGGCCAATCAGAGCGGACGATACAGGTGCTAGAGGACATGCTGCGCCCATGCGTCCTAGACTTTGGGTGCTCTTGGGAGAAGCATATACCCTTATTAGAGTATTCCTATAACAATAGTTTTCAAGAAACTATTGAGATGGAACCATATGAGGCTTTTATATGTTAGGCCATGCCGATCACCTTTGTGTTGGTTAGAGGCAGGTGGGGTAGCTTCACTGGGGCCACAGCTCATGCAGGAAACATCTGAGCAGGTCCAGTTGATTCGGAAGCGGATGGATACCATGCAGTCTCGTCAGATGTCTTATTCTAATCGCCGCAGACGAACTTTGGAGTTCGTGGTCGGGGATCAGGTTTTCTTGCGTGTTTCGTCGAGGCTGGGACACAAGCGGCTCAGGAGATAGGGTAAGCTTTCACCGAGGTATGTAGGGCCATTCGAGAATATAGAGAGAGTCGGGATAGTTTCCTATCGGTTGCAGTAACCTTAGCGGTACCAAGCCATGCACAACGTCTTCCACGTGTCTCAGTTGCGTCGCTATCATTCAGACCCATCTCACATCTTTCAGCCGAGGTAGTTGAACTTCAGCATGATGCGTCCTTTGAGGAGCATCCGATCCGTATCGTTGACAGGAGCATGAAGGTTCTTTGAGGCCGGTCAGTTCCTCTCGTATGGGTGCTATAGCAGCATGGCCGAGTGCAGGATGAGACCTGGGAGCGGGAGGCCGACGTATGTGCTCAGTGGCCAGAGCTGTTCTGAGATTTATCTTCGCCACCCTTGGAAGGGCAATTCGGGGACGAATTGCTATAAGGGGGGAAGTTTATAAGAACACGGTTCTTATTTTTGAGGTACGGAATTCTTCGTTTTCCTTTTCCTTAAGTGTTTTTGAGAAAATATGGAAAATGGGGAAAAATGCTAAATTTCGAAACTAAACATCGTGTACTTTGTCCACACGCCGTGTACTTTTGGTCGTGTTGGGATGAGTACACAGGGCGTGTAGCCTTGTCGGCAATGAGGGGTGTAGGAACCGACTACACGCCGTGTAGTGGTACCTTACACGTCGTGTAGTCAGTCGGCAGGCTTAAACAGTAAGGTGGTGGAGTCACCGCCAGCTGGGCGATAGTACACGCCGTGTACTCAGGAGTACATTTCGTGTACTCAGGTCGACGGGTGAACAGTGTGGCGGTGCCGCCAAATGGACAGTTAAATGAAAGAAGTACACACCTTCTACTCAGAAGTACACGCCGTGTACTTTGTTTTTTTGACTTCAAACAGGCAGTAGCCTCCTCATTTGGCAGAGGAGGCGTTTGAGCCATTTTGGAGCCAAATGAGGAGGCCAGATCTTTGAAGATCCACTGGGCGTTCGTCTGGAATCCGTTTCGGCTTCGGACGATTTAGTTGGAACCGCAAGGGTAAGCCCTCTCCTCTCCTAGTACCGTTATTACCAATTCTTCTCCTAACGTAAGTTATTTACGTTTGAATGGGTTTTGTTCTTCGCCATATCTATGCTGTTCTTGGGTGTTTCTGGAGCCGGCGTTCGTGCATAACACTCGTTGGCATATAAGGTAGGTGGCTTTGTGTTTATTTTCCAACTGTCATGCGTTTTTGTGGGTTTTTGTGCCACGAACCCATGTTGGGGTGTCATGTGGCTGAGTCCGTTGCTATATTTAATGCCTAGAATTGATTAGGTATTTAATTTTGATAATAAAATGATGGTTGGGATAGTTTCTTGGATCCAGAACTACCCCCGGGGTCTGTTTCACTGTTTAGCCGTTTGGCCAGGATACGTGAGGGTATGACTTTAAAGTAGTAATTGTAAAATTTCCTTGAGAGGAATTTCTTGTTACTACTTGTTTACCTGTTGGGAATGGCCCAGTTACTTTTTTATCCTGAGGGCGTTGTTGTATTTTTCCTGAGGTCGTTGTTGTGATTAGCTTGAGGGCACTGCACTATTTACCTCTAGGGCTGTAGTATTTCGCCTGAGGGCAACCTTTCATGCCTGAGGGATTGACTTCTGTGCCTGAGGGCGAAAATTCCTACGCCTGAGGGAAATTTATATTTCGGCCTGAGGGAAATACCTGCGGGTTGGATTCTGCTTACCCGAGGGTAAGATTCTTCTTGTCTGAGGATGTGGACTGTTTTGTTTAGAAATGCACTCTGGTGATATCTCGTGTATAATGAATTAAATGAATAATAAAATGACAATTTAATTGTTAAGTTAGTTACTTATTAGTACTTCTTACCTTATTTCATTTTACTATTGAACTCTATTGTTTCATGCTTACATGCAGTTGGGAATGGGCCTTTGGTGGGTGCCTACTGAGATATATTTCTCACACCCTGTTTGTGTCATGCTTTTCAGCCCAAACAGATTATGTTTCTGCAGGTGTAGATAGGGGCAAGAGTCCCTATACAGGTACATGACTGTTGCTGAGGAGTAGGAGGGCATGGGACTGAGACTAGGCTCATGATGCCGCTGCCAGCTGTTTTGCTTGTTTTGCTGTACTCTATATTTTGTTGTACTGTATTGGTGTATAACATGTTCTGGCTGTTTTCTTAGAACTTGAAACATGTAGAATCATCATTTATATACTGTTGGTTATATCCACTACTGTAGTTTATTTCAGTTGTGTATGTTTACTGCTTCCACTGTCGTTGTATGATTTATTTAAATTCCGCTACGCTACACTTTGATAAATGAGGGCATAGTTTCCCCACTATCAGACCTGGGCCCTCGCTGCTAGTCGGCAGCCTCTGGCGTTTGGGGAAATGCGCTTGAGGTCAAGTGGTGAACCGGGCTCGGGGCACCAATTGCATGGCACCCGGGTCCGGGACGTTACATCATCATAAATTAATAACATCAGAATCAATAATATACTGATATGTTAATATAAATATGAAACAAACAAATTTCATCTTCTATCCATCCTATGGAAAACGAAATCACAACGCGTGCGTACGTACGAAATACCGTCTCCACGCCGTGGTGCAATCTGTTTTCCACCACCACCTTACTTGGATAGGTATAATGGTGTAAATAAATAACTATATATGATTATTGTAAATTTATATTTATTCTGAATTATTATACATACATTTCAATACAATTCCACGATAATGGGAATGATATCATCGCTCGTGCGTACGTATGGATTACCATCTCCACGACGCGATGAGATTCATTCTCCATGTTAACCATTAAAGATTGATTATAAAGTATATATAATGAATATTAATGAAATATATTACATGATAAAGATACTGGACTTATGAATATATATATATATATATATATATATGTCATCTAATTACTTCCATTCAAGTCAATAAGGAAAGTAAAACAACGTTCATGCGTATGTACGACCTAACGTCTCCATGAACGGTGTATTTCATTTCATTCATCTATCTATTATATATATATATATATGGAATATATATGATATATAAATCATTATTTACATTCTGTAAGTAATAAAATCATGATATAAGTAATAATAATATCAAGAACCACATGTCCAAACAAGTACGATAAATAAAACGATTTTACCCAAAACGCTGCTTTAACATGGAATTTAGAAAAGAACGGGTAATATAAAGTCATAATTGAACCATATATTATTTAATAATAATGAATATGATTCTATAATAATTAAATGACATTATTTAAATCATTATATAGGAAGTTCATATACGTACTAATCATATCAGACCCAAGGTAAGGGATAACTATTCCAATCTTGCTCTTATATGAGATTATTTATTCATAAGTATTTGCTGGGGTCATTGTTATCATCCATGTCCATGTTTTCTAAAAGTGTTTTTATGTATGACTTAAGTACTTTTTACCCATTTTTGACTTTTACCACATGCTATGAAAGGAATATTTCTTTTTTTTACCATACGAGGAACTTTCTGACCTCTCTGACAAAAGTACGAGGAGAATGTTTTTTTAACTTATTTGGCGTGAACAGATTTTTACAATTTTATAATGCCTTATTTTCATGAAGCTTACTCTACAAGATTTAATGACTATTTTCAACAAAATCCTTTTCTTTTAAAATTTCATGGCATTTTCTGAAAAGAAAATGATTTTGAATAAGAAAGGATATTTTCCTCAAGAATTCATTTCAAGTGTTTTATCAAAACCATTTTTCATATAATATGGAATTATTTCATATGTGTATGTTTCAAGTACAATGTCTCTATGATTTACTTTGTTTCACTTTTATTCTGATGAAATGATATCCATTTGTTTTATATGGATTATGTTATGATGGGATGATCTTTATGAAACCCATTTTATTCTTTGGGTTATGATGAATGATTTATATTTATGTTGTGGCACACGTAAGAATGATTTCATTATGAGGTGGGTGGGACATATATCTCGCTCCAATTTATTGGGTAAGGATTTATATATCCTAAGATAGACATGGATGGAATGGTAAGTTAATACGGTTCAGTGTTATAGGACTGAAATGAGGAGTGAACTCGATTCAGAAAGGGACTTTGTCCACTAAGATGGTCTTGGTAGCAATGCCTTGGCTAATATGGAAATCATATCAAGTGATTAATGGTTTTACACAATTACATGTTTCATTACCATGCTATTTTATCATGATTGATGTTCCTTTATGATATATGCCTTACGTACTTCCAAGATTTATGTCTTTGCTCATGATTTTGATGTTTAGTTTTATGTTAAAGTTTTTGCATTCAAAATTTTATGGATTGTTTTATGTTCTCTATGTTTACCCTTACTGAGCATTTGAGCTCACCCTTTTTATGTTTTCTTTTCCCTAGGATATAAAGAAAGGTTTTGGGTAAGAAAACAAAAACGGGAAGATATTTATGGGAGATATTGAAGATCTTTCACCATGATTAGAATATTATATTCCGATTTTCCAAAGACACTAAACTATTATGGTCCTTGTGTGTCTGTTTTTGTTATGTATTATTTATTCCACAAAAGTAATATAATTTTTGTGTACGTCATGCTTTGGGTATCTATAGTTTGTATCAGAGGAAAGGTTTAGTTAAACTTTGGAAACTCGGATGCGAAAGCTTTAGTGAGATCCCTAGAGATATTTCTAAGGTATGTCTAGGGATGTCCCTAATGTTTTGTATAAGTATAGGTTATAGTCCTAGAATTACGGTAATGATATTAGAATTAAACATAAGATGTTAGATATCAATGGTACTCCCCCTTTATTATGTTGTTTTCCCTATCATGATTTTTTCCTCTCACACTATTCTTTTTGGGTTTTAGACGATGGTTGAAACTCGAAGGAACCGTGTTGATCAATGTAATGGACGATGCAATGATTTTCCTCCTAAACAAACCAACGTTATGGGAGTTGGAGTGAAAAATATTATTTCTATACTTACACAAGCTATGAATCATTATGGAATTCCAAATGAGCATAGAAGGGAACAATATTCTATTGAGTCCTTCATGAGGCAACACCCACCTTCTTTCAGTGGGTCTTCTGATCCACTTGTTGCTGAACAATGGATCAGTACCATTGAAAAGATATTTTCCATACTTTGATGTTCGGAACTTGAAAAAGTCATTCTGGATATTTACCATTTAGAAGGTGAAGCGGATCAATGGTGGACTCTAATTAAGAATATGAGGCCCCAAGATGAAATTGAACCCATGGAATGGGATGAGATCAAGAACTTATTTTTCAATAAGTACTTCCCTCGTATTTTTCGAACAAAGATGGAAAAGGATTTCCTTGAGATTAAGCAAAAGGATGATGAATCTGTTGGTATATAAGAAGAAAATTTTACAAGGCTTTCAAGGTATGCATCTAGCTTTATCATCCAACCTGAAAGTAAAGTTGATCGATTTTTCAGTGGCTTAAAACCAAGTCTTAGAAGGGCATTAGCTATAAGAGACTTTAGTTGCTATATAGAAATTGTGTGTTGTGCTATCAAGGTAGAAATGGAAGTTGGTGTTATATATCCATCTCATGGTTTTGACAAGAAAAGAAAGATGGATTTCAAGGAGAAATCTTAGAATAATGGTGAAAAGAAGATAAATGTTTCTTTATTCTCAAAGTGTGGAAAGAAGCATGGTGGAGATTGTATTAAAGGGACTAGAAAATGTTTTAAGTGTGGAAAAGAAGGTCATCGAGCAGCTGAGTGTTGAAGTAATTGAAAAGGGGTTACTAATGATGTTAATAAAGAAAATACTGTAGAGAACGCACCACCAACACTTCAATGCTTCAAGTGCAAGGAAATGGGGCATTATCCTAATCAATGCCCTAATCCAAGGGTTAATGATGATCAACGGGAGCAACCGCTTAAAGCAAAGGACAACGGGAAGTCACATGCGATCACTATTAGCAATGTTGAGTATGAAAACGATGTGGTGGAATGATTATGTGTTTATGTAAAGGGATTGAAAAATAATGTATTGTGGAACATTGGAATATCCATGTAATGGTTTATTGTGGTTTTCGATATTTATATGGTACTAGTAACCATGAAAAGTGATTCAAATATTTTGGAAAGTAGATGATATGCGCATAATGAAGGGATAAGGTATAAAATTAAATGGTTGATAGTATTCATGAGCTCATGACTGATATAAGGACAAGGTTATATCATGGTTTGAGTATATAGAATTTTTGGATTTTGGTATGTGGAAAGAGTTAACTTTTGACAGCATTCATGTTTTCAATAAGGTTCAATGGGTATTAATTTTTCAAGAGAATACATGATTAAGGTATTCACATGATTGGAATGTGGCCAACAAGATATATGAGGGATAAATGATGGTATTCTTGTGCTTGTTATATGACCTTTTTAGTAATTGTTCTCTTTATACTATGAGTTTGGAAAGAAGTATTTTGGATAAGCATAAAGATTGGAATGGATTATGTTGAACATAAGTTAGTATTGTTTAAGGCTAGAATTGTTTTTCGATATTATTGATAGAATGTTATAATAGTGTAGTTTAAGAAAAAGGACAACCTGCAAAATAGGCGACAATGCGTTGCGTTGGACAAGGTTGCGAGAATCGAACCCACAACCAAAGTGCGACATGCCTTTATTTCCTACCACTGGCCTACAAGAAGTCTCTGGTTAGTAGAAACTCGTTTTATTAAGAAGTATGATAGATGAATTATAAGTCCATTTTTGGAATCATATATGATTAACCTCACCATAGATGGACTTATGTATATTTGATTACTTTTTCTAACCTTCTGTTTGAGACATATGGAATGACCCATCATTCTATCGCATGATCTTCTAACACTTCATGAATGAAAAATTCAACTTCATTTCTTTAAGAGATGAAGTGGAAATTATTCAAGGCATGAACAACGGTGATATTTTACCAAAATCAAATAAGTATTTCTTTTAATTCAACAATTGTTCAGCATTAAGGGAATGATCTTGAAAACTAAAAACGTTTTCCTAGTACCCTCATACCTGATAAATCAGATGGCACCTTAGATCATCACAAATTTACGGCTTTGATATTAATGGCTTTTTCATAGCCATGCTCTCTACTACTCTCCATAAGAACTTGATAGTTAGATTTATCTTCCATATCCATATTTTCAACTATGTTATCCTATGTGGAAACCCAGTGATTAGTTAACTTGGGTAACCGTTACGTTTCATAATTTATTTTTTAAAGATAAGTTTTGGTATTCCTTTTTACAATGTGGGTTTCTATTAAATATACTTTCGAGTAGTAAACCATTTATAACCCCGACGAATTTTGAGGGCGAAATTCATTTTAAGGGGGGTAGAATGTAACACCCTAAGATTTTATGAAAAATAATATTTTTAATTTCATTGATGTTTTGTGTTGTACACTACACCAAAATTAGCTTGTGCTATACGCAACACCGTATTAGCTTGTAGTATACACAACACTATTCTTGGCTCGTGTTACACACAATTTCAAGTTCGTTTTGTGGAAATTATTTTATGAAACATTAAGTATAGATTTTGTTTAATGTATAAATGAAATAAGTTTTGATTATGTCATAGGAAACACCAAACAGAGCTTTCACTACACACAACCCTGACTTGGCTTGCATTACATGCAATCAATACCTTCTTCAATAGCTTGTGTAGTACGTAATACCAAGTTTCACTAAACTAGATATTATTATTATATTATTATGAACTAGCCATTATGAATAGTAATACCCACTTTTTGAAATTTTATTTTTCAAAATGGACTTCATTTTTTGATTTAGAATATCTAAATTATCCTAGGGTGAAATTTTGGTATTTTTCTGAAAACATTCAATTTTTGATAAATAGTGGAAACACTGGGTTACTATTTAAAAACCGACTTTTATTTATTAGTTATTTATTTTATTTTTACTTTAGGTCAAAATTGATACATAATACCTATATAAGTTCAATTTAATTCATTTGAGTAATTTTATAATAATTTTAGACATATAAAAATTTTATTGAACTTTTCACCGCCTTTTACCCACCTCCTAAGAGAGTTTGAAAATTTATATAAAACTTAATTTTACCGCTTCTGTGAGTGGAATTTATAAAATCCGAGAGACACGGTTAATATCAAGGAGTAAAATGTGGTTCAATAAGATTAAAATAATTTTTGGTGTAGAGTAACCTTTCACTTTTATTTACCACGGTTAAAAGTAAATTGGGTATTTAAGGGTAAAAATGATATTATTATTAAAATAACACATGTCCTAATTCAATTTTATATGTGTAATTCGACAATATAAAACCTTAGGAATAAAATATTACCCTTTAGGTCCACTTGGATTAGATTAGGACACTTATTATTATTTTATTTAAATGAGAGTTAAAATAGTTAAAATCAAATGTTAATAAATAAAACATTTTTAATATAGGGTTATACATAAGATAAATTCGACTATAATTATTCAATAGAAATCTAAAACGATTTCCTACATAATGGTATTTTATTTATAATTTGTTGTCATTAAATAATTTAATTTATTTATGACACAATGATGATGCAGTAATTACCTTATTAATGAAATATTAACATAATTAATGTTATAAATACCCAAATAAATGTAATTTTAGACTTTTTAGGAATTAAAAAAAATTATAGGTTAATATTACATGTTATTATTGATTTAATTAACTGTTTTCGAACTAATCATGCTGTTATGATTTTCAAAAAAATCAAGTACTAAATAGTGTCAAAATTGACATAAAATAGTTTTTAAAACAAATATTATATTATTAATTGTTATTTTATTTCTAAAAATCTAAGGTTCGGAAAAATGACATAGATAAGGATATATATATTAATAATGAACCACTTGGGGTTCGTTTGGCTTGTTATATTATGTTTATTAACCATATAGTGTAAGAAAAAAAAGACACGGTAAAAGTTAAATTATTTAACTTAGAGTTAAATCTAAATGATAAGGATAAAATAGTAACCTAAACTTGTTTAAAACCTATTGGTTGAAAGGATTTCAAAACATAAACACCTTATATTAGAAATAAATCAAGTATCTGCTATTAAAAACCTAATATGACTTTATTATAAAATAATATTTTATGTTTTCCTAAGGTACCCCTCTCCTCCCTTATAAAAAGGGAACCCCTTCCCTCTTCTATTCACACCCTTTTGAGCCTTGAATATCAACCAACCCCTGCTAATTTCCCTTATAATATTCCCTAGAATCATTATATAGGTTCTGGTCTCCTCAAAATACCAACCTAAGTGCCTTAAGAGGAGGTTAAGAAGAGGCGCGTCAAAGAAGAGGTAATGTCTTTTACCGATTCTTTACAATTTATTTCCTCTTCTACTTCTTATTCTTTATTTGTTTCATAATAAATTAATAACATCAGTATCACTAATATACTGATATATTATTATAAATATGAAACAAACCAATTTCATCTTCTATCCATCCTACGAAAAACGAAATCACCGCGCGTGCGTACGTACAAAATACCATCTCCACGTCGTGGTGCAATCTGTTTTCCACCACCACCTTACATGGATAGGTATAATGCTATAAATAAATAACTATATATGATTATTGTAAATTTATATTGATTCTGAAATATTATACATACATTTCAATACAATTCCACTATCATGGCAATGATATCATCGCTCGTGCGTACGTACGGATTACCGTCTCCACGACACGATGAGATTCATTCTCCATGTTAACCATTAAAGAATGATTATAAAGTATATATAATGAATATTAATGAAATATATGACATTATAATGCTACTGTATTTATGTATATATATATATGTCATCTACTTACTTCCATTCAAGTCAATAAGGAAAGGAAAACATCGTTCATGTGTACGTACGACCTACCGTCTCCATGAACGGTGTATTTCATTTCATTCATCTATCTATTATATATATATATATACTAAATATATATGATATATAAATAATGACTTACATTATTTAAGTAATAATATCATGATATAATTAATAATAATATCATGAAAAAAAATTCCAAACAAGTACGATAAATAAAACGATTTTTCCCAAAACACTGCTTTAACATGGAATTTACAAAAGAACGGGTTATATAAAGTCATAAGTGAACCATATATTATATAATAACAATGAATATGATTCTGTAATAAGTAAATAACCTTATTTAAATCATTATACAAGTGGTTCATATATGTTCGAAGCATATCAGACCTAAGGTAAGGGATAACTATTCTAATCTCGCTCTTATCCAAGATTGTTTATTCGTAAGTATTTACCGGGGTTATTGTTATCATCCATGTCCATGTTTTCTAAAAGTGTTTTTATGTATTATTAAAGTCTTTTTTACCCATTTTTGACTTTTACTACATTTTATGTAAGGAATATTTCTTTATTTCACCATATGGGGAACTTTTTGACTTCTCCAACAAAAGTACGAGGAGAAGGTTTTTTTAACTTAAATGGCATGAACATATTTTTACGATTTCAAAACACCATATTTTCATGAAGCTTACTCTACAATATTTAATGACTATTTTCAGAAAAATCCCTTTCTTTTAAAATTTCATGGCATTTTGTGAAAAGAAAATGATTTTGAAGAAGAAAGGATGTTTTCCTCAAGAATTCATTTCATGTGTTTTTTCAAAACCATTTTTCATATAAGATGGAATTATTTCATATGTGTATGTTTCAAGTATAATGTCTCAATGATTTACTTGTTTTCACTTTTATTATGATGAAATGATATCCATTTGTTTTATATGGATTATGTTATGATGAGATGATCTTTATGAAACCCATTTTATTCTTTGGGTTATGATGAATGATTTATATTTATGTTGTGGCACACGTAAGAATGATTTCATTATGAAGTGGGTGGGACCTATATCTCCCTCCAATGAATTGGGTAAAGATTTATATCTCATGAGATAGACATGGATGGAATGGTAAGTTAATCTAGTTCAGTGTTACAGGACTGAAATGAGGAGTGCACTCGATTCATGAAGGGAGTTTGTCCACTAAGATAGTCTTGGCCGCAATGCCTTGGCTACTATGGAAGTCATATCATGTGCATAATGGTTTTCCACAATTACATGTTTCATTACCATGCTATTTTATCATGATTGATGTTACTTTATGATATATGGTTTACGTACTTCCATGATTTATGTCTTTGCTCAAGATTTTGATGTTTAGATTTTATGTTCAAGTTTTTGCATTAAAATATTTACGGATTGTTTTATGTTCTCTATGTTTACCATTACTGAGAATTTGAGCTCACCATTTTTATGTTTTATTTTTCCAGGATATAAATAAAGGTTTTAGGTAAGAAAACAAAAAGGGGAAGATCTTTATGGGAGATATTGAAGATCTTTCACCATGATTAGAAGATTATATTCCGAGTTTCCAAAGATACTAAACTATTATGGTACTTTTGTGTCTGTTTTTGTTATGTATTTAGTATTCCTAAAAAGTAATGTAATGTTCATGTACTTCCAGCTTTGGGTATCTACAAAATCCATTCATCTTCTGAAATAAATCGACCAACGCTTTCTGCAAATCAGATATTTGAACCTCCTATTCCTGAAGTGTGTTTTTCATTGAAACACTATCTATCTAAGTATCTCGACTACAACTAGGAGTAGATACAACTTCAATCCATGATTTCCTGCTAAATACATCATATTTTAAGGTTCCCAAACCCATCCCTCACACTTGACCTAGATTCTCCTTTCCAAGAACTTTACCAACCGGGTCATCCTGGGAGACTGAGTAGGACTGCATGAGACTGGCATCCCATAGTTCCTTAATTTTTACATATAAATAAAATATCAATTATATTAGATGAAATATATATTAACATAGTAAAAACTAATAATAATTTATTATAATGAAAAATTAATTCATACCCCAACTTCTTTGGTAGGTTCATTAACAAAACTCCCATCAGATTTTTTATAAGCATCCAACCACACTTCTGTTCGGGACGCTTGGTGACCTAAACTCTATGACTGAATTAAACAAATATAATTCAAAAATGTAATATATTAGATAGATAATATTTTCTTACAAATATTTAAACTAATGAAAATATTACCAAATTCGATCATATTCTAGAAAAACTCTTTGACCCCACTATGCGAGGGATAGTTTTCTTAGCCCGAATCGATGAATTATTCCTTAAAAGATCCGGAAATAAATAAAATGTAATTTAATAGTAATGTATGAAATGTCATATCTTTTTCATATACATGTATAAATTTAAAATTATAATAATATAATAATATATATTTAAATACAATGTGCTTCTCATAATTATGTCTGTCAATAAAAACTTTCCATTTCTCTCTAGGCACCCCATTGGGTACCTTGTCATATAACTGTTGGGCACTCAATGAAGTATCTTTGTCATTGCCCCATAATATTCATTTAAATTATTTCCATTTATTACCTATATCTTTCAATTTACACTTTCATTCTAGAACATCATCAACTGTAAAGTGGAAAAAACATCTGTATATAGAAATTCATTTCGAAAATATTAGAATTTAATAAAATATTGACATTAAATTACACCATAATGTATTAAAATTACCTTTATTTGTGAGTCAAAACTTCATTCTTACAATATGAATGTGTATGCCTCCAATCATCATATGTAATCAGAATGAAATATGAATCTATAGACAGCTGACCTAGAATCTGGCCAAGTAATCCTGCGGCGTCATCCGTAGGAACCCCATAGGAATCAAATAGGACAACTATCTTTAGTCTAGTCAGATTCCATACATCTAAACTTTTCATATTTCTCTCCATAGTCACATTATTTCCATATTTTATGAAAACAAAGTTAGTATAAAAAAGTGCAATAAATTTATTCATATAAAAATTTGTATCTATAAAAGTAACTATTCAGTATCCCCACAAAGAATCGGGAGTGGAGCCCTACTCCCTCGCTACTGAGGCTACTAAATAAGAATCCATCAACTGAGCTGATGATGGTATGCTCACAGATGGTGTGAGAGATGGTGCAAGGGGGAAATATATGGCATCTTTGATGCTATAGGGAGAGAGAAATATGGATCATCATCTGTCAGTGTGGCCAATGGAACAGTATAGTACTTTTTTCTTATAATTCCTATCATTTAATCAAATAATATTAAATTTAGAATATATAATTCAAAATATTCATCTTCTAAAAGAGTTTGGATATTGATATTATATCTTTAAATATCATATTATATGTGATGGATTTTATATATGATTAGCACTGGCTATTGTGATAACCTTACCTTATGATTTTTATTATAGTTAGTACTAGATATTGAATTTACATTCTCTGATGGAACTTCAATGAATTTTGTCTACAATAGATGTATCACTGGAATTAATCAAAACATGTGAGGTTAAGTGTTGGGGTAACTTGGTTAGCATCGGATAACCCAACATGGATTCTAATAGACAAGTTTCAAGATAAAACCTATATGATAATTCCAAAATGTTTCATATTATATTTATAACAAAATCATGGTTGTACATGTGAAATTTAAAATAAGGAGACCTAAGGTAATCACAATGAAATTAATTAATAATAGAGAAAAACAAATTTTTCCATATTTACACACTAAACATTCTCTACATCATAACCATAGACATGATTCGTATCAAAATAATAAACATTACCTATATTAAACGATTTTACATGTTTAATATCAAAAAAATATATTATTATAATTTATTCATATAAAAAAAATAAACATGCTCCATCGAAAAAAACAATGCACCTTCATCATGCACAATATAATTTATTGTAACATTTATTTACTTCCATCCAAAACAATCTTAATACATGTGAAGTTCATTTAATTTGAGAATGGGACTTTTGAATCAATCTATAACAACTAGGAAACAACCAAGCCAATACAAAACCCCATTAATAATTCACATACCAACTCCATGCTCCCGCATCACACATCATTACCACAACCATGATCATCACCCAACTATATCACACATCATCCAACATCACGTCTCATTCCAACCAACCATTTTTTCACTGAACAACACACCCTAACTCAAACCTAATTTCCAATACTAATGATAAAACCCCCACAATGACCACATGAAGCACAAAAAATGCATCAATCACATAAACCTACAAATGATATTTATGCATTCAAAATACCTCATTTCAAAGGGGCCTCCTTTGTGGCTAGATAAGAGGAGGATTAAGGGAGAAAGGGGAAAAAGGATCAAGATGGGGTCCCTGGTTTTAGTCTTAGGATACTTGGGACTCTTAAAAGTCCAATGTTAACTATTTAACTCCCACCAAGTAACCAGTGTCACCTGTAATTAAAAAATATATGTGGAAAACCATTATTGGTACCATAAATCCCTAATTCACACAAAAAACCACAAAAATCATCACAAAATAACTTAAAATGTAAACTCAATAACCTAAATCAATTTTGAATCCATTATCAAATGAATACACCTTAATAAGAATAAAAAATTGAAAAAATTGATTGTTTTTTCCATTCAAATTTCCAACATAAGACATTAATGACACCATAATCATGTTAATAAGGTAAAAACATTATATACTCCAAAAAATATCACTTTTCAATATCGATAAGTCTCAAGAAACAGCTATCTAAAGACTCATTGCCTCTATATTGGAAATAAATGAACTGAGGAATCTATTATATCAATAATAATAATCCCTGAAACTCACCTCAAATCCCCAAAACTAACTAGATCCAAATAAACCAATATCATATAAATTATACATAATTTTAAATACACCTCTAACCATATCCCAATTCATTGATCCAATGTCTAAGTTATAACTCCCAAATCTAACCCAAATCATTAAAAACACCAACAATTCAACATAAAAAACTATTACACTAATAAATATCCCTAATTTTACAATACACTTCTACTGAATGACTCCAAAATTCAAAAAAAATACCAAAACCTTCAAGAAACATAAATACTATACCGGTGGTGAGGCTCGGGACTGGCTGTGAGGCAAGATGTGGCGTAGCGAGGGGTGGTGATGCTCGAGACCATTGGTAATTATCGACGAGGGTAGGGCTTCGGGGGGGGGGGGGTCGGGGGGGTTGAAGGGGTCATTGGAGTGGGGTTTAGGGGATAAGTGTAGTACATTTGAAAAAAAATAAAAGTTTTAACGGTGGTTTTTAATAAACGGTTGCTAAATTTTTGTTAAAAAAATTATTTGCGACTTACTAAACCACCGAAAACAAACTGCCACTAAACACTAATTTTGGTATAGTGACAATATATATCAAAGCAGTAAAGAATTTTTTTAACTCCTCATACCCATCAATTTTAGACATTCCAATTAATTATATGATTATGATGACCCGTACTATCAACCCAAAGGTAAGAAAAAGTATGAATATCCCATAAATAGTATGTAAAAGGGTGAGAACAGGGATCTCGAATCTCAAATAAGATTTATGATCTCGCTGCACACTGTTGGGAGAAAAAGAACTTCCCAGAAACCCCCACCACATAAGAAACTCATAGATCAAGTTACACCACACCAAAGGGATGTAAAAATCACAACCCAAACTGAAACGAAAACTCCACAATGGACATTTGAAGAAGAATATAATAAAACACATGATATTGATAGGATAAATCAACACGAATCGAATATGAGAATCCAAAAATCAAATCACATGGAATGTAATCCCAAACAATTGAAGAAAGATAATTTGGATCACCTGGAAAGAGAGAAGGTAATACTGATCGTAGGGTTTGAAAAAATCCCTAAGATCTCAAAAATTTAAAACCACACTATACAAGAGATTTACATGATGTGTAATCACCCTTCATTTTGTGTAATTTCAGGATTTTAAAATTTTCATAAAAACATGTCACTTTGAATGATTAATTAATAAAATTATTACTTGTTGTGAATTGGCCCTGCACAAGTTGTGAACCCACTTTCACATCAAATAAACTTTACACAATGGGTATTTCCTTTGATTCCAGATTTTAGCATCCAAACTCATCTAGGACCACTCTAGGCATCCTTTAAGCACCTCCAGAAACCAAAACCAATAAAGTAATGGGTTAGGAAGGCTGGGACCATTATAGAAAAGCATTATGTCAGTGTTCCATAAGAAATTAATTTAATTATATGATAACCAAAAATAAAAAATAAATTTCCATAATAAAAAACTCATTCATATTTCAAATAGTAATTTATAACTAAACATATTTTTTTTATCTTTGTCACAAAATATTATATATATTAAAATCAAGAGAGTGGCATTTTTGACTTTATATTTACTTAAAAGTAATATATTATTCATTTTCAAATAAAAATGGAAAAACATTGTCATACATTAAAATTTTGGATGATTATGGTCTAAAAAACACTTAAAATAGATTAAAGGGTAGTTTTAGGTTTTATTTATTCCTTATAATATTATTTTTAACTGTTAATTACCCAAATTACCCTTACCAAGGTGAAAAATATTTACTATGGTTACTATTCATAATAACAAAAAATAAAAGAGAATTATTTTCCAAATTTGGATGTAATTATTCAAAATATAGGATCCATTTTTCAAGATTGAATTTTAGTAAGTGGTAAAAGTTAATTTAACATTGAAATGAAAAACATATTGAATTCGTTTTTAGAAAAATGCCTTTTTAAGCCAAAAAATGAAGTTATACCAAAATCATGTATAATGATGATTCCTATGTAAATAATTAGATTATTTATAATTAAAATATACTTACATTAATATATACTTATAGTTTTAAATTAATTTATTTAATGAAAAGTGATGATAATTTTAGAAATATTGGTATTTTTCATTATTCAATGGAAAATCAATATTTTTAGAGAAATACCAAAGTTATTCCCAAAGATAATTTTGATATTTTGATTTCAAAAATGAAGTTAATTTTTTTAAAATTAAAATAATAAAATTTTGAAATCAATATTTTAAATAAAAACATATAATATAGGTATACAAATTTAGTAAGAATAAAACTATTTCATTTTTGAAAAGAAAATTATTTAATATTATTATTGTAAAAATATATCTATGAATTATAATTAATGAATATTAATAAAGAATAAAAAATACTTATTCTAACATTACCTATGTTTTTAAATTATTTACCCCTTTTGGAATTATCATCCTTACAAGTTTATTCATTACTTAAACAAGTGAGAATAATTTTCCTTCAAAACATTTTTAAATACCCATGTTGCTTCTTCAATCATATGGTTTTTTCAAAAAACCTTAACATTCTAAATCCCTTTACAACATAACACCTTCTCTTAGTCGTCAAGATTTTGAATAGGATATTTTTCATTTGAAATTTTTTCTTCTAGCTGAACTATTTCAGGGCTGAAAATATGTAAAGCATCTCTAACATATTTTCTTTAAAAAAAACATGAAATAAGTCATGTACCTACTATAAAATTAGGGGAAAGGAAACTAAACATAAAACGGATCCAAATTTATCCATGATTTCATATGGTCCAATGAATTGTGTAATTAAATTTCCATTTTTACTGAAATGCATGACACTTTTCCATGTAGAAACTTTAAGAAAAACATGACCTCATACCTAGAAATAATTATATTTCCTTCTGTTATCTGCACAAAATTTATAGCTTTTATTATCAATCCTCATTTTATACTAAACCATATTCACCTCATCAACCATTTATTCTAATAATTCAGGTCCCAAAAACTTCCTTTCTCTCACATCACCCTAATAAGCTAGTGTCTGGAATCACTTTCCATATAATGCATCAAAAGGATTCATTTGTATACTAGAATGAAAAATTTTATTATAAGAAAATTTAACAAAATTCAGATGTTAATACCAACTTCCCCAATAATCCATTGAATAATCTTGAAGCATATATTCCAAATTCAAAATCATTCTCTCTAACTGTCCATTAGATTGAGTATAAAGAGTTATACTAAAATTTAATCCAGTACCCAACAAAATCTGAAAACTTTTCTAAAAATTAGAGGTAAACATAGGATAAGGATCAAATAGAATGGTTATATGGGATTCATGTAATACAATTATATATTTAACATAAATTTAATAAATTTGATCCAAATACATGTTATATTTAATGATAATAAAATGATAAGATTTAGTTAATCGATCAATAATTAACCAAATCGTATTATTACCTTGAGATATATTTGGTAATACCTCCTTAAAATCCATGTATATATTCTCCCATTTACATTATGGAATAAGAATAGGATGAATCATACCTTTTGGTAATTTTCATTCAGATTTAACTTTTTGACAAGTAAAACACTTAAAAGTAAAATCAACAATATATTTCTTCATTACTTTCCATGAGAAGTGTTCTTGAAGTTTTCTATATATTTTTATACTAATAGGATGAATAGAAAACAGATAACTATGAGCATCAATCAATAGTTCATTCTTCAATAAGTGGTCACATGGAACATATAACCATTTTCTGAATACCAAAACACCTTCTTTTTCAATATTAAATTCAGGAAACATACCATTATTAAACAATTATATATTTTCTTGAAACTTCAAGATCTTATTTCCAAGATTTATTAATTTTTTTATGACAGATACAATTGTACATTTAACTAAATAAATAGAGGGAGATACTACATTTATAATTTGTAATCCTATATTCATTAAATCATAAAGCAAAGGATAATGTTATAGATGCTGCATAGTTAATGATTCATTATTTTTTCAACTCAAATAATTATCTATTATGTTTTCTTTTCCCAAATAGTGATAATTTATGCAATTATAATCCATTATAAATTCAATTTATCCCCTTTATCTCATTTATAACTCTTTATGAGTAAATATATAATACAAAATTTTATAATTGGTATATATTTCACACTTGAATTCATATAAATAGTGTCTCTATATCTTTAAAACAAACACTATATCCATCGGCTCAAGGTCATGTGTATGAAATTTTTTATCATGAGGTTTTAATTAATATGGAGGATAAGAAATTAACCGGTCATTCTAAATTTAAACATAACCTAGACCCTTCTATTAAGAATCATTGTATATAAAAAAGTCACAATTTCTAGATGGCGGGTCCAAAACTAGAGTATTCATGAATCTTATATTCAATTCCTTGAAACATTCACCATATTACTCTGTGAAGAAGAAAGTAAATCCTTCTCATGTTAACTTAGTCAGTCAGATTGATAAAAATATTATGTTTTCAACAAACCATTTGTAATAGATTTTTAATCTTAGAACACTAAAAATCTTAGAAATATTTTCAGGTATTTCCCACTCATCAACCACTTTAGTTTTAACGAGATTATGAATTATGTCATATCTATTTATGATATGTATAAGGAATGAAATATTCAATAATGAAAAAACACATTTTATAAATTTCCCATATAACTTTTATCATTTAGGGTTTGTAGAGAAATCCTTAGATGCTTTTCATGATACACATAACTTTTTGAATAAAATAAAATATCTTCAATAAACACCACCACAAATTTACACAAATATTAATGAAAAACTATATTCATAAGAACCATGAATACAACTGGAGATTTTGTTAACCCAAAGCGCATAATCACACACATGAATTTCAACCTCCTCCACCTATAGCTAATAGAACCGAGAACTTAAATCAACCATAAAAAATACTGATCTCTGTGGAGCTGATCAAACAAGTCATAAATATGAGTCAAAAAACACTTATTATTAATAGTAATGTTATTTAAAGATCTTTAATCAATAAAAGACTCTTGGAACCATATTTATTTTTAAGAAAAAAAATAATTTCACCCCATGGTATAATTCTATGAATAAATAAACATTTAAATAACAAATTTTCAACTACGTTTTCAATTCTAGAAGTTCTACTTGAGCCATTTGATAAGATTTTTTTAAAAAAATTTTCTTCATCATACACCAATTTAATAGTGAATTCAATTTCTTGATCAGGTATAATGCTAAAAAACTCAACAAAAAACATCTTGGTATTATTTTACTACCATCACATCATTAATTGAAGAAGTTAATGTATTTTCAATAATATGATCAAGGTAACTTTCATTTCCATATATTAACAATTTTTTAAATTATTGATATGTTATCAATGGCATGAATTGATTATTATATACAAACAAAATATAATTTTAGAAAATGACTTCTTTGGATCTGAAATATATTATAACATGATAAATTTAAATCCAATCCATACTTAGAATAACATAAAATTATACAATGGTCAAGATAATAAGGTATACAGGTAAAATCCTTCAATAGATGATAACAATAATTGCTTTGTTAGTTCTTGGTACCTTAATTCTTACCATAGAAGTTTTTACCAAAAGTATTAACTTAATTTATTGAGGTGAAATTTTCATTTTACTAGAAAATTTCTCAAAATTGAAATAATGTGTAGAACCTAAATCAAACAAGAACTTAGAATAATATGAATAAAAAAGTAATGTACTTTTTATCACTTCATTTGATATCCCAACATCTTCCAAAGTAGTTGCAAAGGATTTCACCACGCCCTTATACTTCTAATATTGTCACTTACCATCATCCATAATCTTATTTGGACATGAATCCACATTGTAACACCCCAACATTTTGTGAAATATTTTTCAAATAAATTTATGTTCTTTTATATCATTTGTTACATGCAACCGATAGTTTAAACGAACCGCGATATACCATTACAATATTATTATTTAATGTGACAATTATTATCTAGCTTCTGAATTGGTGGGTATAAATAATACTAAATAAATTATAAAAAACTTATGGTTTACACATGTATAACATAAAATTATTGTTTATCATTTGATTAAAAATTAAAACAAAAATCAACTGAAAGAAAAGGAAATGTTTTTATAGAAAACTATTTTTATGTGCATAATGTATTCTTATCTTAATAAATTAAATTAATCACCATTTTTTAATAATTTAATTAAATTTTAATTTTTTAAATTCAATAAAATTCTTTATCATTTATCTAATTTTTTTTAGACATAAGATACAAATAATTATAGTTTTATGCTTAAAAATATATTTTTCTAAAAAGAGGTTTTGGTTGAATTTTTCATAGTTATTTTAAAATTAATTTATTTAAATGATAGAAATTTAATTTTATAAAATGGATTTTATTTCTAGAATCATTATGTTAAATATTTTTAAATATTACTTTTTTATTTTTAGGCATTATGAATAGAAACCAGGGTAAAATTTATCACATTAATAAAGGGTAGATTGTGTTAATATATGTTAAAACTAAGTGATAAGGCCATAATACTTCATTATAAGCCATATTTTATGAACTTAATTTGAAAAATATTACCTTATTATCTAAATTTATTTGTTTAATGGACAATTTCTAATATAAGTGACCTATATAATATTTAAAATAAAGTAAAATTCAAAATGTCACTCTCTTACTTTTAAATATCTATTATGTGTCCATATTGGGAAAAAAGAAAGTTATGAATGAGTATAAATGTCTATTTTTATAATAATGAAAATATTTTCATGATTTAAATTTATTTATAATTTTTATTAATCATATAATTACCTTAAATTCTTATGCGACTCTGATGTAGTAATTCATTAATTAATTGAAAAAAATTAAAAAAATTATTTTAAAAATATTAAAAGTTATATAATTTGAATTATTTAGGGAGTTTGAAAAATTTTATATATGAATATTATATGTTAGTGTTATTTAGAGTTATTATATAGTAATTCTAATTTTTTATGAATTTTATTTCAAATTAAATGAATATTGTCAAAATTGATATTAATGATATCTTATCAAAATAATATTTTAATAAATTATTTAAAAATCATAAAAATAATTCAATAGGACAAATTTAATAACATATATTCTAAAATTTTACCCAATTTCTATTTATGATCCAATTTTTACCTGATAAATAAAATTATAACCCTTTAAGAGTGGAAAAGACATTACCACGGTTAAGGTTAAAATAAGTTAACTAAAGGGTTAAACCAAAAGATATGGTTTGAAACACCACTAAAACCTATCCCATTTTTTTGGTCAATATTTTTTAAACAATATATTATATTATAGTTTCATATATTTCCTTTTTGATGATTTTTTTTCAAGATAATGACTTTATTATATTTTAATATTTTAAGAAACATCAAGAGTACTTGTCTCCTCACTTCTAAAAGAGAACCACACCTTTCCCTTGTTTACATAACTTTGATACTTATTTATCGAAAAAACCACAATAAATTTTATTTTACACTCACATATCCAAATTTTATCAGTTTCTGTATTCCCAAAAGACAAGCACTAGGGTCCTTAAGAGGATATTTAAAGGAGTTGTTTCAAAGAAGAGGTAATAGTCTTATCCAATCACGTTCTTTTTAATTCTTGTTTTATCTTCAATAAATATCTTATTATATTCATTAAATAATAAATTATTTAACATAAATATACTAAAATGTTATTATGATTATAAAAACACCATTATATACCCTCTTTCTCATCAAATTGGAAGTGAAAGTGTCGCTGATGTGTACGTACAACTTACCGTCACCATGTAGTGATATAATTCATTTTTAATCGCCATATTTTATGGATGATTATTATGATGGATTTATAGTTTATATATTATATTTATGAAATAATTATTATTTTTTAATTAAAATATCATATCTAATTTCTTACCTTCTAAACTGTTGGAAAAAGATAACGTCGCTCGTGCATACGTGTGGACTACCACCTCCATGAAGCGATGTGAATCATTTTTCAACTATTATTTACATGTATGATGATAGTAAATTATTTTATGAATATATATTATTTATATGATATATATTTTTACAGTTTAATTATTAATTACCTTTATTTTATTCATCTGTCAAAAAGTGAAAACAACATTCATGCATACGTACGACCTACCATCTTCATGAATGGTGGAATTCATGTTTCTATCTATAACTTTTATGGATGAATATATATATAAATAATATATATTATATTTATATCATGATTAAATTTTTTGAAATTATATAACCATGATCAAAGTACAATGGCCAAGACAGTCAAACCAAAACATGCATGAAAAACGAAGCAGTTGTAACCCAGAATAGTGATTTCAATAATTTTTTTAATAAACAGGTGCTAAGATGTCATAAGTAAATCATAAATGGTACGATATATATGATTATGGGTTTTTAAAACATTTAAAATAAATCCATATTTATTGTATAGGAGGTTTGAATATGAATGATAAAAGACTATACTTGAGGTAAGAGATTTTTGTTTCAATCCCATTTTAATCAGGATTATTTATGCTTAGATTTACATTGAAGAAATTATATGATCCTTACCTGATAAATATATTTAATTTTTATTATCCTCTAGTTATTTATTGAGAATACATTTTTTTCTTTAATTTCCCCCAATTTAAGTATATAAGAGAGTGGAGGAGTGTTTTTTAATTAAAATTGACTATGTTTTACTATTTGGTTGGGAATCTTTATCTTCCATTATTTTTTTAAAAAAATATTTTCAATAATGTTTTTAATACTATAAAATTATTATTTAAAGATATTTTTTACCTTGTTTGAGTTTTTACAAAATTTTTTTTTAAAGGAATATTCTTGTCATTATTTGAATGAGGAACTTTTTGAACTTTTTACCAAAAATGTGAAAGGAATGTTTTCTTTAAAATTATAAAACAGGAATATAATTTCCCACCATCATGATCGCTCAATGATTTTAAACTTCATTTACAATTTTATATAGTTATTTTTAAAGAAATTTTTTTCCATAATATTTCGTAATTATTTTTATTTTAAAGAATTGATTTCAAAATAGAAAGAGTGTTTTCCCGAGGAATGTTTTTAATGGTATTTTTATTCATCAACAATAATAACCTTTATTTTTTCTTTTCTTATAATAGTATATGATCCAATTGTACCATCCTTATTATTTTTATAGATTGTTTATGATTATAATGATGATATTTTATTAATACACATTTATTTTCCATGGGTTATTCTATCATGAATTGATGAAATGTTTATGAAACCCATTTTTTTTGCATGGGTTATGAAATGATGATAGAGTGAATATTTTATAATATAGTGGAACACATATGTATGGTTTTCATTACCAGGTAGGTAGGCCTAGGATTATATTTCCCTCCAATTCATTGGGTAAAATTTTATATCTCATGATATAACTATGGGAAACAAGTTGATATAATTGATCCATTATGGGAAACAGGTTAATGTACTTAATCCATTATGGGAATCAAGTTGATATTATTGATCCATTATTGGAAAAAAGTAAATTTACTCGATCCATTATGGGAAATAATTTGATGTTCCTGATTCATTTTGGGAAATAATTTTATGTGATTGATCTACTATGTGAAATAGGTGTTAGGGCCTGATTCATTACAATTTTATGGTCTTGGTTTTTAACCTTGACATATGAAATAGTTTCTATACCTATAATGGTGCCATAATTTTATGAAATGAACTAATAGTTCATGATTGATTTATGATTTTTTCCTACTCTTCTGAATCATACCTTTTGAAATGATTTCCATGACTAATGTTTAAGATATTTGATAGATTGGGTATGAAATTTGTAAGTTATAGTCATGATATCATACCCTTATGCTTATCATATTATTTCATATGATCATAAATTGAGACCTTTCATGTTTATTCATACTATGCATCTGATATTACCCTTTATAAAGTTTATTTTTTCTAGTTTATAATGAAAGATTTTATGTTGGGAATATCGATAAAGAGTACTAAATTGGTATATAATTGTGGGATATTTTGAAGATATTTCATGAAACAAGAATATTGTGTTTCTGGTAACCAGATATGCTAAAAAATTATAGTCCCCAGGCATATATTTATGGAATGTATTGAATATTCATCTAATATTTATATATAAAAATTATGGGCCTTTATAGTTTGTATCAAATAATGGTTTAGTTAATATTTAGAGAATATTATTAGAAAAACCTGGTGAAAACCTTGGGGATAAGTATAAGTATAGGATAAATCCTATAGTTTTCTTAATGACCATGGATAAACTAGGCTAAACCTAAGGATTTATAGATTGAGAATAAGGTCTGATGATTTATATCTCTATAAATAATTTTAAATGATTGTGTGGTTTTCTACTATGATTATTATTTCTCACACTTTTCCTTTTTGGTTTTAATAAATGGATAGAACCAGAAGACATTGTAATAATAATTAATGTGATGTATAATGAAATATTTTCCCACTTAAGTAACCAAATGATATGGGAGATAAAATATAGAATCATTTTTCTATGCTAATGTAACTTTCTCATACCATAAATCATGGCGAGCTTTAAAATGATCAAATTAAGGAAAAACATATTGTTGAATCTTTTAAAAGGAAACATACACCATATTTTAGTGGGTCTTATTATCAACTAGTATCTGAGTGATGGATCAGAAGCATTGAGAAATATTTTCTATTCTCTAGTAATTGTATTATGAAATGTTTCTCCTATCCATTTATAATTTGTATGAAAAATTAAAAAAATATTTGAGTCTTATTAAGATTATGAGGGAAGAGGAAGAAATTTAATTTATGTAATGGGATGTGTTTAAGAAGATATTTTTTAGTAAGTAATTTCCTTGTATTCTATAAAGAAAAATAGGGAAGTAATTCCTTAAGCTAAAGTAGAAGGATGATTAATCCATTGGTATATATGAGGAAAATTTTACAATAATTTGAAGGAATCAATCAAGATTAATCATTATCTCTAAAATTAAAATTGATTAACTCTTTGGTGTCTTAAAACAAAGCCACCAAAAGGAAATAGTTATAAGAGAATTTAATAGTTATGAATGCATCATTCATTTTGAACCCAAGGTCAAAATTGAAATTAGATACTCATCATTACCATGATTTTGATATGAAAAGGAAGATAGAGTCTCATAGAACCTTGAATATATCACATGGTGGAAATAAATTATATCCATATATATACCATAAATATGGGAACAAACATCATAGAAATTACTTGAATGGAACTAGGAGGTGATTTAAACATGGAAATGTGGGTCATAAAGCCCGTGAATGTCAAACAGGAATGAATAGTCAAATTAATGCAATGAAGGAAAATAAGACACCAAATAATGCACCAACCATGCTCTAATGTTTAAAATTTAAGTAATATAGAAATTATGCCTACCGGTACATGAATCAGAAGGTATTTTTATGATCAGAATAAACAACCTTTTAAGCCTAAAGACAAAGGGAAATACAATGAAATCACCACTTCCAAGTGGGTTTCAAGAATTATTTTTTTAAAGAAACAGTTTTTATACACTATATTATCTAAAATATTATTTGATTCTAGACCTATGCCCAATTTTATGACTAAAGAATTTTCTAAGGTTATCAAATTACCATTTAAAATATTAGATGTTGAGTTCACAGTAAAAATACCTAATGGTATAATGATCACATAAAAAGTCTGTTATTCTTCTCTAATTGAAGTTTGAGGGAATATACTTCCTAAAAATAATTTTATTCTTTATCTCGTGTAATTTGATGTTATTTTGGGAATGGATTGTATTTCACTATATTAAGTCCTCATCAATTGTTTAGGTAAGAGAAGTTACATTTTAAATTATAAACTAACCTATGATTTTCTATGGGTTCAATGATAAATATGATCTTCTAATGGAAATTAAATCCATTTTATGGGTCATGATTCATATTCAAAAGGGGTGTTTATCTTAGATAGTTGGGGCGAAACCCAACATAAATCATATACCTATTGTGTAGGATTTTGTTGATGTCTTTATAGAAGAGCTTCCTAGTCCTCCACTGAATCATGAAGTTGAGTTTTAAATATAATGAACACCTAGTTATACGTCTATTTTAATGTCTTCATATAGAATAGCCTTAATTGACTTACAATAATCGAAGAAGAAACTCTAGGATAATCTTGACAAGGGATTCATCTAAACAATTGTATCACCATGGGGTGTAGTATTTATTTTTGTTAAAAAGAAATATGGATCAATGAAAATTTTCATTGATTATGGATAACTTTACAATATCATAATCAAGAAAAATTATCTTATACCATGTATTGCTAACTTGTTTGATCAAATACATAGAGATAAAAAATTATCTAAGTTCGACCTTCATTCAAGAATCATCAATCAAGGGTCAATATGGAGGATATTCCCAAGACAACATTTCATAAAAGGTATAATCACTATGAATTTATAGTGACACTACAAAAAATTTAGTGTTTATCAATGGTTTTTTAGGAGTAGTTTACTAAACCTCCACAAAAAAATTAAATTATTTTAACAAATTTATCTAAAATACACCGCCTAATATTACATGTTTATATAAAAAATAAACTTCTCCCATGTTCCACATCCTTCTACTTTGACTCCCATCCTTCTCCCCCAGATCCCACTCCCCTATAACCCCAAGATCTAGCACCACCATGGTTCCCCCCTCATCGACACTTGGGTATCTGTTGAGCCCTCTGAGCTCGATCCCTCATCAGCCCAACAATTATATCCCCCCAACTCTTTTCTCTCGCCCAAGCCACCACCCTCAAGTTGTTTACTTCTCTTGAGCCCATATTGGAGATGCAGTCAACACGAATCCCTCTAATCCATTTCCCTAGACTTTTCCCATGAACCATCCCAGTTAATCCCACTTCTCCCCCTTCTCCTTTGACTCCCCCAATGTTAATACCTCATTTATTGGTATTATTTACACTCCATTCATCCCTTTTCACCTCTCTTAATTTTTCTTACTCCTACTAACTCTTGATAATCTCTAATAATGTGCATTTTGGTTGTCTAGGTAGTTTAGGTTGATTATTATATAGATTGTGTAGTCTCCTACTGATATACATCACCTGGGTCTAAAAGTATAAGGGTAATATTTATCTTTCAGTTTCTTATAATTATTTATGTGTCTTAATTATAAGAAAAATATGATATAAGGTGTTTACAAAAATTAATTCATCATAGTTGGCTATTTATATATTTTATGGGTTGTAAAATTTATTTTGAGTTCCAGGTATTTCATTTATTTCCTCTTTAAACTGAAAATATTTTTTAAAAGCTTATAGGTTTTATAAAGTTATCATATAGAGTGGATTTCTAAAACCAGTGGGGGTATTTTGAAATGCGTAGAGGCTTCTATTTTGGTGAGTTTTATAACTAATTGTCAAATAAATATGTTGTGTGTGTTCCCATGGATGGGTTCTTTTTTTATCGTAATAATTCATATTATATCTTTTTATTGAGGGTTTTTATAATGCTTCTTATAATTTTGATGTTTTAAACTAAATAAAACACAATTTATTTATCCATTTTTAAATTTACTATTTATATTTAATTCTTATATGTGATTCCATGGGTGTTTATATTTTTATTATATTAGGTCGACCATAGATTTATGCTTTTAATCCAATATTTTGCATGAATTCTGGTTGGGGAGACTACTACATTGAGCCTTAATTTATTTATTTAAATATTTCATTACATATAAACTAATGTTCTAAATAATTTGTTTAAGTATTTTATTAATCACTATATGTGTTTTTTAAAGTATGTAGTTAATCTAATTTATAGTCTCTATAGAAAATCATAAGTTAGATAAACAACATTACAATGTAAATCATTATTTTATACATCATAAAATGTAGAATGAAATTTATGGATTGAAATTGGAATTTTGAAATCATTATTGTTTTTATTTTATTAATATTACTTGGGAATTGAAATTTTTAAAAAACATTTTTTACCAAACTAAAGTTTTTGGTTTTCTATGAATGATTTATAAATATATATTGTTTTAAATTTGTCATGTGCAAAGTTTTTTAATGGGGAACTGGCTAGAGGTATATGTATTTATTTAGGTATATTAGAATATTTTTGTTATCCTATGTTGGTGTGATTCTAGATAATTTGAGTTATTTTTGTATTTTATATAGAAACTCTCACACTTCTCTTTCATTATCAATACACTTCTTATTATATATCTTTACCAATATAAATTAGAATTACTGATGGTTTTTATAATGGTAATTAACTATTTAAATGGGTGTTGGACACTAATTCTATCTTTAAAATGTTTCTATTATTTTAGAGGCATGTTTTAAGAATTTATAGTGGTTGGAATTTAATCTTTTTTTAAATGGTTTTGAGACCATAAGTCTCATGGTGTCTTGAAATTCTTTAAAAAATGAAATTTTGGTTTTGAAAAAATGGGTTCTTGACAATTATTGACTTCCTTTAAAGAGGGTTATCTTTCCTTCAAAAATGATTTTATGGAAAAAGTTAGTTTTCTAAATTTGTTTTCAATGTGTGATTTGATAAATGTTTTTCAAAGAACATTTGAAATGTAGTTTTCAAATGGTGTGAAAATGGCTTGGCTTCTAATGGTCTTTTTGAAAGCCTAAATGAAAATTTAATAAAAATGATTTTATAAATGTGTGATACCCTCTTGAGCCTCATGTTACTATAATTACACCCACGGAGACTTGTGATCCCATGAGAGGATTATTTTTATTAATGCATCTTTGTCTGTTTCTTAATGATTGTATAATTTTTCTCTTTATTTTATTTTACATAATAATATCCATGATTGATTTTATTTTTTAATTTTGGATATTTAGTACTTATAAAAATCTTCTTATAACTACCTAGGTTGTGTTTTTTCACATCCATTTATCTCTTTTTTTAATTAGTAATACTTATGTGTTATTGTTTTTAATAAAGTGTAGGCACATTGTGATATATATGGATAAAAGCTGGACCACATTACTAAGGAACACAGCTCAGTATGCTAATGGTTTGGAGGAGTTTTTAGATTTTTCAATTTCCAATGGATATGTTAATGGGATAATAAAATGTTCATGTCCTAAATGTAAATTTATAAGATAGTTGAAGAGAGATAATGTTTATAAGCACTTGATATTTAATCAATTCCCTAATCAATATTTGTGTTGGATTTGGCACAGAGAATCGAATGTTACATAAAGTTTTAGAAGTGATGTCAATCGGTAGAATGAGTTCCCAATTTCATCAAAAATGGAAAATGAAATGAAAAAACTTATAAATGATGAATTATGCATTTCAAGACAACAACATCAACACAAAAAAACATATCAAAACAATCGGTTGAGGGTGACACAAATAACAGATTGATAAGTGAATTTTTTAATACTAAAGGACAACCAGATCAAGATTATAACATATCATTGGATCCTCCTCTTGATTATTTAGAGAATAATTTAAGAGAGGAATTCACTATGCAGAAAAACTCATTTCATGGTTTAGTTGATGATAAAAATAAATATATGTATGGTGGATGTTTGAAATATTCAAAAGATTCTTTTCTTCTGAAGTTGTACCACATCAGATGCTTATGTGGAATTAAAAATAAGACGATGTCCATGATATTGTAATAGTTTCATGATTAATTTTATTAATCTAAGATCTATGATTCTTTTTATGACATGAACAAAGTTATTTACTATATTGGTCTAAAATATACAAAAATTTATGCTGGTCCCAATGATTATACGCTTTATTGGAGAGAGGGTTCAAGCAAATAAGATTGAAAAAAATGTTATTCTTATAGATGGTATTCAATGGGTGATGTTGGAAGTCCGAATAAATATACTAATATGAAGATGAAGAAAAGGAACACACCCCGAAAGGTTTTTCATTACTTTCCTTTAAATCTTTGATTACGAAGATTATTCATGTCATCTAGAACTGTCAATCACATGAGGTGAAATTTTATAGATAATAAAAATTATGGGTTAATGAAACATCCAAGAGATTCACAATCATAGAAGACATTTGATTCATTACATCCATATTTCTCATCTGATCCTAAGAATGTGCGATTGGGATTAGTTGCTAATAGATTTGACCCATTTGGGATTTTGATCACCAGATATAGAATTTGGATAATTGTTTTGATCCCTTATAATCATTCTCCATAGATGTGTATACAACAAAAGTATTTTATTATTTTGAATATTATTCCTAAAAAAATCCTGGTAAATGATATTGATGTATACTTGTAGCCTCCAATTGAATAATTACAAGAGTTATGGATCAAATGTTTTATGTAATATGATGCATCTTCTAAAACAATGTTCAAAATTCAACCTACTCTAATATGGACCATTAGCGTCTTATCTAGAATTATGAATTTAGCTGGTTAGAATACTTACATGGGTTTGTCTTATTCTATTTGTAACTTTTATTTTTGATTCTGAATGACTACCTCAAAGTAAAAAAAATTTATTCCCATGTCATCAAATATTGTTCGATTTATCTCACATATTTCGGATGAACAAGTCAAAATTCTATGGTTCTATTGATCGTAGACCACCTCTAAAGATGCTAACAGGTTATTAAATATTGGAAGAATTGGTAAATGTTGAAAAAAATTTGGTAAGGTGCACCATTTTAATGATAATGGGAAATGAGTTCGAAATTCATTGTCAACTGAAACAAAAATACAAAAATGGAAGAAAAAAGTATATTATTCAAACTTTTGTATTGGGAATTTTATTTTTTGTAGCATAATCTTGATGTTATTCATATTAAGAAGAATGTTTGTGAAATTTTTATCTTTAGATTACTTAATGAGCATGGAAATTCAAAGCACCATCTCAATGCTTGGAAGGACTTACAAACAATGAACATAAAGAGTGATCTATATATAGATAAGAATGAAAAGTATGGTCTCACAATTTTTTCATTGAAAAATAGGGATAAAGATACATTAATTCAAATTTTGAAACATGTGAAGGTATCTTATGGTTATTCAAGTAACATATCAAGGTTTGTTGACTTAAAGAATCATAGGTTACCTAGATTTAAAATTCATGATTCACATATTTTGTTACAAATGTTACTACCATTGGAATTTCATATATTATTACCTTAAAAGGTTACTGTTGATGTACACCAAATTTTCACATTCATCAAAAAACTATGTGAGAAAACTATATAGCCTTTTGATATTGAAAACCTTTAAGATAAATTTTTATTGAAACTTTTTGCAATGGATATGATCTTTCCTACATCATTTTTTTACTATCATGACACATTTAACGATGCATTTAGTTGAGGAAGCTAAATTAGGAGGCCCCGTACATTGTCGATGGATGTTTACAATTGAGAGGTACTTTATTTATATTTTTTCATCTTAGGTAAAAAATTCTTTGCACTTTATTAAATACGTAATTATAATTTATTTATTTTATTTCATAAATATCATGGGAATTTGAAATCATATGTGAAAAATAAAGCTCAAAATGAAGGCTATATTTCTAGAGGCTATTTGGAAGTAGACTTTTATACCTTTTTTTCTAGATACTTGGATGATATTGAGACAAGATTAAATCAATTTGAACATTTTGATGACACAACGACTCAATATTAACAGCATGGGAAATAAAAAATCTTTCCCACTCTTGGACAATTAGTTGGGATGAGATCAAATGTTACACTAATAGAATTGGAATTATTATAGAAACATAGATATGTTCTACTAAAAAGTGAAATTTCATACCCATTTATTGAAATATCAGGATAAAAATAAAGATATGAATGATAAGTTGTGCAAGAAATGAGAAAGATATAAAAAAAGATATAAATATAGAGCTTGTATAATGGTTTGCACGACATGTAAGTTCATAAATATTTCAATCAATATAGATATTTGGTTTAAATGTATATTTTTAAAATCTAATAATGTATATTAATTTTTGTAGATCATGAATACTAATAATCAAGATGATTTGTAAAAATATTTGAATATTTTGGATTGAGGTCCTCTAAAACATTATATAATGTTTGATACTTACAATGTGAATGGATTTAAATTTTGTACAGTCAATCGAGAAGTGGGTTTGAAAATACATAATAGTGGTATATTTATGGTTTCCAAAAATTCGGATATGGTGGAATTTTTACTGATATTATTGAATTAAACTACAATGGTAATTTTTGAGTTGTTTTATTTAAATGAATGTGGGTGGATAATATCTTTGGTGTTAAAAAAGATTCCTTACGATTTAATTTTGTGAACTTCCCTCACTTGATAGATGTCAGTGACTGTGAATTACATGATCTGTATATCTTATCATCACAAGAAAAAATTGTATATTATGTGTAAGATGTTATCGATGAAGGGTGGAGTGTAGATGTTTATGTAAAACAAAGAGACTTGTACAATTTGAGTGATGAAGCAGATGATTTGACCTCTGACACTGAATCTCATCAACAGTAATAAGAAAACCTATTTTTCCATCATGATATTGAAAATATTAGTCTTTCAAGGGTGGATAAAGTAGATGAAGTGATGATGGAGTAGAAAAATGACATGATTGAAGGATAAAATGATTATAAGTGTAGTCAACTATTCATTTATCAACCACTTAAGTTATATATATAGTCATTAATTATCATAGATATACATTTTTTGTTTTTTCAGTACTGTGTATCTGTTATCATTTATAATTTTTGTCTACAAGAGTTTTTTGAAATAAATGTTCTGAAGTTAATTTTATTAGATTAAATGATAAGAATACCAAGGAAGATGAATTTTACTAATCCTAGTTGACTCTCAATCAATGTTCCCTCAAACAAATTAATAGACGGTGATTCATCAATATCCCTCCCTATAACATCTGAGACAACCTATGATTTTCCCCTAAACCATCTCTCACATCCTCCATTCCAACAGCTTCTAGAACACCCTTCATCAGCGTCCCATCAACAGCTGAGACAACGCCTCCCCATTCAGTAGGATTAACAGCGAGGGAGAAGGCCGCCAATCCTGTTTCTTCATAGGGATATTAGAGGGGGATAGCTAGAGGTAAAAAATTTAATGAGAATAAAGTTATAGAGATTTTTTATAATACTAACTAGTTTTTCATAAAATATGGAAACAATGCTACTATGGAGATAAATATGAACATTTAAAAAGTGTGTAATCTGAATGGAATAAACATAGTTGTCCCATTTGACTACTATGAGGTCCTAATAGATGGTACTGTAGAATTACTTGTCCAGATTATAGTAAATATGGTGGAAGATATGGTTACCCTTCCAATTACCTATATTTCTTTGAGGCATATGCCTCAATCTTGGAAAAATGATGTTTTTGATTGAAAGATAAATGTAATTTTAATACATTATGGTGTAATTAAATTCCATTATATTATTAAATTATAATACTTTAAAAATGAGCCTCTTTGTATATATGATTTTCTACTTTAGCATTGATGATTTAATTTATTTCAAAATGTTTCAAGGATGAATGCATTGAGTAGAGAAAATAAAATCATCCATCATACTGTTGGGTTAATGATTTTTTCAAAAAACTGATCTAATATGATAATCTTTTCCTTAGTTTAAATATTTATAAGAAAAAATTATCTATTTTTTATATTAAATTGATGATTTATCTTTATTTAAATTTAAATATACTACAATATTTAATTTTTAATATAATTGTCATACAGGTGCCGGTAGTAGGAAGTAGAGATGAGGATGGAGAGGGTGTCGAGAAAAGTTCATTAGATAGTGATTAGGGTTCGCTTTGGATTTAGATATGATGTGATACTAAAATTATACAAACTCACACTAATTTGGTGATTTAGAAACCATGTTGTGGTTTCTAGTAGGGATATATGTATTTCCCTTACATTTCATGAAAATTCATATGCTTGGTTCTTTTAGATAATTTTTTGTATGGGTAACCACATTTTTTGTCTCTAGGGTATGGTTGAGTACATGGTAATATAACTTATTTTGAAATTTTTAAATGGTTTTCTTAGAATGTGTTAATGGTATCCCTTCTAGAAAACTCAATGAATCACAACATCTGTGATTAATGGGTTATTTCCTGATCCATATTATTGTATCCTCTTGTCTTGTATCAGTATGAAATTCCATGAATATGTATGCTAGTTCATGATTAATTTGGTTGTGATGTCTTAACTCAAATGTCTCTAGGTGATAGGTTAGTGGAACGCATGAACATCGATGATTCATAGATTAAATCAGTTACTTGAACTTCGGTTATATATGCCAGGATTATATCAATGTTTTATTTCATGTATCCATCATTCTTGAATTGGTTTTCTAGTGCAATTTCACAAGGTTAACATTAAAAATGCGGGACTTCTAGGAAACCATGTTGACTCACCTTGAGTTTCTATAGGAGGTTTTATGGTTATTGCATTATTTTTCTAACCTTATGGGTGAATCATAAAACCTACTTAGGGATGATAATTTTCCTCATTTTGAGTTTTTTAATTTTAGGATCCCTTCTATATATCCCCCACTTCAAATTATATATCCTATGAGATCCTCCTAGATAATTTACACCCTCTTCACTCTTCTCTTGGTGGTTCTAATGAGATTTATTAGGTATTTCTCATCAAGATCTTAAGGTAATGGATTCCTTCTCATTATCCCCCATATTTCTCTTTGTTTTATCCATGTTAATCATTTACTCTCTTACTCTAGAATCCATGGTGATTGGGTATCATGTCTGGGGATATCATAAATTTATGTTCTTGGTTTTTATAGATTTTATAGTCCCTCCTATGACTTATTCATGTGGTATTCATTAAAGGTGAAATGATTCCATTGGTTAACGTTGGTTTCCTTCATTCCATTACTTTTATTTGAGAGTTTCATGGGTGTTTATTACTTTGAAACTTGTTTTCTTATCTATGAAAATATAATATAAGTTACTTATGGAAGTTTTGTCAAGAATCCTCATTGTTTTCCATTAATTTACTTTTCAAATAAAGGGGTATATTTCTAATTTGAGAGTGTTTTTATTTTCTTAAAGTCATGATATAATTTTATAAACTTTAAACATGAGTTCATCCACGCACTTCACTAATTATTTGGTGAATTAAAGTTCTATATCCTAATAAATTTGTTATCATGTATAAATATGAACTTCTTCATTACAATAGCCAATTAAGTGATATATGATCATAAACTTCTCAAGTGGTTATAAATACGAGTCCCCCTAGGAACACTAATTAATTTCCGTATTATCGGAAGAATTTTCATGCTCATAGTGATTGAGAATCACCAATTAATTTTATCTTCTATGACATAGCTAGAGAGTGTGGCGCCCATTTGTTGGTCTATGATATGTATACACCATCAATCCCCCCAAAAATCAGTATCAACATGTCTTTATAAATTGATTCACTTTATGTGTTTGGTAAATTTTCATTGATGGGTTTTCACAAATAGAATGCCTTATATATGGTGTTTTGAAACAAAAATGATTTATGGAGTTGATCATTTCAAGTATTAATAAGTTTCCAAAGTGATAAGGGGTGTTTTTGGTCTATGGGATGGTTTTAGGGAATTCATTACATGAATGGGAATAAGTTTTTATGTTACTTATGCATTCATTCGATTTCAAATTATTTTCAATGTGGTTTTAAAAATGAATTTTTATGTATATTATTATTAACATAAACCAAAGGCCCACTTTTCACTTTATGTATAATTATTTCAATGGTTATGGTTACAACCTTATTGACCCCATTGATTGCCTTTTTTTCTTGATCATGTGTATTGTGATATTTTTAGATAATGGATTGATTCTAATATACTTGAAATGGGATATTTGTTAACAGGTGTTGGAGTTGGGATGGATAAATTTTGTTATGATATATTGGTTTATATTTTTATTTTTCTGTTCTAGGGATTCATATTTTACTGATTCATTTTTTTTAAAGAGATATTTAGCGGTGATTTACCCTCCAAAACAATCTGGAGGATATAGCGGCAGTTTAAACCGCTGCTATATCCTTTACCTTTATTGGGAGGGGAAACCACCACTAAACAAATTTCCTGTGATAGTACCTAGAAACCACCACAAAATGGAAGGAACAAAAATGAGTTGGATGCCGATTTAAACTTTATCATCATTTTTTAGAAACCATTGAAGAAACATTTGTCACTAGTTTAAAACACCGCCAAATAAACAAAATAGCCGCTAATTTTCAATTTTGTTTTAGTGTGATTCTATTTTTTCTTAATAATTCCCATTTCATATTCATGGATTTAATAAATAGAGTCTTTAGAGTTTACCTTGATTAGTTCATGGTAGTTTTTATAGAATACATTCTTATATATTCAAATAGAAATTAATTGCATGAAGATTACATGGGGATTATTTTGAAGATTCCGAGGAAGGATAATATTTATAAAATGTTTAAAAGGAGTGAATTTTGGATTTGAAAAGGTTCATTCTTGGGTCATATAATCTCAAGTGACGGTATATCAGCAGATCATTCAAAGACAAAAGTTATTGAACATTCTCCAAGACCAACCACTATGACTAATATCTATAATTTTCTCAGTTTTTCTAGATATTTACAATTATTTTTTAATAATTTTTCATGATTGTATAATCCACTCACCAAGATAACTTATAAGGGATCTAAGTTCCTTTGGAAAGATAAATGTGAATAAAATTTTAAGGAACTAAGGTGAAGTCTAGTTAGTGAACGTATGCTTACATTACCATGTAGTGGATAAGGGTTTGTCATTTATAGTGATACATTAAATAAGGGGCTTGGATGAATTCTCATGCAGAAAGATATGGTGATAGATTTCCTCATGAAAATTAAAGTTTCATGAGAAAAATTACCCAAATAATGATTTAGAGTCATTTTTTGTAAATTTTTTTATTAAATATATAGAGGCATTAACTATATGGAGAAAGGTGTGATATATATACTGATCATACAATTTTTATGTTTATTTTCACATAAAAAGAGTTGAATATTTACTAGAGAAGATGGTTGGAGTTGATTAAATATTATGAATACTCAATACATTACCACCCTAGGAAAGTGAACAAGGTGGTAGATGATTTAAGTCGAAAGGATCGTGTAATATTATCTATGATGAGGATAAAAAATGATCCAATATTTTTGGATTTGAAATGTATTGGTCAATAAATTATGAAGTAAAGGGAGAAATATCATCTTTATCAAATGAATGTTCAACCATCTATCTAAGTGAAGATTAAAGATTCAAAAAAGTGAGATGTGGATTTAAAAAAGAAGGTAAGAAATGTTCCTGATTTTAACCTTCTTTTTTATAGAATTATGAGGTTTAATAACCATGTTTGGGTTCCTTTAATACCATATTTTAATAATATATTGGATAAGGATCATAGTTCACCATTATAAATTCATTCTAGAAGTATGAATATGTATAGAGATGTAAAAGAGTATTTTTGGTGGAAAAACATTATGAGAGATATTGATAATGATGTATCTTGGTTATTGGAATGTCAAATATTTAAGGACGGGAGATACAAGTCTAAGGGGATGTTATAACCATTTCCCATACCAAAATTAAAATGAGAAAACATCACCAATGATTTTGTCATTAGACTCCCCAAATATTTTAAAGTGAAGAATGCTATATGGGTTATAGTCAATCACCTTATGAAATCAGTACATATAATTACCTTTAGATAATTTTTCTATCTTGATTAATATACTTGGTTGTACATTAAGTAAGTGATAATATTACATAGAGTACCACTTTGTATTATATTTGATTGGGATCCATGGATTACCTCACAGTTCAAGTGAAGTCTTCGGTGAGATCTGGATACCGAGTTAAGTTTCAGAACTAATTATCATCCTTAGATAGATGGTAATTATGAGAGTAGAGTTAAAACCCTTGAGTTAATGTTGATAGATTTATCTATGGAATTCAAAGGTGTTTGGGATCAATACCTTCCATTGGTGTAATTTTCTTATAATAATAGCTTTTAATCAAACATTATGATGGACCCTTTTGAAGAAACCTATCACAAGAAGTATAGAAATCCAATGTGTTTGGATGAAGTTAGAGAAATAAATATATTGGGATCTAATATCACTAAATAAATGTTAGATAAGTTTAGATCAATTCAGAAACACATAAGGGTAGAAAAAAATTGTTATAAAAGTTATACTGATAATCATTAGTGAGATTCAGAGTTCGAAGTTAGTGACAAGGTATTCCTAAGAATATATTCTTATAAGAGGGTTATGAGGGTTGTAAATAAGGTAAATTTTTTCCCTTGATATATATGTCCCTTTTAAATTATTGATCATATTAAGATGGTATCATATCATTTAGATCTTTCACCAAATCTCTCTCAAGTTCATGATGTGTTCCATGTATCTATCCTAAGGAACTGCATAAATGATCCTTCACATGTATTAGAATCAGAGGTCGTACCACTGGAAAAAGTTATATCTTATGAAGAAAAAACAATTTATATTCTTGATTGTAGATATAAAGTGATATAAAATGAGACCATCCAGATGGTCAATGTTTTGTGGTGAAACCAAAAATTTTAGGAAGATGCATAGGAACCTGAGGATGTGATGAGGTAGAAGTATCCTAATATATTTTTACTAATGTGAGGAATTTTTATGGTGAAATTTATTTCTAGGTGGTTATAATGTAACACCCTAAGATTTTGTGAAATATTTTTCAAATAAATTTAAGTTCATTGATATTTTGTGTTGCACACAATACCAGGTTTAAATGAATAATCATATATTATTAAATTACTATTATTTAATATGATAGTTTTTGCCTAGCTATTGGATTGGTGAGTATGAATAGAAATAAATAAAATATGAGAAAAATTATGGTTTATGAATTCATAACATAAACTCATTAGTTATCAATTTATTATAAATAAAAATAAAAACCATTTGAAGGAAAAAAAATATTTTTCATAAAAAAATATTTTTATGCATGCGATGTATTCTTATCTTAATACATTAAATTAATCATTATTGGTGAATTAATTTAATTAAATATACTAATTATATATTTAATAAAAGGTTTTATTGTTAATCAAATATTTTTTAGACAAGGGGTATGAATAAATCCATCTTTGTGCTTAAAAATTTATTTTTATAAAAAGAAATTTTCATCGCATTTTGTACGCTTATTTTAAAATTAATATTTACTAACTATATAAATTTAATTTGATAAAGTATATTCCATATTTGGATTCATGTGGTTTACATTTTTTAAATATGTCCCTTTTATGTTTTGGCATTATGAATAATATCTGTCTTAAAAATTCTCACTTGAGTGAAGGGTAAATCAGGTTAATCTTTGTTAAAAATAAGTGATAAGGACATATTATTTCATAATAATTTATACTGGATAAAATTAATTTGAACATTATAACATTATTCTTGAAATTTATTTTTTAATGGACAATTATCAATTAAAATAACCTATATAATATTTAAAATAATGAAAAAAATATAAATGTCACTCTCTTAATTTTAAATATATATTATATGTGCAAATAGTGAAAAAGATAGTTATAAATGAATATAGATGTATATTTTGGGAACAATTAAATTATTTTAATGTTTTAAATTTATTTATAATTTTAATTAGGTATTTAATTACCTTAAATACCTTTTCAATACTGATTTAATAATTATTTAATTAATAGAAAAATATAAATTATTTTAAAAATATTAAAAATAATAATATTTGAAGGATTTATGGTATTTTATGAATTTTATATATTAATATGAAATATTAGTATTTTATAAAATTATTATATTTGAATTTTAACTTTTTTATGTATTTTAAGTCAAATTACATGAATAGTTCGAAAAGTGACATCAATGACATTTTATCAAAATAATATTTTATTAAATTATTCAAAAATAATAGAAATATTTAAAGAGGATACGGTGGATAATATATGGTGAAATATGTCACAAATTGTCAATTTATGATCCCATTTTCACTTTATAAGTAAAATTATAACCCTTTAAGAGCAAAAAATATATCACCACAGTTAAGGTTCAAATAAGTTAACTAAATGGTTATACCAAAAGATAAGGTTCAAAACACCACATAAACATGTCCAAATTTTATTGGTTGATAGGATATGAAATATATATTATATAATATTTTAATACCTATAATTTTTAGGCATTTAGGATAGATAATGACTTTATTATATTTTAATCTTTTATGAAATTCCAAGAATTCCCCTCCCCTCACTTATAGAAGGGGGGCTCTCCTTCCTATTATTCACAAAACTTTGAGCCTCATATTTTGAAAAAAGCCTTAAAATATATATTTAACACTCCATTATACACATTTTATAGGTTATATTCCTCCCAAAATACCAACCCTAGGGCCCTTAATAGGAGACCTAAAGGAGTTGTTTCAAGAAAGAGGTAATCAACTTAACTAATCACTTTATTTTTAATTATTATTTTATCTCATATGAATCTATTATATTATTAATTAATTAATAAATTTTGTATCATAAATATATTAAAATGTTATTGTGATTATGAAACCAACATTATCCATCCTATTTCTCAACAAATGGTAAGTGAAATTATCGCTTCGGTTTACATATGACTTACCATCTCCATGTAGAAATACAATTCATTTTTCATCACCATATTTTACAGATGAGTATTATGATGGGTTTAAAATTTATATATGGGACTTATGAAATAATTATTATTATTTAATTATAATATAATATAAAAATCCAAACCTTCCAAACTGTTGGAAAATGATAATTTCTTTCATGCGTATGTGTGGACTACCACATCCATAAAGCGATGTGATTAATTTTTCATATCCTCTTTACATGGATGGTAATAAGGATGAGTTTTATAGATATATATGATGTATGTGATATAATAATTATTTTTTAAGGTGATTTATTATTTACCATTCTTTGTTTCCATCTGTTGAAAAGTGAAAACCATGATCATGTGTACATACGACCTAACGTCTCCATGAATAGTGTAACTAATTTTTAAATATATAAATATTAAGGATGAATATATATATATAAATATAATTAATATATATCCTATTTATATAATTATTAAAATTCTTTAAATTATGGAACCATGATCAAAGTACAAAGATCAATATTTATAAACAAAAAAATGCATGAAAAAGGGAAACAATTATCACCCATAATAGTGATTTTAATAAAAATTTATTAATAAATGGGAATTAAAATTTAATATATAAATCATAAATGGTATGATATATATGATTATGTTTCTGTAATACATGTATAATAAATCTATATTTATTATATAGTAGGTTTGAACATTAATGACTAAATATGAGACTTTAGGTAAGGGATTTATGTTTCAATCCTATTTTAATCGGGATTATTTATACTTGGATTTTTTTAGAGGAAATTATATAATCCTTACTTGATAAATAAGTTTAATTTTTATTAAACACTGGATATTTCTCTAGAATGATTTTTTCCTTTCATTTTCCCCAATTTAAATACCCAAGAGGTTGAACATTTGTTTTTATGGAAAACTGATCATGTTTTACTGTATAATCGAGAATCTTTCTCTTCCATGCACAAGTTTTCTAAAAATATTTTCAAGAATATTTTCTACTACTCTAAAATTATTATTTAAATTAATTTTTAGTCTTTTTTGAATTTTTAAAAATTGGTTTAAAAGTAACATTCTTTTCATTTTATGAATGAGGCACTTTTTTACCTTTTTACCAAAAATGTGAAAGAAATGTTTTCTTTTAATTTATACAGTGTGAATAAGATTCTCCATCATCATGAATTATAAATGATTTAAATATTTATTTACAATTTTCTTACTTATTTTCAAATAGAGTTTTTTCCATAATATTTTGGAAAGTTTTTTATATTAATTAATTGATTTCAAAATGGAAAGATCATTTTCCCCAAGAAAATTTTTAATAATATTTTTATTCATCAAGGATAACAAAATTTGGTATTTCTTATGTTTTATCAGAGATATGATCTAATATTACCAGCATTATTCTTTCTTTGGATGGTTTATGATTTCGATTACTATAGTGAGATATTTATAAAACCCATTTATTTTCCATGGGTTATGCTATTATGGATTGATGGAATGTTTATGAAACCCATTTTATATGCATCAGTTATGATATGATGATATGGTGTATATTATATAATATCATAGACCATATATATAGTTTTAATTATGTTATGGGTGGGAGTGTACTTATATATCCCTCTAATACCTTGGTAAAATTTTTATATCTCATGAAATAACTATAGAAAACAAGTCAATGCGCTTGATCCATTATGGGAAACAAGCCAATGTGCTTAATCCATTAAGGGAAAAAAATTATTTTCTTGATACACTATGGGAAAAAGGTTTTGAGTCCTGATACAATAGGATTTGATGGTCTTGGTAGTTAGACTTGACATATGAAATGGTTTCTATACCTATAATGGTGCCCCACTTTTATGAAATGAACTTATGGTTCATGTTTTATTTATGAAAATTTCTTATTCTTATGAATCATGTTTTTTAAAATGATAAATATTTATTCCATGAATCATGTTTATGATATTTTATAGTTTGGGTATGAAATTTTTATGTTATGGTCATGGTATTATACCCTTATTATATTTATATTATTTCATACTATCATTGATTAATATTTTACATGTTTACCCTTACTAAGCATTTGAGATCACCATTTCTTATTTTTCATTTTTCCTGGTTATGAAGAATGGTTTTAAGCTAGGTATGTCTATAAAGAGTGCTAAATTGGGGGATCATTGTGAGTTATGTCAAAGATCATTTAGGAAATATGAAGACTTTGTATCTAATATCCAAAAGATACTAACATTTTATAGTCCTCAAGCATGTATTTGTGGAATGTATTTAATATTAATATAAAAAGTTATAATATTTATGAGTGGAAAGATTTATCCTTTGCATTCATTTTGACCTATTTCATTAGATTAAAAACACCTTACTTATATTTCAATAATATTGGTCTTACCAAGATCTTTTTCTTTTTAATCATGATCTATATACCCAAACTTACCACATCATAAACACATACCAGATTTTATAATACATTCCCAAGGTGATTTTTACCACATCTATCACAAATTGAAAATATGATTCTAATTCTGTTGGATTTATATGATAGATTCCTCCCATTTACCTACCACCTAGACCCCTTTTTCTTCTTTTTATTATAAAACACTGGATCATCGAAAAAATACATTTCCACCTTCTCCTCACATCAAAAATTTTTATCAAAAATTAAAAATTAATGGGAATCAAGTGTACTTTAATACTTTGGCTTTAAAATTGTGTAAAATAAATTAATTTTACTATCAGGATCCCATATAAAATTTTACATCTACCTTGAAAGTATGGTGAAGTCTTATTCACACACAAACACCGAATCTTCATCATTTTTGCTCAATTCCAAGAATTCATTTTCTATCCCAAGTCATACAGTCTTAGAAAAATATATCTCAGGGAAAATATTCATAAATTCATCCCATTCCAAGTCATTAATCTCTTATCTTTCTCTGATAATATTGACCATTTTCCACCATTGATCAACATCACCTTAAAAATGGTAAATTTAACGAGTTAAATTTTTATGATCTGACAACCCCGGAATTAGAATATATTTTCAATAGATTTAATCCATCCCTCAGATACCACTGGGTTAGAATATCCATTGAGTTTTAGATGGTGTTCTTTGAAAAATTTCTCTATTATCGACATGTTCCACTATGGTCGATTTAACTGATCTCTACCATGGATACCACCAAAATTTATAGCTTATGACAACTGAGGTAGTAAATAACCAATTATTTCTAATTCCAACCATTCTAGGTTGCTGATTTAGATGGTTATTGTTCTCTTGGTTCTTTCCTACTTTAACTTCCTTGTTTCCTCTGTAAAAAACCATTTTAAACAAACAAATTTTAGATGAAGCAATATAGTTATATTCAAATGTTATATCATAATAACCACAAATTATAATTTTTAAGGGTATTTTATTATATTATCTTAACCACAAAAAAATATTTAAACCCTCAACCTGATAATAACTATAATGACCTGATCTTAAATAATCCATAAATTATATATTTAGTAAATAATTAATTTTCTTTCATTCCAAATGAACTTTTAGGTTTACAGTTTTAGAGATTTAATTCATCACCCATACATAAATAAATATTACATAAAAATTGGACACTTCAACTCAATATCCATTGATTCCATAATAAAGAAATTTTAAGATATAACAAGTTTTATTTTCAAAACACATCTTCACAATTTTCATCTTTACCTAATCCTTGTTCCTACTCATATTAAAAACCTTGTGAAAGAATTTTAAAATGTTGTACAATCAAAAAAATATTTTTACAGAAAATATAAAAATAAATAATTAAGAACATTAGTCCATGAATACTCATAAAAAATTAAAATTTTCAAAATAAAATTTTATCTCAAAATAAAACGTTTCTTACCAAATAAATCAACTTTTTTATCCAAAGATTTTTATAAAAAATTTGATAAGAAATTTTAAATCCAAAATGAAAATGAAACTCATAAAGGTGTATTTTAATTCAAGTAAAACATATGAATTATTTTTAAACAAATTATACATTTCACCCTTATGAAGTGGAATATATTTTCCTTTAACCATAATCTTATTATCCTACCTTGTGAAGTCATAAGAGTTCTGTAAAAACTTATAGAAAGTATTGGTAAATATTATAGGTAACTTGGTAAATAATTTACACATCACTATTATAATAAATCATACCAATGGAATGTAATATTCATTAAATTCTCATAATCTTTTAGGAGAAACCTAAAAAATTAACTTTGTCCCTTTACTCAATACATTGGAGAGCTATATCAGGCACACTTATCCCTGTTTTATAACAGAACCAACCTTACTTGGTTTATAATGAGACCACCCATAATTGGTTTATAATGGAACCAAATATCATTTTAAATAATTCCCAAAAGCTATAACATAATCATAACACTTGATATATTCCATAAAATATTTTTTTTACCCAAAAGAAAAACATATTCCGGATATTAAAATATACATTCCATTGAAACCAATTTTTGAAAAAAATAAAAAAAAGTGAAAGAGGTTTTTTATTTTAAGAAAACATGAAATATTTTTAAGTCAATGAAAAATAAAAAAATGGTTATGGTGGAAGGGAAAACCTTTGAATCTATATATTTTAAAATAAAACATTTATTATTTAATTTTTGTAAATAATGTTAAAACATTCTATATAAAATACGTAAAAATATTTCTTTTGAAAACATTTTTATGAAAATTAAAAGATAAATAAAATAAAATTTATAATTAATTTATTTCGATATAAAATAATTTTAAGAATATGTACATAGAATACAATGGTTTAGAAAATAAGTCTTTAAAACATTTAAAATGAAGTTTTTTAAGTAAAGTATCCTTTACCTTGAGTCTGACTCATTACATGCATTCCTTGTCTTCCTGAATATTTAAATTATGTTAATTAATTTATTTAATAAGAAAATTTTTCCATATTATTTTTCCTTTTATTTATTATGATGTTATATATAATTATGTAATCAATTAATTTCATGTGAGATGTTTTGACGATATTCAGCTCATTTATTGAAAATTGACTCTAGTAAGTTGACTATGGTCAAAGAAATAATTATTATATAATTTATAGAATAATAATAATAATAATAAAATAATCATTTTCATTTATCAATTGTACTTTGAAAACCAACCTTGAATTATGGTTATGAAAAATTAACTATGCTACTATCATGGATATGGTTGGTTATACGTACGCATGTGCAATGTTTCCATTTTTCAAGGAACATGATGAAAAAAATGTAAGTATTATTTTATATATATATAATTATGATTATATCATAAATATCACATTATTTATTTAAATATGATTATATATAGAATCTATGTGATGTTTCCATGAAGAATGAATCATATCGCTTCATGGAGTAGGTAGTCCACATATATGTTCAAACGATGTGATAATTTATAAATGGAAAGAAAGGTAAGAAAAAAGATGACATATTATCCTTACGTAATGTTAATTATTTCATTAATATCTTATATGTACATTAAATCCATCATTATAACCATTTGTGAGAGGCGATGATGGAAAATGAATTACATCGGTTCGTGAGGTGGTAGTCCGTCGTACATATGAACAATGTTTTTGATTCCAATTTGAAGGAAGAGTAGATTTATTTAATAAAATCTATGTATATGGAAGTTAAAGGTGCTATTATTTTAGAATGGTTTAATAATATTTTATTGAAATAGAATAATAAATAAAATGAAAATGTTTGGTTTAGAACATTACCTCTTCTTTGAAAAACTTCCTTAGGTTTATACCTAAAGCCTTCTTGTATTGGTTTTATGATCAAACCAAGGACTCAAATACATGAGGAGGTATTTTTGAATTTATTTAATACACTATAGTGCTTAAATTCTTTGATTAAGAGAGTAGATGATGTCCACTTTTATAATTGAGGAGAGGGGTACTCTTGGAATTTCTCAAAGTATTAAATTAATACAAATTAGTTTTCATGGGAAAATGGATCCAAATTGATTTATATAATATATGATATTTACGATTATAATTACTCTCCTAAAAAAAATTATATGTTTAGGTGATTTTTTCTCACTTATCTCTCTATTTTCACCCCCATTATCCCCTTTGACAGTTACCATGATATCATAATTTTTTACTCCTTAGGGGTCAAGAAAGTTACTATATAAAGATAAGTGACCCATAAAGGGTCCATGGTTTATATTTTCTACCATATCTCATTAAATTGTATGAATATAGTAATTTTTTAATTTCAAACCATTTAATAAAAGGTTATCAATTATAAAATATTAATAATATCATTTTTGTACTATTAATTTAATTTGACTTTGAAAACAGCATTAGAAGTATTGAATTATAATATAATAAATTAAACCAACCCTAATATGTTATATTTATCTATAAAATTATTGGAACACTATAAATTACCTAAAAACTAATAAATTTATATTTTTTAAAATCATATACTTGATTTTTCTACTCAATACAAAATCATCGTGTTGATGTTGTGAAAGCATTTAAGGTAATTATTTCATCACTAAAAATTAAAAATAAATTACCATTTTAAAAAAATCATTAATATTTAAAATACAAAATTTATAAACAAACATAATGTGTTTTTACCCCTGTCACAAAAAATTATAGATATTAAAAGCAAGAGAGTGACATTGTTGACTTTATATTTTACTTAATGCAATATATAATTAATTTTAAAATTAAATGGAACAAAATTAAAATAAATTAGAATATTGGATGATGATGATAAAAAACTCATCAAACATATTAATGTTAATTTTTAGGGTTATTTTTATTTCTTATAATATTATTTTTAACCCTTAATTACTCGATTTACACAAACTGATGTGACAAATATTTACTATGGTTACTATTCTTAATGACTAAATATAAAAGGGAAATATTTAAAAAATATGGAACTAATTATTCTAAATATTGAATCCATTTTTTAAGGTTAAATTTCTAAAATTGACATACATTAATTTAATATTAAAATTAAAAACGTAACACAAAACAATTTTAAAAAAATGTGTTTTATGCCCAAAAATTATCTTATACCCAAATCAGGTATAATGATGTTTACTATGTAATTAATTATATTTTTTATAACTAAATGGTAATTATGTTATAGTAAAATCAAATTATACTTTTAAATTCATTTATTTGATTAAAATAGATGACAATTTTACAAAAATATGTATTTTTTCACTATTCACTGAAAAATCAATCTTTTCATAAAAATACCAAAATTTTACCCTAAGAAAATTTTGATATGATGATTGAAAAAATTATGTTATTTTTTTGAAATTAAAATTCTAAAATTCTGAAATCAATATTTTCAATAAAACCACATAATATATGTAAACAAAATTAGTAAGAACAAAACGATTTCCTTTTTAACTAGAAAATTACTTGATACTGTAATTAGAAATATAACTCTATAAAAATATTATTAATGAATATTAATGAGGAATGAAAATTATTAATTTTAACATTAATTGATTTTTTTTATATATAATATCTTATATATTAATAATATAACTCTAAAAATCCTTACATATTTCCAAAAATATCATACTCTTTAGAGGGAACACGACACTCCTTCTAATGGAAAAGGAATTTTCTGTATGCATAAATGTATCCACTAGAAACTCTTATGTATCAAATTTTAAGCCCCTTGGAAAAGTATAATATCTTATTTATTAATTTAGAATCCTTATGTATGAATCAAATTCTCCTATGAATCATAAGGTTGCTGACTTTTTACTTCCAACACCAAAGGGAAATTTCATATATATAAGGAACATATCTTACATATGGGCCGAGAACCATTCCAATGGAAAATATTAATCTCTTACATATCCCATTAGTTAAGTTTTACTTATTATTTGTCACATATATAAGGTTTTCCACTTAACATATCCCACGCCTTTTCCAATTCTTTCTGAGTCATTTAAAAGTTCATCTTTCTTTCAGACATCTACCTATTTCTTAACTTTTCCAAATATCTTTTCAATACTTCTGCTAGATTCCTTGATTCCAGAAGTTTCTAATTCTAGAAAAATATTCTTAAACATAAAATAAATCCAAAATAATGTTTTCCCTTAATAATTAAAATTATAATTATTTAAAAAATCAATAAAAATAATGAATTTGGGACATTTTTATATTAAAGTCCAAAATATTCCTATAAACTAAACATGTATTAATTTATATTATATTATAAAAATAGTGGGAATTAAATCATTAATTATAAAGTAAAAATAATAAATATATTAACTCTATAAATTCCCAAAAACCTCAACCATTTCACTCATATTCAATAAAAATAATTCATGAAAAATATTATCCTGCCTATCTTAGATACTCAAATCAGAGAAAAGAAACACTAATTTATTCATTATTGAAAATTTATCATACTTGATTTATAATTATACCCCACTACCCCACTTCATCTCACCTGGGTTTTGGGATTTGCAATTTTGTTCAAGCCACTACATAACTTACCTTACATGGAATTTTTTAATCGTCACTCTAGGAACATTTTAAATGAAGTTATGATTATTAACATATTACATCTGATTTAAAATATACTTACCATGATGATAGGTTATTTACGAGAAGTTATAGGTGTACTGCTTAAGAATGATTTTAATGTACTATTTTTAGGCTTAATGGTTAGTGGGTTTTGGATGTGAAAATTATTGAGGTATAAGAGAAGATTTAATCTCTTAAGAATAATAAAAATTATAACTTAACTAGTGTTATACAATGAATAGAGATCACTCATTTTTTCAAAAAATATATCATTCTCATCACCAATTAGATTTTGATTTTTATGTGATTCACACTTTGTAGTGAAATTTCAATGAGTAAATCTTCATCCATATTCATTTTATTTGAATTTATTTTTTCTTTTTTCTGTATTTTTTTTGTCACATAAAAATTCTTTTAGAGATAAATAGAGAAACATATATAACAATGATGGAAATTTTATATGACCAACTACCCAAACATTATTAAAGACACCCTTTAATTAACCCAAAATAATAATATTCTTCCTCAAAATTAACCAAGAACATAACCTCTATCTAACACTTAGTTGAAAATATAACATGAAAAAGAAAAAAGTGAGGGGTAGTTTGGTACTAAATCAGATTATAATATGAATTAATTAATAGTTAATTTATTGTATCTATGTTTTAAAGGGGTGTAATTCTCATGGTGTCTAGAAAATTGGATTTTAAAATAGATTTTTAAATTGAATGATGACCTCTATCAAAAATATAAAAGTCAAATCTTATATCTTCATATAGGAATAAATGAAATTTCTAATTTCAATCATGAATTGAGACTCTAAAGAAAATGGATTATAAGGGAAAATATATAAAAATGGTATTATAATGTCTCTCTGGTTTGGGATTGAAAATAATTTTATAGTTGATTCACGGATTAGATAGTCATTTTTAACCATCCAACACAAGTTTAGTTCTATGTAAGTACTGAAAAAATCACTTTATTTATCATTTAAATTCAACAAATTCAAAACAATTAAGAAGGATAACATTAGAGATCAAACTTTCTATATAAAATAACTCTAAAAATAAAATATAGTTGAAAAAAATAATAAGAAAATTATTATATAAATAGGTTGAGATCCCCCTCCCCATACACTTATATAATACATCCTCTTTAAGTCTAGTAAAATTCACAACATATTAAAAATAATTAAACAAATGTGAAGGAAGAATAATACCTTCTTATTGAGTAGGGGAAACCCTAATTTGAGATCGTAGTATTGTTTCTCTCTATGAAAAACCTACAAGGGAAAAAAACAAACATGGGAAATTTATTAGAAGAAAAAAATAGTAAAAAAAGAAAAAGAAAAGGGAATGGAAACTTGGTTTAATCCCCAAGTGGGTACTAAGTGTTTTAATGAACCTATCCATATAATTCTAGCTGTTATCCGCAATTATAAGGGGTATTTGGCATATGTGATTTGATCCACCAAATATTTTTTCTTCTAGTGATAATTTAAATGCACTGGGTGTAGTGAACCTCCTGGTAAGAGTGTTTCAGATCTTCCTCCAGTTATTTGAGACGCAAATTCCTTGGTGGGGGTAGGAGTAGGTTTGGGTCCTACATTACTCCAACTACCTATTTTTCATCTTCTTATACTATTTATAGTTCTTTTAAAATAAATACTTCATCAATAGTTTGATTAAATGGGGAATTATTAAATATTTCAATTTGAATGAATTTAAAGAAGGTTGAATCTAAATCCAAATTTCTCCCTTCATTCCATGAATAATAGTGCTCCATCTACTCATAAAAATCCACTAGTAACTCTCTATTAACTCCTTATAATAAATATTTAATATATACAAGGATCTGTATATGTTACTCAAAAGGTTTATTATTCTTTCTTTATCACAATATAAGAAAATCCTTGGATTGAAATTTTTTTTGAACTTAAATTAGTGGGAGTTAATGCCACATTAAATTTCAATGATATTAAATGAGAACAATTCTGATATCCTATTATCTCCCTATATTAGAATGACTATAAACTCATCTTCTTTGATCAATGCCTCTTAGAGGTATGTGGTTGGAGTTGGAGATAGGTCATCGATATACTCTAGTCTCTCTTTAAATTACTCCATTTTAGTGGTATCTTCTTACAAGTCTAGACAAAGGTAGAGTGGTGCTGAATTTTCTTCTTTAAAGACAGGAGAGTAATGTCATAGGCTACCTTATAAAAAGTTACTCAATATATATACAGAAGTTATCAATCTCCCACATATATCTCAGTTGGAATATCTATTTTAAGAATCTATTTTTTAAATATTAGAGTGTGGTCCAAAAATATTTTTTAGTATTTATTATGCGAACAAAAGAAAATTATTTAAACACTATGATAGTAATATAAAGTGATCAATCAGATCCCCAATAATGCTGCCAGATTTTTGACACACTTATCATATGGTGGTACTGAATAATATTTATTTTCTTCTAGTACAACCAAATGGTTAATCATGGTAATCTATCAAGGTTAATGTTTTGGATCCCTCACTATTCCTATAACTTTATTATATTTTTGGTATTTTATTTTTTAAGGAAAAAAATTTAAATGATGGGATTTTGAAATGTATGTAAAAAAAGAAAAATTAAATGAAAAAAATTAAACATTCAAAAGTTTTAATTGGAAGGGTATCTATATAACACCCAAAAAGTTTTATGAAATATTTTTTTCAAATATATATAATTTCTTTGATAGTTTGTGTTTCATGCAACATCGAGTTTACCAAACAAAAATATACTATTAATATTAATATTTAAATATATCTATTATAACCTAGATGTTAAACTTGGAAGTATAAATATTAATAAACAAAATTTTAAAATTAACTATACTGGTTTTATATAAATAAAACTTATTTTAAAAAAATAACTTAATTTTTAGTAAAGTCTTTATATGCTTCAAAAATACTACTTTCTCAAAAAAAATGTTTTTTATTTATCTTTGTGAAAAAATAATAAAATTATTTTTTATAACTTTTAGAAAATTTATTTTAAAAAATTAAACTTAATTTTTATAATTAAAATATCAAAATTGACTTAGTTTTATTTATTTTTTTATTTTTTAAAAAATTTTAATTTTTTAATGAATAGTGAAAATACCGATTTTTATTGAAAAACATTTTTTCCATTAAGTAATTGAAAAAAATATATATATATTTAAAATCATTTAAAAGTAAAATTAGTTCAATTATTTTATGATTAATAAAATTTAGTATATTTGAATCAATTATACATTCAATTTTAATATCAAAACTTCTTATACTTTTTAAAACATTTTCTATTGAAAACTGGTTTTTCACCAAATTTGTTAGATAAATTTTAAAATAAAATTTGCCTATTTCATAAATTGAATTTGGAAAAACTAATTCCAAAGTTTTTAGTCAGAAAAATTAAAATTATATAACAATATCAAATTATTATTTTTGTCATAATGAATAGTAAAAAGAGTAAAAATTAATTATCGCAGTTAAGGTTAAAATGAGTTTATTGGGGGGGGGGGGGGGGTTGAACAAAAGATATAAGGGTTTAAATGAACTAAAAAACTTTTAAAATTACTATTTTAGGGATATATATCTACCTTATATCATATAATTTTTTATAATAATTCATTTTTAAGCCTTGTGGATTGTGTAAAACATTGGAATAACTTTTTATTTCCCAAAATTCCAAGTGTGTCATCTCTCCAACTTAAAAATGGGCACCCCCTATCCTCTTCTCTTCACACTTAAAAATAATTTTTGTTTATAAAATACCTAAAAATAATAATTATATTCCTCTAAATATCCTATAGTTCTTATTTTCATTAGAAAACCCTCATAATAATTATTTTGGTGATAACCTAAGTAGGTTGTTCAGAGAATAGGTATCGTTCTTAACTGAGCATTTTTGTTTTATTTATTATTCCACCTACATAAAATATTTTTAAACTATGATAATATAATAACATAAGTATATAAAATATACTAATATGTTATTATATTAATTTAATAACATATATTCATCCCCCCTCCATCATAAAAGAAATGAAATCATCGATCGTGTGTACAACGAACTACTACCTCATGAACCAATGTAATTATTTTTGCATCACCGCCTCTCATGGAAGGATATAATGATATATTTAATGTTTATATATGATATTTATGAAATATTTATTTTTCTGGAATTATAATATCACATCTACCTTCTTACCTTTTAATCCATTGTAAAATGATAACGTCGCTCGTGCGTACGTGTGGACCACCACCTCTACGGAGCGATGTGATTAATTTTTCATTTTATTTTGAAATGGATGGTAATAAGGATAAATTTAATGAATATAAATGATATATATATGACATAAATATAATTATGTAAGAGTTAAATATTATTTTCTTTGTTTTATTCCATCCATCGAGAAAATGGAAACAATGTTCATGCGTACGTACGACCTACCGTCTCCATGAACAATGTAATTCATTTTTATATCTATAACATTAATGGATTACATTAGATACATGAATAATGAATATATATGATATATATATTATGTTTAATATTCTGGATATTATGTAGCCATGATCAAATTAAAAGTACTAAAAAGGACAAACTAAGATATACATGAAAAAGAAGCAGTTATTAAAGAAAACATGATTTTTTCAAGGAATTTTTAATAAAAGGATAACAAAAGGTAATAAGTAAATCATATATGGTGTGATATATATGAGTATTTTTCTTTAATATATTTACAATAAACTTATATTTATTATACAATAGGTTTTTATTTTTACGAATAAAGTCGAGACTCGAGGTAAGAGTTTTTCATCACACTTTTTACTTTCATGGGACACATGACATATTCACCATTTATTTATTTTTTGTGGTGTATATTCTGATCATTAATGTATTTTATTAATATTATTAAAAAAATTATGGGATATTTATTTATACATCTATGTTTCTTTCTTTTAAAGGGATTATTATTCCAAAGTTACTAGAGTGGTAAATTTTTTATGTAACAATCTCATTATTTATCAATATTATTTATGATTAAGTATTTAAAAATGAAATATTATTATCTATCTGAAAATAAACTAATTAATTTTATAATATTTTGGTTATTTTTAGAACACTAGTTTTTATTTCATTTTACTCTCTTTAATATCTAAATATTCCAAAATAATGTGTTTATGATAAATCAAATTTATTTATCTCTTTAGTCGAAAAATTTTTTTCTTCCACATTTATGTTTTATGAAATTGTTTTAGAGAATTTTTTGGTACTATACAATGAATTCATAGATATATTTTTACCAATGTTTAATTTTTTTTCAAAATATCTTTAAAGGAATCTTCTTTTCATTTTTTGTAAAGGGAACTTTTGATGTTTTACTAAAAATTTGAAAGGAATATTTGTTTTAACATGTATGACATAAATATAATTTATCACTTTGATGACCACTCAATGATTTAAATCTTAACTTACAAGTTTCCATAATTCTTTTAAAAAAATGTTTTCTTTAATATTTGGGATATTTTTAGATTTTAAAAGATTATTTTCAAAGTGGAAATGTTAATTTCCTCAAAAAATGTTCCAAGTGATCTTCTAAAATAATTTTCCATAAAATATTACATCCATTATTATTAGTTAACCTTTACTGTGGATATGATCCAATGACACCATACTTATCATTTCATAGGATTTTTTATGATTATATTGTTTGGATTTTTATGAATCTTTTTTCTTTTCCATGGGTTATGATATAATGAGTTGATTAAATTCTTATGAAACCTATTTCTTTCCACGATTCTTGATAAGATTATTATATTATGATCTTATGACACACATATACATGATTTTAATTATGTGATGAGTGGGAACTATATCTCCCTCAATGTGTTGGGTAATGATTAATGTTCTATGAGACAAAGGGTACACAAGAGGTTAATCCAAGCCTAAAAAAGGGTACTCGAGAGGTTATTCTAATATCAAAGTAGGTACATAGCTGAATATTAACACGTTATGAATGTATTGGCAGATATACTTAGGCATAATCTTTTCTATGATTATGTGTATTCTAAAAATCTATATCTTATGACAATGTCATGCTCTAATGGATTATGTTCTTCGATTCCTTTATGATTCAAGTCTTATAAACTTCCAAGATTAACTCTATGACTCAATTTTATGATCTATGATATTCATGGTATGGTTTTAAAATGTTATTCTCATGGTCCCATACCCTTATACTCATGTTATATTGATATCTAACTTTTTTTCCATTATTGGGCATCCGAGATAACTCTTTATTATATTTTATTTACCTAGGTAATAAATAAAGGTATTATGTACTATATGTCTTATAATGGTGATAGTTATGAATAACTTAGTGCGAGAAGATGTAGTTCAACTATAAATAACTTATTTATGTATTGAAGTTTCCAAAATAACTAGACCAATATGATTTCTTCAGGGATCATTATGTTATGTAATGAATATTTATATATTAAGATGTAATATTTATGTATGAAATGTGTAGTTTATTATACTCCTTCCTAGGATTTTATAATTAGGTTGCCTCATTATCCACTCTTATGTTATCTAAATTCGATTTAATATTTCATTCTATCATTCACGAACCACCACCCCTTAATTCGACTATGAAACTTATCATGCTTAGGAAATTTATTTGGTACACTAAATATCAACTCTTATAACAGTAAAAAATGATAAACACAGCTCAATCGAGTATGTGATTACTTCTAAGACCCAGATCCATCATATACCATTTCATATCTTGAAAAAACTCAACTCTATCATATGATTATCTATTTTAGAAGAGTTATGGAAAACATTTTTGGTATATAATAGAATAATATTTAGAGACAAGCCATGGATAGGTGGAAAATCACTACACTAACCAACAAAACTCCCTCACCTCATTACAAATGGAAAATATGCATTAAGAAATTAAGAGTTGGGATTTGGGAACACCAAACAAACCTACCCCAAGGCAAATCCTTGGGTTAACTACTCATCATCATGAGTACTTGATATCACAGTGAAAAAAAGAAACTAATAAGAAATTAAAATAAAAAATAAATTATCAGAATAAAATAGAACAGTCTAAAATCTAAAACACTATCATTACCCAACTGAGAGGCTAGGGTTTTTGAAATTCTTCCCCATTTTATATTATAAGGAAAATAATTAAAATAGAAGCAGCCTAGTAACTTAACAGGCATGGGGATATAATATAATTGTATAAGAATTGTGTTCCTTACTTGTGGAAATTATCTTTGAATTCCTTCATCTTCATGAGTTCTAATCCCATTATATTTTTCTTATATTTTCCTAAGATCTACCTTTATGCATGTTTTGAAAATATTTAATTCTATCACGACATTCCACTATTAGGAAAAACATAATTATCATAAAGGTAAAAACCACATGACAGTGATCTAATAATTGAGAAAATTCTTACTCATGTTCCTCAAAACCGTACATGAGTAGTTAATTCAAAATTAACTAAGTATAAAACCTTATATAAGTTCTATATAATTATATGTATCAATAATGTAACTCTGAAAGACCTTACATATAGAAAAAAATACAAGATTTAGTTCCCCAGAACCAAATTTTGTGTACTTTATGGTAGACATGTATTTATTGTTTTGAATATTAATAAACTTCATATCACATCATGATTGTTCTTCTACATGAAATAGTATGTGATAATGTCCTAAGAATATTTATTGCACTAAAAGGCCATAGTAGCTCCCTAATATTATGAGAACCCAGAAGTTCTATAATGATATGCTTGAATAAATGTTTTATTGATAGATTATATCATTTTAGGGACACAAATTATATAGGGTAACAGGAGTAGATACTCATAGGACTTTAGGGAACCTTCTCATGGTGTACGCCCTTAGTAATATCTAGTAGGATATTATGAGAATGAGACCCACCAATAGGAAATCCACATTTATATGTGTCATTGGATGTTTAAATCTACAGACATGTGTATTGTTCCATAGACTTTAAGATTAATATTAATGAGTATTATGAGTTATGAACTTAGTTGTATTGACGAAATCCATGACAACAGATGTTTGTGGCGAAGTGGGATATGTTGGGTGCGTCACGAGTAATATTGTATTAATGAATAATGCGAGAAAGGATTTTTCCCTTATATTAATTAAAGAAATTTAATATCTCAAGCCCTTTGATGGAAGTGTTATAGCCTAATTAAATCCATGTCCATGGTCTTATAAAGGAAAGTTCATTTTCCAATAATTCAAACAAAAATAAATTAAGCACATAGATTTATGGAACAAGTATGCAACTTGCTTGATTAGAGATATCGAGACAAAGATATTATATTACAAAGTAAGAATCCATATGAGTTTACATGTTTTTGATGTATTTAATTCTTTCTCCATGGGTGCCTTGGTGTGTTGATATACGCTAGCCTTGTACTTTAGGATTCTCTGTCTAATGCCACTGAGAAAGAGGCCTAGAGGGTCACACACTAAGTGTATCTAGAATCTTAGTTAAATAATACATATTATTATTTTTTATTTAACAGGTAGAATTAATATTATTCCCATATGTGGTTTACTAATTATTCACATATAATTGATCATATAAATATATTTATTTGATATTTATTAAATATAATAGTAATTAATTTATTAGGAAAAAATGCAGTTATATTTATTTAATAAATAAATATTCTATATTTAAAGTCTGATAAATATTATGGAGGAATGGAGGATAGAGTTTTTAGGTCTGAGGATAAATAATAAATAATATTTATTATTTGATTAAAAAATATTTAATTATAATTCCCAAGTTAAGCGCATGTAGAGAAATAATGTTATTATTATTATTTGACACAGGGTTTTCCATGATTAAATAAATAATTAAGGGAACTTGTGAAATTATTTTATTTTAAACATAGTGATATATAAACCTAGTTATGTTATTTTCTCATCAATCCAATTCATTTTTATTTATTCTATACAATGGATTTGGATAAACCTCTCAAGCCTAGAGAGCTCCCTTCTTTAAGAATGCTCCTAAGAACGAAGAGCAATACTACCTCACTGGATCAAGGAGAATTATTTGGAAGCAGTTATCAAAGTGATAAAAGGAGGATGAATCAAGTGCAAGAATATGTCGTTCTAGCACCCAATGATTCCTTCAGCGACATTTGGAGATTCATGGAACACATGTGGATCACTGATAGAGGAAATCGACACTTGGTTTCTACAACGCAATGATGGTGGACTGCCGATCTGTCACTAGATTCATCAAATATGAAATAATTCATTCATGAATATTCCTTATTTAATTAAAATAATTATAAATAATATGTGATGATCCTCCCTTTGGTTCTGGAAAGATTTCCCTTTTCTGTTTTCTTTGATTCAATTTCGTAGATCTCGACGTTTATCAATGTTTAGATGTCGGATTGATCATTAATATTGATAAAAGAAATGTTGTGCACCACCCATAGCATGATTCCACTGCGCCTAAAAACTAATAGTGGTATAATTGGGGGAACATGATTATTTATAATTATTTATAGAGCATTGGTAATTTATATATTTTAATTTAGTTTTCAATTAATGTTTGATCATTCTTTCAATCTAAATCATGATATCTACTTCATCCTTCTTCATTTCTTGTTGATCTAATCAATATTATTAATTCTATGATTAAAATAAAATCTAGGAAATCTTGTGAAGGTGCTAATGTTTCTGGACGGACAACAATAGACTACATGCCATGTAACCAGAGTTGCATGTTGTGTAGTCATATTCAATGCATCAGAATTGATTTGGAAATCAATTCAACATTATGCATTGATTATTGAATATATTATACACTTAATGCACCCCACGTTGACAAGAATTTAATGGTTCATGGTGAGCCGAACTAAAAATTGTGTAGCCCATGTACACAGTGTGTAGTCCCTTTAAGTCATAGATGGGCCACGTATTACATAAACGACCTAACTAACTGGTGACTATGTAAATCAGAGGTAACACGACGTGTGGCCCAGAGGACACATCATGTACTCAAAATTTTTTGTGGAACAAATTACATGCCGAGTCCCTATTTGAGTGTTTCAGATAGATGGTGAGAGATGTACACACTATGTAGATCCTATCTATATATTATGTACTTATACCAAGTTACACATATTTAAAATTAATTTATTTTAATATGTAAAACATAATACATGTACTTGAATTTGGTCATAAATATAAGACATTCCATGTGATAGGTTTTAATGTACATAAATATTTAAATTTTTAATTAATATCTATATAATGTTCAGATCAACATATCATGTTTGAGTAGTATTACAGTTTTTTACTATATGTGCATTTAAGCATAACACATGACCAAAAAATCATGTATTTTTTGTAATCATCCATGAAGTACACATTGTTAAAATATGTGATAAGTCATCTATACCATATATCACAAGATTATAATAGTATACGAGTATAATACATGTTGGGTAGAATCGGAGGGGTATTCACCGTGTTTCCTATATAGTAAATTTATATATAAAGTTAATTTTTAATGAATTTATTTATTTAGTTTAAAATTATAATGGATGAGAATATCATGGAAATTTAGATGAGAATTAAGATATAAATATTGATTAATTAAGGATAATAAATAATCGAGTCGATCTTGATTTATCTTAAATAAGAACGATTAAGAATTGAACTCTAGTTTATTTAAATGCACAATTAATTTCATTTTTTTGGATGATCATGAGCTAGACCAGACACTTTTTATTTGATTGGTTTCATTTAATTTATTATTAAATTAAATTGTTGGCTTGTGTTCTTGTGATCATTTCATTATGTAGGGCCTGCATGGTCATTGTTTTTTTATGTAAACCCCCTTTTCCCCTCTCCTATGTGTGAGTAAAAGACATATGTAAGGATAAAGTTCCCAATCTAGTAGAGGTGGTTAAAGTTCAGATCTAATATGAAACCAATCTGAGGAGATACATAGGTGGATAGGTGGAAAGCTGTAGCACGAACCTTAATTGGTTCATGGTCTTTTTACCCTAGGTCAATGGTTATTTTATCAACTGCAGGATAAACTAACCCCTAGTAAGACTTCATGATCATACTGCTTTATTATTTTAATTCTATCAGTTGCATGGTTATTTCATTATGGATTTATTTTCACAATCATATAAATAATGAATTAACAAACATGCAATATAGAACTAAAATAAACTATCTTTTGCGTAAATCATATCTAATACAGGGTTAATCACTTTAGTAAATCCACTTAATATTAAAATCATGTGATAAAGATAATAATTGGAAATTTATGCATAAAATGATATGACCACTTAATAAAATATATTAAGTCAGTATATACATCCATTACTTCAGTTAAAATCGAACCATAGTTCAAAGTGTTTGACCAACCCAAGTTAGGGTGCATTCAATTATCAAGTAATTTTAACTTAAAGTATTGAGTTAACTTAACATAGTTCACATCAAGGTTTGACTACCAAAGTAGGACTTGGTGTAACTGATAGGAAAAGTTTTAGGAAATCCAATTAAGGATTTTAGGATTGGGGAGTCCACTTAGTAGATCAAATAACTATGAGTTAATGTAGTTGGAATTTGGAATACCAACCTAAAACCATTAAAGTATCCTAACAAACCCAATTTAGGGTAACAAAAAGGGGAATATGGATCATTATGACTATAATTTACAAGAGACATGCAATTATGAATCCAATGGTAAAGGATATTGGGTTTTGAAAAAAATACTGGGATACTAATAAATATAATATTTATTTATTTGTCTAAATTTTATCAGATAATGTACTAAAATTATTCTTGTCTTATTTTGTAGAAACGGAAATAAAATGACATCAAACATATCATTTCAATACACACTCAAGAAGGAAAACCTTCTCATCATCACAAATTTCCATGAATGGAAAAGGAACCTGCGTGTCATCTTTCTCCATGAAAGGAAATTGTATGTTATGAAAGAACCTTTTTTAGTTGCATCTGGTTATGAGGAAAGTGATGAAGAATTGACTCTATATGAGAAAAATTTTAATGATGCTACTAATGTTCAGTGTTTCATGCTATCATCCATGTCTAACGATCTTTTGATATAACATGAGGATATGGATGCCTACAACATGATATCTCACCTTCAGGATATCTATTAAGAGAAGGAAAGACATGAGAGGTATGAGATATCCAATATTTTGCTTACAAATATTCTTAGAGAGTTTTCGCCAGCTGGGCCTTATGTATCCAAGCTTATTGGTTACATTGAATGCCTGGACATCTTGGGGATTAAATTCCTAGATGAGTTTTATATAGATCTCATACTTTCATCACTTCCCATGAACTTTTCTAGATTTATTATTAACTATAATATGAGAAATAATGAGAAGTGTTTTTTATAACTTCTTACTTTGATTCTCCAAGTGGATAAGGATATTGGGCGTGACAAACCCATTGTCCTTATAATGAATAATAAAAAAACAAGGAAAATGGACCCAAGGCTTATAAATATTCTAACGTTCCCAAGTATCATTCTTCCAAGAAGAAGAATATATAGAGGCCGAGAAAGGAAAAGAAGGCAGTATGTTTTTCATGTGGCAAGTCAGGCCATTAGAAGAGGAACTGCACCCAGAAGAAAGGGGAAGATAAAGGTGCATTTTTTATTGAGTGTAATATTTTAATATCTATACATTATGTATTATATACAACTTATAGGGATCACATCTATATCTAAATCCAAAAATCAAGTATATTACAAAAGATTTATAGAGGAGAGGTGGATCTGAGAGCTTTTAATGATATGAGGTTGGTTGATCTGGCCATTGGTGACTACCACATCTCATTAACAACGAGAATGATATTGGTTTTGAAATATTATTATTACGTACCTATAGTTACAAAAAATATAATATATATATCATTATTACTTACAGAAGAATTTATTTTCATATTTGGAAATAAAAGTTTTTTCTTTTATAAGGAAAAATATGTTATGGAATTGTGTATTTAAATAAAGGTCTATATATATTAAAAATATGAAAACCTTGTGTTGGAAATTTATAACGAATCATGTTTACATGACTCAAAAAATACCCAGTTTAGTATCACCATATTATTCATTAAAATGAGAAGCATTTGAAAAAGCATTATCAAGATGTATATTTAGAATCTTCTGAGATAAAACCACTTAAAAGATGTCATACTTGTTTACAAGGAAAAATGACCAAATCACCATTTGGTGGATAGGGTGAAAGGGCTACAAAACGTTTAGGATTGGTACACAATGATGTGTCTGGACAATTTCCAATAGAATCTAGAGGTGGATATTAATCCTTCATAACATTTACTGACGACTTGAGTAGATATGGCTATATCTACTTGATGAGGAATAAGTTTGATTCCTTTTATAAATTGAAGGAATTCAAGAATGAATTAGATAATCAAATTATTAAGAAGATAAATAATCTTTGAATAGATTAAGGTGGTGAATATCTTAACCAATAGTTATTCAACATTTTACAAGAGTTTGGTATTCTATCTGAACTCAATACACCTTATACAACAAAGTATAATAGTGTTAGTGAAAGGAGGAACCATACCTTGTTTGACATGGTATGTTTGATGATGAGTCATACAGATCTTCCATTATTATTTTGGGGATCTGCATTACAAATTGTGGCATACACATTAAATAGAGTTCGAACTAAAGAGGCAAATGGAATTCCCTTCAAGATATGGAGTGGAAAGAAACTAATTTTTTCTCATACACATGTATGTGGTTGTGAGGAATTTTTTAAAAATCTCTCAGGTAACGAACTAGCACCCCAAGGAATGAATTGTATTTTTATAGGGTAACTTAAGGGGAAAAGGGGATGCTACCTATTCAACCCATAAAATAATAAAGTGAATTTCTCTAGAAAAGGCATCTTTATTGAGAGGGAGCACATCCTAAAAATGGATAGTTGGAGAAATATTGGATTTTATGAAGTTGATGCTCAATATAAACAAGATTTAGAACAAGAACATATTCCATAGGTTCCCATGGAAAATGTAGTTCCTAAAACACGGGTACAACGCAGGAGCATAATAGAGTTAAGAGAACCAGAAAGATATGGTTTTTTAGTCACCGAGGATGGTGACTCATTATTAGTTGACAATGATGAACATCTATCCTACAAAGATATAATTGAATTCTCAGAATCTGTAAGATGAAAAAAATGCATGAATTATGATATGGATTACATGGATCAAAATCATGTTTTGGTTCTAGTCGATCCACCATTTAATCTAAATCCTATTGGATGCGAATGTATATTCAAGAGGAAACTGGACATGGAAGGTAAATTAAATACCTATAAAGCAAGGATAATGGATAAAGGTTTTAAGCAATGTCAATTAATTGACTACAATGAAAAAATTTAACCAATTTCCTTATTTAAATCCATTAGAATTCTACTTTCTATAGAATCTTACCATGACTATGTGATTTTGAAGATGGATGTAAAAACTGAATTCCTTAATTTGAACCTTTAGAAAGATGTCTATATGACACAACCAGTAGGTTTTGGGATTCCAGGTGATTCCAAAAGGATTTTCATGTTGCAGATGTCCATTTATGGATTGAAGTAAGCTTCCAAGTTTTAGAAAATTCTATTTCATGAAGACATAAAATAATTTGGTTTTATTATGAATGAATGTGAGCCATGTGTTTACAAGAGGTTCAGTGGAAACACAGACTTTATCCTAGTAGTATATATTGATGACATATTACTTACTGGAACTGACATACCGGTCTTACAGTAAGTTAAGGACTGTTTAAACAAGTGTTTCCCCATGAAATACTTAAGTTAAGAAGTCTACATTCTAGGGATCATGTTCATTCATGATAAATCAAGAGGCTTATTGGACTAAGTCAAATTACATATGTTGACCAGATACTAATGTGATTTAGTATAGAACAATCCAAGAGGGTATTGGTTACAGTGTCACATGGTTTACATATTTCTAAGAAAATGTGTCCTTAAACACAACAAGAAAAATAAATAATGATTAATATCCCATACAATTCTATGATAGGGTCAATCATGTATTCCATGTTATGCACTAGATTTGATGTTGCCTATTCATTGAGGATAGTAGGAAGATATCAAGATGATCTAGGAGAATAGAATTGTATTGTCGTTAATGTTATCCTTAAGTATCTATGAAGAACTAAGAATATCTTCCAGGTGTATTGAGGAGATGAGGAGCGGGTCATCAGGTGTTATACTAATGATAGTTTTTTATACCGAAAAAATTATTTGAAGTTTCAATCATGATATGGTATCTATCTAAACAGAGGAGCTATGAGCTGGAAGAGTTCAAAGAATCCATTTTCCACTGATTCTATAGTAGATTAAGAGTATATAGTTTCTTCTGATATAGCCAAGGAAGTCGTTTGGATTCAGAACTTTATCTAGGATCTTGGTGTGTTACCTATTAGTAAAGACTCTATCAAATTGTATTGTAATAATACTGGAGTAGTGGCTCTTGAAAAATATCCAAGGTCACAACAACGGAAAAATAACATACTCTGGAATTAATAACTTTTTAGGGATTTATATCATTCTGGTGAAGTTGCAGTAAGTAGAGTAACCATGTAAGAAAACATGGTAGACCCCTTGACTAAAGGACTATCTCAGCATAAGAATGAATATCATGTGAGAGCTAGTGGATTGAAGGTTGTTATCAGTTGGATCTAGTGTTTGTGGGAGTCTGTTAGAGTTGGTTCCCTAGAACCAAATTCAATTTAATTTATGATAAACATGTATTCATTGTTTTTAATATTAATAAATTAATTATCACATCCTAATTTTTATTCTATGTGACATAGTATTTGATAATGTCTTAAGAGTAACTATTAAAAAAATAGGTCTTAGTACTTATACGCTTTGATGAGAACCCGTAAGTCCTATGTCACTATTCTTGAATAAATGTTCTACAGCTAGATGATATCATTTTAGGGACACAAATGATACAAGATATCAGAGGTGGAGACTGATAGGAATTTGAGGCATCTTCTCTTAGTATACACCCTTGGTAATATCGAGTAGAATATTGTGAGAACGAGGCCCATCAGTAGGAAATCCAAATTTATATGTGTCATTGGATGTTCTTATTTGTGGACATTTGTATTGGTCCTTAGAATTTAATATTATTATTAATGATTATTATCAGTCACACACATAGATTTATTTATAAAAACCATGACGACGGATGTTCGAGACATAGTAGGATATGTTGGGTTCATTAAGAGTAATATTTCATTAATGAATAATGTGAGAAAAGATTTGAACCTTATGTTTACTATGGATGTTGATATCTCTGGCCCTTTGATGTAAATGATATAGCCTAACTAAATCAATGAACACAGTTTTCTAAAGGAAAATTCATTTTCTAGAAAGACAATGAAAGAGAAATCGAACACATAAGTTGATGACACCAACATGAAACCTTATTGATTATAGATATTGAGATAAATGGATTATATTACATAGTAAGAATCCATATGAGGTGAAATTTTGTTGTGGCGTTAAATTATTTCTCTATGGGTACCTTGGTGTGTTTCTAGATTCTATCCTTTTACGTTAGACTGCTTATCCTAATGCCACTAAAAAAGCGGCCTAGAAGGTCAAAAATAAGTGTATATAGAATCTCAGTTAAATAATATATATTATTATTTTTTAGTTAACAGGTTGAATAAATTTTATTCCCATACATGGTTTAATAAATATTCACATATTCTTGATCGTATATAAATATTTATTTTTCTATTTAGTAAATATAAGATTTATTTATTTATTGGAGATTAATGCACTGATATTTAATTAATAAATAAATATTCATTATTCATGGTCTAATAAATATTATGGAGTAATGACAGACTGAGTTTTTAGCTCCGGTTTGAAATAATAAATATTGAATATTATTTTATTAAATAATATATAATTATAATTAAAAAGTTAAGCACATGTCGAGAAATAATTATATTATTATTAATTGACATGGGGTTTCACTATGATTAATTAAATAATTATTGGAACTTGTGAAATTATTTTATTTTAACCCTAGTGATATATAAATCTAGTTATGTTATTTTCTCATTATGAAAATTCATTTGTCTGGGTTGTTCACAACAGATTTAGAGAAACCTATCAAGACTAGATAACTCTCTTATCTAAGAATGATCATAAGAATGGTGAGAAATCCTCCTCCACCAGATCAAGGATAATACTTTAGAAGTGGTTCTCAAAGAGATAAAATGCAGACAATGCAAGAACAAGGATATATTGTGCTAGCACCCAGAGATTCCTTTGGAGATGTCTAGAGATTCGTGGAACACGTGTGGATCACCGCTATAGGAAATATATACTCGGTTTCCAAAATGAAATGATGGTAGACTACAGACCTGTCACTAGATTCATCCATGAAGAAATGATTCCTTAAAGGTAACTCTTTATTTAATTAAAATAATTATAAATCATATGTTATGACCCTCCCTCTAGTTCTGGAATGATTTCCATTATCTATTTTCTTTGATACAATTCTGTAGATCTCAACGTTTATCATCATTTATATCTTAGATTGACCATCAATCATGACAAAAGACATGTTCAGAACCGGCCATCACATGCTTCTACTTCACCCAGAACCTATAAAAAATACATCACACTTCATAGGGAATTTGAATATCCTTCAACTAGTAGATCTTACATATAATTGTTTTTTCCCCATAAAAAATTATAATATCTTACATATAAGTAGTAAATACTTATATATAAACTGAATACTATTATATATAACTGCTCTCCCCAACTCTTTACTTCTAGGTACAAAAGAAAATCTATTATTTATATATAAAATATCTTACGTATGGGAAGGGAACCCTTCAAATGGAAATGTGTAATATCTTACGTATCCCAGCTAGGAAATATTACATATTATCTAGACCATGTGTAATATTTTATATCTTACATATCCCAATACTTTGCTAATTCATCTAAAATATTTAGAATTTTTTCATACATTTATTGCGTTGTCGAGCGCGTCAAATTAGTTGTTTAATTTTGACTAGAATTTCGGCAGTACAGCAGCAATCCTAGGTCGTCTCAAGACGGATCCATAGATCATTAATTTGAAAAAAAGAGGGTTTTGATTATGAAAGTAGAAAGGTAAATGGGGTTTTATAGTACTTGGGTTTGATGATAAAAGTTAACAATAGAAAATGAAAGTGATAAGACAAAGTAGAAGTAAACAAGATTGATTAAACGTGATCAACTCGGGGAAGTCTCATGATGCTCATCCTTCATCGCTTTAAGGGATGGGGTTATAATCTTTTAATACCTGGTTTGTAACACATATTAACATATTTTTACTGAGTTTATGCTAGGATACCTCCTAGGGTTCAGTCAAAAACACACAATGATTCACCGGACACCGCTGATGATTGAGTGATTTGTGTTTGACATCATAACTGAAACTCACCAAGGCAACACACGAAGAACTTGATGTGATGTCTAGGTTTGTATGTTACTTCTTTGTGATACCATGACATAAATGTGCATGATCTTTACAGTGCTTATGTGAGTTTAATTGACAAATATGAACCACACAAACACCGCAATTGAATGAGGGAAGAAAAAGGGATGAACGGTGTGCGAAACATCACATGAACGGGTACTCCCAAACATGATCATTTGAGTTGAGTATAACATACCAGTATATAACTCAATTAAATAAAAATAGAGGTTTAAGAAAAACAACATACAACTTGTAATTAAAAAGATCATTCAAAATAATACAAGTTTGATGCTTGGGATTACATCACATTCCTCCCCGGGTGATCACAAAGGGTTTAGAATCCCATGGGAGGGGAAGAAGAAGAAGATGTTGAAGTAGAACTTTCCATATCCTCCAGAACTACTAGGGATGTTGAGAAGACTCCTTAGGGAATCCAAAATGGAATCACCTTCCCTCCTGTCGAATTTGCAAATGGGGTGCCCAAGGTGCCATTTTATAGGAAAATTGGAAGGTGGTTTTAGGCACACAGATATATTCAATCCACTTTTACCATGTGTTTAGGCCTTTAGACAATTTTATCTCGATTTAGAGAAAATAGAAAAGCTGTAGAACCACCTCTTGGCTGTCTCCACCGAAGTTTTGGCACCATTTGGACAAATACAGCTCTAGATATTGATAAAATACAGAACACCGCATTTGACTTCGTCCAGCTTTGATTCCTTGGAAAGATCAGTTAGTATGGGCATCGTAGATGGTGAATGGGGCTTTGGTTCATTAATATTAAATGTATCACATTAAATTTTGGACCGGCGCACAAAATTTCATCCCATTTGGATCCATGTATTTCACGTACTATTCAAAACAGTGGATAGATGTCCATGGGATGCCATGCAGTTTGGCCCATTTTTCTTCTGGATAATCTCTAGGCCTCCAAATCATCTTTACCATCAATAAAATTATGAAAACAAGTAACATAGCCCTTTTAAAAAGTAAGAAAAATTAATTCCTAAAATCAAAAATTAAGTGCAATTTATTATTATATTTGGAATATTCGTTACAAAACCAGTTTAAAATAGTGGTGTAAGGGTGAAATAAAGCAGTGAATCGTGGTACGATCATACATCCATACTTTTCTCTACATATTGAGTTTTCTAAATCACTTTTCACTACTTTAACCAATTTTCATTCTTCTATAATTTTCTATTCTAGAATAATCTATTTAAACATAAAAATAAATCTAAAATAAATTTTGTCCATGGTAGTAAAATATTAATTATTAACAAAATCAATTATAATCATAATTTTAGGCTATTTTTATATTAAAGTTTAAAATTATCATATAAACTAAATATGTATTACTTTCCCATATATAATCAAAACAGTGGGATATAAATCATTTAATTACAAAGTAAAAATAATAAATATATGCTTTTCCAGCTAGAGAATAACCTTCTTGTCCCTTCCATGAATTTTCCTTGTGAATTACAATAGTTTGGGCCTCAATTAATTTTCTTGGGTGATAGAATTTTATATTAAAAAATCAAAGAAATTAAAAATTCATTGAAAAATAATTTTAATGTTGTGTTATGAAGAAATACAATGTTTGAAAACTGGTGAAGTATTGGAGATTTACATGATACATCATTATCTCGAGAACTTATTCTTTATTGAGGATCCACATTCCATTTGAAAGCTATCATATTGTCAAGAGTAGTCACAAGGATACATTGGCTAGACCATGATACATCTATATAACTTTCAAAATCCCCCCTTAATAGAGTATCACAACACAAAATATTTGGGAGGGACTTCATATCATGCATTAAGGATTGAGTCTACATTGACATTAAAACCTAGTGTATGGTTCCTTCATGTGATGATGTTAGAGTGGTGTAGTGGCTTCTCTAGATAATATGTAACTATGTGTTAGTACACTGACATACTATTAGGATATTATACCATGGTATGTTGAGAATTATAAACACTATCTAGGGCTAAAAAATGCAATGTTGACACTTCTGATTAATTAAAAAGTGAACAGATGAGATTACAATGGCAGTAAAACAGATCTTGAGCCTAAAATTTTAATTTTTATAAAACACTATTTTTACTCTTATGAAACTCGTTCAATCTTTAATTTACTCTTACATAGAGAATTATATCTTCTTTTTATTCTTTTAGAAGTTATTACCTAGCATAAAAATTCTCCAAAATGTTAGTGACTCATCTTGAAAACATTAAGATTATAATAATCAGTTGAATGAATGAATATCAATTCATGGATTTACAAAATGAAAATAATATTCCCAAAATTGTAAAAAATTACAAACTATTATTTAATATCTAAAAAAACAAACAAAAAAATACAAAGGAATAAAACTAAGACAATGAAAATTTTATAAAATTAACACCCCCACACTAAGGTGATTATTTTTCCTCAAGTAATTTTTTTAAACGTGTTCCATAATGATATAAAATCATCTCAAGTTTGATTCCAAGGCCATTAAGAGTTAAATGGAGGGGTTTTAGTTGATCCATTATTATAACAAGAAACACATTCAAATATCCCTCTCCTTTAAGTTATTCATCAACTATTTGGTTTCTCACTACCTCGATTCAACATAACTTACAATCTTATAAGTCATTTGACCACTTATTCTTCTACATTCAATACTCACTTTACATTCTTAGAAAACAAGGAACTAAACTATTTTTATTATTTTTATTCCATGAAATGGGCATTGAATTTATTGATTGGGTGTGACTACTATATAACTGAACCATCCCTTATATAACGAATCTTATAATACTAGTTGGACTAGCCATGGAATGGAAGCGGTATAAGGTAATATAAATATTATAATGTAATATTACCCTTTTTAATTATATTTATCATTCATACATGAACCCTATACCAAATCATATTTGAAATTTAAAGGAGAATCCTAATTTCCAATTTTATTTCCATTTCAAAGGACTAAATAATTTTATTTTTTTGGATCTCTAAGGTGTTACTGCCTCATAATTAAAACTTCACCAAAATTTAAGAACAAATTTAAATGTTAAGAAGACAAATTTTGATTTCATTAATGTATTTTTTTAGATCCGAAGGTTTTTTGGGGTTATATTTGTTTTTAATCACTATAATCCTAAAGTATGGCTAAAAAATGGGTAGAAATTAAATATTTGGTGATGTGAGGTGAACATGGAATCACTAGAAGATAAATGTAAATAAAAATATTTATATTACTATATTTCAAGGATGGTTTTTGATATGAGGATAATAAATCTTACCAGATCATTTGTTTTTTTAAATTTATGCTAGAAGAATAAATTAGGGATGTTTTGAAGGATAAGCATGAACTCTAAAATAAGTTTGAATTTTGTGAGTAGTTTGGTGGAAAATAATATTCACTATAGCATTCAACACACTATGCTGAATCATGTTAAGTCATAATGGATCTATAAATAGTTAGAGTGGAGATGTGGTGGGTGTTTTAGAGGGAGTTTCAATTGAAAAATTATCTTATGGGAAATAGATAGTCTCATATACACCGTGGTCTAAGCCATGGTGTTTATTCAAGAGATCTTAAATAGTTAAATCTAATGTTGCATAAGATATTTGTAAAGGGTATCAAATAGTGAAAAAGGTAAGTGAGTTGGGTAACTTTTTATTTCTGGGAATCAAAACGATGAGTCCCATGTCATGGTTAAAATTATGGTGACTTTTAAATGGGTAGTATTTTGGTGCCCCACCAAAGACATCACTATTTTAATTTCAAAAGTTCCTATATAAACATGGGAAGTAATACACAATCATTTTTTACATGGAGGACTTATACAATAATATATGAACTAGGAGCTTAGAGAAGCACGATGCAATAAAGGAAATTTTGAGTATCAAAGTTTATAAAGGGAAAGTGTAAGTTAAGCATGGAGAAACATATGTTGGAGAGTATTTTAACTATAATAATTACATGTTGTTTAAAACATTACAAGACATCACAGTCAGTCATGGTTTGGTCAAGTTCAAGTTTTAAAACGATTTCATTACATGGGACATCAGGAGATTATACCATAGAGGTTAGAGCACGTTGTTGATCTAGAGTCCTAAAATAGAATCATAGATATCACCATTCAATGTTGGACAAAAATTGGATAAAATTAAGGAAATATATTTTATTCCAATGAGGATATGATGGAGAAATATCTAGAGTTGTTATTAAAAATAAATAGGAATGTTTGACCACACTAAAATCTCATGGGACACTTAGAGAGATCATAGAACATAAAGGAACATGGTATGATCCACAATACTGATGGTAATACAAGTAGTAAGGATGTTCTTATTTAATTGATTATAAAAATTCTAGTAGAGGAAGGGATAAAATATTTGAGTATTTATTTCAGAATAATAGAGTGGAGGAGAATTGAATATCTAGATCAAAGATAATAAGAACAAAAGTTCCTAAATATATTAAAGACTTGGGTATTTATGATAATAAGAAATATAGAGATACATGGAAGTTATGGTGATAATATCCTATTATTTTTTATAGAATAAAACTTAATATAAGTGTATTAAGTTATTTTTCATGGTTGAAGAAGAATACTATGGACAATAAGGTAATTCCAGTTTATAATTATCTACATTTGGAGAGGAGTGGTGCTTCTATAACCTATGGAAAAAATATTAAATCCTTATATAAAGTTTATTCTATAATTTAGTTTTATAAGAGGAAGAAATAATACTCAATTCCCTATAAAATTTTTATTTCACTCGATTTAAAGAAGAGGAGAGTAGTATATCAATGTATCTGTTTAAGAGATGAAGATTCATGGAAACTCAATATCTGATTTTGAAGAAGAAGAAACCGCCATGTAGGTAAGCTATTTAAAAATACCCTCTTGCTTATAAATTTATCAACCCTAGACCAAAGAATTGTGAAAATGATAGGAAGATAGAGTGACCCTAGGATTAGAAGTTCACATTTCCTAAACATTTTATAATAATTGTAGTGATTAAAATTAATTCCTGGTGCATAAATATCTATTTGGAGTATTCTCCTTAGATTATCCCTTAGTGGTGGCCATTTAAAATTCTTATGTCATGTGTATGATTTAAAATTATTCATTAATATTTGAGATTTAGTGAGGTTATATACAAAGTAAATGACAATTAGGTTAAAAATAACTCCCACTAACATGGGAGAAAGATCGATAAGGGATAAAATCACATTCAAAGAATAAGTTTTAATTGTAAAACACCCTGATTTAACCCTCCTCTTAGGGTGTTTTGGATTAAAATAATTGGTATCAGTGCCAATAGGTTTTGTAAGTGCTTCAACCTAAAATACTTGGTTAATTATTATTTAGAGACTTTACATGATATGTGTCCTATAATAAACAACTTGTTATTTGGTTTAAAGAATTTTCCTATTTGGAAGAAGGGATTCATTATTGGATAAAAATGTATATGTAAATGAAAAACTACAAGAGAGGGGTGAATTTTATGTTTTAAAACATTCATTTTAAATCATTAGTTTAAACTAATTGAATTCAAAAAAACCCTCTTGAGTATTAAAAAAATAATCGGGCGGGGCCTTATAATTTGATAAATATTGTAATCAAGTTGATTTTGATATATATTCCATAGGTCATATTTATAAATTAATTATATTCACAGTAGGCATGGTAAGTATCATAATTATAGTGGTTATGATGATCAGAGTAAAAAAATTATTCTTTCATAAAACATATATAATCATATTAGTAATTGGAATGATTGTAATCACCGAAATCATAATTATGATTTAATATAATGTAAAAAATTGTATCTTAATTAAAATAATTATGATAAAATAAATATAAATAGAAAAATGAATTAAATAAATTTCTATTACAAATGAAGAAGAAATTAAATACAAGTAAATGAATAAAATTGTTTCAACCCAAAGAGTAGGTTATCAAATAACCTAGGGTAAAGGTCACATGATTTATACTTTCAATAAATTCTATCTTACCCACACCAGAGTAAGCCCTCGATATAATAATCAACTTTAGTCTGTCTGCATATACCCAACCCCACTCGATAAAGAAGGTGATTGGTTATTCTGTCTTCTTATCTTTGGAATCACTCTATTAGAATAATGATCAAAATCATTGTCTTCCTATCCAGGAAGACCTCAATCGTAATCACAATGATCACTGCTACCCAAATCAAAAAACATCTTCTGAGTTACAAGTATATGGAACAATAAATTCACAACTTGTAAACTTCACCGCATTCACACATAGAAAATTTAGTATATCTCTCACACAGTATCTCGAATTCATATATTGATCTCATTTAAATTACCTGGTTTTTATATGCATGCATCCCAATGGTCATCTTTAAATCTAAAGTTCATATTTTCTCTGGAATTCTCAGAGGTACCTGGACACTTGGCACTTAATTGATCATATAAAACTGAAAAAACAAAATCAATTTAATTAAGATATAATATAATGTATAACATTGTTTTGATTTAAAATATATATTAATAAAATGATCAATTTTCCTAGATACAATAAATTTAAATCAGTCCAATGATTTTCGTTATGAGAGTTAGTATGATTTATATCATTATGAAAGTATTTCTAGTAAAAAATTCTGGATAGTGTGTATGATAAAATTTTTATCCTGTTAGTGTGATATAAATCATATCTGGTTATTGTTATAATAGTCAATAAATGAGTTATTGTTTTAATTTTCATGATTACAATTTTTATCGTATGCATTATGAAAAATTGTAATGATAAAATATGAATTTATTATAAAACATTCTTAAAATACTTTAGACATAAAAGAGTTAGTAATTAAGTAATTTAAGAAAGATTTTCTGATTTACAAAAGAAAATTAATAAAATATTCAAAAAGATACATTTGACTCAATAATCTCACCCTTTTTGGAAAGCACAAACCACAAGACTTAAATAGAAAATTACTTTATAAAACATAATTAATTTTTAAAGAACTTTTGTATTCAGAATTAAACACTTATACTTATCCCCCTTGATTTTTAAAACACATCTCAATATGAAAATGAATATTACTAACTCCCCCTTAGGATAACAAATTCCTTAAAATATTGTATTCTCTTTTTCAGAAATTTTTCTCCCCCTTAATTAAGCATTCTCTCATTTTATGAAAAAATTATCCCCTATCTAAAGCAATATCCCCCTTTGTAATTTAAAAATTAATAGAGAATAATCTTTGAGCAACCTAAAAAGAGTTAAAGAGACAATATATACAAAACAACAATGAATTTGATCATCTAAAATAAATGAAATAACATTCATAAAAAAACCTTGGAAAAAATTCAATCAAACAAAATATTGATATAAAAAACATTCATTAAAATTAAAATAATTTACAGCAAGAGTTAAAAAAGTAATTTTTTCTCCTCAATAAGGTCAAAAATGATTGTCTTCATCCTATTAAAATTTTTTAAATCCTCTATTATCTTATTATGTAATTATTGTTGAATTCAGTGCTTTTCTTCTTGTCCTGATAATAATTGATCCTGATTATGATTCCATTCCCCATGAGGGTAAAAATTTTATTCAAGATTATTAGTCTTATCTTATTAAGCCTATAATTTATAATATTGAGTATGAAATATTTCTTCCTAAATTTGATACTTTTGTTCTTGATCCTTTTTGGACTTTTCTTTCACTTAAATTCTATCATTCAGAAAAATAATATGATTCTTCAAAAAAAATTATACTTGTACTTATTTATCCAAGAAATTCCTATATAAATTTATTTTATCTTTCTATTCAAATCATTTATTTCTTGATATTGAGAATCTTTTGAGTCCTTGAATCTTTGTAAGAAACTAACTTTTCTAGCAGTTTCACAAGTTAACTTGTTGAATGTAGCTGAAAGTTCATTAAAAAGACTTCTTATATCCTCAATCGTATCTTCATGAGTTTTAATATTAGAATACGAATTGTAGTACCATTTTTAACCTAGTTATAATACTTCTTATGAACTTGATAAATTTCTTCAAATACCTTGAAATTGGACCCAAGTTTTATCAACTCGTCCTTTACAATTATAACTGAACTGGATCTTTTATTTTTATTCTTAGAAACCATATCAATTTTTCATCTATCCTAGGGAAATAAATAATGGTATTTTACAATATATTAAAGGATTGAACAATATATTGACAGCCTTTAATTGAAATTTTATTATTAGATTCAGTATCTTACATGAATTTAGGGAGTTCTGTATAATATATTTGAGAAACCACATATCCTAAAGACTGGTTACAATTATCGTCAGTATTGACTTATTCATACTTAACAGAAACAAGATCAACTATATCGTATTTGGATCCCTGGAAATGTTTCTTAGAAGACTCAACTCCCGGGGAAGGTAATTTACAAGAGGTTTCATTAGAAGATCTCACGGGTAAAATAGGTTCCATTTCATTTTCTTCTTACTTATTTTTTTGAACTCCTTCTTTTTCTTCCTTTTATTCTTCTTCAATTCCTTATTATCTTCCTTGTTATCTTCTTTCTTTATCATAAAAATATTTATCTATCTATCTCAAATAAATATCTTCTTTTTTATATGAATAAATTTATTGACTATCCTTAAGTGGTACTGATTCATCACCATCTGTTTGCAAATCTTTTCCCTTGTCTTGGACAGTGGGAATAACCAAAATTTCTTGAATATGATCTCTAATAACAATTATAGCACTAGACTTATCAATGGATTTCATCAGATTATAAATATCAAAAACGATTTTCTTTAACTTTTTTAGATTTCTTTTCTTTTCTTCTTATTTAATAGTATCTCCAATATGAATTTTTTCTACTATATCTTCTATAGGGTCAAGACCAAACTAAGGGTCTTATTATTTTATTTATTCTTTTTTTCCTCCACTCAACATCTATTTATTCACTATAAACGTTTTCCTTCTTTTACTTTCTCAAAAAAATAGACCTCTCTTTTTCTATCTTTTTTGAAACAATGGGTACAAATTTTGAAACATTGAGAGGGTCTTCAACAAATTCTTTTTCAGGATTAAATTCAATATCTATTAAAAACCTTTTTGATTCACTATAAAAATGAAATTTTAACCTTTTAATCATATCATCAATAATAAGTAGAACTTTAACTTTCTATGTAATCGATTTGATATCAACTTTAAAAACATAAAACTTTTAATAAGAAATTTACGGATGATTATAGGAAACATAATCAATTGTGACTTGATTGTACCATATTTTATGTTTTTATGGTTTGAAATATATAACCCATGAGATTTAATTTCCTTATATTAACCAAATAATCAAGAATGAAAACATCTGAGAACTTTTTGATTTCCCTATCAACCTTTCGTGGGATAAAAAAACATTACATCGAAAGGAAAATAAGATGATTTGCAGAATAAAGATGATTAATTTTTCCTTTTTCCTTATGAATATCAAAAAGATATTCCTAAGATATTTTCTTAATAAACATGAATTTTTCTTTAGGAAGCTTATGAGAAGGGAATAAGGCATATCCTTTTGTGGGTACACTAAGAAGATGAGTAGCTTTATCCATAGATAGGCTATAATTCGTTCCAAAAATAGAAAAAGAGAACTTTAAATCTACATCAAACACAATAGTATTATAAAACTATATAACTCCAACAACATGAATGAGTTCTTGATTAGAATTTGGTTTTTTCTGAGCATAAAAATTCTCATCCTTGAAACTATATAATTATTTTTAAATAGGAATCTTAATTTTCATAGAAATATTTTTTGACGAACTGTAACACCCCAAACATCTATTGTACGCTTCTCTTTGAATAATAAAATAACATGTGTTGTACGAAGCTCTGAGTTCAAGAACACCACAAGCAATCAAACTAGTCATTTAAAAAGAAGTTATGAATAGTAATACACACTTTTTTAAATTTCATAAATTTTAATTTTTCAAAATGGAATTCATTTTCGGATTCAAAATATCAAAATTAGATTAGGGTAAATTTTTGGTATTTTTCTAAAAACATTCAATTTTTGATAAATAGTGAAAAACACCACATTATTGTTTAAAACCAACTTTTTATTTAAATAATTATTTTTAATTTAAATTTATTTTGAAGTTAAAATAGATACATAATACCTATATTATTCCAATTTAATTAATTTGATTCATTTTATATTAAGATTAGACATATAAAATTTTATTGAACTTTTTAACGTCTTTTACCCACCTTCTAGGCACATTTGCAAATTTGTATAAAATGTAATTTTACCGCTTATGTGAATTGAATTTCAAAAATATTACACACATGGTTGTCAGTAGTAAGTAAAATGTGGTTCAATAGGATGAAAATATTTTTTGGTGAATAGTAACTTTTGATTTTTATTTACCACGGTTAAAAGTAAATAGAGTGATTAAAGGAAAAACTAATATTATAATATTATAAATTTTCCCCCAAAAAAGTCCTAATTGTATTGGATAAGTGTTTTTATACCAAAATAAACCATATGACAAAAATAATATCATTTTTGATCAATTTGGGTTGGATTAAGACATTTATTATATTTTATTTAAAGAAGAGTTACAAGTGTTAAATTCAAAATTTAATAACAAAACCATTTTTAATATAGATTTATAAAAAATATAAATTAGAATATAAATATTAATTATAAATATAAAAATATTTCTTATATCATGTTATTTTATTTATAAATCTTAGACATTACATAATTAAATTTATTTATGAGATAATGATGAAGCAATAATTACCTTGTTAATAAAAGATTAAAATAGTTGATATTATAAATATTAAAATAAATGTAAATTGAACCTTTTGATGCCATAAATGTTTTTATGTGAATATGACATTTTAGTATTGATTCAATGTATTTTTTTGAAGTAATCAAGTTGTTATGACTTTCACAAAAATAAAATACTAAATAGTGTCAAAATTGACACAAATGAGTTTTTAAAACAAATAGTATTTTATTAAATGACATAATATTTATAAAATATATAATATTCATCCAAAGGACTTGTATAATGTTTTATATGTTATTAATTAACCACTTTACGTACTCTTGTCATTTTATAGTAACTATATTAACCATGTAGTATAAAAATACAAGAAGACACGGTAAAAGTTAATCTATTTAACTAAGAGTTAAATATAAAAGTTAAGGTTAATATAATGACCAAAACTTGTATAAAACCTATTTTACGAGAGTATTTCAACCCATAACCACATTATACTTTAAATAAATCCATTTTTAGATATTATAAACCGAAAATAATTTTATAATAAAATTATATTTCAAGCTTTTCCTAAACTGCCCCTCACCTCTCTTATAAAAGGGTACTTCCCCTTCTTTTAAATTCACCCCTCCAAATCCATTTGTCTCAGAAAAAACCTGATCAAATCTCCAAAAACAATACCCTATATTAACCCTAGAGGCCGTAATTTGATTAGAAATCCAACCTAAGGATCCCTTTTGTTCAAATCAAAAGGAAGCACCCTGAGAGGAGGTAATTATTTTCATCACCTCTTTAAAAGTTATTTTCCTCTTCCACTTCCTATTTCCTTGTTGTATCTATAAAAAATAATAAATCCAATAAATTATACATATTGTGATGTTATTATAAATATGTTACCACCATATTCATTGTTCTATCTATCTTATGAATGACAAAGTCACCATACGTGCGTACATACAACTTGCCGTCTCCATGTCATGGTGTAGTTTGTTATTCAAAACTTAATTATTTTGATGGGTATAATAATGAGTATAATAGATGTTAATAATAAATATAGCAGGTTAATGATTATATATATATAATATACCATCAAATTACATACTATTTCACCCTCAATAGAATGATATTATCACTCATGCGTACGTACAGCTTGTCGTCTCCATGACACGATGAGATTTCATTCCCCATCGTAACCATTAAAGAATAATTTTCATTTGAAAATAGTTTTTAAGAAGTTAATATCATTCTAGATATGAATCAAATACATCCTATCCATAAAAACATGACTTATGTAACAAAAATTATAAAGGAAAAGAAATCAGTTAACACCCAAAACAATGATACTACTGAAATATTATTAACAAAGCAATATTAGAGGATAATATATGAAATAATATTTATGTATATGGTTTTTTATAATTTAATAATAGTGATATAAATATTATACAGGTGTATAATGTACCCTTGACTAAAGAAAAGTACAAGGTATGGGTTAATTTTACAATCTCTTTATTATTTGATGTTGTGTATACGTAAGAATCCACTAGAACTTCATTATCATCCACATACGTGTTTCTTAAAAATGTATTTCAAAACATTTTTACTATTTCATATACTATGGGTTAAATTCATTTATACCCTTGTTTTACTTTTTATATTTTTTTTGAAAGGAATCTTTTCATCGTTTTCCAAACAAGGTACTTTATGACCTTTTTGACAAATTAAGGATTGAATGTTTTTTAACTTATAAGGCGGGTGCAGCTATTTTATTCCATTATAACACCTTTGAAGCTTCACTTTCAAAATTATATGAATATTTTTAAAATAAATGTTTTCTTTTACAATTATTCACCTTTTAAATGATTTCAAAGTAGAAAGAGATATTTTTCTCAAATAGTTATTGGATTGATTTCATCTATTTCAACATCTATTATTGGATTGTATGTTTAATTGAAGTTTATTTATTATGATACCATATTCCATATTGCATTGATAGTTTCTTGATAAGTTTCACTATGGATGTGCTATTTTTATACCATTCATGGTTTATGGTTAAAGTGTTTACACTTCTTATGCTAGTTTTAATTTGAATGTTTATTTTATGTTTCACCATTTTCATATGAGGAATGCATTGGACTTAGTAAGTGATGAACGAGGCCCGCTATAGCCCCTCAATTCTTCATTTGGTCTCATGAGATAAACTAGTGTCTTGGCGTAAGGCCTTTAAAAAATTTATATTAGGGTCTTGGAATGAGGCATTAACTTTGTGGTTAAGATGTCCAACATTATGCATTCCATCATTATGAGATTAGCTATTAATATTAGACATGATTATTAGACTAGTAGAATATCCATGTGAATAAGTAAATGGAATTATTTGATTAATAGTTTCTATATTATGCTTAATTTTATGTTTAAAAGGCTTGTGGTTTAGTCTTATACATTGCCTTCAAATTTTATGCTTATTCATGATAGTTTCTACTATATTGATATCCTTTCTGAGTATCTGAGCCCACCCCTTTCTTAGGTTTTATTATTCCCAGGATGAAAAAAGTATATTATGACTGACCTTCATGGATATTTTAAGGGATATTAGTGTGTTCAAAGGAGACACAATGTTTCTTTTTCATTTCATAATGTATTGTAAACCTTATGAATTTATCTAGTACTTCTAATCCTAATAAACTGATCAGACTTTTGGGACTTGATATCTTGTGATCATTCCAATGTTATGTCATAATGCACCGACTTTGGGTAAATAGGGTTGGGGAATTACATTTGGTATTAGAGGAATTTTAGTACAAACCTTAGAAACTAGATTTAGAAAAACTCTAATTAGAGAACATTACCCTAAGATAAAATTTGAGGATTAGTATAGAAGAACATCCAAAAAATTTGGTAAAATTGATATTGTGTGGTTTTTTTAAGAAATAAATCCTTTTTTGGATACAAAAAGTGGATGTGGTTCTATAATATATGTACCTATGAGTGAAAACTCTGACAAGGACTTTCAGGCTTGACCCGGGGTATTCTAGTACACGACAACATGCCTTACTGTGAACCTTGTTTGACACTTCTGAGGGATATGCTTAGAATAATTCACATTTTATTTAAAAAAAATTATGAATGGTTTATGAGTAAATAATTCCCCAAATAATTTTTTTTATGATTATGGATTATATGCATAAACTGTTGAATTTTTGTTAAGTATTTTATAATTTTGGAATTATGCATTACGATTCATGAACTAATCTAGTGCATGCCATTGTTTATAAATGACACATAGTAGAAGGAATGGAAGCTGTATCAACACATTTAATCCATGTATGGATTTACCTCATATTCAAGATAATTATAGTGGAGCTGGTGATTCAACTGGTGATGATCAGCTTATAACCATACAAGGACAACTCACTCAAGTTATGAATAATAACATTACCTGTATGGAGCATCCTGATCCAAAACATGGAGAATAATTATTAGAACACTTCATGAGGTAGAAACCACAAAAATTAAATGGGACTAAAAATCCATTTGTATCTGATCAATGTATAAGTTCCTTATAGAAAATATTTCATGATTTGGGGAGTAGAGAAAGGGAAAAGGTTATCCTGGCAGTTTATCGCCTCTCAGGAGATGAAGATAAATGGGGGGTCATTAATTCAAAACAAAAAGGAGGATGAAGAAGTATAAAATATGGAATGGACATATTTTGAAGAGATTTTATTACAAAAATACTTTCCTTGTGAACATTGAGATGATATGGAAATGCAATTTCTAAGTATGAGGTGAAATTTAAAAGGATAGAAAGGAATGATTCAAATTATATACATATCCCAAGAAGTAATATTGATTGATTCTTTAATGGATTAAAACCATTTCTTCGTCGAATATTAGTCTCAAAATCCTTCTCATAGTAGGAAGATATTGTCTCAAGTACTATCAAGACAGGAAAAAAAATTCTCTAAGTCTTATGACTAAAGTGAAGAAAGAGAAGAAGAGATACGCTGAACAATATGAAAAAGGAAGTAATGGGAAGAATGGAAAAGTTGACCTTCCATCCTATAGTAATTGTGGGAAGAAAACCCTAGTACATTCCTAAAGGGGATGTGAGTTTGTTAAAAGGGTGGAGAAAAAGACCACTAAGATCGTGATTGTAGGGGGAAGAAAGAGGTTGTCAATGTTCAATGTTACAATTATTAAGAAATGGGGAATTATGAAAATGAATGTACTAAACATCAAGGAAAATAACCTTAGAAAAGGACAAGGGAGAAAATACAAGCTTATGTGATCACTACTACAGAGGTTGAAGTTTTGAATGACGTGGTGGGAGGCAATTCAATAGTTTCCTCAAAATTATCCAGTGCTTTATTTGATTCTGGATCTTCGCAATCATTCATATATTCCCATATTTCTAAGAAAATTATATATTTTCAATTTTAATTATTGAAGGAGTTTTCAGTAAAAACTCCCAAAGGAAGTATCATAACAACATTGTTTTTTCAATTAGTTACCATTATGGAATATAAACATGATTTATCTGCTGATATTGTTGTGACACCCATGATTGAATTTGATATAATACTCAATATGGATTGGCTTTCGGACCATGATTCAAAAATTTATTATAGGAAGAAGTAAGTTACCATTTTTTATGACGATAAGGAATACATTATCTTTAGAGTAGAAACATCACCATCTGATTCTCATCTAGATCCACCCCCAATATCTCTATTAAATTCAATTATTGGGGAGGAAGGGAGTGAAATAACTATGGGTGAGGAAAGGAATGTTCAAATATAGGATGTAACTATTGTGCAAGAATATGTTGATGTGTTTCTAGAGGATTTAGTTTGACATCCTCTAGAACGAGAAATTGAGTTTTCCATTGACATAATTCCTGGTTCAAGGACCATATCGAAGACCCCTTATAGAATGGAATATATGGAATTAGGGGAACTAAATAAACATTTATTGGAATTGATTAATAAAGGATTTATTCTCCATAGTGTTTCTCTATGGGGAGCCCCTGTTCTTTTTGTGAATAAGAAACCTGGATCTATGAGGTTGTGCATTGACTACAGGGTGATCAATGCTATAAAAATAAAGAACAAGTATCCCTTACCTCGCATTAATGATCTACTTGATCAAATTCATAGAGCTAAATATTTTTCAAATATTGAAATTCGATCTGGATACCTTCAGTTGTTCGTGAAGAAGGAAGACATTCCAAAGATAGCATTTCGAACCAGGTATGGGTATTGTGAGTTTACAGTAATGCCTTTTGGACAAACTAATGAACCCTCTCTTTTCATGGATCTAATAAATAGAGTTTTCAAGGAATATATTTATAAAATTGTAGAGGTATTTATTGATGATATCTCTGTATACTCCAAAAGCTACAAAGATCATGAAAATCACATGCGCACTATTTTCAAAACTCCTAAAAGAAATTAATTATATGGTTAGTTTATCAAGTGTGAATTATGGATTCATAAGATTTATTTTATTACCCATATTGTCTCTAAGAATGGAATATATGTCTATCCTTCAAAGAGAAGGGACATCCAAGAATGGAAAGCATCGATGATTATAACTGAGGTTCCCATTTTTATTGTTTTTCGCAGGTTATTATTATTTTTTTGTCCAAAATTTATCTTGATTGGCAAACCCAATAACCAAGATCACTCGTAAAGGGTTAAAAGTTTTTGGACAAAAGAGTGTGACGGATGTTTTGATGAATTGAATAGAAGATTAGTCAATTCTCCTATATTGACTCTACCATCTAGGAATGATGTGTTTGTTATTTATAGTGATGCTTCAAAGAAAGGAATTGGTTGTGTCTTTATGTAGAATGATATAGTTATTTCATATGCATCACAAAAGCTAAGAATTCATTAACAAAACTATCATAATCGTGATCTTGCATTAGTAGATATAATATTTTCTCTAAAGATATGGACACAATATCTCCATGGTGAATGTGAGATATATACTGATCAGAAGAGTTTAAAGTATATTTTCTCATGGAAAGAAATCAACATGAGGAAAAGGCAATGGCTTGAACTAATCAAAGATTATGATTTCACAATACACTACCACTCGGGGAAGGAAAATAAGGTGGTAGATGCTTTGATCACAAAGGATCATGGAGTTCTGAACAAGATGAGAGTGGAAAGGAATCCTATGTTCATGGATCTAGTAAAGATGGATATTGGAATAATCATGGAAGGTGAAACATCAATATGTTTTTAAATGGTTGAAAGCCCATCTTTACTAGAAAGGATAAAAATTTATCAGACTGATGATGATGAGTTTCAAAAGAAAACAAAGATGTGAATGATGGGAGATTGGTTGACCTCGTATATGAAGATGGAAATTTGAAATTTGGGAAGAGGCTTTGTGTTCCCGATATACCTGATCTAAAAATGGAATTTTTGGCTGATTCTCATCTCTCCAATTTCACTATACACCCTGGTACCACTAAGATGTATATAGAATTGAAGGAATATTTTTTGTGGGACAATATGAAGAGGGATATTTTTGATTATGTGTCATGATGTATGGTTTGTCAACAGGTGAAGGCTGAAAGACAACATCCTAAAGGAGTCATGGAAAATTTTCCCATACCTGAGTGGAAATGAGATGATATTATGATGGACTTTTTCAGGGGGCTACCAAAGACTCCTTGAAGGAATGATGCAATATTGGATGATTGTTGATTGTCTTAGAAAGTTAAGAAATTTTCTTTCTATAAGAGATGATTTACCACTTGAACGTTTAGCAATAATATATATTAATGAAGCTGTAAGACTTCATGGTGTACCCATATCAATTGTTTTTTATCATGATCCCCATTTTACATCAAGATTTTGGAAAATTATTTACAAATATTGGGATACTAAACTTCGTTTGATCACTCCCTACCACCCTAAAAATGATGGAAAATCATAAAGGACTATTCAAAACATATAATACATATTGATATATTGCTCCCTTGACATTATAGGTATGTTGGATCTATATTCACCTATAGTAGAATTTTTCTATAAAAATAGCTTCCATTCAAGTATTAAAATTGCACCATATGAAGCATTATATGAAAAGATATGTCACACACCAACTTGTTAGAATGATATTGGAGAAAGAAAACTCATAGGCCCAGAACATGTTGAAGAAACAATGGAAAAAGGTGAAGATTATCCAAACCCACAACAAAGAAGATCAAAGTAGGAAAAAGAGCTATGCCAATAACAGAAGGAAGGATTTGGAATTTCAAGTAGGATATCATGTTTTATTGAAGGAATCTCCATGGAAGGGTGTTATATGATTCGGTAAGAAAGGTAAAATAAGTCCCAGGTACATCAGAACTTTCGAAATTCTAGAACAAATTAGAGTTGTAGCTTACTATTTGGAAATGTCACCAAGTCTCTCCAAAGTTCATGATGTGTTCCATGTATCACTATTGGGAAAATATAAGACTAAACCAACACATGTAATCACCTATGAAGAACTAGAACTGGAACCTGATATGTCATATTGTGAATACCCTATCATAATTCTTGATACCCGGGAACAAGTGTTGATAAACCAGATGACTCGTCTGGTAAAATTTCTTTGGAGAAATCATAAAATGGAGGAGGCAATGTCAGAACCGGAGGAACTTATGATGAATAACCACCTGAATCGGTTTATGCAGTAATATTAGAGAAATTTCGAGGAAAAAATTATTTGTAGGAGGCAATAATGTAACACGAAAAGATTACATGTTATGCTTCTCTTTGAATAATACAATAGCATGCATTGTACGCAACTCTGAGTTATATCACACCACGACCAATCAAACTAACCATTTAAAAAGTAGTTATGGATAGTAGTACCCAATTTTTGAAATTTTATAAATTTTATTTTTCATAAATGGACTTCATTTTTGGATTCAGAATATCAAATTTATCTTAGGGTGAATATTTGGTATTTTTCTAAAAACATTCAATTTTTGAAGAATAGTTAAAAACACTACATTATTATTTAAAACCAAATTTTTATTTAAATTTATTTTAAAGTAAAAATAGATACATAATACCTATATTATTCCAATTTAATTCATTAGATTCATTTTATAATAATATTAGACATATAAAATTTTATTGAACTTTTTAACATCTTTTACACACCTTCTAGGATGATTTGAAAATTTGCATAAAATGTAATTTTACCGCTTCAATGAATTGAATTTCAAAAATCCAAAAAACATGGTTATCATTATTAAGTAAAATTTGGTTCAATAGGATTAAAATAATTTTTTCTGAATAGTAACTTTTGATTTTTATTTACCACAATTAAAAGTAAATAGGGTAATTAAAGGTAAAAATAATATTATAATATTTTAAAATTAACCCAAAACATGTCCTAATTCTATTGGATAAGTTTTTTTCGACCAAAATAAATCTTAGGGAAAAAATAAGACCCTTTTTGATCCATTTTGGTTAGATTAGGATATTTATTATATTTTATTTAAAGAGGAGTTAAAAGTGATAAATTCAAACTTTAATAACTGAACCATTTATAATATAGAGTTAAAAATAAGATAAATCAGACTATAAATATTCATTGGAAATATAAAGAAAATTCCAACATCCTGGTATTTATTTTATAATTTCTAGACATTAAATAATTAAATTTATTTATGACATAATGATGATGTAGTAATTACCTTATTAATGAAAGATTAAAATAATTAATCTTATAAATATTAAAATAAATATAAATTGAACTTTTTGATTCCATCCATGAATTTTCTAAGTGAACATGACATGTTAGGGTTGATTAAATTTATTTTTTTCGAATTAATCAATTTTTTATGACCTTCACAAAAACCAAATACTAAATAGTGTCAAAGTTGACATAAATGAGTTAAAACAAACTATTTTTTTAAATGATATAATATTGCTAAAAATATAATATTCATACAATGGACTTTTATAATTTTATATATGTCATTAATGAACCACTTGATGTTTTTTTGGCATTTTATATTAACAATATTAACCATGTAGTATAAAAATACAAGAATACATGGTAAAAGTTAAACTATTTAACTAAGAGTTAAGTCTAAAAGATAATGTTAATATGGTGACCTAAACATGTTTAAAACCTATTTTATGAGTGTATTTATAACCATAACCGCATTAGACTCGAAATAAATCCATTTGGATCAATTAGAAACCGAAAATAATTTTATAATAAAATAATATTTCAAGCTTTTCTGAGAGTGGCACTCACCTCTCTTATAAAAGGGTACTTCTCCTTCTCTAAAATTCACACCTACAAAGCCATTTGGATAAGCCAAACCGTACCCAAATCTCCTCCCAACTACCCTAAATTTATCCTAGAGGACTAACTTTGATTATAAAGAAAACCTAAGGAGACTTTTTTTTCAAATCAAAAGGAAGCACCTGAAGAAGAGGTAATTATTTTCATCACCTCTTTAAAAGTAATTTTCTTCTTCCACTTCCCATTTATTTGTTGTATCCATACCAAAATAATAACTCCAATACCTTATAAATATTGTAATGTTATTATAAATATGGTACAACCATATTCATTATTTTATCCATCCTATGAATGACACAGTCACCATATATGCGTACGTACGACTTACTGTCTCCACGTCATGGTGTAGTTTGTTATTCAACACTTAATTATTTGGATGGGTATAATAATGAGTATAATAGATTTAAATAATAAATATAATATTTTAATTATTCTGTATATATAATATACCATCCAATTACATACAATTTCACTATCAATAGATTGATATTTTCCCTCATGCGTGCCTACGGCTTACCATTTCCACAATGCGATGAGATTTCATTCCCCATAATAACCATTCAAGAATAATTTTCATTTGAAAATAATGTTTAAGAACATAATATAATTATAGATATGAATCAAATAAATCCTATCCATAACAAATATGAGTTATGTAACAATACATCTAAATGAAAATTAATCAGTTAATAATCCAAACAATGATACTACTGAAATATTATTAATAAAGCAATATTAGAGGATCATATATGATATCATATTTATATATATGGTTCTTGTATAATTTAATAAAAATGATTTAACTATTAAATAGGAGGTTAATGTACCCTTTTCTAAGGAAAAGTACAAGTTAATGGTTAATTTTACAATCTCTTTATTATCCGAGGTTGTTTATACGTAAGTATCTATTGAGACTTGTTTATCAAACACATCCATTTTTCTTAAAAACGAATTTCAAAACATTTTTACTATTTATTAGAATATGGGTTAAATTAATTTATAACCTTGTTTTAATTTTTATAAAATGTTTTGAATGGAATCTTTCCATCATTTTTCAAACAATGTACTTTATGACCTTTTCGACAAATTAATGAAAGAATGTTTTTTAACTTATACAGTGGGTGAAACTATTTTCTGCCATTATAACACCTTCAAATCTTCCCTTAAAAGGTTATATGAATATTTTCAAAATAAATGTTTTCTTTTATAATTATTCTACTTTGAAATGATTTCAAAGTAGAAATAGATATTTCTCTCAAATAGTTTTTGTATTGATTTCATCAATGTCAATATCTATTGTTGGATTTTATGCCCAATTGAAGGTGATTTATTATGATACAATATGACATACTGTATTGATATTTGTATGATAAGTCTAACTGTGGATGTTCTATTATTTTACCATTCATGGTTTATGGTTAAAGTGTTAACATTTCATATGCTAGTTTTAATCCGAATGTTTATGTTATGTTTCATCCTTTTCATATGAGGAATAAATTGGACTTGGTATGTGAAGAGTGGGGACCTCTACAACCCCTTGATGCATTGGTAGGTATCATGAGACAAACTATTGTCTTGGAACAAGGCCTTGAAAAATATTATATCTTGGGTCTTGACACGAAGCCTTGAATTTGTGGTTAAGATGTCCAACATTATGCATTCCATCATTATGAGATTAGCTATTGATATTAAATGTGATTATTAGAATTGTAGAATATCCATGTGAATAAGTAAATGGAATTTTTTTATTTATCTTTTCCATATTATGTTTAATTTTATGTTTAAAAGGGTTTTTTTAGTCTTATAAATTGACTTAAAATTTTATGCTTATTTATGATAGTTTCCGCTATATTGATATCCTTACTGAGAATCTGAGGTCACCCCTTTCATATATTTTATTTTTCCCAGGATATGAAGAAGTATAGTATGACTGACCTATAGGTATAGGATAAATGATATGAGTGTGTTCAAAGGATATATAATATTGCCTTTTCATTTCAAAATATAATGTAAAACTTCTGAATGTATCTAGTACTTCCAATTCTACTAAACTGGTCGCTCTTTCAGGACTTGATCTCATGTGATCATGCCAATGTAATGTAAAAATTCACTAATTCTGGGTAACTTGGGTCGGGGCGGTACACTTACCTTTCCCTAACGATAGTCATTGAAGAGATATTTTTAGGGCCCATCACTTTTGGAGACACAATGTGTGAATTCTCGGTAGTTTATGACATGTGTATGCTCAACTATTATAGGAAATAAAATGTTCAGACCAAGATACATGAAGAATGATATAGATTTGTATTAAAGTAGATAAAAATGATGTGGTAAAGTTTAGTGGGGATCATAATATTGTTTTATTTATTAATGTTAAGAAGGAACAAGGAAGGAAACATAAAAGACGCAAGTAGGCCCATCCCCTCTCCCCCATTATCCCAGCCTTATCTAGGAAGACCTAAAATAATGTAGACCAAGCACATACCCCTTAATATAATTGATCCCCTATGCCTTGATGCTAACTAAATTGTGAAGAAATACCTTCGTTGTGCTGGAAACAACCACTGAAGCCAAGTAGTTAGCAACCTTGTTCCCCTCCCTTCATGTATGAAGCACCTCGACATTGTTTTCAAAAAACTTTATGAATTTTCTAAAAACATAACAAATCGAACAAGGCACATCTCCATAACATTTCAAGGCATTGTGAACAATCATAGAGTCCATATCCACTTCAGAAATTTCTAACCCTTTTTCCCTACATAAGTTAAGACCAAACTGTATCACCAAGGACTCCGCTTGAAGGAGAAACCCCGGACCAAATATGGATGAGAACACTATGTAGACTGATCCACTGTTATCTCACACCACCCCAACTCCTCATGCATAACCCGACCCACAATAACCATCTGTGTCCATCTTTAAACCCGCTGTAGGTTTCCGCCAGCATACCCACTCACCCCTCCTGTAACTAGATGTAGGGACCACTCCACCACAAGACTGAAATCTGTTCATAGATGGTGCATCCTTCCAGGATCTAATGGAATTATTAAAATCAATCAATAAATTCCTATCCCATGGGATGATATTTCGGCTTGTCACCTTCCCTCCCTCGTGTCTTGACCTGTTACATGCCTGCCAAATACACCGGCACCCCACATGCATCACCACCGAAAGATCCACCCGTTCATGGCCCCCATCACCTAAACCTTGGAACAATCTATCAACAAAGGGTCGGCTATCCCCAGCCGTGGTAAGGAGCACCATTAATTCCCCAATAACTTTCCATACCTCATTGTCACATGCACTTCCAAAAAACAGATGTGCAATGGATTCCTCACTACGAACAGTACAACACACACACCTGGATGCCAGATGAATACCACACCTACGGACATTGTCATCAGTCAGGAGATAACCATTCCTTATCCTCCATGTGAGGAAGTTATACTTGGTAGGAATATTTTTCACCCAAATGGTCTTGTACCACCTACAATTCTGAACCTGGCCATGTACAATGTGGAAAAAATCCTTGGATGAGAAACGACCCAATGAGGAAGTAGTGAAGGCGCACTAGTCCTTCTATTCATTCAACTTTATGAGATGAAAAATCTCCTGCTGCTCCATATCCATCACCATATCAAAAATCATAGGAAACCGACTCGCTTCCCTGAAGGTGATATCGAGTACCGGACAACCTGGGAACCTGAGAATTGAACCGCACCAATTCTGTTTCCAGAATGAGACTTCAGCTTTCCCCACTATCCATCAGGAAAAAGGCTTTATAACAGTAATTATGGGGCCAATAATTTCCCATATAAGGGATCAATGTCCCTACCCAGGGTCCCTAAGGCAAGAAGCATACCTGTGCATGGTAATCCTCCATAGCATACGACGTTCCAGCACTCTCCAGGCCATCATTGCATGCATGTAGTAAAGGGTATCTTTGAGGTTCCGTACATTAATTCCTCCCTCACTCACTGGCTTCACCATTACACCCCAAGCAGCCCAGTGCCTCCTCCCCTCTACACTTGGATCCCACATAAAATTTTCCAGCATCCTATCAATGGGTCCAATCACTCCTTTCGGAACCCTGATGGATGAAAGACTGTGAATAGGAGTGGCCACCAGGACACTGTTGACAAGAGCGATCCTACCACCAAAAAAAATTATTCATCTAGTTCATCACACTATCAGTGATCCTGGAAATAAGGTCGTCAAAGTCTCTGATCCTGAGCCACTTATTCGATATAAGATCTCTGAGATAAGACATTGGGAATTTTCCCCGCTGCATTCCCAGAAGCCTGCTGATAGCCTCCACCCTCACCGTGTAACACTTGTTAGAAATGAAGAATTCACTCTTACACATATTGATAATATGGGCGTTACATTGAGAATACTCACCCAAAACTTTATTCAGATTTTGTATTGATCTATTTCCATTATTAAGGAACAAAATAGAGACGTCTGCAAACATTAGGTGAGAGATGGTCGGAGCCTTCATCTGACGATAGTACTATAGAATCCCCCCTTCATTGATACTCCTCTGAATTAGCCTACTCAGAACATCCTACATAAGAATGAACAGGGCAGGGGATATGGGATCCCCTATCTATAGGCCTCTGGTGGCCTTGAAAAAGCCATAAGATCTGCCCATGAACGTGATAGACAACCACGAGGAGCTGAAGTAGTGAAAAATGATATCAAAATTCCAGGGATAAAATCCCATTCCTGACAAGGCTCTAATAAGGAAGCTCCATTCGACCCTATCATATGCCTTGTTCATATCTAGCTTAATGGCCAAGTTTGATCCATGTGTTTTGAAGCCAATATCACTAACCATCTCCTGAGCTAGAGTGATTGTTTCCTGTATCGAACGACCTTTAATAAACTCATGTTGTTCTAAGGAAACCCATTTGGTGATATGAATTACAATACTGAAGTTAATGATACCTGCCAAGACTTTGTATGGGACGTTGAACATACTGACTGGATAGTAATTTGAGATTGAAGTCGGGCTCCTGGTCTTAGGAAGTAGAACCATGGTGGTGGCTGAAGCGACCTGAGGTAATATTCCACCCCGAAAGAAGTCCTGGACGGCTGCAATGAGATCTTCCTTCACTATCTTCCTACAGTTCCTATAAAAGGAGGTAGGGAATCCATCAGGCCTAGGACTGCTATCTGAGTTCAGCTACATGGGGCTCTCCTTAATCTCTAGTTCTTCAGGCACAATTCCCATACTTGTATTATTCTGTTCCGACAGTACTTTCGGTACCACCTCTAAGAAGTCTGGGAATCTTGAAGGATAACCATTGGGAAAAATCTCCGAAGGACATGCCAAAAGATCCTTAAAAAATGCATTGGACAAAACTCCCACTATATCCCTATCATTCGTGTATGAACCATCCTCCAACTGAATATTCAGCTTCATTGGTCTTGACCTCTCATTAATACATTCATGAAATAATACGGTATTACTATCTCCCTCTCTAAGCCATTTGATCCGAGCCCCTTCTCTTTCCAACCGTTCTTTCTTCAGAATCAGTTTCGCCATAATACCTTTCTTCTTTGAAATCTCCTCATACACCCAATCCCCCCATGACCATTGACATTCTATGTCTCAGATTTAAACAAAGTAATCATATGGTTAAAAAAAATGAAATCTTGAGATTTTATTTTATTAAAAGAAATTTATCATATTCAACATTATTCTGATGAAGGTTTTAAAATAGATACCAATAAGTAGAATTAAATAAAATGAATGTAAGGTAATAAATTTTACGTTTTGGAGTTTGATATAAGATCAATTTTTTAAGCAAATAGTTCTTCTTAAAAATAAAATTTGAGTATGAAAAAAAAAATCGAGTAGGAATAAAAATTGAGTATAAAAAATAATGAGAATGAGAAAAAAAATTATTTTAAATAATAATGAGAACAAAAAAATACTTATTATGAAGAATAATGAGTACAAATAATTTCTGAGTATAAAAAATTTTGATTATGAAAAATTGTTGAGTATGAAAAATTTCAACATTTTATTAATAAAACAACAAACATATGAACCACCATTTAAAAATGAGTAAATTAATGTAAGGATATTTATTAAAAAATAATTATATATGAATGATTACTTTACAGTGATCATTCCTAGATGTTTTTTAATGTATTCAAATGTATCGAAAGGTAACGGTTTTGTAAAAATATCAGCAATTTGTTTTTTCATTCTGATAAATTGTAAAATGATATCGACTTTTTCAATGTAACCCCTATAAGAGTGATCTCTAATATCTATGTTTTTTCATGAGATTGATGTGCGTGATTTTTACTTAATGCTATGGAAATAGTGCGATCACATTATATTTGAGTTTTAGTAAAACTCATGCCATAATCAGTGAGTGTCTTTTTTATCCACTACACTTGAGAAAAACAACTTCAAGCTATTACATATTCATCTTCAATAGTGGAAAGTGCTACTGAGTGTTGTTTCTTACAATACTATGAAACTAATGAATCTCCTCTGAAATGAGATGTTCTAAATATAATTTTCCTATCCATTCTACAAATACCAAATTCAGAATCTGAAAATCTTTTCAAAACAAAATAATTTTCATAATAATAGAATAGTTCTATATTTATAGTTCCCTTTAAATAACAAAAAATTATTTTTAATGATTTTAAATAGAAATATTTTGGATTTTCTTGATACCTGGCACATAATCATAAGGAAAAAATTAATCCTGGATGAATTTCTATTAAGTATAATTTAATTCCTATCATACCTCTAAATGTTATTTGATCAATTGGTTTCCCAGCTTCATCCAGATCAAGTGTTTTTGAGGTACTGATTAGAGTACTAATACTTTTGGTATTGTCATATCCATACTTTTTAAGAAGTAATTTAATATACCTATGTCGATATATATAAGTTCCTTCTAGTTTTTGAGAAATTTAAAAACCAAGAAAGAATGATAACTCACCCATGACACTCATTTAAAACTCATATTTCATAAGATTCCCAAAATAATCTGTTAAAAATTGTTGAGTTGATCTAGATATAATTTCATTAACATAAATTTTGAATCAAAAATTAGGGAAAGGAAAGAAAAAATGTAAAGTAGTAGGGGCTTCCTCGTGAAGACCGCTGGCAGAGCCCCCATGGCCCTGTGGCCAGCGCAACACTACCCCTTCATGAACCCACAGTGGAGCAAGGAGGAGGGAGGCTCTACAAACCCATTTGATGTTCGTGAACCCACCATGGAGAAAGGTGGAGGGACACTCCACAAACCCATTTGACATTCGTGAACCTACCACGGAGCAACGAGGCGGGAAGCTCTCTACCTTCACACCGAGCGAGCTCTGCTTCGCAGTGCCTCTTGACTATAAATACCAGGCTCCCCTCAAGCCCAAAAGATGGATCCTATGACCTTTAACCTTCTTATATCCCAAATCAGCAAGAAATCTCTTCTCTATGAACCATGTTCTCTTCAGGGTGTTTTTTCATGATGAAGTACCGTCCCCTTTTCACGAATTCCACCCCACTTGAAATAAGGATGCCCTTCGCAGAGACCACATGCCTCCGCAAAGGGAGGGGATCCCCAAGGGGACTCAAGTATTCACGGAGCACTTATGCTTCACAAAACACCCTCTATGCACATATGACCCATATTCTACGTCAGTGTCACTGTGCTTCGCGAGGCACATTGCTCCACATCACTACACTTCATGGGGCACCCCTTCTTCGTGAGACATTGCTCCGCGAATGCCTTTACACTTCGCGAAGCACCTTCCATATGCACCTATGCCTTATTCCTAGGATAGGACACTTAATTTCGCAAAGCACACCAGTAGAGACCCATACTTGACATACATAGACATTACATTACTTTTGTGTAATAATTAATACATGAAAAAAACAGATTCCCAAAGACTGTATTAGTTTAGTGTCATTGGAAACTCAGAACGTAATCTTCTAATCATGGTGAAATATCTTCAACATCTCCCATAATGATCATCCCCTTTTGGTTTTCTTACCTAAAACCTTTCTTTATATCCTGAGGAAAATAAAACATAAAAAGGGTGAGCTCAAATGCTCAGTAAGGGTAAACATAGAGAACATAAAACAATCCATAAACATTTGAATGCAAAAACTTGAACATAAAATCTAAACATTAAAATCTTGATCAAAGACATAAATATTGGAAGTACGTAAGGCGTATGTCATAAAGTGACATAAATCATAATAAAATATAATGGGAATAAAACATGTCATTGTGGAAAACTATTAATCACATGATATGATTTCCATAGTATCCAAGGCATTTCTTCCAAGATCATCTTAGTGGACAAAGTCCCTTTCTGAATCGAGTTCACTCCTCGTTCCAGTCCTGTATCACTGAACCGGATTAACTTACCATTCTAGCCATGTATATATCATGAGATATAAATCTTTACCTAATTAATTTGAGGGAGATATATGTCCCACCCATCTCATAATGAAATCGTTCTTACTTGTTCCACAACCTAACCACAAATCACTCATCATAACCTAAAGAATAAAATAGGTTTTATAAAAATCATCCCATCATAAAATAATTCATATAAAACAAATGGATATCATTTCATCATAAGAAAAGTGAAACCATATAAATCATAGAGACATTATACTTGGAAACATACACATAAGAAATAATGTCATCTTAGATGGAAAATAGTTTTTACAAAGCACTTGAAATGAATTCTTGAGGAAAATATCCTTTCTTTTTTAAAATCATTTTCTTATCCCAAAATTACATTCAATTTTAAAATAAAATAATTTTTTGAAAATAGACATGAAATCTAGCATAGGAAGCTTCATGGAAATAAGGCTTTTTAAAACTGTAAAAATCCGTTCATGCCATATAAAGTAAAAAAAACATTCTTCTCGTACTTTTTCCGGAAAAGCCAAAAAAGTACCTCGTATGGTAAATAAAGAAAGATTCTTTAAATAACATGTAGTAAAATTCAAAAATGGGTAAAAAGGACTTTAAAAATACATGAAACCATTTTTATAAAATAGGCACATGGATAATAAATATAACCCCAGTAAAAACTTACGAATAAATAATCTTGGATAAAAACGGGATTGGAAAAGTTATCCCTTACCTTATGTATGATATGATTTGTATGTATCTGAAACTCCTGTATAATTATTTAAATGATGTCATTGACTTATTACAGAATCATATTAATTGTTATGATATCATATATGGTTCACTTATGACTTTATATTACCCGTTCTTTTGTAAATTCCATGTTAAAGCAGCGTTTTGGTAAAATCGTTTCATTTATCGTACATGTTTCGACTTGTTTTTCTTGATGTTATTACTAATATCATGATTTAGTTAATTCCAGAATGTAAAACATGGTTTATATATAATATATATTCATAATATACATATAATAGATCGATAAATGGAATGAAATACACCGTTCATGGAGACGGTAGGCCGTACGTACGCATGAACGTTGTTTTTCGTTTCCTTATTGAATTGAATGGAATTAAGTAGATGAAATACATATATATATACATAAATAAAGTATCATTATTATGCCATATATTTAATGAATACTTATTATATATACTTTTTAATCATTCTTTAATTGTTAACATGGAAAATGAATCTCATCGCGTCATGGAGACGGTAATCCGTACGTACGCACGAGCGATGATATCGTTCCCATATTTATTGAATGGAATTGGAGTGGATGATATAATATCTTAGAATCAGTATGATGTTATAATAATCATATATAGTTTCTTTACACCATTATACCCATCCAAGTAAGGTGGTGGAAGAAAGACTAATTACACCTCGGTGTGGAGATGGTATTCTGTACGTACGCACGCGCGATGATTTTATTTTCCGTAGGATGGATAGAAGGTGAAATGGGGTTGTTTAATATTTATAATAACATATCAGTATGTAAGTAATACTTATGTTATTACTTTATAATGAAACAAACAAATAAGAGGAAGTAGAAGAAGAAAGAAACTTGAAAGAGTCAGTAAAAGAGATTACCTCTTCCTCGACTCACCTCCTTTGAACTTCTTCTTAGGGTACTAGAGTTGGTATTTTGAGAAGACCAGAACCTCTTTGATATATCTAGAGAGGTTTAAAGGATAAATTGGTAGGGTTTGTCTGAGCTTCAAAGCGTAAAAGGGTGTGAAGAGAATAGGGACGGGGTTCCCTTTTATAAGGGAGGACAGGGGCACCTTAGAAAAAACATAAAATATTATTTTATAATAAAGTCATATTGGGTTTTTAATATCTCCAAATTGATTTATTTAAAAAATAAGGTGTGGATGGTTCTATATCCTCTCAAACAATAGATTTTAGACAAGTTTAGTTTACTATTTTAACCTTATTATTTAGATTTAACTCTATGTTAAATAATTTAACTTTTACAATGTTTTCTTGTTTTCTTACACTACATGGATAATAAACCTACTATAACAAGAAAAAAGAACCCCAAGTGGTTAATTATTAATATATATAACCTTATCTCATTCATTTTTCTGAACCTCATAGTTTTTGGAACATAATAACAATTAATAATATAATATTTTTTTTAAAAACTATTTTATGTCAATTTTTACACTATTTGGTAATTGATTTTTGGGAAAATCATAACAGCATGATTTTTTCAAAAAAAAGTTAATTATATCAATACTAATATGTCATATTAACCTATAAAATTATTTTAATTCATGAAAAGTCTCAAATTACATTTATTTGGGTATTTATAATATCAATTATGTTAATATATTCTTAATATGGTAATTACTACATCATCATTGTGTCACAAATAAATTAAATTATTTAAAGTCTAAAAATTATAAATAAAATACCATTATGTAGGAAATATTTTTAGCTTTATAATTAACATTTATAGTAGAATTTATCTTATTTATAACCCTATATTAAAATAAATTTAGTTATTAAACATTGATTTTAACTATTTTAACTATTCTTTAAATAAAATAATATTAAATGTCCAAATCTAATCCAGGTGGACCTAAATGGTCATATTTTATTCCTAATGTTGTTTTTGGTTGAATTAAACTTATCCAATATAATTAGGACATGTGCTGGGGTAATAATAATATCATTTTTACCCTTAATTACCCTATTTACTTTTAACTGTGGTAAATAAAAGTAAAAAGATACTATTCACAAAAAATTATTTTCATCTTATTGAACCACATTTTACTCCCTGATATTAACCGTTTCTCTCGGATTTACGAAATTCCACTCACAGAAGCGGTAAAATTAAGTTTTATATAAATTTTCAAATTCTTCTCGGATGTGGGTAAAAGACGGTGAAAAGTTCAATAAAATTTTTATATATCTAAAATTATTATAAAATGACTCCAATGAATTACATTGAACTTATATAGGTATTATGTATCATTTTTTACCTAAAATAAATTTAAATAAAATAAATAATTATTTAAATAAAAAGTCGGTTTTTAAATAGTAACCTAGTGCTTTCACTATTCATTAAAAATTGAAAGTTTTCTGAAAAATACCAAAAATTCACCCTAGGATAATTTCGATATTCCAAATCCAAAAATAAAGACAATTTTGAAAGATAAAGTTAATAAAATTTCAAAAAGTGGTATTACTATTCATAACGACTAGTTTATATAATATTTTAATAACATATCTTTGTTTAGTGAAACTCGGTATTGCGTACAACACACGCTATCGTGGAAGGTCGCGATTGCATGTAATGAAAGCCAATTCAGGGTTGTGTGTAGTTCAAGATTCATTTGTTGTTGCGTATAATAGAATCTGACCATATTTCATTTATACATTGAATATATATATATATACACACTCAATGTTTCGTAAAATAAATTCTATAAAATGAACTTGAAATTGTGTGTAACACGATCCAAGATTATTGTTGTGTATACTGCAAGCTAATACGGTGTTGCATATAGCGCAAGATAGTCTTGGTGTAGCATACAAGAGAAGACATCAATGAAATAAAAAAACAATTCTTATAAAATCTCGGGTTGTTACATTCTACCCCCCTTAAAATGAATTTCTCCCTAGAAATTCATCGGGGTTATAAATGATTTACTACTTGAAATATTTTTTAATAGAAACCCACATCTTAAAAAGGAATACAAAAACATAATTTTGAAAACTAAATTACAAAATGTAACGGTTACCCAAATTAACTCATCACTGGGTTTCCACAAAGGATAACATAGGTGAAAATATTGATATGGAAGAGAAATCTTACCATCAAGTTCTGATGGAGAGTGGTAGAGAACATGGCTATGAAAAATCCAACAATCACAAAGCCATAAATTTGTGATGATCTAAGGTACCATCTGATTCAACAGATATAAGAGCACTAGGGCAACATTTTTCGTTTTTAAGATCATTTCCCTAAAGTTGAAGAATTTGAATTAGAAGAAATACTTAATTTATTTCTGTATAATATCACCGTTGTTTGTGCCTTGAACAATTTCCACTTCATATCCTAAATAAATGAAGTTTAATTTGTCATTCGTGAAGTGTTAGCAGATCATGTGATAGAATGATGAGTCATTCCATATGTCTCAAAAAATGGTTAGTAAAAGTTATCAAATATACATAATTCCATCTATGGTGAGTTTAATCATATATGGTTCCTATATATCATGCCACTTAATAAATTAAAACTAATTTCTACTAACCAGGGACTTCCTGTAGGCCAGTGGTAGGCGATAAAGGCCTATCGGACTTCGGTTGTGGGTTCGATTCCCGCAACCTTGTCCGATGCGACGGGTTGTCGCCTGTCCTATGGGTTGTCCTTTTCCTAAAACTATACTATTATAACATAACAAAAAGTTCTAGCCTTAAAAAATACTATCTGATGTCTAACTTAATCTATTCCAATCTTTAGGTTTATCCAAAATACTTATGTATAATCTCATAGTATAAAGAAAACAACTACTAGAAAGGTCATCTACCAAGCATGTGAATTCCATCATTTATCCCCCATAAGATATATCTTGCTTTTGGTCACATTCCAAACATGTGAATAACTTAATCATGTATTCTCTTGAAAAATTAATACCCATTGAACTTTAGTGAAAACATGAATGTTGTCAAAAGTTAACTCTTTCCACATACCAAAATTCCAAAAATTCTATATACTAAAACCATGATATCACTTTTTCCTTATCTCAATCATGAGCTCATGAATACTTTAAAACATATTATTTTCCTCTTATCCCTTCATTATGTGCATATCATCTGCTTTGAAAAATATTTGAATCACTTTTCATGGTTACTGGTACCATATTTTTATTGAAAAACCACAATGGACCAATACACAGATATTTCAATATACTATAAAAGTACCTCAACAAAATTATTATTGAATTCCAATACATAATCCATTCAATCCATCCTCTTTAATGATTGTCATGGAATAGGTCCTTCCTCGATTTAGAAGTAACTTCTTAGGTCAGGGCATTGAGTTGGGTAATGCCCATGTTCTCTGCAGATAAGACATTGGACTCCATAACATTCTGTCACTCTATGACCCTTTTCTCCACATAGATAACATCTTCCCCTCTATTTGAGGTATTCCCAAGGTTCTTATTCCCTTCTTTAGAAATCTCAATCTTATTTTCTCTATTCTCATCACCATGTGAACATGCATAAAATTCTAGCTTCTTCTTATTTGATGACTTAGGAATACAACTAAAGTTCACCTTGTTAATCATATGTCGAGATGACTAATTCTGCATAATCAAAATATCTTTCTCTCCAGGAATTACATAAATTCGTTGATCATAGTCACCAATTTGTCCATTGGAATCAATGTTAACTTAATTCATTCTCGTTCCCTCCATTAACTAAGACCAAAAACCATAGTATAAGAAATAATTAAAATAACGAGGAACCACATAATCATAACAAGTCACTTATGGGATGTCTAACTTATCAAAAATTATTTAATCCATGACATATTAGGTTCACCCTAAGTTATTCATGATCGTCAACATAATTCTAGAAATCTAACCTATGTGTATACTTAACCTTAGGGACATCCCTAGACATACCTTAGAAATACCTCTAGGGATTTCATTAATGTTTTCGCATCCTAGTTTCCAATGGTTAACTAAACCTGGATCTGATACAAACTGTAGAGACCCAAAGCTCGACGTACATGGACATTACATTAATTTTTCGGAATACTTAATACATGACAAAAATATACGCCCAAAGACTGTATTAGTTTAGTGTCTTTGGAAACTCAGAACGTAATCTTCTAATCATGGTGAAAAATCTTCAACATCTCCCATAAAGATCTTCCCCTTTTGGTTTTCTTACCTAAAACCGTTCTCTATATCCTGGGGAAAAGAAAACATAAAAAGGGTGAGATAAAATGCTCAGTAAGGGTAAACATAGTGAACATAAAACAATCCATAAACATTTGAATGCAAAAACTTGATCATAAAATCTAAACACCAAAATCTTGAGAAAAGACATAAATCTTGGAAGTACGTAAGGTGTATATCATAAAAGAATATCAATCATGATAAAATATCATGGTAATAAAACATGCAATTGGAGAAAACCATTAAGCACATTATATTATTTCCATAGTAGCCAAGACATTCCTGCCAAGACCATCTTAGTGGACAAAGTCCCTTTCTGAATCGAGTTCACTCCTCGTTCCAGTCCTGTGTCACTGAACCAAATTATCTTACCATTATAGACATTTCTATCTCATGAGATATAAATCTTTACCCAATTCATTGGAGGGAGATATAGCTCCCACCCATCTCATAATGAAACCATTCTTACTTGTGACACAACATAAACATAAATCATTCATCATAACCCAAAGAATAAAATGGGTTTCATAAACATCATCCATCATAAAATAATCCATATAAAAAAATTGGATATCATTTCATTATAAGAAATGTGATACCATATAAATCATATAGACATTATACTTGAAACATAAACATATGAAATAATGTCATCTTAGATGGAAAATAGTTTTGACAAAGCACTTGAAATGAATTCTTGAGGAAAATATCCTTTCTTATTTAAAATAATTTTCTTATCACAAAATTCAATTAAATTTTAAAATAAAAGGATTTGTTTAAAATAATCATGAAATATTGCATAGGAAGATTCATGGAAATAAGGCTTTATAAAACCGTAAAAATCTGTTCATGTCGTATAAGTTAAAAAAACATTATTCTCGTACTTTTTCCGGAAAAGTAAAAAAAGTACCTCGTATGGTAAACAAAGAAAGATTCTTTAAATACCATGTAGTAAAATTAAAAAATGGGTAAAATGTACTTTAAACATAAATGAAAACATTTTTAGAAAACAGGAACATGGATAATAAATATAACCCCAGTAAATACTTACAAATAAACAATCTCGGATAAAAACGAGATTAGAAAAGTTATCCCTTACCTTATGTCTGATATGATTTGTATGAATCCTAACCTCCTATATAATGACTTAAATAATTTTATTGAATTATTTTAGAATCATATTAATTTTTATGATATCATATATGGTTCACTTATGACTTTATATTACCCGTTATTTTGTAAATTCCATGATAAAGCAGCGTTTTGGTAAAATCCTTTCATTTATCGTACATGTTTAGACTTGTTGTTCTTGGTATTATTACTTATATCCTGATTTAGTTAATTACAGAATGTAAAAAATGATTTATATATAATATATATTCATAATATACATATAATAGACCGATAAATGGAAAGAAATACACAGTTCATGGAGACGGTAGGTCGTACGTACGCATGAACGCTGTTTTTCGTTTCCTTATTGAATAGAATGGAATTAAGTGGATGAAAAATATATATATAATATAAATAAATCCAGTGGCATTATTATTTCATATATTTCATGATTACTTATTATATATACTTTATAATCATTCTTTAGTTGTTAACATGGAAAATGAATCTTATCGCGTCGTGGAGACGGTAATCCGTACGTACGCACGAGCGATGATATCATTCCCATATTTATTGAATGGAATTGGAGTGGATAATATAATGTCTTAGAATCCTTATGATGTTATAATAATCATATATAGTTATTCTTTACACCATTATACCCATCCAAGTAAGGTGGTGGTGGAAAAACTAATTACGCCACGCCGTGGAGACGGTATTCCGTACGCACGCATGCACGGTGATTTTATTTTCCATAGGATATATAGAAGGTGAAATGGGGTTGTTTCATATTTATAATAACATATAAGTATATAATTAATACTTATTTTATTACTTTATAATGAAACAAATAAATAAGATGAAGTAGAAGAAGAAAGAATCTTGAAAGAGTCGGTAGAATATATTACCTCTTCCTCGACGCACCTCCTTTAAACTTCTTCCTAGGGCACTAGAGTTGGTATTTTAAGAAGAAAAAAACCTCTATGATATAACTAGAGAGGTTTATAAGAGGAATTTTCAGGGGTTGGACGAGCTTAAAATCTCAAAATTGTGTCAAGAGAAGAGGGAAGGGGTTCCCTTTTATAAGGGAGGAGAGGGGCACCTTAGGAAAAACTTAAATTTTTATTTTATAATAAAGTCATATTCGGTTTTTAATAGCTCCAAATTGATTTATATTGAATATAAGGTGGTTATGGGTCGAACTAATCTCAACCAATGGATTTTAGACAAGTTTAGGTTACTATTTTTACCTTGTCATTTAAATTAAACTCTAAGTTAAATAATTTAACTTTTACTGTGTCTTCTTGTTTTCTTACACTACATGGCTAATAAACATTATATAACAAGCCAAAAGAACCCCAAGTGGTTAATTATTAATATATATAACCTTATCTAGGTCATTTTTCCGAACCTTAAATTTTTAGGAATATAATAACAATTAATAATATAAAATTTGTTTTAAAAACTATTTTATGTCGATTTTGACACTATTTGGTAATTGATTTTGGTGAAAATTATAAAAGCATTATTAGTTCTAAAAAAGGTAATTAAATCAATACTAATATGTCATATTAACCTATAAAATAATTTTAATTCATTAAAAGTCTAAAATTATATTTATTTGGGTATTTATAATATCAATTATGTTAATATTTCCTAAATAAGGTAATTACTGCATCATCATTGTGTCATAAATAAATTAAATTATTTAAGTTCTAAAAATTATAAATAAAATACCATTATGTAGGAAATATTATTATCTTTATAATGAATATTTATAGTCTAATTTATCTTATTTATAACCCTATATTAAAAATGTTTTAGTTATTAAATGTTGATTTTAACTATTTTAACGCTTCTTTAAATAAAATAATATTAAATGTCCTAATCTAATCCATGTGGACCTAAAAGGTCATATTTTATTCCTAATGTAGTTTTCGGTCGAATTAAACTTATCCAATAGAATCAGTACATGTGTTATGGTAATAATAATATCATTTTTACCCTTAATTACCCTATTTACTTTTAACTGTGGTAAATAAAAGTAAAAAGTTACTATTCACCAAAAATTATTTTTATCTTATTGAACCACATTTTCCTCCTTAATATTAACCTTGTCTCTTGGATTTTATAAATTCCACTCACAGAAGCGGTAAAATTAAGTTTTATGTAAATTTTCAAATTTTTCTAGGAGGTGGGTAAAAAACGGTGAAAAGTTCAATAAAATTATTATATATCTAAAATTATTATAAATGAATCCAATGGATTACATTGAACTTATATAGGTATTACGTATCAATTTTTACCTAAAATAAATTTAAATCAAATAAATAATTATTTAAATAAAATGTCGGTTTTTAAATAGTAACCTAGTGTTTTCACTATTTATCAAAAATTAAAAGTTTTCAGAAAAAAACAAAAAATTCACCCTAGGATAATTTCGATATTCCGAATCCAAAAATTAAGTCCATTTTGAAAGATAAAATTTATAAAATTTTAAAAAGTCGGTATTACAATTCATAACGGCTAGTTTATATAATATTTTAATAACATATCATTATTTAGTGAAACTCGGTATTGCGTACAACACACAATATCGTGGAAGGTCACGATTGCGTGTAATGTAAGCCAAGTCAGGGTTGTGTGTAGTTAAAGATTAATTTTTTTTTTGTGTATAATATAATCCATAAATATTTCATTTATACATTGAATATATATATATATATATACACTCAATGTTGCGTAAAATAACTTCTATCAAACGAACTTGAAATTGTGTGTAACACGATCCAAGATTATTGTTGTGTATACTGCAAGCTAATACGGTTTAAGATAATCATTGTGTAGCGTACAAGAGAATAAATCAATGAAATTAAAAATAACAATTCTTATAAAATCTCAGGTTGTTACAACACCCCTTCATGAAACCCCTCCACTTCATGGAGCACCAGAGCATCCCAAGGATTCTACCCATGAACCCTTTGTTATGCAACACTTTTTCCCATGCATCCCTTCAGGTTTTCACAAAGAAATTTCAAAGTCCCTTGGGCGGTGCTTCCAATTTTATTGCTTTGCCTCATGCTTCTTCCCATAGGCACGCTAATGACTATTGCTTCTTTGCATAGCCATGAAAACGTGGACCCCTAATGGATCACTCCATAACACACCCTCACCATGACATTGCTGATGCCTTACCTTCCCCAAAGGCAGGTGGGTATTAGTCATGTAAGTCCTAGGGGTGCGGAGTGAACCCACCTCGTCTGAGCTGAAGGACGTTAAACTGCCAAGCACCATTGTCCTCATCACAAGGCATTAAACTGTAACCTTGCCCCGTGAATCGCATGTGGGGTTCCCCACCATGGACATTCTGTATGCCCACTGGTCTTCATGGGAGTGTGAGCATTCCTCACATGTAATGAGATCCTCTTTTTTGAAGCAACGTTTGTCTGTGGGGAAAGGGAAACCATCTTGGTGTTTATCTCTAGCCTTTCTTGTCGGAGGCAGCACCCCGGTTCCACCTATCTTCTTCCTAGATGAAGACCAAAGAGGGGAGATGGGCACCAGAGCCCTCCTTTCTTCGGTTCCAAATCGCTCTCTATTTGGGCTTTGACTCCTCCTGGGCCTCCACCCTAGAGTAAGTCCCAGTCACCATATCCCCGGGGCTACTCCATGTGTAATCCCCTATTTCTTCTTTGGGATGATAACCACGCATAAGCCCTTATTTTCATATTTGGCTACATACTCTGTGTCAGCCCCATCCCACTTTCCAAGGTAGGGTACGTAGGAAGCCTCCCTGAGGTTCAAGACCACCATCCTTTGGTTCTGACCCCCTTCACGTTGGTTCCCACCATTCCAAACTATGTGGAATTTGATCCTTGCCAAGGCACGGTATATAAGAAGCCTCCCTGAGGTTCAATCCCAACAACCATTGGTCCTGACCATCTTCATGTCAGTCATCCAACACCAATTCCGAACAATGTGGACTTTGATCCTTGCCAAGGCTGGGTACGTAGGAAGCCTCCCTGAGATTCAATCCCACCATCCTTTGGTTCCTACCCCCTTCACGTCAGTTCACCAAACCCCAATCCTGAACTACATGGTCTTTGATCCTTTCTAAGACAAGGTATGTAGGAAGCCTCCCCAAGGTTAAAGACCAACAACCACTGGTCCCAACCACTCCACATCGGTCCATCTCCGTATTACATGACGTTAAATTGTATGCCCCTTCTGTGCCCCTTCCTCTGGTAAGCCGTTGTGATACCCTAACCAATGGTAAGCCATTGTGAACTTCACGCAGCAGTACGTCATTGTGATACCCATTCAGCGATAATCCATTGTCAACTTCAGTCAACGGTAATCCATTTTCCACCTAAACCCAGCGGTAAACTATTGTCGTCCCCTTTGTTGGAACCCATATCTCTGGTATGTCCCAGTGGTGTTAGATCATCCTCGGGCTGCTAACCATGCATAAGCCCTAGTATATCATCAGGTCACTATTCTTTGCACACTCCCCAATCATATACCCCATCCTGATCTATGTGGACTTTGATTCCCTACCACAGGGATACGTAGGAGGTCTCTTCGAGGATCAAGCCCAACATCACTGTTTCCCTCGAGTCAAATCCATCTAATTCTCCATCCACTTCACTTGACCATCCATTATCCATCTTGATTCTTACCTGGGCCGCCACATCCTAGTGAGATCATTCCAATTCACCTCCTAGCATCATTGTTCCCTCCAAGGGTTTCACCCATATGATCCACTCTATTCAGTGTTCTGATTAGTCCGATCCATCTCTGTTAGACGTTAAAATCGCGGCATACCCAATATTAAAAATGAGAAGAAGAGGAAAAACTCATAGACATTCCTATGGAATATAATTCCACACATTAGATGTGGGATGCCCCGGGCTTTCATTACCTTGAAAATACCTATAATAAGGGAATGAAGACAGACGCGCTGGTGCTCCAGCATCCAAACACACTAGTGATGTCCAATGTGACTACTCCCCCGACTGAAGGTTGATTCCCCGGATGGACCCCTTGGAATGTCCTGACAGAAGCAGTGTAATTAACCGACTTCCATGAAGATGTGGCACTAGGAAGAGTTTCACGAACAACATATTAAGTCTATAAGGGGTCCCCAGACTAGGTGAAGAGTTTCGAGGAGGAATCCACAGAAGAGAGTACCAACATCCAATTATCCTGTTTAGATCTAGGATCAAACATCCCTGAACAAGCGATGAATGTCGGCCTCCCTTGGAAAGAGGGAATGTAGGGTAATAGCCAACACATCCCCATCGTCCCCAAACATACGGATGCGTGCGCCCTGGCGAAAGCGTCGGAAACAGAAATGGTGAACCCGACGTGAATTTCTTCTCCTCAATGTGGGGATTAGTAGTGTTCAAGACATCAGTGGACTAGCGTGTCACCAGATCTAGTTATCCGGCATCGGGTCCCACCAAGAAAATAGTAGGCCTGGCATGAAACTCACCAGAATATGGGGCAGTCAAAACATTTGGCATCTCGGTCTGTGATGTTGTCAATGTGGATCCCTCTTACCATCCGTGGAATATGGAATGGCATTGGGAAACTGGACGTTGATTTCATTGTTTCATCACTAATGGCTTAATCTCCCTACTTTTCAAGGAACCAAGCTTCTACGTCAGGAATCCAATCGCCACCCACCCACTGATGTAGGGGCAGGGTCAATTCCAATGTAAAAACCCCACGTGGCTCTACCACTTCTACGATGACCTCCATAACCAAAGATGTGGGCACCCACGCCCCATCTCCACTTATGAAGTCATTTAACGAAGGGTGATAAGTAACCTCGTAAGGCGATACGATGAGGATGGGATTATCTCGACTCAGGATATGGCACAATAGGATCTAGAGGTTTTTGCGCCTCATCACTATCGCCACCCCCAAGGGCCGCACAGGGAGCCACTTCTCCCCACTCCAACATACAATCATTTTGGGAGCCTCTCCCTAGAATGCATCGATGAATCTCTCCCCTACGCCGACAAGGTAGGGGATGTCTGGGCCAACCCATATGAGATCCCATTTCAGGGGTCCCCCACTATGTTGTGCCAGTGATTCCACTCGATCCCCTGAGCTAAAAGGTAGCTAAGTTATGTACCTGCACCACCGGTCCCGGTCTGGCTGACCTGGTGCCAACGTTGGGCACAAGCCGAGTAGGACGCCTACCAAGGGGCATTGATGTTAGTAACTACTATGGACCACACTATCACTGATGTGTGTCATCAACCCCCTGTGTATGCTGAGCAAGGGAAATTGTATACCTAGCCTGAATCGAGGCCCCAACTGCCCCACTGGCAGGCTTGGTCGACTCTCTCGACCGCCAACATAGGGAACACCTGTCGTGGACCGACCTGCAGCAGCAACACCCAGTATTGAGGTCCTCCCCGTACCACCACCATGGAGAACCCGAGTCCTCCCTGCTTCCATGTATTTCATGGAGGTCTGCCCCATGCTACCTTCAGTCTGAATGAGGGACCTCCCCACGATGGTGACAATCAGTACGGAAGCCTCTCCCGTGCTCATTACATTGGGTATGGAGTCATTCCTCCTGCCACAGACTGCTGGTGTGGGGACTTCACATATCTGATAAATATTCAGCATGGGGGGGCCTCTCCATGTCCTCAAAACTACTGGAGAAGGTCCTCCTTGCCTCAGATATCATAGGGGTGAAGGCCAGCTTCGCTTTACAAACACCCCACACAGAGGTCCTACCCGTGTTTGGCTTGACTAGTATGAGAATCCTCCTCACACTGACACTATCAGGAGAAACAATCATGGAGGTCCTACCCGTGCTCTTATCTGCTCCAGTGGAGGTCTTACCTACTCCAGCACTTTCCATCGAGGTCCTCCCCGTGTCCCCTTCGATATTTGTCCCAGTGCTCCTCACACCCCAGATTACTTAGGCATGAATCCTCCCCGCCCTTGAACCAGTATGGCCGAAGGTCCTCCTCATGCTGGGAATCTACCCTGTCCCAACGAACCACCCCTGAGTAGGAGGGCGGGTCGTCGCTGCCAAAAAAATAACACTGAGAATATTCGGACTGAGATCAAACTAGTTTTCTTCTCAGATTCTATGGTAGAATACAACTCAGCGATGGAAACCTCTCCTAGGTCCTCTGTGCCAAGAGTCAGGGCAGGAACAAGGCGCATCAGCCTCATACTTCCAGAATGTGAGGTCCATCAGATTCCCACCTCCCTCCGTAGGTATATCAAGGAAGACAAAACTTTGGCAGCTCCACAGGTTATGACAGTGAAATCACCACCATCATCACCAGAAGCACTCTCTACCTCGACTAGAGATCACAGAGAGCTATTCTGGGGACCAATGGTGTCCGAGAAGCAGCATGGTCCCCCACTAGAAGCCATGGTACCTGCACCAGAAACTACGGTGGTCAGCCCGTTTTACCGCGATATGGTGTCTAAGTCACTAAACTCTTCAGAGGATAGCCCAAGATGCAGAGGTTTATTAGCTCACTCGTTGTATTCTCCACCGGCTAACCTACCATCCTAGTAGTCTTCTTCAGTACCTTTACCGGTTCCCCAAACGCCTCTGGTTGATGACTGGACAAATGAAGTGACATACCCTGAATCTAAGCTCAGGAGTTTATGGGACATCCTCACAGTAGACCATTCCCCTAAGATGTTTTGGCCGGTTGCAGCGTTGAATTTTTGTGTGTCAAAATCCCTCACCCAAGAGGAAGTCGAGTATTTCTTCCAGACCCTCTTGGAAACTCATTTCCATCTTCTTTATCAGTGAGTGGCTTACCCTAAGAGTCAAGCACATTTCAAGGACATTGGAAAACAATGCCATATGTTTAATTTGTCCGCACTCCCCGTGGCCTAATGCCCTGAGTCACAAGGTCGTTGTAGGACCCTCCATCTACAATGTGTCTGGGGCTTCAATGTAATCCATAGGATTATAAAGGAGGATTCCCCCCATGTACATATCCATGGCTGGGGGCAGTATGCTTCCCTTATCTTCTGTCCTATCTGGCGCCAACCCAATTTTCCAGGAGACATAGAGGATATGCCTCCAGGAAGGGTGTTAACATGGAGGACCTGCCGGAGGGTGAGAAAGAGCTAGAACTTCTTGAAGAGGACCTACCCCTTTAGAGAGTTTCACACTTCTTGGACCAGTCATGAAGGATCACTCACAAGAAGAGAAATCTACTAGGTCTTCTCATGCCCACCAAGGCACAAGTCCTCATCTAGAATTCCAAAAAGGGAAAGGAACACCTCATAGCTATCAAACCCTATGACTCGTTTGGCTTAGTGCAGAAGAAAGAAGATGACCCCAAAAAATATGTGTTGTTCCAGCAACTCACCGAACATGAGAATACGGTCGACGACCTTCTTAATGAATGCGCTGTAGGGTGACGACCAAACTATGGTGATCCTTGTCTAGGACAACAGGGGAAAACATAACTTCCCCTTGGAGAATTGCCTCCATGTGACCCTGACCATCCTGCCCATGTAGACAGGGTTTAGTCCAGAGCTTACGGTAGTAGGGAATAGTATTTCTCAACAAATCCTCTTGAACGACGTGAAAATTCTTGGGACCCAGCTCAGGTTCCCCCAGATGCTCCACATGTCATTCCACCAGCTTCTCTATGAGCCGCTGGGTATGTTTACCATGTTGAAGAACTCGCCAATGCACTAGTGGTCTGATATCCCCATCAAGATAGGGACCCCCACCCATATGATCCAATGGCGGCACTCATTGTCTGTCTCGAGGCGTTGTAGACATGACAGGTGGAAATCCTGCCTTATGGCAAGCCTTATCGGGTGTGGGTCGATGATATGCCAGCACCCCTGGGTTTTGGGAATCCCACGTTTCCCCCCTTTAATGGGACAGGGGACCCGCCGCAACACCTGGCCCACTTTATCTAAATGTGTGGAACCATTTTGGGAACCCCAGCGCAGTAGGAAGCTGCAAAACTCTGGTGTTTTTTACATACATTGAAGGGTCTTGCTTCGTATGGTATAAAAATCTCCCCATCGAATCAGTAGATGGCTGGGAAGACCTCCGGAGGAAATTTATTTACTAGTTCAGTTCCACCACTCGGAAGACGAGTATCATAGACCTCTTCAAGTCCAAGAAGAGGCCTGATGAGCATGTTGAAGACTTTTTTCCCATTGGAAAGGGCTCACACGCTCTTTTGACATGACACTGACTCAGAAGAAACTACTAACAATGTGTGTAGGGAATGTCAAGATGGAATTGGTCCCCTATTTGATCACCCAGAACTACCTCGAGAGATTCTGAGACTTCTCTAATAAGGCCAAACACCTAGAGGAAGCCTTACATCAGACTATGTAGGCATGTCCATTGCCTCCTGCAATCCCCATGAGAAGGACCTCCAGGCCCGAGCTCGATGTAGTGGCCGAAATAGAGGCCCCCAGGTAACTAGAATTGTAACCAGTAGAGCTGGCTCCGCAGCCTCATAAATACCCTCCACCTCATGTGCAGCCTTCGGCCCAGAAGTGCCCAACTTAGAATCGACAAGTTCCCCCTGCATAATGCACCGTCACTACCTAGGAGAGATAACCAGGTTCCACCACCTCGACGGGCTCCTCCAGCTTCTCTTCAGGGTCAATCTACAAGGTCCCATTTCCATATTGGAGATACCAAACCTACTTGTTCAACGAGGCTCGGGTCCTTGGTTACTTACACAATGCCTTGGAGCAGGGGATTGTACGTTTTCCTAAGTGCAGAAGGCCCTAAGAGGAAAAACTCACTGATCGACCTAACTACTGCCCTTATAACTGGATCTTGGGGCACACTATCAAGTATTGAATGTGTTCAAATACTATCTTTAAGACTATTTAGATAACAACATTGTACGGTTAGGCCCTTCCCCAGCACAGGTGGTGTGTATCTTCGTGAGGCCAGACAACAGCAGAGACAGTGAGGGTGAGTGGAATCAAGTTTCTAACCATGGGTCCTAGAAGTATGATGACTGTATGGCTTATAAAAAAGTTTCTCATTACCAAAGTGTTATCTGTGTGTGCTTTAATCGGCAAAAGCCTTCAGAATCCGTAGCTACTACTTCTGCATCATCATCTCAGACGTCCTGTTCCCAAAAGAGAAAACACCGACAACAAAAGGGAAAAAAATTCCCCCGCTAATGCCATCATCATCCCATACTCTCAGTTACTTCATGCCCCTGGATATGGAGATTCTTCATAGAATTTGTCCAGTAGTGGATAACTCTTCGAGTGACAATCAAGGGTACGCCTTGGTTAATACCGTAGAGCTGGTAAAATCCTACATGATTCCTAATGATAAGGAGTGCCAGGAGGATCCTACCAATGTCCCCAGCCATTGTCATCATCAATGAATCCATGGCTATATGGGCCGTCAAAGTGCCTTGGTCAGTACTTCCATCCAGGCTGTGAATGCTACCAAAACCAGGAAACATGCTCAGTGCAGAGCTCAGTAGGCGCAACCTTCTCATCTGGTGACATCAGGACCTCTTTCGTTGTCATTCATGTTGTTGGATTAGGCAGAGCCACCTCGACCGCACTATGAATAGCCACATCCTACAACATTACGGTCTCAGTTGCTTGGCCCTCATTTGGTAGTCACTCCACTGGCTTCGACTAGTGAGTAGTGGGATATTCCTAATAATAGTCAGTCGTAGGTCCAGTCGACAGGGCCCACCATACCTCATGTCATATAGTGACCTCCTTTAAGCAGAAGTTCACACCTGGCATGGAAGTATGACATCTTGAATCACCTATCCATCATTCCAGCAAGGATCTCCATCCTTGAGGCTCTACGCCTGTCATCAGACATGTGTGAGGCCCTCGCCGAGGCATTAAGAAGCCCCTCTAGTTAGAGATGGAAGTAGCAGCCTCAGAAGCCTTTCATGATGAGGCGGTCAAGAATGTTGAATTCCATACCATTATCTCGTTCTCTAGAGAAGATGAAGGCTCTCCCATACAGGGTAACATTCTCCAAATGTATATCAATGGCCAGTTCAATGGCATGGATATTTTCCATTGTCTCATCAACCTGGGCTCTGGGATCAACCTAATCCCGAATCGGACACTGTGAAAACTAGGATTGTCTAAAGATGATCTGAGTCCCTCTTACCTAAGAATCCAATGTTATAATAGGACGGAACAGACCCCGGTCTACAAGATCCTCTTGAAGACCTAGTTGGGTGGCCTAGTTTCCAGCACTTAATTTATGGTTGTCTCCTAGGATACCGCCTACAATGCATTGATGGGCAGGTTGCAGCTCCACATACATGCAACAGTTCCTTCATCGTACCACTAGTGCCTCAAGTGCTCCCTTAATGGTCGAGTGGGAATGCTTCAAGGTGACGCATATCCCATTGCCTCTTGTAAATCTCTCTATCTGGATGTCGACTACTACAAGAGCAAGTACAAGAAGATTCAGACTAACGAGGTCGAGCATGATAGAGCTGCGACATGCCTATGGACAGATCTAGATGATGCTTACGTCTTTCCAATCCACCAATTGGAGGCTACAACCTAGGACATGGGACTATGCTTCGTTGTTTCTGGGACAAGGTTGGAACACATTACCAAGTCTAGGAGATGGCAGAAAATAACCTCGTACTCCTATACATATTAGGATCAGGTGATCCGAAAGGCTCATACTCCCATAAGGTATCGGGATGTCCGCCCCATGGAAACGACAATACGTCATACTTTCTTGTTCCAATGGGCTAGGATAAACCAGCTTAAGCCAACATGACACTACTTATTGGACATCATCAAGAGTGGCCCCTTAGGCCGAAGACCAAATGGTATCAGATTGAGAGCCTTCATCTCTATGGTTCCAGTATCACAAGAGTCCTCTAATGCAGTGTCCACTACCATTCAGGATGGAACCAGCCTCCCGTTGCGATATGTCGACACAGAAGCAACTCCTCCCATTGAGGATCTCTTCTCCATAACTGAAGAAGAGGATTTAGAGGATGATCCTCCCATTTTTGAAGAGGGCATCTCCTCTATGGTCGATGAATTGGTATAGGTGAACCTTGGTAGCAAGGCAGACCCAAAACCAACACTCATAAGTGCCACTATGCCCCTCGAGGAGCAACAATAGTACATAGACTTCCTTAAACAACATCGTGATGTGTTCCCCTGGAGTTATGATGAGATTATAAAACTACATCCTTAGGTATCCATCCACCGCCTTGGTCTCTCGGAAAATCATCACGTGTTCAAGAAGCCTCCCAGAAAGATGCACCCTTCTCATGGTGCCATAGTAGAGGTGGAAGTTTATAAGCTCATCAGAGCCAATTTTTTCAAGGAGGTCTAGTACCCCCAATGGATAGCCAACATTGTGCCAGTCAGGAAGAAGAACGGACAAATCAGAGTCTGCATTGACTTCTGGGATCTCAACAGTCAGTGTTTGAAGGATTATTTTCCCTTCCTGTGATGGAATTGTAGATCGATGCTGCAGCTAGGTTCCAAGCCCTCTCCTTCATGGATGGGTACTCCAGGTATAACTAGATCTGAATGCTCCCCAAGGATGAGGAGTCTAAAACCTTCATTTCACCACAAGGTACTTTCTATTACCAAGTCATTCCCTTTGGTTTAAATATTGCAGGTGACACCTATTAGCGGATTATGAATTGCATATTTAAGTCGATCCTCAGAAAGTTAGTGGAGTGCTGTGTGGATGATCTGGTGGTCAAATCTTACAAGTGTTAGGACCATCTCAAAGACCTTGAGAAAGTGTTCAGCTTCCTCTGCTTCAGCCATCTGAAGATGAATCCATTGAAATGCACCTTCGGGGTCACCTTCAGAAAATTTATCGGCTTCATAGTCAGATATAGGGGCATTTATTTCAACCCAGAGAAGATCAAGGCCATCAGCCATATGTCTCCCCCGAGCAATATTCGTGAGCTTTGTGGCTTCCAAGGAAACTTAGCCTACATACACCGATTCATCGTGAATTTGGCCGGCAAGTGTAATCCCTTTTCTTAGATCGTGAAGAAAGGCACAAACTATGAGTGGGATAAATAATTTTAGACTGCGTTCGAGGAAATCAAGTAGTATCTGCTCCAGCCTCTGGTATTAATTCCAATTGCTCCGAAAAGACATTGGTCCTTTATATGACCTCCCTGGAACGATCTCTTGGTGCCCTTCTCTTCCAAAATAACAATTAGGGGATGGAGAACAACCTTTTATACCTTAGCAGCATGCTTCTCGATACAGAGACCATATAATACCCTATTAAAAAGAGATGCCTTGCACTGGTATTCACAGTACAGAAATTGTGACATTACTTTCAGCACCATGAGGTACAGCTGGTATCCTAAGTAGATCCACTAAAGTACATCCTGAACCACCCCATGTTGACAGACCATCTAGCTCTGTGGGAAGTGATTCTCCAGTAGTTCGACATTACGTTTTCCCTCAGAAAGCTATTCAGGGGAAAGCGCTGGAATACTTCCTTGCCTCCCATCCAGCTCCTACTGAACAGTCCCTGGATCTTGATTTCCCTGATGAGGAGATCCTCTCGATAGACCAAGCCACGCCGTGCTGGAAGATGCACTTAGATGGTGCTTCCCGGAGCCCCACCGGCAGAAGGCTCAATGATCCCAGACTCAACATAGTAGTCCTTGGTATTGTTTTCATTACCCCATCACAAGACATTCAATCGTATTCATACCTGTTGTCAAAAAGGCTGCACCAAAAATGAGGCAGAGTATCAGGCTCTCATCACTGGCCTCAAGCTAACCCTCGATATTTATGTGCCCCATTTTCATGTGAAAGGGTATTCTGAACTAATCATAAAATAGATCAACAGTGACTATGTTGTCAGAAATCCAAATCCCGTACCATTGTTGAAGTGAAATCTCCAGATAATGGCCCAGTTCTCATCATGGCCGGAAGTTACTCATGTCCCTAGATCTCAAAATAGTCCGGTTGATGCCCTAGCCAGCCTAGTTGCATCAATCGCAGAGTTTGAAGAGGAGGATCTGATTATCCATGTGGCACACCAAAGATTCATTACTCCCGCCACCCGAGATGATGATGACATCCCGTGGGTAAGACATCTTACCACTGGTGCCTCTACATCAGGACCCTTAGGTCCCCATGATATCGTGGATGAATTGACTCCTAACTGGAGGACCTCTTTTTTTGAGTACCTCCAAAATGGTAATCTCTCAACAGATCAGGCCGAGCATGAGAGAATCTGATGCTGCGCGTTGCAGCTCACCCTCTAGGATGGCCCTAGCTGTGAGCAGATCCTCTAAAAGCACGGTTTTGATGGGGGTATCCTCTGTAGAATTCAAGGAGTAAAGATTTCTCAGGTCAATCAAGATGTTCACGCTAGTTCCTGCAGGGCTCATCTGGCCGGGCCAAAACTATCCCACCAGATCCAGAGACCGGGGTACTTTGGGCCCTCCATTATTCATGACTTCATAGAGTTCACCAAGAGAAGTAATGTGTGACACATTCATGATAACTTTATGCATTGTACACTAGATCCTCTCTACTCCACCTAGTACCCTGTCCATTTGCAATAGGGGGACTCGATGTCATGGGACCATATCCACCAGCGATAGCTCACTAGTACAGGTTCATCTTAACTGCTATAGATATCTTCTACAAGTGGGCAGAGGCAGTTCTGCTCAAGGAGTTCAATGCTCATTCCATCATTGAATTTGTGAGCTCCAACATCATTTACCAATTTTGAGTCCCTCACACCATCCTCCCTGATAACGGATCAAATTTCTAGGAAGATGAGGTGAAGAAACTATACGCTAAGTACAAAATCCGTTCTAACCATACCTCCTACTATCATGCGCCAGAAAATGGATAGATCGAGGCATTCAACAAAACCCTCTCTAAAATTCTACAGAAAATGGTTGGTTAGAATAAGAAGAGTTTTCCGGAAAAGCTTCCCAATGCCCTCCAGAATTATCAGACAACGACTCGTAATTCCACCCAGGTGACCCCATATTCCCTGGTGTACGGAACGACGACCATCTTGACCATCGAGATTCAGTTTCCCTCATTTCACATAGCTGTCTATGATCAGAAAGTGTAGGATAAAGTATCTCAAATCCTCCTGGATAAGCTATACGTACTCGATGAGAATAGGCTTCGTGCCCTGCACAATATGGAAAGTCATTAGAACAAAGATAACTAGGTCTTTCAACAAGAAATTTCACATCTGATTCTTCTTACAGGGAAACTTGGAATTGGACCTTAGGACACCAATGATACCTGACAGGAAACCACCCAAGTTGGAGCCCAAATGGGAAGGACCTTACGTTGTTCACAAGGTCCACCCCAATGGTGCATACTCTCTGGTTATCATGGATGTTGAGCATATAACTCCTCCCTCCAATACGAAATTTCTCAAGAAATACTTTTCCAGAGTTCAATGGTCCAGTGTGACCTTAAACTGTATGGTCCTACACGACCTTAAACTGTGAAACATCCTACATGATGTTAAACTATGTGTCTTCAGGAAAGACATCAAAATACATCCATAGAACTATGTATGGCTTGATTCCCATCCTTATGGGATATGTAGTAACACTTAGATGCCTCATCTTGAGTCCATCCCCATGCTCTTTTTGTTTGGCTACCCCTCCTGAGTGTAGTTCCTTTGGAGGATATCGTGTGATGAAGCCTATGTTTATTTTTACCCAGTCACAGTAAGATTACGAAGGTCATGACATGTGCCCCTCCTCGTTCTTCTAGTCCTCCCACATCTTTACCGCATGATGTTAAACTTCATGGCAATTTCAGAACTATGTATGGATTGATTTCCATCCTCATGGGATATGTTGGACCGCCCAAACATTTGTTCCGTAGGCCCAGCCCCAAACTCTGAGAACCTCCCCTTGAGTCTTATCCCGCATAGGCATATTCATGCCTTACTCATCCCCTACAAATCAGGTTTCCATCATCTTTTTTATCCGAAACAGCCCCTGAATGGCATCGATACTTGGCCCTAGGGCTCTCCAACCATTATGAGCAAATGCCCTCGAGGACCTCGAATGACAAGTTGATGTACGTCCTGCGTTGCAAATAAGGCCAGTGGTCGACACTCATTTGTTCCCATTCCAGGTCACACGATATAGATGATGTGTTTCGAATATGGTCAATAGTCATCCTTTTGTCATTTTCACTACCCCCATATGTCCCAAACATGGATTGTAATGGTTTGTTCAGTCCTTCTGTCTCTTCAAGCTTCGATCTTCCTCGGACATGAGTGTGATTCCGGCTGGTGGTCTCTTATGTGATTGGCATAGCCTAGTACTAATCCTTGTTTCCCACACTAATCATTGTTCTTATGGGCTTAGGAGCTATGATAAGGTGATACCCGTATTAGTGGCCATATGGCTACAACTGGATAGGATTCCCAACCTCTGGTCCCTCTATCCTCTCAGCCCCTTGGCCCTAGTTCTCACTTGGGAGTGTGCGGTGCAGTATGAACTAACATCCTTATTTACATCGGGCTATTTTTCCATGCCACACATACCCCCTCTGAGATATCCTTCCATTTATCATCCTTTTCATAAGCACATGCCCTTTCATACTGAGTGAGCCCCATCATTTGGATTTCCATCATCTTATAGATTCGAAAGTGCCCCTGAATGGTATAGATTATTAGCCCAAGGGATCTCCTACACTTTCATGACAATGTCCCCATGTATTTTGAGAGAAAAATTGATACAAGTCCCATGTTGCAAATACAGTCAATGGTAGATGCTCAATTGTCTTCCCCCAAACTCCGGTCACACAAGGGTGGATACTGTGTTGCGAACCTAGTCTAAAACTGTCCTTTATCTTCGTTGCCACTCTATGGTATTTCATAGGCCCGATTATTCTCCCCCTCCATTCAGTTGTCCCATGCATATGAAATCAAACTAGGCATCAATAGTCCAAGCTCCATGACCTTAAACTAATAACACTATCATCTTAATTGTAAGACGTTAAAACAACAAGTTGTTTGTGACATTCTGTTTGCATCCCAACCTCAGGTCCCTCGACCTTATCTGGAACCTATCCCAAGTTCCCACTTAGAATTTTACGGTGTGATATGGGATTATATCCTAATTCATATTGGGTTACACGTCATGTCGTACACATCCCTCGTTGGGGTATCTTTCCCATAATCACGTCCTTTCTGGTAGACTTTAAACCTCTTGACATTTTATAGAACTACATGCGGCTTGATTACCATCTTTATGGGAGACTTGGGACTGCCCGAATGTCTAGTCTTTGGGTCCATCCCCATCTCTTAGAAACATCCCTATCATTCGGGCCCCTTGGCCTGCATCATTTCAAGGGAGGGATATATGGTGTGGTATGAGCTCATGCGCCATTCACTTAGGGTTGGTAACAACCACACCACATACCTCTCTCTCCTGAGTTCCCTTCGCTCCCTTTCACTATACTTATCTTTTTGAGTCGTCTTCCTTTCAGTCAGTTCCCTCGACCCGCTTCGGTGATTCACCAATGTGCCCAAGAGTACTCTGGTCTAACACCTAGATTGTTGAATTCTACCTGGACATGATCTCACTCACCTTTTAGGATTTTTGTTCCCCTTCATTAGGGATTCCATCATCATTCACATCTGAAGGGACCCCCAAATGGAATGGATGCTTGGCCCAAGGGCCCTCCTACCACTATGGGCCAACATCTTCGATGGTTTCAAACAAAAAATTGATACAAGTCCGACGTTGCGAATACAGTTAGTGGTCGACACTCATTTTTTGTTCCCACTTCAGGTCACATGATATGGATACTATTTTTTGATCATGGTCAATAGCCATCCCTCATTATCACACCAACCTCATTAAGCCTAAAATGTTGGTTACATGATTCACATCTGTTTCCAACCCATCATGTCTAAAGTGGAGTTTCAACACTCTTGGTATTATCCCTCAGTGCACATTTGCACATTAGGAGGAAAAAATCCACAATAAAGCGTTCTTCAGGGCATCGGAACGACTTCCCCTTTATGTGAATTCCATGTATTGCGAAGATCTTTTCCACCCTTGTTTCCTACACTGAGTTTGACTCACATGGGCTTTGGGATTTCATTGAGGTCTGTGCCAATTTGGAAGAGTTCCTCTTCTCTATAGTCCGAGTTCAAAGACCATAAACTAAGATCTCTTTATGTTTCCTCTCTTCTATTCTTCCTTTTGGTCTCTTACTCTTATAAGACCGCGTAGTGTGGCATGTGTGGGCTTATTCCCTCATTCACATCGGGTTTGCAATAGCTGCACCATGTACGCCTTCTCTAGGAGTTAGTCCCTCTTACTTCCTATCCCACATGACATTAAAATTTATGTTGTCCTGCATGATGTTAAAAGGAACCTTCAAGAACTATGTATAGCTTGATTCCCATCCTCATGGGATACGTAGAAACACCCGAACATCTCATCATCGGGTCCATCTCAACTGAGAGCTAACCTCTCCTGTCCCATATCCTCTAACCTTTTCTGGCCCCTCAGACCGAGGTTTCTCTCTCAAAATCATACACGGTGTGATGTGGACCTTGTCCTCATTCACTTGGGTTATGCTTTATCGCATCGTGCACATTCCCTCTTGAACCTCATCTCTCCTATATACATCCAAGCCATATGATGTTAAACTATGTCACCCGGTCCCATCACATGATCCTAAATTGTGACATTGTCATCCTGGCTGCACGATGAAAAACGACACTACATCGTGGTGTCCTCAATCAAGGGGACATTTTGTTTGGTATCGCTCACACACTATACCATTTTTCAATGCCTTCATATGGCTTGATTCCTATGGTGATTCCTGGACGTTTTTTACTAGGCCCATCGCTTCACAAAAAAAACACACATTCACCCTAAGGGACAAACAAGACCTATCAAATGACGCTTCTTTTGGTGAGAGGGCCAGACCTACACGACCTTATTATCTCTAGCGCTGGTACCTTATCGATCGACCCTCAAGAACTACATGTGTCTTGATTCTAATTCTCACGAGATACGTAGGAACGCCCATGCACTTTGCCTCGGGCCCATCCCCACTTTCGTTTTTGGTCCATCGACCTAAAACCTCCCCAAGGAACACATGGTGATTGGAAACCCATGTTCCTATTCATATCAGGTTTTATAATTACCTCACCATGTGTCTCCTACATTCCATACAATTCTTGGTCCAAGATCTAAGGCCTTAAACTAAGATCTCCTTATACGTAATCTTCCATAACTACGTATGGCTTGATTCCCATCCTCATGGGATACGTAGGAATGCACAGACATCTCGTCTTCTAGTCCATCCCCAGAAATATAAAATCCAATCCTCTTTTTTTCAGCCTCTAGGCCAAAAAACTCTTGGGAACATGTGGTATGGAGAATACATTTTGGGTTCTCATTCACATTGGGTTTCCAATATCCACACCATGTGCCTCCCATATCGTTTCCCAACCTGGTCTGAGCTCTATGACCCTAAACTAAGATCTACCTATGGGAACTGCGTGTCACATTTAGCTACTTCACCGCCGTATGCACAGTCCATTAAATCAAGCATCCCCTTAATGGTCAACTTAATGAACTTAATATAGGAGTGTGCGACCCCAGGACCCTCGTCCTTGAAGAGGGGCTCGGCAACCTCTATCTAATACGTCTTATAGTCGTACTCAGATGCGTTTTGACAAAGAGCCCTAAGTGTGGAACTTTCAAGGGGACATCCCACCCTCATTACATCTCCAAGATTCGTGAGACTGTTATTTGGATCCTCACCCTCTTCCACATCCGAAGGGACCCCCCTTTATGGCCTGGTATCATGCCACATTGTCTTACCTGCCGTCTTGGGCTAATATCCCTGAAGACTCCAGATGACATTTGCGACAGTTCCCGTGTTTCCAACATGGTCAGCAGTCGACCCTCATCTACCTTTCCCCATATTAGGCTAATGTAAAACAGGTACTGTGTTTCGAACATAGTCAATAGTTATCCCCTATCGTCATGCCACCATCATTGTGGTCCAGATCTCAAGCATCATGATTCACATATTCCCACTTCCTTATGTTCATGTAGAATTCCAACATACTCATCTTTACTCCCTCGTGCATCTAGTTGCGTTATATAGGTGAGTCAGCATCATTGGGACATCATTCACTAGATTACCTTCACCCCTAACATGTTCCTTCCTGTGTTAGGAAAGTCCCACCAGTACTTCTTATTTCCAACATAGAGCACGACTCACGTGGGTTTAGTAGTTTTGGTAGGACCTGTACTGGCGCAGCCATGTCACACATGCCTTTCATCGCCCCACGTGATGTTAAACTACGCTCCTAGAACTACATGCATCTTGATTCCCATTCTAATGGGGTACGTAGGAATGCCCGACTGCTTTTTTTGGGCCCAACCTACCTTTCCCTTTTGGTCCCTTGACTTAAGGAACTACCTCTGGGGATACGTAGTGTGATCCGAGTTCTAGGACCTCATTCATGTCGAGTTTATGGCTACAATATCATGTACTCCCTTCTTGGGATCTTCCCTTTAACTCCACATCCTATCATATGACATTAAACTGCATGAGTCCATATGTCCTTGACACATGACACTAAATGGCGGTTCTACCCTGAACAAGTTCAGGATGCCCTATGTTAGTAATGGGATGCACCAGATTCCTTTCCAGAGAGGATTTTCCCTATCATACTGGTACATTCACCTAATGTGCTCCCACCATAGTGGTGTAATTTCAAGAGTGTTGGATTCCATTCGAAAAAACCAACACTCCACCTTCTATACTTTATGTGCCCTCTACTCAGACCCTCATCCTCTTTCATGTATGGAAGAACCCCCAAACAGTTTGGATTCTCGACCTATGGCTCGCCTGCCATCCTGGGCCAATGTTCTAGAAGAAAAATGGATAATATTCTCTGTTAGGCCCCGTGTTTCGAATATGGTCAGTGGATGACCCTCGTCTGTTACCCCCATGTCAGGCTAATACAATATAGATACTATGTTTCAAATACAATCAACAGTTATCCTTCATTGTCATGCCACCCTCACAATGTTCCGAACTTTGGGTATCGTGATTCACACTTTCCACTCCCCAATCTTCAGATTAAGTCAAATGCCCCTAGTGTTACCACGCTCGTGCACTAGATAACATTGGAAGGTCGACACGTCGATTGTTATGAGGTCCTCGCCCTCCAATTGGGCCTCTCCCATTTCTTCCCAGAAATCTGGATTGGTTGTTCAAACCCTGGATGCCTAAAGCTTGGTCGGCACTCTTATGTTCAGAAGGAATAACATGGTGATCATCCACTATTTCTCACATTGGGCTCGACCCGCGTGAGCTTAGGGATTGATCACTGGGCATTTCACGAATATAACAGAGGCGTGTAAAACCAACACCAATAACAGAACTCATACATGCATTTGGCATCAAACAAATCAAAGCATGAAAGTACGTTCGAGGTTTTGTAATAATTACAACACCCGAGGGTCGATCCCTTTCATGGATGGGTTAACCCCGTCAAAAGAAAGTTGCAGCTCCACCACCCTATGGCTTGGAGAGTCTAGGATTTGGTGGCGCCTGTTCAGCTCCTGCTCCTCCTCGGCAGCGATGGGATGCAATTTTTTAGCCGCAAATGGGCCCGCTCTACATTGGTCCAGATGATAGTCATTTCTTCGGAGGCTGGCTTCATGCGCTCTTCGGCCACTACTAGCTAGGCCTTCAATCACAATATTAACTCTGATTGCACGTTGAGGGAGGCTGAGTGCTCACATGCTCGGACCTGCAGCCGTTGAACCTCATTTTCAGCCTCTCGAAGCCTCTTGATGTTCACCTCTTTCCTCCGCTGCCAACCCACACCAGCACTATGGGAAAAAGGGCTTTTTTTGCGACGGGAATAAATCTCGTCGCAAAAGGTCCCTCCAAGAGGTTATTTCAGACGGGGGTAACGACCCGTCGCAAATAACCAACTATTTGCGATGGGATATCGCCTCTTGTCGCAAATAGTTTGGTGCGGATAGCGCATGAAACCGCGTGAATGTTATTTTCGACGGTGGGATCCCATCGTCGCAAATAGTTAAGTATTTGCAACGGGCCCCGTCGCAAATAACCGGCGGCGGTTTATAGCCTTTTGCAATGGGATGTCGTCACATCGCAAAAGGTGCGTCGACATGGACTATTTGCGGCGGGTCCCGTCGCAAATAACTTTTTAACCACCGACAGTAATTAATGCGGGCGGAGGTATTTGCGACGTGTCCTGTCACAAATAACCGGTGTCGGTTTATAGCTTTTTGCGACGAGATATCATCCCGTCACAAAAGGTGTGTCGGCATGGACTATTTGCGACGGGTCCCGTTGCAAATAACTTTTTAACCGCCGACAGTAAGTAATGCGGGCGTAGGTATTTGCGACGGGCCCCGTCGCAAATAATATAACCTATATATACCCCCATCTGTTTTTCTCTCATTCCTCTCAAAATTTAGATCCTGCATCTCTCTAAACTTAGATTTTAGAGAGAGAATTTTTCTAAGTTAATTTTTTTGTTCATGAAGAAGTTGTGAAGTTGTCTGCATCAATAGAAACTCAGTCTTAAAGGTATTTATGTTTTTTTTAATTTATTATTTATTTCATTTTTTAATGTTCATTTTTTTATTGTTAATTTGTTGTAATTAAATTAATTTTATATTTTTTTCATTAGTATTTACTTGTACTCATAAATTGAAATTTTTAGTATTAATTTTTAATAATTAGTTATAATTATTAATAAATTGTAATAATTAGTAATAAATTGTAATAATTAATAATAAATTGTAATAATTAGTAATAAATACTAATAATTACTAATAATTACTAATAAATACTAATAATTAGCAATAAATACTAATAATTAGGAATAATTAGTAATAATTAGCAATAATTAGGAATAATTAGCAATAATTAGAAATACATAGCAATAAATAGCAATAAATAGCAATAAATAGGAATAAATAGGAATAACTAGAAATAAATAGGAATAATTAGTAATAATTAGGAATAATTAATAATAATTAGGAATAATTAATAATAATAAGTAATAAATTGTAATAGTTAGTAATAAATTGTAATAGTTAGTAATAAATACTAATAATTACTAATAATTACTAATAAATACTAATAATTAGCAATAATTAGCAATCATTAGGAATAATTTGAAAAATTAGCAATAAATAGAAATAAATAACAATAATTTGCAATAATAAGGAATAATTAGAAATAATTAGCAATAAATAGAAATAAATAGCAATAATTAGGAATAAATAGCAATAATTTGTAATAAATAGAAATAAATATTAATAAATAGAAATAATTAGTAATAATTAGGAATAATTAGGAATAATTAGGAATAATTACGAATAATTAAGAATAAATACTTATAATTCGTAATACTTACTAATAATTAGTAATATTTAGCAATAATTAGGAATAATTAGCAATAATTAGCAATAATTAGCAACAATTAGCAATAATTAGCAATAATTAGCAATAATTAGCAATAATTAGTAATAAATTGTAATAATTAGTAATAAATTGTAATATTTAGTAATAAATTGTAATAATTAGTAATAAATACTAATAATTAGTAATAACTACTAATAAATACTAATAATTAGCAATAAATACTAATAATTAGCAATAAATAGCAATAATTAGGAATAATTAGCAATAATTAGAAATAATTAGTAATAATTAGGAATAAATAGCAATAATTAGCAATAAATAGAAATAATTAGACATAATTAGAAATAATTAGAAATAATTAGCAATAATTTGAAATAATTTTCAATAATTAGCAATTATTAGCAATGATTAGCAATAATTAGCATCAATTAGCAATAATTAGAAATAAATAGCAATAAATAGCAATAATTAGCAAAAATTTGCAATAATTAGCAACATTTAGCAATAATTAGTAATAAATAGAAATAATTAGAAATAAAGAGCAATATATATTAATAAATAGAAACAATTAGTAATAATTAAGAATAATTAGTAATAATTAGGAATAATTAGTAATAAATATGAATAACAAGTAATAATTAGGAATAAATACTAATAATTATTAATATTTAGAAATAATTAGTAATATTTAGCGATAATTAGGAATACTTAGCAATAATTAAGAATAATTAGTAATAATTAGTAATAATTAGCAATAATTAGTAATAATTACTAATAAATACTAATAATTACTAATAATTACTAATAAATACTAATAATTAGGAATAATTAGAAATAATTAGGAATAATTATCAATAATTAGCAATAATTAGCAATAAATAGGAATAAATAACAATAAATTGGAATAAATTGTAATAATTAGAAATAATTAGGAATAATTAAAAATATTTAGTTTTAATTAGAAATAATTAGAAATAAATAGAAATAAATAGCAATAATTAGAAATAATTATCAATAATTAGGAATAATTAGCAATAATTACGAATAATTAGTAATAAATAGGAATAAATTGTAATAATTAGTAATAAATTGTAATAATTAGTAATAAATAGTAATAAATAGTAATAAATAGTAATAAATAGTAATAAATAGTAATAAATAGTAATAAATATTAATAAATTGTAATAGTTAGGAATAAATAGTAATAGTTAGTAAAAAATAGTAATAGTTAGTAATAAATAGTAATAAATAGTAATAAATAGTAATAATTAGGAATAAATACTAATAATTATGAATAAATACTAATAATTTGGAATAAATAAAAATAATTAGTAATATTTAGAAATAATTAGTAATATTTAGCAATATTTAGGAATATTTAGCAATAATTAGGAATAATTAGCAATAATTAGTAATAATTAGAAATAATTACTAATAATTACTAATAAATAGTAATAATTACTAATAAATACTAATAATTAGAAATAATTAGAAATAAATAGTAATAATTAGATATAATTAGTAATAATTAGTAATAATTAGTAATAATTAGATGTAATTAGTAATAATTAGATATAATTAGTAATAATTAGATATATTTAGATATAATTAGGAATAATTTGTAATAATTAGGAATAATTTGTAATAATTTGTAACAATCAGTAATAATTAGTAATAATTAGTAATAATTAGATATAATTAGTAATAATTAGTAATAATTAGATATAATTAGTAATAATTAGTAATAATTAGATATGATTAGTAATAATTAGATATAATTAGATATAATTGGTAATAATTAGATATAATTAGATATAATTTGATATAATTTGATATAATTAGTAATAATTAGTAATAATTAGTAATAATTAGTAATAATTAGTAATAATTATTAATAATTAGTCATAATTAGTCATAATTAGTCATAATTAGTCATAATTAGTCATAATTAGCCATAATTAGTCATAATTATATATAATTAGATATAATTGTCCTTTCTTGGTTGATCACCTTGTAAGTAGCATTGCAATAGGACAACACAAGCCATGCCCTTCTCATCTATAAGAATTATCTCACATGACCCTTTACATGGACCATTCTTCCTTGAAAATTTAAGGGAAAGATACTGATGTCCCCTGAAATTTTTAAGGAAGAATGATCTATGTAAAGGGAGTGAGATGATTCTTAAAGATGAGAACGAAATTACTTTGGTTGTCCTATTGCAACACTACTTGCGAGGAGATCAACCATGCAAGGACAATTATAGAGTTCACATTGGACATGGATGACACAAACTTTTTATTGCGCATGACTTGAAAATTGGAGACCCTTTGAGATTTAAACATGTTAAGAATAGAGCAAAGCCTGTTGCGAATATTTATAATTTTAATTTTTTAATTTTTTTTTATTTTAAAAATATTAATATTGTTTTTTCACTAATTATTGATAATATAATTTTTTTATTAGTTATAATTATATATAATTATAATTAGTAAATGAAAAATTCTTGGATAATGAAGCGAAAATTTTTAATCATATCCACAATGATGATTACCAAATTTCCTTTCATTATTCAAGCAGTTTTCATTTTTCTAAGTATTAATAAGTATTTATAAATTAGTAATAATTAGATAAAAATTGTAATAAATAGTAATAAATAGTAATAAATAGTAATAATTAGTTAAGAACTGTTAGAAAGAAATTTTAATAAATTTTAATAAATTCCAAGAACCTGGCACAATTTCCAGTGGATTGACGACAGTCATTTTGCTCGAGGACTTTTCTCCTTTTAACTCTCACCAAATCTAAACAATATAAAAAATGTACTGCTACATAGGCATATTCAATCTCGTATACATGAGATTAGATATGAAATCATAGGATCATATTTTTTTATTGTTTTCAGGTGGTGATAGTTGGAAGAAGACGATTCATCGATGAAAATGGGGCTCTTTTGTCCAACAGCTCATTTACTTGCATCTTTATCACACTAAAATCACAATGAAGAATCTGGTCAGAGACACGTATATTCATTCTTGTGCATATGGGAATTAATATGCATACCTCCTACTAGCTTCTTCATTATGATTTCAGTGTGAGAATGATGCAAGTAAATGAGCCTTCAGACAAAAGAGGAGCCGTCAATCCACTAGAAATTGTGTCACCTTTAATTAATGGTAATTATCAAGAAGTAGTAGTAATTATTTATCTTCTTTTTTTAGATAGTATTTTTATAATTTCAAATTATTCAAAAATAGTGATGATTTTATATTTTGTGGAAAAATATGGAACAAGGAAGTTGACATCAGTCATTATTAGATGATCGCGCTTAGATAAATCAACAAATAAATCCAAATGGTTCTAGTTTAAATCCTGTATATATTAAGGGTGTTGAAGCTTTCTTAGAATTTGCATCATCAAAACTATAATATGTTTCAGAAGGCACAATTAAGTGTCATTGTAAAAAATGTACTTTGAGAATGTTTGGCACATTTTAAAAGGTTGGGGGACATCTCTTGCAGATTGGTTTTCAAACAGATTATGTTCTTTGAAATCAACATGATGAATGCAGTTCCAGAGAAGATACTAATAACTTGATTCCATATCCACCACAGTTCCAAAATTTATTACATGATGTTGTAGGTTAATCTGTTCAACAAACTAAAACTCACGATGATATTGATTTAACTCCTGAGTTGGAACCATCTGAATTTTATGAGCTGTTGAGGTCTGCTGAGGATGCATTATATCCTGGTTGAAAAATAAGAAAATTAGAAGTGGTTGAAAAATTTATAGCTATTAAATTAGATAATTCAATGTAAAATAACTATTTTGATTAGATATTTTATTTGGTTAAGACACTGTTAATTGAAAGAAATGTGTTGCCTCTATGAGAGCAAGAGGTTGGTTCGTAATCTAGGCCTTAGTTATCACAATATTCATGCATGTGAAAATGATTGCATCTTATATTCTGGTGAAAATGAGTCGTTGGATAGTTCTCCAACATGTGGACAATCTAGTTATAAAGATGCTCAACCAGGGATGTCTGGATCGCTTCCTATAAAACAGTTGAGATATTTCCCCCTTACACATAGGCTGCAACATTTATTTATGTCTCATAACACAACATCAATGATGTCATGGCACAAAAACAATATTTCAGCTGGTAAAAGCTTGAATCATCCATCTGATGGTGATTCATGGAAACATTTTGATCGTATGCATCCGTATTTTGATTTAGAAGCCCAAAACGTGCGATTGGGTCTTTCTACTGATGGTTTCTGTCTGTTTGGTTCTTATGGTAGTCAGTATTCATGTTGGCATGTCTTTATAACTCCGTACAATCTACCTCCATGGATGTTGATGAAGGATCCCAATATCTTTTTGACCTTATTAATCCCAGGACATCCAAAAAAGAATATTGATGTTTATTTGAAACCATTTATTGATGAGTTAAATGCATAATGGAGTAATGGTGTTAGTACATATGATGTAGTTGTGAAACAAAATTTCACATTAAAATATGCATTGATGTGGACGATTAATGACTTTATGGCATATGTCATGTTATCTGGCTGGAGTACACATTTTCCGAAATCATGTCCTTACTGTATGAAAGACAACAAAGCTTTTATGCTTGTCAATGGAAAAAACCATTCCATTTTGACTGTCATCGCATATTTCTTCCAACCGATCATACTTTTCAAAGGAACAAATCCCATTTCAGAAAAGGCACAATTGAAAGGGATGAACCTCCAAAAATGATCTCAGTTAAAAAGTTAAAATCAGTTGTATTTTCATTACCTCCTATCATATTTGGGCCAACATTAAACCAACAGATTATTCATGGATTTTGTAAATAACATAATTGGATAAAACAAATCATTTTTTTGGGATCTCCCATATTGGTCTGATTTTTTGGTCCACCAAATTTTGGATGTCATGCACATTGACAAGAACTATTTTGATAATTTATTTCATACTGTTTTGGATACACCAGGTAAGACCAAAGATACTATAAAAGAATGATTAGATCTTGACCAAATTTATAGGTGACCAGAACTTGAGCTATTTGAAAATGTCAGATCATAGAGGTTAATGAAGCCAAAAGCAGCTTATACACTTTCCAAAGAGAGTCGTTTATTATTTTGGTAGTGGATTGCAGATTTGAGACTTCCAGATGGCTATGCTTCAAATTTGGGAAGATGTGTTAAGAATGGTCATATTACTGGATTAAAAATTCATGATTGTCATGTTATAATGGAAAGAATTATGATGATGGGATTCATAGATTTGTTGAATTATATGATTTGGGATTCGATAACAGAAATATCATATTATTTTCGAGACATTTTTACAGAGACAACTGACTACGATGTGCTAATAAAACTGGAAGAATATGTTTCTGTAATTATATGTAAACTGGAAAAATTCTTTCCACCTACTTTCTTTGACTCAATGGAACATATGATATTACATTTTTCACATGAAAATAAATGTGGAGGTCCAATAAAGTTTCGATGGATGTACCCATTCGAAAGATGCATGCAGAAATTGAAGAAAAAATTACGTAACAAAGCATTAGTTGAAGGATCAATTGATGAAGATTATTTGCAAGAGGAAATTACTATTTTCTGCTCTCACTATTTTGAATATGAATATCCCTCAAAACAAAACTGCATGGGACAGAACGAGGGAAATGTTAATGATGAAATGGAAATTAATTTATCAGTTTTTAATCATCCAAATCTTGGCTTCGGTGGAGTTCAAGAACGATGGATTTCAGACGACAAACATCAAAAAGCTCATATATATGTTCTTCTCAACTGTGAAGAAATGACAACATTTGTACTGTGAGTGCTTCTATCACTTATTCAATAATTTCTATTACAGTATGTAAACTTATTTTTTGTAGGTTATATGATAATCATATAAAGAAAAAAGTTCCAAAAATTACAACAGCTGATCTTGAAGAACGCAAACAATTTTTTTTTCTCAATAGTTTCAAAAGCTGGTAACATAAATTATTGATGGTTTAATATCAATTTAGTTTACTATTTATTATATTGATAATTGTTTTACTTATTTTCAGGTGTCTCAACATGCTGATAAAATTGAAAAGCGACTGTGTATATTGAGTAACCCACCATCTGAAATGGTTAAATCTTATAATGAATATGTGATGAATGGTTTTAGATTTCATACATGTGAATATGGGGAATAAAAAAAACAATGAACAAGGGAGTTTGTTTGAGAGGATCACATAATAGAGAAACTGAAGTTGACTTTTACGGCATTCTGGATGAAATTATTGAGCTTTGTTATCTTGGAAAAAATTACATAAAGTTGTTTAAATGTTGGTGGTTGGATACTGAGAGAGGATTGCATGTTCATACGACTCATGGAATCTTTGATATTAAATATAAAAGTCTTCTTGCAGTAAATGAACCATTTTTACTGGCTCAATAGGCACATCAAATTTATTACGCCAAGTACTGTGATACTTCAAGAGACCTAGGTGATTGGTGGAGCATAATAAAAATTAAATCTCAGGAAAATCAATTTAATCAAACTGAATTTGGTTATGCTGAGGTGAAAGAAATTGAAAATTTTCAACAGACTACTCAAAATCCATCTTTTTCACAAAGAAATGTGAATATTGATGAGGACACCCCACAATTAATGGTCTATGGTGATGAAGATGTTAATGATGTTACAAATGAAATTGAAATGACAAGGGATGATGAAAGTGAAACTCATATAGATATTGATGATACCGAGGAGGAATATGAAGACATTGACATAGTTAGATATGAAGATGATGATGAACGTGAACATTGACATAGTTAAATTCTAGTTGTGATCATAAATAATATATATATATATATATATAATTATTTTCAACTATCTGCTATCAAAAATCATTTTGTGTTTCTTATGGACTCTGATCTATTGCGTGAGTTAGAGGAGGTTGAGATACCTTTGGATGAGGGGGATGTGGGATCATCTGACCCTCATCCTACTAGTGGTTCAAGAGGTATATAGAAGGAGTGCAGTCTAGCGCGACTGATGATTCCTGACCCTATGCCCGAGTGACGTCCGCGTCTTGGATTCAATCCATGCACACAGAGGTATGGTAACCTGTATATTTTAGTTAGATTTAATTAATTTATTTATATATATACTCATTTTTTGATTATTTATTCTTTTTTCACAGTTTTGCACATGTAGCTATTAGACAGGGGAGCGCTATCTTGCACTATTATTTTTATCAGCCATGGACCACATGGGAACAGATTCTCCTTGATGTGAAACTCGACATGTAAAATCATTGGCTGGTACGTAAAAAAATAAAATTTATTTTGAAATTTATTTTTTTAATAACTTGATATTATAAATTATTTGTAGGGTTTATGATATCCCAATGGTGATAGCATGAGTGACGATATCCATGCAGCATGGGAGGTGGCTATGCATGAGAGTTTGCGTCAGTTTTTGCACAATTTTAGAAAGAAATCCATTAAGAAAGAAAGAGAAACAGTATTTGATGAGTCGTGCAGATCCCACCGACCATAGTACATTTCATCTCAGGTTTGGTATGGATTATGTGAACACTGGTTGGGTGGTGGATTTCAGAGGAGGTCTTCATTGGTTCAGCAAAACCGTAAGAGACAGGAGGTGACGCATCGAGCTGGTAGCCGTACATTCAGTACTCATAGAGAGCATCTGATAAGTATTTTTTTTAAATATTTTATATAACTTCAAATATAAATAGTTTATTTTATATTCATATAGGTAGTCGAGAATCCCGATATTATAGAGTACGATGTTTATCAGATGATGTATAGTGATCTAGCCACCAGTGAGATTAGAGGTGATCGCCAGCGTCAGATTGTGGTTAGTCTTATTTTTTTCAGTTTGATAATTAACTATATATAACATTTTCAAAATTTTAATTTCAAATTGGAATTGAAGGAGTCATATGAGGTTGCGACTTCTCAGACAAAGGCTGAGGGTCAGGACGAGGTGACTGATCAGACCAGTGCCCACCATTTCGACGAGGCAACATGGATGCATGCGACTCAGTATGGCTTTGAGAAGGGCCGAGTAGTTTGTATCGGCTCTCATGTGACTGCTGGTACTTATTATGGTACTGCTGCGTTGTCGACATCCATCTTGAGAGGAGCTCGTGGAGAGGCATCATCTTTTGGCTCATAGTATCAGGAGCAGTTCCGAACTCAGAATGACCTTTTAGATAGTTTGCAGAAGCAACAAGAAGAGATGGGTCAGTAGCAGCAACAGCACGAGGAGGATATGTGTCGATGCTGGCAGCAGCAGCAGTAGCACGAGGAGGAGATGCGTCGATTGCAGCAACAACATCATGAGTAGATGGAGTACAAGCACTGCCTGACTCGTAGTTTAGGGATAGAGTTTCCATCACCATCTCCTTTAGCTCCTCCACCTCCTCTATAAGACGACCCCCAATGATTTTTTATGTCAAAAACATTTGAATTTAAATTTGTTATAATATAAACTATTTATAGTTTCTGTCTTTTATATCGGTGCAATTATTACATAATTTAATTTCTAATATTTTATGATTTTTTTTGTGAATACTGACATTTTTAATATTTTTTATTTTTTTATTATTTTAATAATATTAATATTATTTTTTCAATAATCATAATTATAATAAATATATTTATTAAGTATTATATTTTTTAATATTTTTTTATTTTACTAATAATAATAATAATAATAATAATAATATTTTATGATTTTTTTATATTTTTTTGTGAATATTGAGAATTGTAATACCAAGAGGTGCACAGCTGTTAGTTAACCTGATCGATGGGTTGAAATCATGAATTTTGTAGAGGAGACTTACAGAGATTGAGTTCCTGGTCTCAGTCTTGGGTTGTTGCCATCGGGACCCCTAGGCATGGCCCTCCGTATATTTTTGGAAGGTTTGAAATCTCTGGAGGAGCCATATCGGATGTCCTAGCCAAGACGGATGCACTAATCTCCATGGAAGAAGGCATGGATCCCAAAGGCCCAGCATCTACATCCACTGAGGAAAGAGAACGGGTTCTGTTAATGAGGCCCTCCTACACTGTTCAAATTTTATTAAAGGGTCCAAGGTAGCCCTGAAGCAGATCCTGGTGAAGGGATTCCAGATTTTACCTCAATAGACTCTACAAAATCTTTAAGTTATGGGTTAAAATCACTAACTTCACCCTCCTCCAATAGTCTCCCTCTACCGGAATCCTCCCCCCAAGAAGACATGTCTGATTCTTCTGGTAGAGGGAACCGTTCACTCAAATCAGTAGCCGATAACTGCGGGGGGGGGGGGGGGGGTGTTCGATCTAACAACACCTTCACCCGGTCTGTCATTGGACATGGGGCACCTTGGGAGTGCACAAAGTCCTCCAACACTCCTAGGTATTTCTCCGCCTCTGCCTGGGACACCACAAAGCCGACCCTATTATGGCCTATCCCCCAAAAATCCATCCTGAGATGGTTCAGGTGTTGCCACATCTCGGGTGGACTGTGGAATTGCCTGTTGACTTCCCAGATGTCCCAGGCCTCCGGGAAGACAACATTCTACATCATGTCTATGTGGTGCAGCCACTTCCGTGGACCCTGAGTTGATATTTTATAGAATGGTTGGCTGCTTCAGCATCTCCCCTGAGTAAGCCCCCTCCCGGCTTTTGTGTACTACTTCACCAACCTGAAGACAGTTGCGGGAGGAGGCAGCTCATTCTGCATCTTCCCATCCACCCGCGTGAACATGAGCCACATTTACCTCATAATGCATGGATTCTCCTTGTAGCGCACCCCCAAATAGACCTATGGGGTCAGTTGATGCATACATAAAAAATTTCCTGGCAAATCGGTGCGGGGAGTATGGCTCACAGAGAGTATCACGGTTCACTCTTTCAAACAGAACTCCACCTTTAAAGGCCAATATATAGGACTGGTGATCTTCCGTTCCATGGCCAACATCAGTAAAATAACCTGTTTGCAGCAGGAATAGATTAAAGATGAACTCATCTACCTTCCACACTCAGTTCTGTACCGACGACACGGTTAGCTTGGTTGGAAATCTCGATGCGGTGTTCAGGATGGATGGGCGGAAGTTCGATCCTGGAGGGGAGATGGGGTTTAGATACTCATAGACCCCCCTGACGTGCGCCACTATTGACCCATACGAGAGGTGGAATGGTCTTCATATCCTATGTGGACTCTTCCCCTCACTGATATGCTACAACTTCTTGTACAGCTTGGAGAGTATCGAGATTCCAAGGTTGACCTGTCCTCTTGTCCCTAGTATGGATGCCATGATAAATGCACGTGGTTGCATACCCATGTTCATATCCCTCACTGGAAGGATCCAATCGCTGATGAGAGCTATGATAAATGATGTAAGCCTGACTACCGGTTGCTGCTCGGTACTTCCACTGAATCCCCACATCTTCCACTGGCAGTCCTTCAAGAGCCACTATTACGAGTGCTCCTTGCCTCGTTTACCCCCCTTCGGGCAAGTCTGAGGCCACATCAGAAACTTCCTATCTTCCCGAAAGTTTCGGAACTACTTGAACCATCACTTGAAATGGATGTATCTTGCTGCTTCCTTGTCCTCTCCCAGCACCAGCTCCATCAACTCCATCACCAGTGGCGGAATTTTCTCTAGATCCTCCCACGCACAAATAATGGGGAGTAATCCGTCATACATCTCCCCCAATATCGGGACCCCCCAAGATCTGATGTACATCCCATAAACTGATGCCAACCTCCCTGTGGTGTAAATGGAAGGTATTGGTCCGCGATGACCACATACTCAACAATTCTTGAATTAGATGCCTCAGTTGGTAGATTGGAATTGAGAGGCCCAAGCCACCTCATACAAGCCCACTATCCTCAACTCTACCCCGAACTCTTCACACAAGGTGCCTACCCAGTAGGCCTAAGCCCAGTCATATGTGAAGTTGCCACCCTAGTGTAAATCCCACTCATTGGACCATCTCTTCCCCAGGTTCCTCAGGGTCGCCTTCAAGATTTTCTGGTACACGGGGGGGGGGGGATGTCTCCGGCTACAATTACTTCCTGTTAACATTGTTCAGATGGCTGTACATGCAATCAACAATAATAGGCGTGAAGTCCTATCGGGCATGGCCGTCAGCCACCCTAAACCATTGGCGCTAGCACGACGTGATCCTGAACTAGTAAGCTGGTTCTTCCCTACATGCTTTAGGGATAAAGACATCATTCATCCACCCAAATCCATACAACAATAGCCTTTTATAGAATTTGTAGTTCCTCTAGATTTCTGATTGTAGCTCCATTAGATAATTATGGTCAGAGTGGCTCCATATCAACTCCCCTAGACCCAAGCTATCCTCCATCTCCTCCCTTCGGGCAGCGTCCGTAAGGACCCCCTGAAAGACTCTTGGAAAGTCATTAAGTTTTTAAGTTTGGTCATTCTTTGGGTTTGGTTCATAAATATCTTTTTCATAGAATGTTCATGGAGCCCATTCACAAATGCCTTTCATGGAGCCCTGCCTCAGCCTTCAAACACACACCTCCAAGCACTCCGATACGAATTCAAAGAATTGTTGTGTGCCGCGAAGTAGAAGACCAAATTCGCAGAGTATGTGGAGCTTCGTGAATCGAGAGAGCCACAAGACAAAAAATCAGATAAGATAAAGGACAAAAGAGAGGTTATCTCCCCTATTTATAGGCGAGTACCCCAGGTGATTCGCGGCGTGTTTGATCCACAACGAGCTTCACAGCACGCCCAGCCCACGCGCGCCTCTCTGCCTTACAAGCATCCATCATTAGTCAGTTTCTCGATTGACCCAAGAATTTTGGCGGTTGACCCTCCGACTTTGACCCTATTTTTCTTCTCGGCTCCAAGTCCAAGGGGGGGAATTTGTTGATTCCAAAATTAGTTAAATGCAAGAACAAATGGGAATCATTAGGGGCAGCCTTGTGAAGAACGCTCGCAGAGCCCACGTGGCCTCGTGGCTGGCGCAACACTCCCCCTTCATGAACCCGTCGTGAAGCAAGAAGACGGGAGGCTCCGAAAACCCATTTGATGCTCGCGAACCCACCATGGAGTAAGGATTTGGTACACTCCATGAACTCATTTGACATTCGTGAACCCACCACGGAGAAAGGAGGCAGGATGCTTTGCAAACCCCATGGATGTTCGCGAACCCTCCACGGAGGAAGCTCCCCCTTCACGCCAAGCGAGATCTACTTCACGATGCCTCTTGTATATAAATAACGGCCTCTCCTAGAGCCCAAAGTATGGATCCTCTGACCTTTCTCCTTCTTAGCTCCCAAATTGTGAAGAAATATCTGCTCTAAGAACCATGATCTCTTCAAGGTATATTTCCATTGTGAAGTGCCTTCCCCTTTGCATGAATTCCGCCCCTCTTGAAAGAGGGATGCACTTCACAGATCCCATGTGCCTCTGTGAAGGAAGGGGATCCCCAAGGGGACTCAGGTCTTCATGAAGCACTTATGTTTTGTGAAGCACCCTCCATGTACATATGAACATTATACTAAGGTAGGGTCACTATGCTTCATGAGTCACATTGATTCACAGCACTACGCTTCGCAGGGCACCCCTGCTTCACGATACATTGCTCCACAAATGCCTTTACACCTCATGAAGAACCTTTCATATGCACCAATGCCTTATTCCTAGGCTAGGAAACTTCACTTTTCAAAGCACACCCCTTTGCGAACCCCTCCACTTCATGTAGAACTAGAGATTTACAAGGATTCTACCGATGAACCCCTTTACTCTGTAACTCTTTTTCCCGTGATTCCCTTCAGGTTTGCATGATGCAATTTCCAAGTCCCTTGGGCGGTACTTCCCGTTGTATTGATTCGCCTCATTCTTCTTCGCATAGGCACGCTAAGGACTAGTTCTTCTTTGTATATTCATGCTCACGTGGACCCCCCAATGGATCACTCTATAACACCTCTCACCATGGATTTTCTAATACCTTCCCTTCCCCAAGGGTGGGTGGGTATCAATAATGTATGTCATAGGGGTGTAGAGTGAATTCACCTCGTCTGAGCTCTAGGATGTTAAACTTCCAAGGACCATCATCCTCAGCACATTACTTTTAACTGTGACCTTGCCTCGTGCGTCGCATGTGGGGTTCCCCACCTTGGACATTATGCACGCCCACTGGTCTTCATAGGAGTGTGACCATTCCTCACATGGAATGCGATCCTCTTTATTGGAGCGGCATTTTTCCATGGGGAAGGGAAACTATCTTGGTGTAAGCCCCTAGCCTTTCTTACAGGAGGCAGCACCCCTACTCCTCCTATCTCCTCCCTGGACAAAGACCAGAGAGGGGGGGATAGGAACGAGAGCCCTCTTTTCTTCGGTTCCAAATCCCTCTCACTTTGGGCTTTGTCTCCACCCGGTCCTCTACCCTGGAGTAAGTCCTAGTCTCCATATCCCCGGGGCCGCTCCACACGTAAGCCCATGTTTCCTCTTTGGGTTGCTAACCACGCGTAAGTCCCTATTTCCATTTGGGGATGCAAACTATGTGTCATCCCCATTCCAGTTCCCACAGACGCACCTTTCACGACATGATCATCAAGTATTTATTGCCTCTTGTTTCTCCCACCGAGCATGATTCACGTAGGCTTAGACTAAGCATCGACCATGAAATCCTCTATGGGAAGCCTAGAGTGTAATCCCCACACACCATATCGAACTACATGTACTTTGATCCTTGACAAGGCAAGGTACATAGGAATACTCCATGAGGTTCAAGCCCAACACCCGGTCATTCCGACCCCCTTCATGTCGGTTCAATGAATCCCATTCCTAAACTATGTGGACTTTGATCCTTTCCAAGGTAGGGTACGTTGGAATCCTCCCTGAGGTTCAAGCCCACCTTCATTTGGTTCTGACACCCTTCGTATCAGTTTCCACCATCCTTTGGTTCTGACCCCCTTCACACCGTTCCCAACATCCATTAGTTCTGAACCCCTTTACGTCGGACCACCTTCGTCCCATATGACATTAAACTGCATTCCCCCCTTTCATTCTGAATGATGTTAAACTGTATCAACCATCATGAACTACATGGACTTTGATCCTTGCCAAGGCAGGGTACATAGGAAGTCTCCCTGAGGTTTATTCCCACCATCCTTTGGTTCCGACACCCTTCACGTCGGATCCCACCATTCCGAACTACGTGGAATTTGATCCTTACTATGACAAGGTACATAGGAAGCCTCCACAAGGTTCAAGCCCAACAACCATTTGTCCTATCCATCTTCACATCGGTTCGCCAAAACCAATTCAAAACTACGTTGACTTTGATCCTTTCCAAGGCAGGGTATGTAGGAAGCCTCCTTGAGGTTTAAACCCACCATCCTTTGGTTCTGACCCCCTTTAAGTCGGTTCACCAAAACCTAATCCTGAACTACATGGAATTTTATCCTTTCAAAGGCCAAGTACATCAGAAGCCTCCCCAAGGTTCAAGCCCAACAACCACTGGTCCCGACCACGCCATGTCGGTCCACCCCCGTCTTGCATGACATTAAACTGTACGCCCATTTTGTGCACCATCCAGCGGTAAGACATTGTGATCCCCTACCCAACGTTAAGCTATTGTGAACCTCACAGAGAGGTAAGCTATTGTGATCCACAGTTAGTGGTATGTAGTTTTCAACTTCAGTCACCAGTAAGCCATTTTTAACCTAAACCCATTAGTAAGCTGTTATCGTCCACTTTGTTGGGACCCATATCTCTGGTCCATCCCAGTGGTGTCAGATCAACATCGGGTTGCTAACCACGCGAAATCCACAATATATCATCGGGTCACTGTCCTATGTACACACCCCGATCCTATACCCCATCCTGAACTATGTGGACTTTGATTCCCTGCCACAGGGATACATAGGAGGTCTCTTCGAGGCTCAATCCCAACATCACCGTCGCCCTCAAGTCGACTCCATCTCATTCTCCATCAACTTCACTTGAACATCCATTATCCATCTTGATACTTACCCAGGCCACCACATCCCAGTGAGATCATGCCAATTCACCTCCTAGCATCAGTGTTCCCTCTAAGGGTTACACCCATATAATACACTCTAGTCTGTGTTCTGATCATTCTGATCCATGTCTTCTAGACCGTAACCTCGTGACATACCCTATGTTAAACATGAGAAGCTAAGGAAAATCTCATAGAAATTCCTATGGAATATAATTACCCACATTAGATGTGGGATTCTTTGGGATTCTGCACCCTTGAGAAGCCCTATAAATGTGAAAGAAGACAGACGCGCTAGTGATCCAACGTCCAGACACGCCAGTGATGTCCAACATGACTAATCCCCTGATCGAAGGTTCCTGCCATAGTTGGACCCCTTGGAATGTCCAGATAGAAGCAGTGTAATTAATCGGTGTCTATGAAGATATAACACTAGGAAGAGTTTCATGAACAACTTCTTAAGTCTATAAGGGAGACCCAGACTAGGTGACGAGTTATGAGGAGGAATCCATGGAAGGAAGAAATGAAATCCCATCATCCCATTTCGATTAAGGATCAAGTATCCCTGATCAAATGACAAATGCAGCCCGCCTTTGGAAAGTGGGAATGCAGGGTAATAACCAATGCATGCTCATCGTCCCTGAACAGATGAATGTGTGCCCCTCGATGAAAGCATAAAAAACAATAAATTTGAAAAATCAAATTTTCTTTTAATTTATTTATGAAAACAGTTGGATCCGATGTTCCCCTAACAATATTTTTATGTAACAAAAACCACGTTAATCTATCATACCAGGATCTAAAGGATTTTTAAGGCCATATAATAAATTATTATGTTTATAAAAAAATTCATATTTTTTTGTGTCTTAAAAAACATGACATTGTTCAACAAAAACTTCCTCTTGAACATATCCATTAAGGAAAGAAGACTTCACATCCATTTAAAAATGTTTGAAATTAATGAATTCTAAAAAGTCTAATAAAATTTGAATTGATTCTAGTATAGCTACCATAGCATGGTTTTATTCATAATATATTCCCTCTTGTTGATCATAACCTTTCTTAACTAGTCTTGTTTTATTTCTAAAGATTATTACATTTTCATCAAATTCATTTCTGAAAACCCATTTTACTCCAATTTTAGAGGATTATTTAGGGCTTTCAACCTTGGTCCAAACTTTATTCCATTTGAATCCATTTATTTTATCTTGCATAGACTTAATCCAATCTTCATCACCTAAATCCTCACCATGAGTTTTAGGTTTGAATTGGTAATAGAAATCAAAATATTCTATTTCATTTCTTAATGAGATTCTAGTCCATATGGGCTGATTCACATGACCAATGATACTATGACTAGGATGATTCCTAATATTCAAATGAATTGGGTTTGTAAAACCAGTTCATCAACATATTGTAGAAAGTCTTCCGAGGTGAAAAATTTAGAAACAATTTCTTGAGTATTCTCCCTATTAGAATAGTATTATATCAAAGGTTGATAATTAGTTTTGGAAAACACATCAGAATATGTAGGTTTGGATTATTTAAAAAAAGGAATAGTTTCATCAATTTTAACTTATATTGTTTCCTCAACAGTATAATATTTTTTATTAAAAACTATATAATCATTAGAAGTAGTGGAATAACCTTAGAATATACTATCATCGAATTTAGGTGATTTTTTTTTTGTAAATTAGATTTTGTATTCAATATGAATATTTTCTATCCAAATACTCTAATGTTTTAAACTTTGGTTTTCGTCTTGTCCATAACTCATAAAGAGTTTTATTAATAACAGGTCGAATTAAAACTCAATTTTTATTATAGAAAATAGTACTAACAACTTCAACTCAAAAGTGTTTAGTAATTGATTATTCACTAAACATGGTTCTTGTTATTTCTTGAAGAATATGATATTTTCTTTCAAAAACACCATTTTAGTGAGGAGTTCAAGGAGATGAAATGTTATGAGTAATGAATTTTTTACTACAAGACCTTTCAAAATCAGAATTTTCACATTCTCCACCATGATCACTATCAATAGTTATCAAGGGAAGGATTTATATCCTTTTTAACTTTGGATAGAAAATTTTAAAAAATAAAAAGGCTTCATATTTATTTTCTATAAAATATACCCATGTGTATCTAGTATAAAAATCAACTAAAACAAATACATAGTACTTTCCACCAATAATTCAAGTTTGTGTGGGAGAAAAAAGATCCTTGTGCATTAACTGTAAAGAATCAGTAGTTGAGACTTCTACAATATATCTAAATCTTGACTTATGTTGTTTTCCAAATTTATAATGTCACAAACTTTTGAAGAATCAAATCTATGTTTCATTAAATCCTTAACAATTATTTTCTTAGTTAATTTCCAAAATATCATAACTTTATAATGTCCTAACCTTCTATTCCATAGCCAAGATTTATCTTCTATTTCACTTAGGAAAGGTAAGTCTTGAATCTTATTGTATTCTTAGTTTAGTGTATAAACATTCTCATTCCTATGGAAAAAAAAATAAGGAATTCATCCTTGGAATTGTGTATTACACATTTATCATTCCTAAAATTTACAAGTTAACCTTCCTCACATAATTGACTTTTTCTTATATGGTTGTGCTTAATACCTTTTATAAATAAAACATTTTAAATTAAAAATTTTCCAAGAAGCACAATATTACTTATACCAACAATCATTCCTTGAGAAATATCTCTAAAAGAAACGCTTCCACTTTTCATTTCAATAATATTTTCAAACAAGTCTTTGTTTATAGTCATGTGATGGGAACATCCACTATCCATGTACCGTTTATTCTTTTTGTTGTAACTTCCATTGTTTTTTTGAAAACAAAACATTTAGAAATTGGGAATCCAAACTTTCTTAGGTCCAGAAACCGTAGAAAAAAATCTTATGAATACACAATTGTTTTGAAAAATTTTCTTTATGAAATCCTAATGATTGAATTTTATTTAATTTTTTTTTTATTCCATTGTCATCCTCTTTGAAACTTTTTGTAAAAGGGGGAAGTTTCAGAAAAAAATAATTTTTACTAAAAAAATGTTTTGAATGAGTAAATCTCATTCCTGAACTATCACATTTTCAACGGAGTTGTTTTTACATTTTATCAAATCCTTCCTTACAATTGGTAAGGTTTGAAAAAAATTTCTTTAAAGAAAAAATCTCAAACTTTAGTTTTATAACTAAATTATTATCCACATCAACATCAGTATAATAAATCAGTTTCATTTCTAAAATATTTTTCTAAAAAATGACTTTTTAAAAATATTTATAATGATTATCCTTTTTATAATTAGCTTTCTCAAGTTTTTTAAAAATATAATCAATTTCAAAAAAAATTATCAAGATCTTTTGAGAGATATGATACTTTTTTTTATCAAACCATTTATTCTATAATTTTCTTTCTTAATTTTCTTTATTAAATTAAAATTTTAATTTTCTAGAAATTTAGAAAATATAGAGACTTCTTCATATCAAGGTAAAGAATTATCTTCTGCAGATGATTTTTCTTCATCAAAAGAAATATAACCTTTCTTATCAGGATAGTTCTAATTTAAATGCATATTTGTTAAATAATCAGAAGTGTGTAACTTTTCCATAATACATTGATTTTTAAAATGTATTCTGACATAGAGACCAATATTCCTCTATCAAAAATTTTCATTGTCTAAAAAATCATAAGAAGAATCTCCTCCACTAGCACTCCATGAGTCATTATCTTCCAAAAATATCTTTTCTTTGGGATTTTAATACTTTTTCATATTTTCATCAGAGTTTCTTTCCTTTCTATAATTTCTTTTGAGATTTGGACAATCTGGTATTTTGTGTCTATATATTTTACATTTGTAACAGGTAACTTCAAAATCTTTATTATCTGTGTTACTTTTTTATATCGATACTGAATATCTTTCTTTCCAACAATCTTGTTCATCCTTCAAGTAAGATTTTATAACTCATTTTTGAATGTTCTAATTCACTCGAGTCTTATTGAACAAACACTTTCTTTTACATTGACAACTTATATATCTTTTCAAGAGTTTGAGATTTCATTGAATTTTAAGTAAAAGTAAAAGTGACTTCACCATTATTTTTCTTTTCTTTCTTAGCATCTTCTTTCAGTCTACCCTCATACTAAAAAAGAGTTCCAAAAAAAATCATTGAGTGTAAGATTTTTAATCATCCTGGATTCATCAACTGTTGTTATATTTGATTCTCATTCATTTGGAATGATGTATATAATCATTTAGAAAAGAATATAATCATCTAATCATTTTTCCCCTATATCTTGTAAACTATTAATGGGTTTCATGAACATTTTTTGAACATTAACAGCAGGTTTACTATAAGGGAATTTGAAATCCTGATAATATTCTCTTAGCATGGATCTTATAGTTTCAATAACATTAAAAGTACTAAAATTAGTAATCTCTAGATTATTCCAAATACTGTTGATTTATTCACAACATGAAATATTAATTTATATACTTATAATCATAGAAAAAAGTAAAGTATTTTTTACCTTATAATTCAATTGATATTCCTGTTTCTCTTGATCGGTAAAGGTTCAAACTTTTCAGACATTTTATAGTCTCCAGTAAACATAATAACGTTATCAACTCCAATTTTGAGTAAAAAGTTCTTCATTCTATCTCTCCAGTATTCATAATAATTTCCATCAATTATTGGTGGTCATGTTGGATTCAGATTATCTATTAAACAAACATTTAGTCCTTCCATCTTTAAAACCATACAAAAAATCTTTTTCCACAATACATATTAGTTTAGTAAAAAGTTCATAAAGAAATAAAATTTACTTTTAAAATAAAAGTAAACAAATATACACGAGCAATGGAATCCTAATCTAATACCATTTTTTGGATTGAAATGTATATGTAGATGACAAGCTATATGGGGGGTGGGGGTGAATTTTATATTTAAAAACTTTCATTTTAAATATATAGTTTAAAAGAACTTAATATAATTGAATTCAAAAACATATTATGTATTGAAATTATAATCAAACTAGGCCTTATAATCCAATGAATATCATAATCAAGTTTATTTTGATGTGTATTCCACATACCATATTTAGAAATTAATTTTATTCATATTAAGCGTGGTAAGTATTGTAATCATAGTTGTTACGATGATCAGAGTAAAACAAAACAATGATTCTATCATAAAGAGTATGTAATCATACCAAGTAATTAAAATGATCATAATAAAAAAAACTTAATTACGATTTAAGATAATGTAAAACAATTATATCATAATTAAAATAATTACTATAAAGTAAACATAAATATAAAAATTAATTAAATCAATTTCTATTATAAATTCATCAGAAATGAAATACAAGTGAATGAATAAAATTATTATAACCAAAAGAGTAGAGTATCCAATAAACTAGGATAAGGATCCCTTGACCTATACATTCAAGAAATTATATCTTTCCCACACTAGGGTAAGCCCTCGATATGATGATCGACTTTTGTCTTCCTACCTATCCCAGCCAGCCCTCGATCAAGAAGATGATTGGTTCCTTGATCTTCCTATCTTTGGAATCCCTCAATAGAAAGGTGATTGGTTATCTATCTTCCTATCTATCATACATTATCTTGAATTCATATATTCAGATTGTTCAAATGAATTATTATTTATAGGTGTGCATCCCAATGGTCATCTTGAACTCTAACGATCATATTTTATTTGGAATTCTCAGAGGGAACTAGACACCTAGCACTTAATATATGATATAAAATTTAAAACATGATATAATTTTAATTAACATATCCCAAAATGTAAGAAATAATTTTGATTTAAAATATTCTTTAACAAAACGACCAAATTTTCTAGATATGATAAATTTAAATGAGTCTGATGATTTTCATTATGAGAGTAGATATGATTTATATCATTATGAAAGTATTATCAGTATGAATGTTTGGACAATGTGTATGATAAAATTAATATCTAGTGATTATGATATAAATAATATCATGTTCTCATTTTGATATTCATGGAATGAGTTATTTTTGTAATTCTCATGAGTACAATTTTTATCTTATGCATTATGAAAAATCATAATGATAAAATATTAATTTATTATATAAAAATTCTTAAAATACTTTAAACATAAAATAGTTAGTAATTAAGAATTTTAAGAAATATTTTGTGATTTTCAAAACAAAAGTAATAGAAGAGCCCAAAAGATACTTTTAACTCAACATTCATGTCATATTAGGTGGTACATATCAATATACCTTGTGCTATATTATTTTATATATTTTTTTAAAAAATAAAATGTAATTATAGTTGATAAATATTATATATAATTATAGATTTATTATCATGGTAAGAGAGTATTAAAAAATTATTTGTAAGGAGGTGTTTCCAATGGGATAGTTCAATATAAAATCTCAAAGGATATTTGTAAGTAGGGGGATGATTTTTATGGTAATGACGAAAATAAGATTTCTTCAAATAATGTAGAAAATGAATTATTTTAATATCTGAATATAAATTCTATTAATTAATAATTTCAATTTTATAGAACAAATATAATGAATAAAAATAAAGTATATTAAAAAAAGGTATTCCCAATATGGGTAATGAAGGTAATTCCTTGTGTATAACTGAATTTAACTCTACAAAATATGTCTATTTTAATTCTAAAGATGGTGGTTTAAATTTAATTGAATGGTAAAAGGATGATGATATAAAATATTAAAATTCATCATATAGTAATATTATTTAATATATAAGAGGATATTCAAGACTTTATGATTGAAGTTTAATTCTTGAAGGATGAAGGTGAAAATATATGTGTTTATATAACAAATTTTAAGGAATAAAAGAAGAAGTTTATAATTGAAATAATTCCTTTAAAATATACTATTAAAATAATGAATTAGAAAATGGAGGATCAAAGTGATATAATTAATAAAATAATTTATGAGATTGAGTTAAGAATGGAAAAGAATAAACTCTATGAAGCATCAATATTTTCTCTCACAGAACAGTGTAAAGATAAGATGAAGATTGTACATGATAAAAGAAATTTTTACTTTGATAATTTATAACTTTAACTGAAGTAGATGGACTTGGGGATAAATATTCTTGAGGTTTATGTTCACATAGAAAATAAAAAACAAAATACGAAAGATTATCACATGAATACTTATGTTTGTAATAAGAATTAGATAGTTTTAGAATCATGAAAATGACACAACATTCCTTCTAAAATAGATGGAAATGTAATTTAGAGTAAAGTGTAATTATAAAGTGATTTTATGGAATATCAAGAAACACTATTAGTTTATGTATGGAATCTAGGTGGTTCAACATAAGAGGAAGTCCTACTACAACCACATATTTGCTGATTCAACATTATATGATGTATGATTTCATTGAAAGATGTTATATGTGTGCTAACTATGATCATTTGGTGAAATATTATAGAAATATAAGTGATGAATATTTTATTATGAGATCTTTTAGTCTTATGATAGGATGGATAAATGGATGGAAGGAAGAAAAGTATGTTTCTTTAAAGTGATTCGTAGTGTAAGATGATCATAAAGGGAGAAGGTAAAGGAGAACAAATTAATTGTCATTAATTGATTGTTCCCAATAGCTATAATGATATTAGAAGAATCATGTATATTGAGAAAATAATAATGAAAAATTTTCTCTGATAGAAATTATATAATACAAGAAAGATTCATGATTAAGTGGTTTCATCTGTATCACTATAAGGTAATAAAACACTCATGTATTTTCTTTTGTACAAAGAGAGTAATATGGAAAATAATACAAAGATTATTAATTAATCGAATAAACTTATACTAAGGAGTTGAGTACTAAATTTTGTGAGAATAATTTTTAAGCTTCAGACATTTAGAGATAAGGTTACATAAGAGGATTTATCTATATAAAGGATTAAAAGAATATTATAAGATAAGGGTTCGAATGAGATGGCCTACCATAATACTAATATTAAGGATGTTTGGACGAAATATTTCCCCATGCAATTAAATTATTTTAACTATTGTTTAATGTGGTGTATAGTTTAGGGGGATATATGATACATGGGGTTACATGTGTTGAAAATATAAGACATGCGATGTGTTGGAAACTGAATATGTGCATGTGGATTTGAAAGGGTATAGATACAACAAGATGAGTCATAATTGTTGATGTTCCTAATTAATATAAGTATAAATAGAAATATAAATTGATATTAGGGACCTGATCTAAATCAACAAGTGGTTTAAAGAATTTTTTTGGATTTCCAAGATAAATATAGAAGTTTCATGTTGACATAAAGAAGAAAAAATAATATATATAGGGATATAAAGTTATAGAGGTGTAAAAAATATATATAGAAGTTTTAGTGGTGTCAGTATACTATTAAAGATATATTATTAATAACAAAATGTTTATCAATAGGTACGAGACCACTATAATAAATGGAACATATATTAGTGGATATAGAATCAATTATCTTAGAAATCGTGTTTATTTTTTATTTACTAACAAGTATGGTAGTAGTTGATTATTTTACATGATACAAATAAAGATATTGGAATAATGTATAGTTACCAATGATTAAATTTTTATGCATAAAAACTATCTCTAATCATGGTGTCAAGAGACAAAGACATTCAAGGGGAGTTAATAATGAGAACTCAAAAAGTTGGTTTGTCTCATTTGAGAAAACACAAGCCCTATAAATATTATAGGGAATGGAAATCAAGTGGTATCATATGTTTTTCACAAACTAATGATATTAATTGATCCAAAATATGGTATGTACCATATAATGGTATTTTATTGTCTAATCTATGGACGGTTTAGTGTATGTGTGATTGAATCCAAATGAATATATTTTTAAATAATGAAGAATATATATCTACATAAGTTTAAATAATTAGGTGAGTGGAATGGAATAATTTGAGTTTTGTTAATTAAAAAATTATTTTTTACACTTATTTCTGATTGAGTAGGTTTATATAATTTTTCAATGACTCATTTTCCAATGGAAATTTCACTCTCTGAAAGTCATTAGGTATACTGCAGTTGTGGAGGATAAAGTATCTCATAGTTTAATAGGTTTCAAATTTTGAATTATTCTATTGTAAAAATGTTTCATAGTATGAAATGAAAATATATTGAAAGGTAGACTAGTGAATTGAAGGAACCCCTATAGAGTTTATAAAAATAGGGGTTAAGACTTAAAAGAAAAATATGTATGAGAAGAACCATTTCATTATTAATGTTAAAGGGTACTGGAGATATTTGAGATGAAGTTTTAATATTGACATCAAAGGGGGGGGGGGAGAAATCATAGAATCATGAATCTATAACCTTATAGGTATTTTATGGAGGAGGTATTCATGATATCATTGAAAAAAATATATGAATGGAGAGAGTATTGGAACCAAAGGTTTTTTTGGTATTATATTTTTTATCAATCATAGGAATATTATAGTATGTATGAAAAATGGGTAGTCATTGAAAACTAGGCGATGTTAGGTGCACATGGAAGAACCAGTGGTCAAATAAAAACAGATATATTGATATTACTATAAATTAAGGATGATTTTTTACATGAGGTGCGTAAATATTACATGATCATTTTCAGTTTATAAGTTTTTCTAAAATATGTGATTTAGGTTGTTTTATAGTATAATTCGTAACTTTGGAAGAAGTTAGAATCGTTTGAGTAGTTTGGTGAATGAAATATTCACTATGAAATTCACCATCCCCAAGTGAATCTAGTTAAAAAATAATGCATATGGCAATTGATAGTGTGAAGATGTAGTGTATATTTTTGATGGTTTTAAATTTAGAATTTCGTTTATAGGAAATAATGAGTCTCTTAAAGTATATGTTATAAGACACTATGGCTATTTTCGAGCACTTCATTAGAAAAATATAAATTTTTGTAATATATTTGGAAAGGGTATCACATTTCCACAAAGTGAAGTGAATTTTGTAAGTATTTTTGCTAATAAAAAAGGGGAGTCCCGTTTCATGGTCAAGACCTTGTTGAATTGAAAACATATAATATTTTGGTGACACACCATATAAGTCACTATTTTTAAGTTCCAAAGTTCCTATACAGAATTAGGAACCACGAAACCAGTGTTTTGGTTACCATGGAGGACTTATATAGTAAAATTTGAAGTCAGTTCATGGAGAAGAATCATGATATGGAGAACATGTTGAGTATCTGGATTTCTATAGATGTAGTGAAAATAGGTAGATAAGTATGGAATAAGCCATTTTGAAGATCATTTATCTAAGTAGAGTTTCACATCATGGAAATCATTACAAAATGTCATGGTCAGTGATGGTTCAATCAAGTTTAAGTTTCAAAATGGCTACATGATTCGGGATATGAGGATATTATGTCATATAGCTCAGATCACATATGTTAACTAGAGCCATAAATGGTAATTTCAAACATCACCTTGTCAGGATGGGAAAAAACATGGAGAAAAAATATATCTTTTAATCAAATGGGGAGATCATGTAGAAATATTTGGAGTATTTATTACAATTAAAGTGGAATGTTTTTATCCACACTAAAATTTCATGGGACATATAAAGAGATAATTGAGATAAAATATAAAAGGTATGATCTACACCATTTATGGTAAGGTGTAGAAGTTTAATGTTCTTATTTAACTACTCATATAAATTCATATAGAGGATGGTGGAAAATATTTTAACATATGGTTTATAAGAATAGAGAGTGGAGCAGAATTGTATATCCAAATATGAGAGAAAAAGAAGAGAGGAGCCTGGACATATTAAATATTTGGTTTTTTTCATGATAAGGGGAATGAAAGAAAAACATGGAAGTTCCAGTGATCATATCTGGTTATTGTTGAATGAAGAGAGCTTAAGAGAAATGGATTAAAAAAATTCATCGATAAAGAAAAAGATCACAATCAATAAGGTAATTACAGTCTAGAATTATATTCATATAGAGATGAGGAGTATTTGTTTGTGACCTATGGTAGACAAATATTAAATCCTAAAAAAGGATTCTTTCATTTGGTTTTAGAAGTGGAATATACAAGACTCAAATCCTTATAAGGAGTTTACCTCATCCAGTTTGAAGAATAGGATACCAGTATATGTAGAGAATATCAATGTATATATTTGGAAGATTAAGATGCATGGAAACTCAATGACCAATATTGAATAGGAATAAACTATCATGTATTAAAACAATTGTAATATAAGCTTATGTATATGAACGTACCAATCCCTCCCCAAAGTAATGCAAGGAAAATAAAAAGAGGGAGTGGCCCATGAATTGACAGTGAACCTTTCCTAAACCGTTTGTAATAACTATAATGAGTAATATTACTCTTTGTTACATTAATATTCAATCAATTAATACTTCTTATATTATCATTAGTTATAAACCAAGAAAATTTATTTCATCCTATAAATGATTTATATTTATACAATAAAGATTGATATTGGGTGAGGTTATGTGAAAATTAAACAATTAATTAGTTAAGAACCATTTATACTAACATGATAAAAAGATACATAAGGTAAAAAATCAATGTAACACCCCAATATTCCACGGTATGATTCTCTTTGAATAATACAATAGATTGCGCTGTATGTATCTCTGAGTACGAGCACACCACGACCAATCAAACTGGCTGTTTAAAAAAGCAGTTATGAATAGTGATATCCACTTTTTGAAATTTTAAAAAATTTATTTTTAAAAATGGAATTCATTTTTGATTCGAAATATCAAAATTATCTTAAGGTGAATTTTTGGTATTTTTCTAAAAACTTTCAATTTTTGATGAATAGTGAAAAGCACTGCATTATTGTTTAAAACCAACTTTTTTTTAAAAATATTTTTAATTTTAAAATATTTTAAATTAAAAATAGATAAATAATTCCTATATTATTCCAATTTAATTCATTTTAGTCATTTTATAATAATATGAGATATGAAATTTTATTGAACTTTTTAATGTCTTTTACCAGGCACATTTGCAAGTTTGCATAAAAGGACATTTTACCGCTTTTGTGAATTGAATTTTAAAAATTTGACACACACAGTTGTAATAAGTAAGTAAATTTTGGTTTAATAGGATGAAAATAATTTTTGGTGAATAATAACTTTTGACTTTTATTTACCACAATTAAAAGTAAATAGGGTAATTAAAGGTAAAAATAATATTATAATATTATAAAATTACCCCAACATAGGTTATAATTCTATGTGATAAGTGCTTTTCGACCAAACCCAACCTTAGGACAAAAATAAGATCCTTTTTGATGCATTTGGGTTATATTAGGACATTTATTATATTTTATTTAAAGAAGAGGTAAAAGTGTTAAATTCAAACATTGATAACTAAACCATTTTTAATATAGAGTTATAAATAAGATAAATTAAAGTATAAATATTAATTATAAATATCAAAATATTTCATAAATCATGGTATTTTATTTGTAAATTTTAAACACTAATTAATTAAATTTATTTATGACACGATGATAATGCAATAATTATCTTATTAATGAAAGATTAAAATAATTGATATTATAAATATTAAAATAAATGTAAATTGAAACTTTTGATGCCATAAAAGAATTTTCTAGGTGAATATGACATGTTATTGTTGATTAAAGCTAATTTTTTCAAATAAATCAACTTCTTATGACTTTCACAAAAACCAAATACTAAATAGTGTCAAAATTGACACAAATGAGTTTTAAAACAAATACTATTTTATTAAATGATATAATATTCATAAAAATAAATGATTCAGCAAATGAACTTGGTTAATGTTATATATGTCATTAATTAACCACTTGAGGTTCTCTTGTAATTTTATATAAACTATATAAACCATGTAGTATAAAAATAGAAGAAGATATGGTAAAAGTTAAACTATTTGACTAAGAGTTAAATATAAAAGATACGGTTAATATAGTAACCTAAACTTGTCTAAAACATTTTTTCTAAGAGGATTTCAACCCATACCCACCTTATCCTCATAATAATTCCATTTATATCTGTTATAAACAGAAAATATTTTTATAATAAAATAATATTTCAATCTTTTCCTAAAGTGCCTCTCACCTCTCTTATAAAAGGGTACTTCCCCTTCTATTAAATTCACACCTCCAAAGCCATTTGGCTAAGACAAAACCTTCCCAAATATCCTCAAACTACCCTAAATTCATCCTATAGGAATTAATTTGATAATAAAGCCAACATAATGATCCCTTTTGTTCAAATAAAAAGTACCTGATGAAGAGGTAGTTATTTTCATCACCTATTTCAAAGTTATTTTCTTCTTCCACTTCCTCTTTATTTGTTGTCTACACACCAAAATAAGAACTCCAGTAAATTATACAAAGTGTTATGTTATTATAAATCCGGTACAACCATATTCATTATTCTATCTATCCTATGAATGACAAAGTCACCATATATGCGTACATGCGACTTGCTGTCTCCACGTTGTTGTGTAGTCTGTTATTCAATACTTCATTATTTGAATGGGTATAATAATGATTATAAATGATGTAAAAAATAAATATAAAATGTTAATGATTCTGTATATATAATATACCATAAAATTACATATGATTTCACCATCAATAGAATGATATTTTTTCTCATGTATATGTACGACTTACCGTCTCCACGAGGTGATGAGATTACATTCCCCATCATAACCATTTAAGAATAATTTTCATTTGAAAATAATGTTTAAGAACATAATATCATTATGTATATGGGTCAAATACATCCTATCTATAACAAACATGACTTACGTAACAAAACATATAAAGGAAAAGGAATCATTTAACACCCGAAACAATGATACTACTGAAATATTATTAACAAAAAAATATTATAGGATCATATATGATATCATATTCATGTATATAGTTCTTTTATAATTTAATAAAAATGATTTAACTATTAAAAATGAGTTTAATTTACCCTAGTCTAAGGAAAAGTAAAAGGTAATGGTTAATTTTACAATCTTTTTATTATCTGAGGTTGTTTATACGCAAGTATCTGATTGGACTTCTTTATCATCCACATCGGTGTTTCATAAAAATATATTTCAAAACATTTTTACTATTTAATAGACTATGGGTTAAAGTAATTTCTACCCTTTTTTTAATTTTTATAAATTGTTTTGAAAGGAATCATTCCATTGTTTTCCAAATAAGGTACTTGATGACCTTTTTGACAAATTAAGGAAATAATGTTTTTTATCTTAAATGGAGGGTGTGCCTATTTTACACTGTTATAACACCTTCAAAGCTTCTCTTAAATTATTATATGAATATTTTCAAAATAAATGTTTTCTTTTTTAATTATGTAACTCTTAAATGATTTCAAACTAGAAAGAGATATTTCTATCAAATAGTTTTTGGATTGATTTCATCTATGTAAAAATATATTGTTGGATTTTATGTTTTAATGAATTTAATTTATTATGATACAATATTCCATACTATATTTATAGTTTTATGATATGTTCGACTATGGTTATTATATTTTTATACCATTCATGATTTATGGTTAAAGTATTGACATTTTTTATACTAGTTTTATACGTTTTTTTGTTATGTTTCACACTTTTTATATGAGGAACACATTGGAATTAGTAAGTGACTGGAGGGGACCTATATAGCCCCTTGATTCATTGATAAGTCTCACGAGAAAAAACAGTTTCTTGGAAAAAAGGCCTTGAAAAAATTTATATTTAGGGTCTTAGCACGAGACCTTGACTTTGCGGTTAAGATTTCCGGAATTATTTATTCCATAATTATGAGATTAGAAATTGATATTACATGTGATTATTAGACTAGTAAAATATACTTGTGAATAAGTAAATGGAATTATTTGATTTATAATTTCCATATTATGCTGAAGTTTATGTTTAAAAAGATTTTGTTTTAGTCCTATACATTGCCTTAAATTTTTATTCTTATTTATGATAATTTCCTCTATATTGATATCCATACTGAGCATCTGAGCTCAACCATTTCTTATGTTTTATTTTTCCTAGGATGTGAAAAAGTATATTATGACTAACCTGTAGAGATAGGCTAAGAGATATGAGTGTGGTCAAAGGAGACACAATGATTCTTTTTCATTTCATAATGTAATGTAAAACTTATGAATGTATCTATTACTTCTAAGTATACTAAACTGGTCGATCTTTCAGGACTTGATCTATTTTGATCATTCCAATGTTATGTAACAATGCATCGACTCTAAGTAACTTGGGTTGAGGCGTTACAGTTGGTATCAGAGGAATTTTAGTACAAACATTCAAATCTATATTTAGAAAAACTCTGATTAGAGAACATTACCCTAAGATAGACTTTGAGGATTTTTATAGAAGAACATCCAAAACTTTTGGTAAAATAATTATTATGTGGGATTTCAAAGAAATACTTCACTGTCTGGATACAAAAGGTGGATGTGCACTACAACAAAAGCCGGTCCAAGCGGCGGTTTTTTTCCTATTTAGCGGCGGTTTAAACCGCCGCTATATTTTGTGGCGGCGGTTTACAAAAACCGCCACTAATTTTGGCGTCGGCAATCTATTAGCGGCGGTTTTTTCGATTCCACGGCGGTTTTAGAAATGTGTTGTAGATCCGTCATTTAGCAGCGGTTTCTCTTCATTTAGCGGCGGTTATATGGGTATCTGATATTTTTTATTCGCGGCGGTTTTAACCGCCGCTAAATTCAGGCATTTGATGCGCCTATTCTGCGGCGGTGAAAACCGCCACTAAATATCAACATAATATATTTAGCGGTGGTTAAAACCGCCACTAAATGCTGCCCAGTTCATCCATGTTCATCATTTAGCGGCGGTTTTAACCGCCGCTAAATTCTCACAGGTATGGCATTAGCGGCGGTTAAAACCGCCGCTAAATGTTGAACTAGAAAAAAAAATATGTTGGCTCTGCTCACCCACTGCCCTAAATTTTCCAAAACCACAGCCACATCTCACCCATCAACCCCACATAATATCACATCCACACATCATCATCCCATAATCATGTACATGCATCACAACACATCAAGGATCATTTTATAGATTTATCAACGGGTATTTTATCACATGATACTTTATTTTAGGAGTGCTGTAACACAATCCATAATCATAGAGTATCCATTTCATTAGAAAAATATAAGTGGTTGGTTAATTTCCCTTTTAGGGTGATATCACAACAATAACAATAGACACAACAGTCACAACACATATCATCCAGTGAAAGAAAATCCCCCTATGACCATAATTTTAACCAAGGTATCAATACCATACAATCCATCATATCATAATAATATCAAAGCTGTAAAAACATGTGAATCATTCCTATTTTCCCCCTTCAGTTTCAATTAGCCAATTATTTATCTTTGATTAAGCCAGCACAACTAGAACCCATAGATGAACAAGAGTAACCCCCATGCATGATACACAATAAAGAGAAATAACTGATTCCCTACCTTAAAGAATATTTTTCGACTCGCAGCACACCATAGGGTGAAGAAGAAATGACCATAAACCACAAATGCATGAAAAACCCACAAATAAATCTACACTGTGCCAAAAGATCATCAAAATGTAAACCAACTAAGACCCTAGACCAAAAAGGAATCAATGTATTGAATCCCCAAGAGAATAATAAGAGGAAACTAACCAAGAAGAAGGAAGGTATTACCACCAATTTCCAACCAACATCCACCGAATCCAAGGACATCCACCATTCCTAAACTAAAAACAAATTGGTATTCCTGGACCCATTGGAGTGGTGTAAAAATTTTAAGGCCATGACAGAGCCTTTTATCATTAACCTTTCATGCCTTAGCCATTTATGGTCATGGGATTGGTCTTTTAGTGTGATACATATTGGATATGGATCCAATAGGGGTATGAATATGGGTTACATATATGGTATTCTCATTGGATGTGGTATCATCACATGCATATTGCATTAAGAATATTTTTTTCAACACATGAGGAATCCAAAACACAATAAATAAAATGCATAGAAGGAAACATGAGAAATAAAGAAAATGTTAGGACATGGAAATGTTTGGTGGAAACTATGTGCCATAAATGTTACATATACAAACCAACTGTTATCATACTTGTTCAACACATCAACAATACTACTACTCATCATATGATGCTGCATCGTCACCCTCTCCACCTTCATCTCCACCACCTGCTGCCACCTGTAAGAACATTATATTGAAAATTAAATATTGTTAAATATTTATAATAAAAATTAAAACCAATAATAGTTTGCAAACTAAATGATTTTGATTTTTTTGTGATTTACCTGCTCACCAATACTCGATGCACTACCACCGGGGGCATATCTGCTCATATGCCAACGTATTTAAAGAAACTCTTTCTGCAAAGCAGATATCTGATCCCCCTGCTGGTGAACTGTGTTTTGTAGAGTAGACATCTCTCTCTGAGCATCTTCAGGTATGAAATGACTATAACCAGGAGTAGATGAGGCTGAAATCCATGATGGCATGCAAAAGACCTCAGATGGTACGAGTCCCAAACCCATCCCGCGCACTCTACCAGGATGCTCCTTCCCAAGGACTTGACCAACCGGGTCATCCTGGGAGACTGAGTAGGATTGCCCAGGATTGGAATCCCATATTTCTTTAATTTTTACCTATAAATCAAATATCAATATATATTAACACATTAAAAACTGATATTAAGTTATTATAATAAATAATTCACTTCATACCCCAACTTCTCTGGCAGGTTCATTAACAAAACTTCCATCTGTTTTTTTATGAACATCCAGCCACAGTTTTGTTCGGGATGCTTCATTCCCTAAACTCTGTGACTGCATTAAACAAAGATAAATCATCAATCAAATATGTTAAATAGATAATATTATCTTATAAATATTTAAACTAATTAAAAGATTACCAATGACATTCGGCTTCTTGAAAAGCTTTTTGAACCCGCAGTGTGCGGGATTACCTGCTTCGCCTGGTTTGAAGCATTCTTTCTTGAGAGATCCTGAAATAAATAAAATTCAATTTAACAGTATTGTATTCAATGTCTATCTCCTCTTCATGTACATGTATAAATGTAAAATGAGGATAATATAATAATATACATTTCAATATCATCCGCTTCTCATCACGATGTCTATCGACAAAAACCTTCCACTGTTCTTTCGGTACTCCACTGGGTATCTTCTCATACATCTGCTGCACGGTCAACGAAGAATTGTTGACATCACACCACAACCTCCATTTGAAATCTTTCAATTTTTTTCCAAGATTTTTCAATGTCCACTTCTGTGTTATCACATCAGCAACGGTAATGTGGAAGAACATCTGTATACAGAAATTCATTTTGAATATATTAGTAAAATGACATTCAATTAAACCATAAAGTAATAAAATTACCTTTATATGAGAATCATAAACTTCATTTTTCCAGTTTGGAGGCATATGCCTCCAATCATCATACGAAATAGGCAGGGAAACGGGCTCTGCTGCCAGCTGACCTATAATCTGACCAAGTAAACCTGCGGCGTCATCCGTCGGGACCCCATAAGAATCAAATGGAACCACTATCTTCTTGCCATGCATGTTCCAAACATCAGAACTTTTTATGTCTTTTTTCAAGGTTTCATTGTCTTCATCTGCAATGAGAAAAAAATTACTATAACCAAAATGCAATAAATTTATTTAATTAAAATTTGTACCTATGACTGCGACCCTCCAGAATGTCCGTGATGAACTGGAGGGGGCATGTCGCTGCCCCACTACTGAAGCTCCTGTAGGGGCAGGAGATGACTCATCCTCTAATGAGGCATCCACTGATGGTGTCAGAGATGGTGCAGGGGGAGATGATGCCGTGGGGACAGACGGATCGTCATCTGTCGCAGAAGAAGAAGGAATAGTGTACCGCTTATTCCTTGGAATTCCTGTCATTTAATCAAATAAAATTAAGTTCAGAATATATATTTCAAAAAATTTATGCAGAAAAAAAATTAAAAATGATAATAGATGCCCAGTATTAACAAACAAAATATATATAACAATGATAATGAATGACTACAGAAATGAAACAAGTAGTTGCTGAATGAATAAATAATTGTACATACAATCATTTTCCCCTTCAATCATGTCGGTTTCCTGCTCCATTGCTTCATCCACTTCATTCATCCTTGCTAGACCAATATTTTCAATATCATGATGGACAAATAATTCTGCTTCCTGTTGTTGATGAAATTCAATTGCAGAGGTCAAATATTCCACTTCATCACCCATATCATACAAATCTCTTTGTATTACGTGAGTAACTACACTCCACCCTTCATCCACAACATCATTCACATAATATACCATTTTTGCCTGCGATGATAAGATATATGGATCATGCAGTTCATGATCACCAACATCCCTCAAGCGAGAGAAGTTTACAGAAGTAAATTGCAAGGAATCTCTTTTAACACCTCTGATAAAATCGACCCATTTGCATTTGAATAAAACAACAGAAAAATGCCCGTGGTAGTTTAATTCAATAATATCATGCAGCTTTCCATAGTATTCCACTTCAGCAAATGTAAAAATACCACTATTCTGTGTTTTCAAACCCACTTCTCGATCGACAGTACGAAATCTAAAACCATTCACATTATAAGCGTTGAACTTTATAACTTGTTTTATAGGACCTCTAGCAAGAAACTTCAAATCTTCTGAAAATTCAGCTTGAGTATCAGTATTCATGATCTGAAAAAAAAATATAATTTAATAGATTTTCAAATTGTATGTGTCAAAGTAATATTCGTATTTATTGCAATATTTATAAACATACACGTCGTGCAAACCATTCTACCAGCTCGTTATTCACAGCTTTTGTTATATCTTTTTCATTTTGTGTCCGGCTTCTCATTCGTCTCTTTGTTTGTATCCTCAACTCTTCAATAAATGGATCTTTAATTTCACTATTCAGCAGCACATATCTATGTGCCTGTAATAATTCCAATTCTGTTAGTGTCGCGTATGAGGTCCTCCCAACTGATCGGCCAATAGTAGGAAGTATTTTTGATTTCTGATGCATTTGAGATTGAGTTGATGTGTCGTCAACACGTCCAACTCGAGTAAATATTGTCTCAATATCATCCAAATATCTCGAACAAAAGGTGAGACACTCCTCGTCCAAATAGCCTTCAGCAATAGAGCCTTCTAGTTGAGCTTTATTTCTCACATATGCTTTCAAATGCCCAAGATATCTGTGAAAAAAAAAATAATATTATGCATTTATTTAAATGCCAAAAAATGTTTACTTAACTGGAAACATATAAATAAAATTCTTCTCAATTAGATACATCCATCGATAATGAACGGGGCCTCCTAATTTAGCTTCGTCAACCAAATGCACAGTTAAATGCATCATGACAGTAAAAAACGATGGAGGGAAGATCATCTCCATTGCACAAAGGGTCAATACAAACCTCTCTTGTAGGTTTTCAAGCTGAAATGGATGTAGAGCTTTCTCACATAACTGTCTGAAAAATGTGTAGAAATGGAGTACAACAGCAGTAACTTTTTCAGGTAATAATGTACGCAATGCCAATGGTAGTAACTGTTGTAACAAAACATGTGAATCGTGACTTTTCAATCCATATAACCTACGATTCTTCAAGTCAACACACCTCGAGATGTTACTCGAATACCCATCAGATACCTTCACATTCTTTAAAATTTAAAGGAACGTATCTTTATCCCAATTTTTGAATGAAAAAATGGCCGGAGCATACTTTTCATTCTCATCTGGCTAGAGATCACGTTTTATGTTCATTACTTGTAAGTCTTTACGAGCATTGAGATGATCCTTCGACTTTCCATGCTCATTAAGTAATGTGAAAATCAAATTATCACATACATTCTTCTCAATATGCATCACATCAAGATTTTGGTGCAACGAATTAAATTCCCAATACGGAAGTTTGAAGAATATACTTTTTTTCTTCCATTGTTGCGTTTTGATTTCACTTGACGATGCACTTCGCACTCGTTTTCCGCTATCATTCAAATGATGAACCTTCCCAAATTCTGTTTTAACATTTTCAAGCTGTGTCAATATTTCAGAACCGGTTAACAACTTTGGAGGTGGTCTATGATCAATGAAACCATTAAATTTTGATTTGTTCAGCCGAAATCTATGAGATGCATCAAGAAATATTCGATGGCACAAGAAGCACCATTTTCTATTGTGAGGTAGCCGTTTGGGCTCGAAATCAAAGTTACAAACGGGACAAGCCAAACCCGTATAAGTGTTCCAACCAGATAAATTCCCAAGCTCGGGGAAGTCACTAATGGTCCACATTAAAGCAGCATGCATTTTAAACATTGTTTTAGAAGAAACATCAAATGTCTCAACACCGTTGCTCCATAACTCCTGCAATTCTTCAATCAAAGGCTGCAGGTATACATCAATATCATTTCCAGGAATTTGTTTTCCAGGAATAATCATCGAAATGATAAAAGATGTTTGTTGCATACACATCCACGGAGGCAGATTATAAGGGATCAAAACAACTGGCCAAATGCTATAACTCGTACTCAAAGTCCCAAATGGGTTGAATCCATCGGCAGCCAATCCCAATCGAACATTCCTAGGATCAGCTGAAAAATCTGGATGTAATGAATCAAATGTCTTCCACGATTGGTAATCTCGTGGATGTCTCATTAACCCATCATTGTTATTATCTACAGCATGCCACTTCATGTGTTCGACAGTTTTTGATGACATGAATAATCTTTGCAATCGAGGCTTCAAAGGAAAGTAATGCAAAACTTTTGCAGGTGTGTTCCTTTTCTTCTTCTCCGTGAAATTATGTTCAGTCATACTTCCAACATCATCCTTTTACTTCCATCTAGAAGAAGAACATTTCTTACAATTCTGTCTACTTAAATCCTCTCCCCAGTAAAGCATACAATCATTGGGACACACATGTATTTTTGTATAATTCAGACCAAGCTTATTAAGAACTTTTTTCATATCATAAAACGATTCTGGGATTTTTGCTTCAGGAAATGCATCACGAATCAATTCCAATAACATGGACATTGCCTTATTTGTAATTCCACATAGACATTTGATATGGTACAACTTCAGTAGAAATGAAAGCTTTGAATATTTCAAACACCCACTATACAACTCTTTATTTCCATCGTCAACTAAATCATGAAATGCATTTTCCTCACTGAAGTTTTCCCTTACATTTGGCTCCACATAATCAAGAGGATCCAATGATATGTTACAATCTTGATCTTCTTGTGTTACAGTCTCAGAAACATCACTTGTCACGTTGCAATTTGTAGCACCCTCTTCTGGTTGTTCTGAAATGTTTTGATGCTCATAGTGGTGTCTTGCAGTGCCGAATTCATCATTTATGAGGTTTTGCATTTCATTTTCCATTGTTGAAGAACTTGGGACCTCATTATGTGGATTAACATCAGTCCTCAATCTTTCTGTATTGTTTGATTCTCCATGCCAAATCCAACACAAATATTTCTCAGGGAATTGCTTCAGTATTAAATGTTCATAAACTTCATCCCTCTTCAACCATGTTCTAAATTTACATTTAGGACATGGACATCTTATTCTCCCTTCAATAGATCGATTAGAAATTGCAAAATCTAAAAACCCATTCAAACCCTTAACACATTGAGGTGTGTTCCTCAGTAATGTGATCCAGCTTTTATCCATGTATATCACAATGTGCCTACACAAAATATACGATAGTGTAAGATTACAGAAACATAATATAATAAAGATGAACTATTGACCATAAAGTATGCATAATATAATAAAGATGATTCATTGACCACATTTACCATTTCAGACCAACTGAACAAGTCTGGTCCATAGGAGACAGCGTCAACACCTCATTGAGGAGCAATAAGAATATCGGGATACACACTTATCATAACACCATCGATCACTCATTTATGTTGCCTCAAACAACACCCCATTGATGTGTGATCGAAACTGATCATAATGCATTTTAAATCATGTTAACTACATTCATTGAAACCATTTTCACAATGGGTAATGTTTGTTTTATTGTTCTAGGGAAATATAAATGGCCACATTTAAGTTTTGGGGTTCATCTTGTGATGGAAGCATGAGACATGGTGTTTTAATTTCTTGAATAAATTAGTGATAATGACCCTCCTAAGGTGGAGAGAATTATTTTAGTCATGGAAATGTGGAGAAAACTGTAGAGTGGATGTGGAGGAATCAAGGTTCCAAATAGAAACCTATAAGGGACATGTTTGGGGGTTCTTAGGGAAGGCCAGGTCGAACTTGGATATGGTGTGTGTAGGTGATGGAGGTATACCTTAAGTGATAAGGCTTCGTGTTTGGGTAGAGGGGCGACATGCAAATAGGGGAAGTTGGGAACCAACGGAGTGAGTTAACAGGAATGGAAGGACATAGTTGGATAGAAAGGGAATGGATGTGGTGGGCTGCGAGGCACCTCAAGTTAATGTTGAAATGATAAGTTTATCCTAGTAATGTGAATGAGTTTTGAAGAAGAACCGAGTAGTCCATGGTTGAGATATGGATGGTGAAAGTGTGACAAATCTGGGTAGTTTAGGCAGAAATAATGAATGCTAGAATTGGGTGGAGTTTTCATGGATGTTGTGAGTTGGAAAACATGTTAGGGAAGTTTTGAAGGTTGAGTTGAGGTTCTGTTGACCTCTTTTATGATGAGGGAAGTTCTCAAAACTAGAAAATTGTGGTGACGAAGTAAGTAATATGGTGTTGAGAACCATGGAAGGAAAGTAATCTATTAATGGTGTGGCTAGAGTTTCAAGTTGGATGGTCTCAGGTAGGAACCATATTAGTGTATTAGTTTTGGTGATGGGTGTTGGATCAGGTTTTGGATGGTTGAATACCTTGAGATGAAGGTTATGCTTGGGTTGTTCTTTGGATGTTTGAAATGGAGTGAGGCTGTTGGGCCTTGAGTTCTGGATTGATGTAGGTTAGAGAATGTGGTTGGAATCTATGTATCCCTTCAGCGACAATGAGTTTGTGTCACCATTATAATTTTGGTAACTAGGTGAGGTGGTGCTAAGAATTTTGGGCCATGAGTTGTAGAGAGGATTGGAACAAAGGTGTTCCGATTGGCTCTCCACAGGGTAGTGTAGTGCCTTATCGATATCCTCTTGTGCGGTGGTATAGTAACATTACCTAAACCTTTAATTTTCATTTGATGTTGATAATAAATAGTTGAGGTGGATGCGTCCACAAAGATAATTGGGTTTTAATTGTGGATCATGGTTGGGGAAAATGTTTTCAGGTAGGACCTTTTCCTTAGTCCGAGTGTTGTTATAACATGGTTGAGTTCAAGGAGTATATTAGAAGATGGAAGTTTATAGGTGGGTCCGTGGAACTAAAATTGGCCTTAGGGGTGCTGTGATGCTTGGGAAGTTTTGATATGTGATGATATGTTATAAGGTGGGGAGGTTTTAAGATCCCAACCCTTATCCATGTGATATGATGAAAAAAATTACACCATGTAACCATAAATATCACACACCCTACTAACATGGATACCCATGACTTCTATGAGGAACATTTCCGTTACATACATTATATAAAAAAGGACCTGAAAACACCCAATGGTCAGTGTATGGTGTGAGAAAATGAATATTAGAAATATTACACCATGTTTTTCATAAGGAGACATTAGAAAAATAAAACAATTATTCTTATTAAGGGAAAATAAAATAATAAAAAAAAATATATATATATATTAAAAAAATGGTAATTCACCCTTTTAGAATATATTAAAAAGAATAATCAAATTGATACATCATATTCCATTTAAAATAAATGTGATTAAACCATTTCATAATGTATTTATAAATAACCTCTTTGAAAAGGAAAACAATAGAAAATACTCCTATGGTATATTAGGTATAAGTTATCTAAGATCCTTTTAAATCTATGGTCAAATGAGTATTTACATACATATCCCTAAAATATGTTCCCTTAAATGAGGTAATCACCTTGATATGTGAATCCACTATGGAAATAATATTTAGTTATATTTTTAGTGTAAATCATTGATAGGTAGCCACAATTCATCCTAGAATTATTTTCTTATTATATCCCTTACTAAGTACCACATGATCCCATCTATCGTAGGACATATTGGAAGGATTTCATTTATTAATTTTCCCACACATAAAGGATTTCAATTTCACAAATGACCCATACATGTAGGATTTAAATTAAAAATTCAAACTATTTGGAGGGAATATCACAAATCAATAATCAAACTACTTAATTTCAAATAAAACATGATTCAAAATCCATTTTCAAAATAAATTCCAAATTAATAAATCATTTAATCAAATAATTCAAAAAACAAACCATTATAAGAATCATAAATCAATCTATTAATCAACTTATATAATCCAAAAAAATGATATAGCAAGTATGGATTATAAAATAAAAGATATCTTTAAAGCCTACTACCTAAAACACATAATTTTTTTAAAAATGAATGAAATAAATACCAATAGGATCAAAAACTAAAATAAATCCATTAACCAAGAGACCCATATAATGAATCTCAGATTCAATTAGAAACAAATCATCAAGATGGATGTGATAATAGAGAAAGCTCACTTTGGGGATGAGGTCGAAGTGAGAAAGGTCGTCGGGAGAAGGGGGTCGCGGGTTGCCGGTCGCAGGCACCGCCGGAGGAGGTCGCGGGGTCACCGGAGGAGGTCGCGGGGTCGCCGGAGGAGGTCGCGGGATCGCCGGGGGGTCGCGGGGGGCTGCGGGCGAGGGTTGCAGCACGCGGGGTCGGGGGAAACGGGGGTTGGGGTAGGGAAGGGTCGGGGTTTTTAAAAAAAACAAAGGTTTAGCGGTGGTTTATTAAAAACTGCCGCGAAACGTATTTCGGAAAACGTTTAGCGGAGGTTTTGTGAACCGCCGCCACAAAACTGCCGCTAAACACTGTTTATTTTGTAGTGGTGGTTCTAGAAAATAGGTACTAAGGAGTGAAAAATCTAACAAGGAGTTTCTAGCTTGACCTGGGGTACCCTATTACACAACAACATGCCTTACTGTGCACCTAGTTTGACACTCCTGGGGGATATGCTTAGGATAATTCACATTTTCTTTGAAAGGCATTATGAAGGATTTATGAGTAAATAATTCCCTAAAGAAAACATTTTTATCATTATGGATTATATTTATAAATTGTTCAATTTATGTTAAGTATTTTACAAGTTTGGAATTATGCATTACGATTCATGAACTAATCTAGTGTATTCTATTGTTTAGAAATGGTGCCAAGTGAATGGAATGGAAATATTATCAATGCACATAATCCATATAAGTATTTCTCTCTTATTCAAGATAATTATAGTGGAGCTGGGGATGAAATTAGTGCTGGTCAGATTATAACTATACTAGGACAACTCACTCATGTTATGAATAATAACCTTACTCGTATAGAGCACCCTGGTCCACAATGCTGATGATCAATGTCAGATCGCTTCATAAGGAAATAACCACCAACATTAAATGAGGCTAAAAATCCATTTTTATCTGAGTAATGGATAAGTTCCTTATAGAAAATAATTTATGCTTTAGGGAGTATCAAAAGGGAAAAAGTTTCCATGTCAATTTATCGCCTCTCAGGATATGTTGATCAATGGTGGTCATTAATTTAAAACACAAAGGAGGATGAAGAAGTATCAAATATAGAATGGAGGGAGTTTAAAGTGATTTTATTAGAAAAATAATTTCCTCGTGAACATCACGCTTATATAAAAAGGTAATTTCTAAGTCTGAGGCAAAAAAGGATGAGAATGTCGCAAAGTATGAGGAGAAATTTACAAGGTTAGCAAGTAATGCTACCGATTATATACATAAACCAAGAAGTAATATTGATTGATTCTTTGATGGGTTAAAACCATTTCTCCATTGATCATTAGTCTCAAAATCCTTCTCATTGTACAAAGATATAGTCTCACTTGCTATCAAGATAGAAAATTAATTCTCTATGTCTTATGACTTTAAAGCGAAGCTTGAGAAGAAGAGATCTGCTAAACACTATGAAAAATGAAATAAGGGGAAGAAGGGAAAATTTGACTTTCCATCCTATAGTAATTGTGGGAAGAAACACCCTGGTACATGCCTAAATGGGATTAGAGTTTGTTACATGTGTGGAGAAAAAGGCCACCAAGCTCTTGATTGCAAGGGGAAGAAATAGGAACTCAATGTTCAATTCTACAATTGTAAAGAAATGAGGAATTATGAAAAATAATGTCGTAAGCATCAAGGAAACTTACCTCAGAGAAGGACAAGGAGGAAATTCCAAACTTATATGATCACTAATGCTGAGGTTAAAGTTCTGAATGATGTGGTGGAAGGTACTTTAATAGGTTCCTCAAAATTATCCAAAGCTTTATTTGATTCGGGATCATCACATTCTTTCATATCGTCCCAGTTTTCCAAGAAAATTAGATATTACCAATTTGACTTACTAAGGGATTTTTTAGTAAAAACTCCTAAAGTAAGTATCATTGCAACAAAGTCTTGTCAATCAGTTACCGTTATGTCATATTAAAATTCTTTTTCTGCGGATCTTATTATCATACCCATGATTGAATTTGGTATAATCCTTGGTATGGATTGGATTTTAGACCACGATGAAAACATTATTATAATAAAGAGAAGGTTACCATTTTTGATGATGATGATAAGGAATACCTTATCTTTAGATCAGAAACATCACCATCTAATTCTCATATAGATCGACCCCCAGTAGATCTACTAAATTCAATTATTGGAGAGGATGAGAGTGAAATAACTATGGGTGAGTAAGTTAATGTTCAAATAGAGGATGTACCTATTGTGTAAGTATATGTAGATGTGTTTCCAGAGTATTTACCTAGAAATCCTCTAGAACGATAAATTGAGTTTTATGTTGACTTAATTCCTAGTTCAAGGCCCATATCAAAGACCCCTTATAGAATGGACACTGTGGAGTTAGTGGAAATAAATAAAAAATTAGAGTAATTGAGCAATACAGTATTTATTCACCCTAGTGTTTCTCCATGGGGAGCCCATGTTCTTTTTGTTAAGAAAAAATATGGATCTATGAGGTTGTGCATTGACTATGGGGAGATCAATGTTATAATAATAAATAAAAAGTATCCCCTACCTTGCATTGATGATTTATTTGATCAAATTCATAGATCTAAATATTTTTCAAAGATTGACCTTCGACCTGGATACCATCAGTTGTGCATAGAAGGAATACATTCCAAAGATTACATTTCGAACCAGGTTTGGGCATTATGAGTTTAAAATAATTCCTTTTGGAATGAATAATTCAATCTCTATTTTCAGGGATCTAATTAATAGTGTTTTCAAGTAATATATTGATGAATTTTTAGTGGTATTTATTGATAATATCTTGGTATACTCCAAAATCTACGAAGATCATGAAAATCACTTGCGCACTATTATGAAAACTCTTAGAAGAAATGAATTATATGGGATGTTTAGAAAATGTGAATTATGGATTCAGTAGATTTCTTTTCTTGTCCATATTGTCTATAATTATTGAATCTCTATTGATCCTTCAAATAAAAGGGAAATCCAAGAATAGCTAGCACCAATAAGTATAACTGAGGTACAGATATTTATTGGTTTAACAGGTTATTATAGGTGTTTCATCCAGAATTTTGCTCGATTGGCTGACCCATTAACCAAGATCACATGTAAATGGGTTAAATTTGTTTAGAAAAAATAGTTTGAAGAATGTTTTGAATAATTAAGGAGAATATAAGTTGATTCTCGTATCTTGACACTACCATTGGGGGAATGATGGGTTTTTTATTTATAGTGACACTTCAGAGAAAGTACTTGGTTATGTCCTTATACAGAATGAGAAAGTTATTTCTTATGCATCTCAGTGGCTAAATTTTTTGAACAAAACTATCCTACTAATGATCATGAGTTATAAGATGTTATATTTTCTCTTAAGATATGGATACAATATCTATATGGTGAAAAATGTGAGATATATACTGATAACAAGAGTTTGAAGTATATTTTCTCACAGAAAGAACTCAACATGAGGCAAAGGTGATGTCTTGAACTACTCAAGGATTATGATCGTACGATACACTACCACATAGGGAAGGAAAATAAGGTGAAGAATTCTTTGAGCAGAAAGGATCATAGAGTTCTAAATAAGATGATAGTTGAAATGGATCCTATATTCATGGATCTATTCAAGATGGAAATATGAATAATCATAGAAGGTGAAATATCAATACTTTTTCAAATGGTTTCCAAAAAATCATTACAATAAAGGAAAAAATTTCTCCGATTGATGACGAAGAGTTTGAAAAGAAAATTAAAGCAGTTAATGATGGGTGATTGGTTGAATTCATATACGAAGATGGAATTTTGAAATTTAGGAAGAGGTTTGTGTTCCCGATATACCTAATCTAAAAAGGGAATTGTTGGATGGTGCTCATAGCACCAATTTATCTATAAACCCTAGTAGCACTAAGATGTATAGATAATTGAAGGAACATTCTGGTGGGACAACATGAATAGGGATTTTGCTGATCATGTGTCAAGATGTTTGGTTTGTCAACATGTGAAGGCTGGAATAAAAAACCTAGAGGAGTCAAGAAACCTCTTCTCACACCTGAGTAGAAATTTGATGATATTACAAAGGACATTGTCATGGGGCTACCAAATACTCCTCTAAGGAATGATACAATATGGGTCATTGTTGATCATCTTACCAAGTCAGCACATTTTCTTGATATAAGAGAAGATTTACCACTTGAACATTTAGCAAGACTATATATTAATGAAGTTGTAAGACTTCATGGTGTACCCCTATCTATTATTTCTGATCTGGATCCCCATTTTACATCAAGATTTTGGAAATGTCTTTAGAAATTCCTAGATAATGAACTTAGTCTAAGCACTTCCTACCACCCTCAAACTGATGGAAAATTAGAATGGACTATTCAAACGTTAGAAGACATGTTCAGATCTTACTCACTTTACTTTCAAGGTATGTGGGATCGGAATTTACCTCTGGTAGAATTTTTCTATAACAATAGCTTCCATTCAAGTATTCATATGGAACAATATGATGTTTTACATGGAAAGAGATGTCACACACAAAATTCTTTGAATGATATTGAGGAATGAAAACTCATAGGCCCAAAACGTGTTGAGGAAATAATGGAAAAGGTAAAGATTATTCAAACCCACATCAAAGGTGCTCAAAGTAGGAAAAAGATCTATGCCAATAACAGAATGATGGATTTGGAATTTCAAGTAAGAGATCATGTTTTCTTGAAGGTATCTTCATTTAATAGTGTTAAACGATTTGGTAAGAAGGCTAAATTAAGTCCCATGTACATCAGACCTTTCGAAATTCTAAAATGAATCAGAGTTGTAGCTTACCATATGGAAATGCCTCCAAGCCTCTCCAAAGTTCATGATGTGTTCCACGTATCACTATTGAGAAAATTAATGCATGAACCAACTCATGTACTCAACTATGATGAAATATAAATGCAACCCGATCCATCTTATTGTGAAGAGTCTATCAGAATTCTTGATACCATAGAACAGTGTGGAGAAACCATATAACTTGTCTAGTAAAATTTCTTTGTAGAAACCATAAAAAAGAAGAGGAAATGTGGGAACCTGATGAACTTATGATGAAGAACCACCCATGTATTTTTATAGAGTAATATTCTAGAAATTTTGAGGATGATATTATCTGAAGGTGGGAAGAATGTAACACCCCAAGCTTCCATGATATACTTCTCTTTGAATAATACAATAGCTTGCGCTGTACGCAGCTCTGAGTTCTAATACACCATGACCAATCAAACTAGCCTGTTAAAAAGATGTTATGATAATTCATTATCACTTTTTAAAATTTGATAAATTTTATTATTAAAAATGGACTTCAGTTTTGGATTCGGAATATCAAAATTAGTTTAGGGTGAATTTTAGGTATTTTTTTGAAAACATTCAGTTTTTGATGAATTGTGAAAAACACTGCATTATTGTTTAAAAACAACTTTTTTATTTAAATGATTATTTTTAATTTAAATTTATTTTAATGTCAAAAGAGATACATAATACCTATATTAGTCCAATTTAATCATTGGAGTCATTTTATAATAATATTAAACATATAATTTTTTTTTGAACATTTTAACGTCTTTTACCCACCTTCTAGAAACATTTGCAAATTTTCATATGACTTAATTTTACTGATTCTGTGAATTTAATTTCTAAAATACGATTGACACAGTTGTCACTAGTAATTGAATTTTTGTTCAATAGGATGAAAATAATTTTTTTGTGAACAGTAATTTTTGATTTTTATTTACCACGATTAGAAGCAAATAGGGCAATGAAAGGTAAAATAATATTATAATATTATATAATTACCCCAAAACATGTCCTAATTCTATTGGATAAGTGTTTTTCGATCAAATTCCACCTTATGACCAAAATAATAAACTTTTTTATCCATTTCGGGTAAATTAGGATATTTATTATATTTTATTCAAAGAAGAGTTAAATGTGTTAAATTCAAACTTTAAAAACTAAACCATTTTAATATACTTTTATACATAAGATAAATTTGAATATAAATATTAATTAGAAATATAAAAACATTTCTTATATCATGGAATTTTATTTATAATATTTAGACATTAAATAATTAAATTTATTTATGACACAAATGATGAAGCTGTAGTTACCTTATTAATGAATTATTAAAATAATTGATACTATAAATATTTAAATAAATGTAAATTAAAACTTTTTAAGCCATAAATTAATTTTATAGGATAATATGACATTTTAGGGTTGATTAAATTTATTTATTTCTAAGTAATCAAGTTTTTATGATTTTCACGAAAACCAAATACTAAATAGTGTCGAAATTGACATAAATGAGTTTTTATAACAAATGATGTTTTATTAAATGATATAATATTCCTAAAAATGTAAGATTCGGACAAAGGACTTTGATAAGGTTATATATGTCATTAATGAACCACTTGATGTTCTATTTGTGTTTTATTGTAACTATATTAACCATGTAGTATAAAAATACAAGAAGACATGGTAAAAGATAAAATATTTAACGAAGATTTAAATCTAAAAGATAAGATTAATATGGTGACCTAAACTTGTATAAAACCTATAATATGAGAGGATTTTGATCCAAACCCACATTATACTTGAAATAAATCCATTTTTTCTATTAGAAACTGATAATTATTTTATAATAAAATAATATTTCATTCTTTTCCTAAAGTGCCCATCACCTCTCTTATAAAAGGGTACCTCCCCTTGTCTTAAATTTACACCTCAAAATCTATTTGGATAGGCAAAAACCTGCCAAAATCTACTCCCAACTTCCCTAAATTAATTCTAGAGGCATTACTTGGATCATAAATTCATTTTATGGAGCCCTTTTGTTCAAATCAAAAGGAAGTACCAGAAGAAAAGGAAATTATTTTCATCACCACATTCAAAGTTATTTTCTTCTTCTACCTCCTCTTTATTTGTTGTATCCATAACAAAATAATAACTCCAATACCTTATACATACTATGAAATTATTATAAATATGTTACATCTATATTCATTATTCTATCAATCATATGAATGAAAAAGTCACAATACATGCGTACATACGGCATACGTCCTCACGTTGAGGTGTAGTTTGTTATTCAACAATTAATTATTTGGATGCGTATAGTAATGAGTGTAATTGAAATAAAAAAATAAATATAACATGTTAATTTTTATTTATATATAATATACCATCAAATTACATACGATTTCACCATCAATAGAATGATATTGTTGCTTGTGCATACGTACGACTTACCATTTCCACGACGTGATGAGATTTCATTCCCCATCATAACCATTCAGGAATAATTTTTAATTTGAAAATAATTTTTAAGAACATAATATCATTCTGTATATTAGTCAAATACATCCTATCCAAAACAAACATGTCTTATGTAACTTAAAACATAAAGGAAAACAAATCAGTTAACACCTGAAACAATGATACTACTGAAATATTATTAACAAATAAATATTACAGGATCATATAAGATATAATATTTATATATGTGTTTATTTTATAATTTAATAACAACTATTTAACTATTATGTAGTAGGTTAATGTACCCTCGACTAAGGAAAAGTACAAGTTAAGGTTTAATTTTACAACTCTTTATTATTTGAGGTTGTTTATACAAAAGTATCCACTTAGAATTATTTATCATCAACATATCTGCTTCTTAAAACTTTATTTCAAAATATTTTTACTATTTTCTAGAGAATGGGATAAATTAATTTATACCCTTTTTTACTTTTCATAAAATGATTTATAAGTAATAATTCCATCGTTTTCCAAACAATGTACTTTTTGACATTTTTGACAAATTAAGGAAAGAATGTTTTTAGCTTATAAAGGGGATGAGGCTATTTTCCACTATTATAACACCTTAAAATCTTCCCTTACAAACTTATATGAATATTTTCAAAATAAATGTTTTCTTTTATAACTATTCAACTTTTAAATGATTTCAAAGTAGAAAGAGATATTTCTCTCAAATAGTTTTTGGATTGATTTCTTCTATATCCACATATATTGTTGGATTTTATGTTTAATTAACGTTTATTTATTATGATACAATATTCCATATTGAATTGATAGTTTTATGATATATCTAACTATAGATGTACTATTTTTATTTCATTCACGGTTTATGGTTAAAGTATTAACATTTTGTATGTTAGTTTAATACAAGTGTTTATGTTATGTTTCACCCTTTTAATATGAGGAATGCATTCGACGTAGTAAGTGATGGGAGAGCCCTGTTATTTCCCCTCAATGAATCGGTATGTATCCCGAGACAAACTAGTTTGTTGGAACAAGGCCTTAAAAAATTTTATATTTAGTGTATTGGCATGTGTCCTTGAATTTGTAGTTAAGATTTCCAACATTATGAATTCCATCATTATGACATTAGCTATTGATATTACATGTGATTATTCAACTAGTAGAATATCCATATGAATAAGTAAATGGAATTATTTGATTTACATTTTCCATATTATGCTAAAGTTTATGTTTTAGTCTTATACATTGCCTTAACTTTTTATTCTTATTTATTATAGTTTCCGATATATTGATATCCTTACTGAGCATCTGAGCTCTCCCCTTTCTTATGTTTTATTTTTCCTAGGATGCGAAGAAGTATATTAGGAATGACCTATAGGGATATGCTAAGGGAAGTGAGTGTGTTCAAAGGAGGCATGATTTTTCCTTTTAATTTTATAATGTAATGTAAAACTTATGAATGTATCTATTACTTCTAGGGCTACTAAACTAGTCATTTTTTCAGGACTTGATCTCTTGTGATCATGATAATGTTATGGAATAATGCACCAACTTTTGTTAACTAGGGTTGGGGAATTACAATCAAGTTTAATTATATAGTGTTAATTAGGTAGCCAACTAATTTATCCCCCCTCTCAAGGTGTATCAGGTTGCAACATATTTTTCTTTTAAACTTCATTGTCCAAGATCAAAATGTGTAGAATAAAAATATTTAAAATATTTTATCTCCTAAAGAATTTGTAGATAAAATTATCATGTTTAAATAACAATTCACACCCCCTGTACTTTTATTTCACTTTATATGATAGTTAAAAACATACAGATAGATGAAATAATATTAAAATAATTAGGTAACACTTCCCTTATATGTTGGTTTCTATTTTTTCATCGGAGTTTTTATCTTTATCCCCTGTATTTATCCCTCTTATACATCCTTTATATACAATAATCCTATTAGTTTTTAGAAATGTGAATTATTGAAAAATAAAATGAAAACAATAAATAAAAAATCCCTACTTATTGTTGGGTCTCATTCTATCCAACACATAGATTTTAATAAATTTTTGTAGGTTATCTGTGGAAAAATATCCTTAGTTTTATGAGTGTGGTTTCTTAAGAAGGAACCAATAGTAGTGGGTTTATCCTAAAATCATCTACATGTAATCTTCTACCTTGTGTGAAGCAGGATCTATGGTAGCACCCTTCATATCAATTGCTGAAGTTATCTATTCGATTTCATAATTTCTTGAAAATTATATTAATATATCAAATTTATTCTTTATGTAAGTGATTCAATTAAAGTACAAGGTCGGCAGTGAAATGTTTGGTGTGTATTCCTTGAGTTTATAATTTTCTTCATAGGCACTGGCTACTTCAAATTTGGATTCATTCCCCTCATATTTTCCTCATCATTTTTTGAACCCCTAATGTAGATGTGGCATGAGCTCTAACAGTGTGTACATTTATTTTTTTTTTTATCTTCCATCTATTGTGAAAATATCCATAACATCTCTTGTAAATCATGGATCATTTTTTAATACTAAAATAGAGTTTCAATGTTTTATCTTAATTTGGATGATAGGATGTAGTTCAATCAATTAGAAATACCCTCTATATTGTTCTCCTTGGTTTCCTTAATTTGGTCCAAAATTAATTATATGTTAGAATCAATATCAATGTGTTCCCTTTCTATGGGAGGTGTTTTCCGCTGTCATAATCCATTTCAAAGAAAGAATATTTTTCCAGTTCCTCCACACATGTCATATAGTATCTTTTATTGATCATCCCACTAAATTTTGTTTAACTTTCCTACACAAAAAAACTAGTAAGTGAATTATAATTATGGTGGAGTCAAATTAAATAAGATATATGAAATAAAAATATAAAAAGGGTGATTTAAATGATTTTGTAACAATGATCTTATTTATTTTGTTATTTTTTATTTTTCTATTTTTTTTTTGTGGTTTTGATGTTTTTATTATTTTTCCCCAAAACACTTGTGATTAAAAATATTACCCTTAACAATGATGCTAATTGTGGATGGGGGAAATGTGTTATTTTGGAACAAGACACTCCCCTTATTCAGTGCATAATAATACCAATGGGTTTTGAGTCATATACATTGGTATAGGGGGACATCACATGTGTAATTAGTTGGTTTTTATAACAAAAATTGTAAAGAATTTGGTTATTGAGAATATGATTGGCAGTTTAGTAGTATTAAAGTACACCTATCCTATAGTTGACTACCTATATGCTAAACCTCCCCAAGGTTACTTTCACAACCAGTGAGATTGGAAATCAACCAAATTCACCTAAGTCACTCAATTATTTATGCTAATGATATGAGAAACCACAGTTATTTCCTTATGAATAATATCTTAATAATTTTAGAGAACTTGAAAAATATACTATAGATTCCCATGAGGTTTACTATAAATACTAATTTTGGTTCATTAGAGAATTAATTGGTAGTGTTTTTATTTCTACTACCCCCTTAGTTTGGGTAACCAGTTTGGGTTTTCAAAACACTTACTAATGTATTTTTCAATCACTTTTGTGAGGGTTTTACTCTATACACTACCCTTACCAAGATATAAATTATCTACCGTGTTCTCTTATGTATGTTCTAGCTCTCATTTTCCCTCACACGGATAACTCACTCTTATGTGAAAGCGAACATATCCCAATGGTTTTAAAATATTCCAATATCATCATTTTGTTCAAATTATAATCCTTCAATTCATACTCATAGAATTTTTAAAAAGGCATATTCAATTAAGTTCAATAATCACTATAAACATAATAGTATAACCTGAAAATGGAAGGATAAAATATAAAACAAACTGTAAGGGAAGAGAAGGCCCATTAGATAATCATAAGGTTATATGTGCATGGTCCACCCAATCCCATATATGTTCCTCCAGCTATAATAAGTATCATTGGAAGTATCCTCTTGATCACCATAATTTAATAATTTTTTTATATGATCTCCTACTTGGGGACTGATTCTTTCACTATTTCCTCATTTCTATTCCTATACACAATCTTTGATTTTTATTTTTGTCCAACTTGTGTGATTTAAACATGTGTAAAATGTAGCTTGGTTTAATTCCACCTGGAACATATTTCCCTTGATATTCTAGTATCTTCTTATGACTCTTCCAACTTAATTATACAAAGAAAATTAAATATCAAAAAATGGCCATTCCATATAGTGGTGTTTTGGTCCCATTTTTTGATTTGATGTAACAACTTAAATGAAGGTTATCCTCTTGCGAATGTTAGTCACATGGATAAGATATTTTATCAATTGACAATAAATAAACTCCTTGGACATTCCATTAATCCCACATGTTAATTAAAATTAAATGATGCATGATTGATGGTCATGGGTAATGGAATTTTATATTATGAAAACTAAGCATTATAGAATGAATTTAAATATGAACATAATGAAATTGTATGTCATGAGACAACATTATCTCAAGAACGGATGTTACATTGAGGATCTACATGTTATTAGATAGATAGTATAGTGTTGGGAGTAGTTGTGAGGCAGCATTGGCTTTCCCATGACCCACATTGTGACATTTGAACTTCCCCATTGATAGAGTATCACAACATGAAGGGTGTTGGAGGGAGTTTATATCATGTGTTGAGGATTGGTTCTTTTTTGACATTTAGATGTCGAGTATAGTTTCTTCATGGGATAGTGTTGGCATGTAGTGCATTCTCATGGTATGATGAGAGGATTTGTTAGCACCTTTATGTACTCCCATGATTTTTTTTCATATTACACTGGGTATTAATTGCACTATTATTAGTTGGAATGATTTTCATTGGAACTTTAATGCCTTCTCAAATGAATATCCAATAATACATTGGTAGTATAACATGGTGAAATTCTCCATGTTTTTAGGAAGTATATTATTTTTATTAATTATATGTTTATAATTATAAAATTTTTTAGTTCAAACAATTTAATGTTGACTAGAAAATAATTCCTAAAATATATGAATTAAACTAACAACACATTATTTTTTCATAAGAGGAACATTACAACAAAATCATATAAAACTATGTATTACACCATTAAAAAAGCATAAATCAATAAGGGAAAATAGATAAGAAAGAATAAAATCATCACGACTAGGAAATATCATTGATCATATTCAAACTTGAGGATCACCAAAATCAAAATAAAACCTATAATTAATTAGTGCACCATAAAAGGAGAAATAATTATCTATAATATGAAATAGGAACCATGACTTGCGAAGTGAGATTGGAATGACCAAATTATTTTGTAAATATATATATAAGGGTGAAATATGACTATAATTAATATGGTCATTGGAAATATGGTCATTGGAAGCATGGTCATTGAGAATATGGTCATTGTATATATATCCAATAGGTAAACTAATCTCTTGTATTATTTAGTAGTAAATTTAAAATAATATAAATCTCATTGAAATAAAAAAATGCTATTAAAATATTATAAATATATACATATATATTTATGTGTTACATATAAGTAATAATAATATTATATTAAAATATGATATGATGTATAAATAAAATTCAAATAAATATTTCAATATCAATGGAATACTAAAATTATATTTAAGAATATAAATAACTAATATTAATGGTGTTTGTTAAAGCATATTTAGTGAAAAAGAAATATTTTTTTAAAAGAACCATTTTTTAAGTATAGTATATTTTATCATAAAAAATTAAATTCAAAACTATTAATATATTATTATATAAAAACTATTAAAATTATAAATTCATATGAAATAATATTCAGAATGCATAATGTTTTATAATGTTATTTTTCAATAAAAGTAGATTATCTGTATATTTTGTATTTAATTATAAAGATAAATATATTTTTTTTAGAATTTAATTATGTAAAATGAAAATTATTTTTTAACTCATAATGTTAATATTATATTAGGGTGAATTTTTTAGATTTTTATAAAACATTTTATTTTTAGTTGAATATCACAAAATGTCGTTTTTACAAATACCATGAATTTTATAACACTATTAGTATATAAATATTACTTCGAGATTCATGAAAACCTTTTATATACTAAATATGTATTTTATAAGTGAAATTATAAATTATAAATTATTTTTTTACTTTATAAACCTAGATTTGATATATTTTAATTTAAGTAACTTTTTCTCTAAAATTGGTTTAAAAATACTATATATTTATTAGTTTAAAATTAATTTTTATCTCTTTTAAAAAATGAATATAATAAAATGTATTTCAAATTTTGAATTATAAGGTCCATATTATGTAATAAAATCAACTTTATTTTTAGGAATAAAGGATAAATTACTTAAGTAAAAACTAGTTACCATAGTAAAATCTAAAATAGTAAAAGTAATAAATCTTGGGGTAAAGAGCTAAAAAATATCTAAAAACATGTTTATAATTGAATTTTTGAGGGTTTATTGACCTTATATAATCCTAAAATCCATTAGTTTCTATTTTTTGAGCCACTTTACATGGAAAACATGTGCTCTCTTTATATTATGTTGAAATATTTACAAAAGATGTCATTCTCACCACATATAAAAGGGGCATCTCACACCCATTAAATAAAACTTCAAAAATTAGGTTTCCTTGTGAAACTATACCATTATTACTTCAAATGGAATCATATTTTTATAAGGCTTTTTGTCACAATTTATTAGCCAAATTCACCCATTTCTAAGAATTACTTCCAGAGAAAGTTCAAAATCTCAAAGTATTTACTCCTCACTCCCTAATAATTTTCCTTCTATATATTTTCAATATAAACATTTATTAAACAGTTATAAATTATAAAATTATTATTAAATATATATAAAATATTTTTATGTTTATGGAATATACATTATCCACCCCTTCCCCTCTTCCCTTAAAAAAGTGAAAACCAAAATCGTGTGTATGCATAGGCTACCACCTCCATAACACAAGGTGTTTTTTCTTCACCTCCTTACAAGGATAATCCTAATAGGGAATTTAATATATTAGTATGATATTTATTACATATTTTAGATGATAAAATTATAAATCAAGTTACTCTTTTTCCCCATTCTATGGAAAACAAAATCATCATCCATGCGTACGTGTGGACTACCACCTCCATGGAATTGTGTATTAAGTCTTTCATTACCACATTTAATGTTTGGTTATAATAATGGGTTTAAGGGATAAATATTATTTTTATGAAATAATTAAGGTATTTTAATTCTAATTGGATAATCTTTTTACAATATTGGAAATAAATAACTGTTATAAATTCAACCATAAAAAAAGTGCACACTATGAGGGAAAAATTATTTATTATGTAATAACTTCATCTAGGTTATATTGTTTTTATAATTATTTACAATTTTGATATATCACACTAATTAACACTAAATAATATAATTATTCTTCTTTTATAATAATATTACTCTAAATCACTTCATAATCATCCATTAAATATGGTATGTTCTTGTTTGGGTTCATTTAACCACCAAATTGAGCAATGCAATAAATTAATATCATGGATGGATATGATAATTAAATAACTGAAAATATATGATATAAATAATTAAATAATTATTTGTTCTAAAATTTAAACATAAAAATTTAACTCATTATATAGTAAAAAACCTTTCATTTTCTAAGAATCATTTAAACACGGTCCTCACTAAATTCCTCATTAAAGATCATAAAAAAATCCCATATATTGAAATTATAACATTATAAAAAAAATTAATCATCCATTATAGTACCTTATATGATATAGGAATGATGATCTTCTGGATAATAATATAGAACAATAGTTCCATTGAAAACTTATTCAAAATGTTCCAGATTAATCACACCAAATATTGAAAATAGATAGTTACTAACTAATATACATGTAGAGAATAATTATATAAAAAATATATAAAGTGAATAGACTTGAATATGATTATTAAATATGATATTAATATATTCATTCTTTTTATATAGTATCTTATATTTTATTCATGTAACAACCTAAAATCTGAAGTTTCAGATTCGGTGCTAAAAACAAAAACTTTACATTTCTAGCTTTGATAATAACAAATGTAACCCATTTTTTATAAAAACATAAAATTTCAAAATTAAATATTTGATCACTTAAAATACCTATGACCTTTTAGGTTTAGGGTTTTATAGAATTAGGAAAATCACTTAATTACTTGGATTCATAAAAAACTATCACATAATGATCAACATTATCTCCCACTACACCCAGCTTTTATTATTTCAAAATAGGTAATCAACATAATCCATGTGTAATTCATGTATAAAATATTAATTTAACATCTTTCATCATCACATAAGGAAAATAAAACCTAATAAGGGTGAGATCAAATGCTCAGTAAGGGTAAATAAGTGAGATTCCACTGATTCTATAAGTATAAAATGAGAAAGAGGGTATGAGAACCATGAGCTTATCATTTGATATAAATACCCTAAAAATAAAATATCATGATATTGAGTGATGAAACAAATCTTGTATGTTTATAAGACATGGGTCATAATGGAATCAAATAACATTATCTTTAAGAACATTATATAGGCAAAATACATTAATTTGTGGCATATTCATAAGAATATAAAACCATTTCCTTAATAGTTAAGGATCATTTCCAAGACTATTATAGTGGATTGGTTTCACTCACCAAACCATTTTAGTAGCCACATTTCACTCAAAATACTATCATAGTGGATTGGGTTCATTCACCAAACTATCGTAGCACACAAAGTCCCTTACTAAACCGGGTTTAATCCCTGTTCCAGTCTTGTCTATCTCATGAGATATAAATCTTTACCCAATTATTTAAGGGATATATAGGCCCCAAAAATCAAATAATGAAAACATACATACTCATGAAATAAGAACATAAATAATTAATCACATCATAACCCATGAAAAGAAATTGGTTTCATTAACTTTTCACCATAATTATAAACCATCCATAGGAATAATAAGAACAATTTCCTTGGATGATATACCCATTAAATAATAAGTAACATCAAATTATTTCATCTTGGATGAAAAAATAGTTTTTAAAGATAATTTTGAATAATTATTGAGAAAAATTACAATTATATTTAAAAATAATTTCTTTTTTTAAAATCCATTCTATTATAAAGGAAACAATTTTATTTAAAAATATTTTTTTTTAAAATTTAAAGGAATATTCAAAGCATTAAGGCGCCATTATGGTGGGAAATTTCACTCATTATTTATATACAATAAAAACATTCCTCCTATATTTCTTTTTGGAAAGGTCACAAAGAACCTCGTTTAAAACATTAAAAAAAGATTCATTTCAAACCGTTTTATAAAAATACAAAAATTAGTAAAGATGATTTTAAACAATTATAAAAGAATAGTAAAAATATTTTTTAATTTTTTTCGAATACATGGAAATGGAAGATAAATATTCCCTGGCAGCTACTTAAACATTAAAAATCCTAAATAATGATAAGATTGTGAAAAAACCCATACCACTTTATTAACTTATGAACCATTATCCCCGTGAAATAAATAAAATAAAGTAAAACTTTTAAATAACATTAATATAAATATAATAATGATATAAAATATCAAAAATGGAATTATATACACCAAAAAAGGAATAAGTGGAGAATATAGCATATATCTCATAAATATAAAAAAAATGAGATGAAAATCCCTTACCTCATGTCTTGCCTTTCCTCGTTCATGTTCAAGAATCCTATATAATATGTATGTATTTATTATACATATATTATAATAAATTATTTATATCTATCAAACCATCTATGATTTATATTTAACATTTTATCACCCATTTATTAATATTTTTTTATCAAAATCATTGTTCTGGGTGATAACTACTTCGTTTCCAAGCATGTTTCTGTTTGGAAGTCATGGTCCTTATACATTGATCATAGTTTTATAATTTCCATAATTTTTATCTTGTTATACAAATCATATATATTCATTATATACATATTTATAATCATTTATAAAAATTAGAGATAGAAAAATGAATTACATCATTTATGTAGAAAATAGGCCATACATACACATGAACGTTGTATTCTATTTCTTAAGGATAAAAAGAAAAAAGGTAAATGATAAATATACCTTAAAAAATAATTATTATACCATTAATAAATTATATATTCATTTTATTCATCCTTCTTACCATACATGTAAAATAGAAATGAAAAATTATTCACATCGCTTCGTGGAGGTGGTAGTCCACAGATATTCACGGGTGACATTATCATTTTCTAACTATTTGGAAGGTAATAACGTAGATATTATATTTCATTAAAGAATAATTATTTTTTCATAAGTATCATATATAAACTGTAAACCCATCATAATAACCATCCATGAAATATTATGTTGGAAAATGAATTGTATCACTACGTGGAGATGGTAAGCTGTAGTATGCACGAGAGATAATTTAACTGCTTATTTGATGGGAAAGAGGGTGTATGTAATGAAATAAACTTATATCAATGAAATTTAACTTATTATTTTTATAAAACAATTTCCCCACATACATATTCCAACAATAACATAATTCCCTTAAATTAATATTGAAATAATTTATATTAATATAAATTAAGGAACCTATACCGATGGAATAGTAGCCTGACCATTGGAATAATAACATGACCACTAAGAATAGTATTTCAGACACTAGAATAGTAACCTCATATATTAAAATATAAATAAATTTTTTTATCTTATAAATGAAAATATGATATTATTATATCACAGTGTAAGTAAATAAATGTTTTTAAAATGATAAATTAAGTGTTGGTATTTTTGTTAAGAATAAATGTTTATTTAAAATTTTATAATTAATATAATAATTTAAAAGAAAATTTATTTTAATAAAATAGATTCATAAATTAATATTGTTTTATTATAATCATAACTTAATTTTATGTGACCTTAATTCATTTTTCAAAATGTCATAAAATCGGTTATAATATTAAAATCAGTATTTTTGGAATAAATGATGATTTTAAATAAAAATGAATTTACTCTTATTTGTAAAATTATTTTCATAAAATGGATTCCATTTTTTAATTATTCATTGTGAAAAATGTTTTCGGTGAATTTTTGGGATTTTTCTAAAATAGTTGAATTTTTGGTGAATAGTGAAATACGATAATTTATAGTATAAGCTAAATACATGAATTATTGAGACATGGATGATGTATGGATGAGGTAAGAACCCAATGGTTCGAAATATATTGAATATTTTACTTTATTTAGTCCCAATAATCAGCACTATTGATATTATTGATCCAAAATAATTAACTAATTTATAAAAAATAATAATAAAACACCCCTATCATCCCCTATAAATATCACCCTTCACCACCTCTTATCCTCACACATTATAAGACTTGAATATTTTATAAATTATTCCCAATTACCTTCCCAATACTCTTCCCCATGTTCAAAAATTATTGGTCTAAACAAAATATCAAACCCAATTTCCATAAGGAGGTTCTCATAGAGAATAAATTCATGAGATAAAATCCTCTTTTGTTATCTTTTGTTTTATTTTATTTTATTATTGTCTCCTAAAATATCATATAAAAAGAGGAATTATAACCCAAGTATCATATGTACAATGAAATTTGATTGTGTTATTTTAATATCCATAGTCAAATCTCTTCTATCACTCGGTTATTCAAAAAATAATAACATCATCTGTGATGTGTTGATTCACCACCTTTATTGACGATGAGTTTTCATTTTCTATTTGTGCCTTCAAGGTTGTTCATTAAACCATTAATGTGGTTAAATAAAATATGAGTATACATATTATAACTTTTATCATGTAATGGAACCAATAGATAATCATGATATTAAATAAAATGATACATGTTCATGATGGTCATAAAAATAACCAAAATAAATTAAAATATTTTTGACAATGTTTTATCTAATAAATCATCCTCATACCATAAAAAAATTATACATGACACCATTTGAAAATTTTAAAGTTAATTAATAAAAAATAATTTCACTTCTATTTAATTAATCTCATTTTACGTGAACTTCCAAAATTATAGACAAGTAAACCGATCATGAAACCATGAAAACGAATTCTTCCAAAATGTTGAAATTGAACATTATAACTCATCAGGATGGACATAAAAAACTTAATAAAATTAAAATAAATAAAATACATGTCAAAGGGGTTATTTATTTAGTAGTTAATAAATCTAATTTTATTATTCAGGATATTAATGTGAATAAATAATTCATACATAAGGTAAGGGGATTCTCGAACCAAACTTCTTTTCTCTGGGATATCCCTCTTTAATTCCAAATCTCAGTATGGATATTATTTTAATATTACAAAAATATAGTTTCATTTTCCTCCCATTTTATTTTCTAGGATATACATATTTCCAATCCAAATTTATGAAATATTCAAAGATTTTCCAAAATAAATCTTCTTTTTAAAACACATTTTGAATTCTCTTGAGTTGTTTCTTCTTCACTCAAGAATAATGAATATTATACCAAATATTTTTTTCACTTTTCATTTAGGAACCCCAATTTTATTCATGATTTATGAAATAATTATGAAACCCATTCATTTATATGGGTTACTTTATTACTTTGATATACATTCTATATGGCATGCATGATTATGTTAATATTATGGTGTGATAGGTGCGCCTGAAATTATATAGTTCTCCAATGTATTTGGTAATGTTATGTATCTCATGAGATAATGTGCAATATTCATTAAAATTATGATATATGTTTTCACTATAATGATTTTATGATTATTCACAAATGATAGGCGTGAACATGATGTTGGCTTTATTCACAACTATGTGTGGTCTTTGACCACTAAGACATGATGTTTTATTTTTATACATTTCTAAATTTCATTCCTCTATCCAATTTTTCCTCTCATGATTATGATGATGATCCTATGAATATGTTATGATGATTATTATTATGCTAACCCATGTTATATTTATTCAGGTCCTCATTTATCCTCTTACAGAGCTTTTATCTGACCCCTTTATTTGAAGTATATCCTCAGGTGACTTCATGTACTATGGATAACATGATATTTCAAAGGACAAATAAGAAGAATTTAAATAATTTTTTATGTTTTATTATCCATAAGTGATATATAATCCAAATTTTACCAAGATACTAAATATTTTGATCCTATTTTTTACCGTTATTATGTTTTTTATCTTTAAAATGATGTAATAGTCATATAAGAAAAAGTAGGGTTTCTATAGTTGGTATTACAGCACAGTATAGTTAATTAGAGAATTAAGATTTGATGAAATTAGTGAAAACCCATAGTATGAGACTAATTATATATAAGTATCCATGAAGCTAGTTTTAAAAAAAGCTAAACATAGGGATCCTCCAAGACATGAATTTAGAATTAATTGCATAGAGGAATAAATTATTTATTCTAGAGTTGATAACTTATGTTTTGTTCAAACCTTTTCTATTTTAGAAAATTATAGGAACTATGAGAAACTAGGACAACAACCTATGTGAGGTAAAATTTAGTAATTTATCTAATGAAATCCTCAATTCCTTGGGTGGTGGAGTTAAAAATTTCATAGGAGATGTTTACCCATCTATCTTAGAATATGAAAAATAACCTAAATAATGTGGAATTTCCACATTCACCTAAATGGGATTATATGGATATTGAATATTTTATGCAGAAAAAACCACTAACATTTTCTTTATCTTCTGATCCACTCATCTCGGAACTGTGCTTCAACTCAATTTAGAAGATCTTTTATGTTCTTTATTGTTATGAGAATGATTAGGTCACTGTGTCTATTTATTATTTAGATAGAGAGACTGATAAATGGTGGGAATTGATTAAGAACACCAAGAAAAATGATAAAAAAGAATATATAGAGTGGGAAGACTCTTAAGAAAATATTTCTTAAATAGTATTTCTATTGAACGTATTTGTAAAAATATGGATAGAGAATTCATAGAGGTAAAGAAAAAATAAGTTGAATTTTTCATGGATTATGAAGAAAATTTTACAAGGTTTTCAAGGTATGCCTCAGGTTTTGTTATTTACAATGATATAAAAATAGATATATTCATTAGTGGTTTAAAAACACACCTTCAAAAGGCTCTAGCTATTCGAGGCATCAAGAGTTATATAGATGTTTTTTGATGTGCCCTCAAAATGTAGATAAAGTTCGGAGAATGGTCCCATGGATATGAAGATATGAAATGAAAGATAGAGTTTTAAGATGGATGATCTAATAACAATGGTGGAAAGAAAACTCAACCACTCACATGTCAAAAATGTGGGAAGAAGCATCATAGTAATTTCCTCGAAGGTATGGGGAAGTTCTCAAGTGTGAAAGAGAAGGACACCAAGCTCATAAATGAAAAAGAGATGTAAAGAATCTAGAAAATATGATATAAGAAAGGATATAACCACTAATGGTTCAATGATTCAACTATTGGTAGAAATGGAACTATGAATGTCAGTGCACTAAACCTCAACTCCATGAGGGTAATCAGTGTCAACATCCACCAAATCCAAAGGAGAAATGGAAATATTATGCCATCACTAAGGATGAAGTGGATCAAGAAAATAAATTCATCCAAGGTACACTTCCTATTCACTCAATAATGGTATATTTATAATTTGATTTTAGTTCTACACATTCCTTTATATATTTAATTATTTCTATAAGTGTTTAATAAAATCCCTGATACCATGAAGTAGATATGTCCAAAAAAATAGATATTGGTGTAATCATTTCAACCTAAGTGTTGGAACCTTTTCCTGTTGGTGTATGTGGGAATATTTTTCTAAAAAATCTCATAATACTTCCCTATCTGGAATTTGACACCATAATGGGAATAGATTGGATATTTTTTTATAGAGAACACATCAACTATCAGGGAAAGGAAATGTATTTTCAACTTCTGAACCATCCCTTGATCCTCTAAAAATGAAATTAATACCATGAATCTATATTGGAAAATCCCTCAACTGTGTGGGTGTTGATTCCCTGTGAAGAATCATACCTCGATCAAATGGTTTAGTCAAAGGAAGGTATCAACCTGGAGTAAATTCCCATTGTGAGGGAATAAAGTGATGTATTTACCAAAGAGTTACATAGAATTCCCCTATATTATGAGGTTCTGTTCTTAATAGTACTTATTGCCATATACACTCCCATCTCAAAATTCCCCTACATGATATCCTTGATCGAATTGGAGGAGTTAAATAAGAAGATACAAGAGCATTTTAAAAAATGGTTCATACTCCCTTTTGCATTTCGTTGGGGTGTGTTGGTGCCCTTTGTAAAGAAAAAATATGGATCAATGTGATTGTGTATCGATTACAGATAACTCAATAAGATGAATATAAAGAACAAGTATCATCTTCCTTCACTATCTTCCTGCAGTTCCTATAAAGGGAGGAAGGGAATCCATCAGGCCTAGGACTGCTATCTGAGTTCAGCTACATGGGGCTCTACTTAATCTCTAGTTTTTCAGGAACAGTTCCCATACTTGTATTATTCTGTTCCGACAGTACTTTAGGGACCACCTCTAATAATTTTTGGCATCATGAAGGATAACCATTGGGAAAAATCTCCAAAGGACAGGCCAAAAGATCCTTAAAAAATGCGTTGACCAAAACTCCCACTATATCCCTATCATCCGTGTACGAACCATCCTCCAACTGAATATTCAGCTTCATTGGTCTTGACCTCTCATTAATACATGCATGAAATAATACGGTATTACTATCTCCCTCTCTAATCCATTTGATCTAAGCCCCTTCTCTTTCCAAACATTCTTTCTTCAGAATCAGTTCCGCCATAATACCTCTCTTCTTTGAAATATCCTCATACACCCAATCCCCCCATGACCATTGACATTCTATGTCTCAGATTTAAACAAAGTAATCCTATGGTTAAAAAAAATGAAATCTTGAGATTTTATTTTTTTTAAAGAAATTTATCATATTCAACATTAGTTCGATGAAGGTTTTAAAATAGATACCAATAAATAGAATTAAATAAAATGAATGTAAGGTAATAAATTTTAAATTTTTGAGTTTGATGTAAGATCAATTTTTTTCAGTAAATAGTTCTTCGTAAAAATAAAATTTGAGTATGAAAAAAATAGAGTATGAATAAAAATTGAGTATAAAAATAATGAGTATGAGAAAAAAAATTATTTTAAAGAATAATGAGAACAAAAAAATACTTATTATGAATAATAATGAGTACAAATAATTTCTGAGTATAAAAAATGATGAGTATGAAAAATTGTTGAGTATGAAAAAGTTCAATATTTTATTAATAAAACAACAAACATTTGCACCACTATTTAAAAATGAGTAAATTAATGTAAGGATATTTATTAAAAAAGAATTATATATGAATGATTAATTTACAGTGATCATTCCTAGATGTTGTTTAATGTATTAAAATGTATCGGAAGGTAACGGTTTTGTAAAAATATCAGCAAGTTGTTTTTTCATTTGATAAATTGTAAAATGATATCAAATTTTTCTATGTAACCCCTATCAGAGTGATCTCTAATATCTATGTGTTTTTCATGAGAGTGATGTGCATGATTTTTACTTAACGCTATGGAAATAGTGCGATCACATTATATTTGAGTTTTAGTAAAACTCATGCCATAATCAGTGAGTGTCTTTTTTATCCACAACACTTAAGAAAAACAACTTCAAGCTATTACATATTCATCTTCAATAGTGGAAAGTTATACTAAGTGTTGTTTCTTACAATACTATGAAACTAATTAATATCCTCTGAAATGAGATGTTCTAAATATGATTTTCCTATCCATTCCAAAAATACCAAATTCAGAATCTAAAAATCTTTTCAAAATAAAATAATTTTCATAATAATAGAATAGTTCTATATTTATAGTTCCCTTTAAATAACGAAAATTATTTTTAATGATTTTAAATAGAAATATTTTGGATTTTCTTGATACCTGGCACATAATAATAATGAAAACATTAATCCTGGATGACTTTCTATTAAGTATAATAGAATTCCTATCATACCTCTAAAAGTTATTTGATCAATTGGTTTCCTAGCTTCATCAAGATCAAGTGTTTTTGAGGTACATATTGGAGTACTAATACTTTTGGTATTGTCATATCCATACTTTTTAAGAAGTAATTTAATATACCCATGTTGATATATATAAGTTCCTTCTAGTTTTTGAAAAAATTTAAAAACCAAGAAAGAATGATAACTCACCCATGACACTCATTTAAAACTCATATTTCATAAGATTCCCAAAATAATCTGTTAAAAATTTTTGAGTTGATCTAGATATAATTTCATTAACATAAATGTTGAAGACAAAATTAGGGAAAGGCAAGAAAAAATGTAAAGCAGTAGGGGCTGCCTCGTGAAGACCGCTCGCGGAGCCCCCATGGCCCTATGGCTGGCGCAACACTACCCCTTCACGAACCCACCGTGGAGCAAGGTGGAGGGAGGCTCTGCAAACCCATTTGATGTTCGCGAACCCACCATGGAGCAAGGTGGAGGGACACTCCGCAAACCCATTTTACGTTCGTGAACCTGCCACGGAGCAAAGAGGAGGGAATCTCTCTGCCTTCGCACCGAGTGAGCTCTGCTTCGCAGTGCCTCTTTCCTATAAATACCAGGCTCCCTCGAGCCCAAAAGATGAATCCTATGACCTTTAACCTTCTTATCTCCCAAATCAGCAAGAAATCTCTTCTCCGTGAACCATGTGCTCTTCAGGGTTCTTTTTCATGACGAAGTACCTTCCCCTTTGCACGAATTCCACCCCACTTGAAATAAGGATTCCCTTCGCAAAGACCACGTGCCTCGGCAAAGGAAGGGGATCCCCAAGGGGAATCGAGTATTTGCGGAGCACTTATGATTCACAAAACACCCTCCATGCACATATGACCAATATGCTAAGGCAGTTCCACTGTGCTTCGCGAGGCACATTGCTTCACATCACTACACTTCATGGGGCACCCCTGCTTCGTGAGACATTTCTCCACGAATGCCTTTACACTTCGTGAAGCACCTTCTATATGCACCTATGCCTTATTCCTAGGATAGGACACTTCATTTCGCAAAGCAAACCATTAGAGACCCATACTTGACATACATAGATATTACATTACTTTTGTGTAATAATTAATACATGACAAAAACAGATTCCCAAAGACTGTATTAGTTTAGTGTATTTGGAAACTCAGAACGTAATCTTCTAATCATGGTGAAATATCTTCAACATCTCCCATAATGATCATCCCATTTTGGTTTTCTTACCTAAAAAATTTCTTTATATCATGGGGAAAAGAAAAAATAAAAAGGGTGAGCTCAAATGCTCAGTAAGGGTAAACATAGAGAACATAAAACAATCCATAAACATTTGAATGCAAAAACTTGACCATAAAATCTAAACATTAAAATCTTGATCAAAGACAAAAATACTGGAAGTACGTAAGGCGTATATCATAAAGGAACATCAATCATAATAAAATATAATGGGAATAAAACATGTAATTGTGGAAAACTATTAATCACATGATATGATTTCCATAGTAGCCAAGGCATTTCTTCCAAGACCATCTTAGTGGACAAAGTCTCTTTCTGAATCGAGTTCACTCCTCGTTCCAGTCCTGTATCACTGAACTGGATTAACTTACCATTCCAGCCATGTCTATCTCATTAGATATAAATCTTTACCTAATGAATTTGAGGGAGATATAGGTCCCACCCATATCATAATGAAATCGTTCTTACTTGTTCCACAACCTAAACAAAAATCATTCATCATAACCTAAAGAATAAAATAGGTTTTATAAACATCATCCCATCATAACATAATCCATATAAAACAAATGGATATCATTTAATCATAATAAAATTGAAACCATATATATCATAGAGGCATTATACTTGAAACATACACATATGAAATAATGTCATTTTAGATGGAAAATAGTTTTTACAAAGCACTTGAAATTAATTCTTGAGGAAAATATCCTTTCTTCATTAAAATCATTTTCTTATCAAAAAATTCCATTCAATTTTAAAAAAAATGGATTTTGTTGAAAATAATCATGAAATCTTGCATAGGAAGATTCATGGAAATAATGATTTATAAAACTGTAAAAATCCGTTCATGCCGTATAAAGTAAAAAAAACATTCTTCTCGTACTTTTGCCGGAAAAGTAAAAAAAGTACATCGTATGGTAAATAAAGAAAGATTCTTTAAATACCATGTAGTAAAAGTCAAAAATGGGTAAAAATGACTTTAAACATACATGAAACCATTTTTAGAAAATAGGCACATGGATAATAAATATAACCCCAGTAAATACTTACGAATAAATAATCTCGAATAAAAACGGGATTGGAAAAGTTACCCCTTACCTTATGTCTGATATGCTTCGTATGTATCCGAAACTCCTATATAATTATTTAAATTATGTCATTGACTTATTAAAGAATCATATTAATTGTTATGATATCATATATGGTTAACTTATGACTTTATATTACCCGTTCTTTTGTAAATTCTATGTTAAAGCAGCGTTTTTGTAAAATCGTTTCATTTATCGTACATGTTTTGACTTTTTGTTCTTGATATTATTACTTATATCCTGATTTAGTTAATTCCAGAATGTAAAAAATGATTTATATATAATATATATTCATAATATACATATAATAGTTCGATAAATGGAAAAAATACACCATTCTTGGAGACGGTAGGCCGTACGTACGCATGAACGCTGTTTTTTGTTTCCTTATTGAATTGAATGGAATTAAGTAGATGACATAAATATATATATATATATAAATCAAGTATCATTATTATGTCATATATTTAATAAATACGTATTATATATACTTTTTAATCATTCTGGAATTGTTAACATGGAAAATAAATCTCATTGCGTCATGGAGACGGTAATTCGTACGTACGCACGAGCGATGATATCGTTCCCATATTTATTGAATGGAATTGGAGTGGATGATATAATATCTTAGAATCAGTATGATTTTATAATAATCATATATAGTTTTTTTACACCATTATACCCATCCAAGTAAGGTGGTGGTGGAAAAACTAATTACACCTTGGTGTGGAGACCGTATTCCGTACGTACGCACGCGCGGTGATTTTATTTTCCGTTGGATGGATAGAAGGTGAAATGGGGTTGTTTCATATTTATAATAACATATCAGTATATAATTAATACTGATGTTATTAATTTATAATGAAACAAACAAATAAGAGGAAGTAGAAGAAGAAAGAAACTTGAAAGAGTCGGTAGAAGAGATTACCTCTTCCTCGACTCACATCCTTTGAACTTCTTCTTAGGGTACTAGAGTTGGTCTTTTGAGAAGACCAGAACCTCTATGATATAACTATATAGGTTTAGAAGATAAATTGGTAGGGTTTTTCTGAGCTTCAAAGCGTAAAAGGGTGTGAAGATAATAGGGACGAGGTGCCCTTTTATAAGGGAGGACAGGGGCACCTTAGGAAAAACATAAAATATTATTTTATAATAAAGTCATATTCGGTTTTTAATACCTCCAAATTGATTTATTTCAAACGTAAGGTGTGGATGTGTCGATATCATCTCAAACAATAGATTTTAGACAAGTTTAGTTTCTATTTTAACCTTGTCATTTAGATTTAACTCTAAGTTAAATAATTTAACTTTTACCATGTTTTCTTGTTTTCTTACACTACATGGATAATAAACCTACTATAACAAGACAAAAGAACCCCAAGTAGTTAATTATTAATATATATAACCTTATATAATTCATTTTTCCGAACCTCAGAGTTTTAGGAACATAATAACAATTAATAATATAATATTTGTTTTAAAAACTATTTTATGTCAATTTTGACACTATTTGGTAAATGATTTTTGTGAAAATCATAACAGCATGATTTGTTCTAAAAAAGTTAATTAAATCAATACTAATATGTCATATTAACCTAAAAAATTATTGTAATTCACGAAAAGTCTCAATTTACATTTATTTGGGTATTTATAATATCAATTATGTTAATATTTTCTTAATAATGTAATTACTACATCATTATTGTGTCACAAATAAATTAAATTATTTAAAGTCTAAAAATTATAAATAAAATACGATTATGTGGGAAATCGTTTTAGATTTCTAATTAATATTTATAGTTGAATTTATCTTATTTATAACCCTATATTAAAAAACATTTAGTTATTAAACTTTGATTTTAACTATTTTAACTCTTCTTGAAATAAAACAATATTAAATGTCCAAATCTAATCCAGGTGGACCTAAATGGTTATATTTTATTCCTAATGTTGTTTTTGGTTGAATTAAACTTATCCAATAGAATTAGGACATGTGTTGGGGTAATAATAATATCATTTTTACCCTTAATTACCCTATTTACTTTTAATCGTGGTAAATAAAAGTAAAAAGTTACTATTCACCAAAAATTATTTTTATCTTATTGAACCACATTTTACTCCTTGATATTAACCATGTTTCTCAGATTTTGGAAATTCCACTCACAGAAGCGGTAAAATTAAGTTTTATATAAATTTTCAAATTCTACTCGGAGGTGGGTAAAAGACGGTGAAAAGTTCAATTAAATTTTTATATATCTAAAATTATTATAAAATGACTCCAATGAATTAAATTGAACTTATATAGGTATTATGTATCATTTTTGACCTAAAATAAATTTAAATAAAATAAATAATTATTTAAATAAAAAGTCGGTTTTTAAATAATAACCTAGTGCTTTCACTATTCATTAAAAATTGAAAGTTTTCTGAAAAATACCAAAAATTCACCCTAGGATAATTTTGATATTCCGAATCCAATAATAAAGTCCATTTTGAGTGATAAAATTTATAAAATTTCAAAAAGTGGTATTACTATTCATAATGGCTAGTTAATATATTATTTAAATAATTTAACTTTTACCGTGTCTTCTTGTTTTCTTACACTACATGGATAATAAACTTACTACAACAAGACAAAAGAACCCCAAGTGGTTAATTATTAATATATATAACCTTATCTAAATCATTTTTACGAACCTTATATTTTTAGAAATATAATAACAATTAATAATATAAAATTTGTTTTAAAAACTATTTTATGTCAATTTTGACACTATTTGGTAATTGGTTTTGGTGAAAATTATAACAGTATTATTAGTTCGAAAAAAGTTAATTAAATAAATACTAATATGTCATATTAACCTATAAAATTATTTTAATTCATGAAAGTCTAAAATTATATTTATTTTGGTATTTATAATATCAATTATGTTAATATTTCCTAAATAAGGTAATTACTACATCGTCATTGTGTCATAAATAAATTAAATTATTTAAAGTGTAAAAATTATAAATAAAATAAAATTACGTAGGAAATCTTTTTATCTTTCTAATGAATATTTATAGTCAAATTTATCTTATTTATAACCCTATATTAAAAATGTTTTAATTAGTAAACGTTGATTTTAACTATTTTAATGCTTCTTTTAAATACAATAATAATAAATGTCCTAATCTAATCCAAGTGGACCTAAAAGGTCATATTTTATTCCTAATTTTGTTTTTGGTCGAATTAAACTTATCCAATAGAATTGAGACATGTGTTAGGGTAATAATAATATCATTTTTACCCTTAATTACCCTATTTACTTTTAACCGTGGTAAATAAAAGTAAAAAGTTACTATTCACAAAAAATTATTTGTATATTATTGAACCACATTTTACTCCTTGATATTAACCTTGTCTCTTGTATTTTCGAAATTACACTCACATAAGCAGTAAAATTAAGTTTTATGTAAATTTTCAAATTTTTCTAGGAGGTGGGTAAAAGACGGTGAAAAGTTCAATAAAATTTTTATATATCTAAAATTATTATAAATGAATCCAATGAATTACATTGAACATATATAGGTATTATGTATCAATTTTTACCTAAAATAAATTTAAATCAAATAAATAATTATTTAAATAAAAAGTCAGTTTTTAAATAGTAACCTAGTGTTTTCACTATTCATCAAAAATTGAAAGTTTTCAGAAAAATACAAAAAATTCACCCTAGGATAATTTCGATATTCTGAATCCAAAAATGAAGTCCATTTTGAAAGATAAAATTTATAAAATTTCAAAAAGTGGGTATTACTATTCATAACGGCTAGTTTATATAATATTTTAATAACATATCATTATTTAGTGAAACTCGATATTGCGTAAAACACACACTATCGTGGAAGGTCACGATTGCGTGTAATGAAAGCCAAGTCAGGGTTGTGTGTAGTTCAAGATTCATTTGTTGTTGCGTATAATATAATCCAACAATATTTCATTTATTCAATGATTATATATATACACTCAATGTTTCGTAAAATAACTTCTATCAAACGAACAGGAAATTGTGTGTAACACGATCCAAGATTATTGTTGTGTATACTGCATTCTAATATGGTGTAAGATAATCATGTTTTAGCGTGCAAGAGAATACATCAATGAAATTAAAAAGAATAAATCTTATAAAATCTCAGGTTGTTACAACACCCCTTCATGAAACCCCTCCACTTCATAGAGCACCAGAGCATCACAAGGCTTCTACCCATGAACCCCTTTGTTCTGCAACACTTTTTCCCATGCATCCCTTTAGGTTTTCACAAAAAATTTCAGAGTCCCTTGGGTGGTGCTTCCCATTTCATTGCTTTGCCTCATGCTTCTTCTCATAGGCACGCTAACGACTATTGCTTCTTTGCATAGCCATGCAAACGTGGACCCCTAATGGATCACTCCATAAAACACCCTCACCACGACATTGTTGATGCCTTCCCTTCCCCAAGGGCAGGTGGGTATTAGTCATGTAAGTCCTAGGGGTGCGGAGTGAACCCACCTCGTCTGAGCTGAAGGACGTTAAACTGCCAAGCACTATCGTCCTCTTCACATGGCATTAAACTGTAACCTTGCCCTGTGAATCGCATGTGGGGTTCCCCACCTTGGACATTCTGCATGCCCACTGGTCTTCATGGGAGTGTGAGCATTCCTCACATGTAATGAGATCCTCTTTTTTGAAGTGATGTTTGTCTGTGGGGAAAGGTAAAACATCTTGGTGTATGTCCCTAGCCTTTCTTGCCGGAGGCAGTACCCCTGTTCCTCCTATCATCTTCCTAGACGAAGACCAAAGAGGGGATATGGGCACCAGAGCCCTCATTTCTTCGGTTCCAAATCCCTCTCTCTTTGGGATTAGTCGCCTCCTGGGCCTCCACCCTGGAGTAAGTCCCAGTCACCATATCCCCGGGACTACTCCACACGTAATCCCCTATTTCTTTTTTGGGATGATAACCACGCATAAGCCCTTATTTTCACATTAGGCTATAGAGTCTGTGTCAGCCCCATCCCACCTTCCAAGGTAGGGTACGTAGGAAGCCTCCCTGAGGTTCAAGACCACCATCCTTTGGTTCTAACCCCTTTACGTTGGTTCCCACCATTCCAAACTATGTGGAATTTGATCCTTGCCATGGCAAGGTATATAAGAAGCCTCCCTGAGGTTCAATCCCAACAACCATTGGTCTCGACCATCTTCATGTCAGTTCTCCAACACCAATTCATAACAACGTGGACTTTGATCCTTGCCAAGGCTGGGTACATAGGAAGCCTCCCTGAGATTCAATCCCACCATCCTTTGGTTCCTACCCCCTTCACGTCAGTTCACCAAACCCCAATCCTGAACTACGTGGTCTTTGATCCTTTCTAAGGAAAGGTATGTAGGAAGCCTCCACAAGGTTCAAGCCCAATAACCACTGTTCCCGACCACTCCACATCGGTCCATCCCCGTCCTACATGATGTTAAATTGTATGCCCCTTTTGTGCCTCTTCCACTGGTAAGCCGTTGTGATACCCTAACCAATGGTAAGTCGTTGTGAACCTCACGCAGCAGTATGTCATTGTGATACCCATTTAGCAGTAATCCATTGTCAACTTCAGTCAACGGTAAGCCATTGTCCACCTAAACCCAGCGGTAATCCATTGTCATCCCCTTTGTTGGAACCCATATCTCTGGTCTGTCCCAGTGGTGTCAGATCATCCTCAGGCTACTAACCATGTGTAAGCCCTAGTATATCATCGGGTCACTGTTCTTTGCACACTCCCCAATCATATACCCCATCCTGGTCTATGTGGACTTTGATTCCCTACCATGGGGATACGTAGGAGGTCTCTTTGAGGCTCAAACCCAACATCATTGTTTCCCTTGAGTCGAATCCATCTAATTCTCCATCCACTTCACTTGACCATCCATTATCCATCTTGATTCTTACCTGGGCAGCCACATCCCAGTGAGATCATTCCAATTCACCTCCTAGCATCATTGTTCCCTCCAAGTGTTGCACCCATCTGATCCACTCTATTCAGTGTTCTGATTAGTACGATCCATCTCTGTTAGACGTTAAAATCGCGGCATACCATATGTTAAACATGAGAACCAGAGGAAAAAATCATAGACATTCCTATGGAATATAATTCCCCGCATTAGATGTGGGATGCCTCAGGCTTTTGTTCCCTTGAGAATCCCTATAATAAGGGAAAGAAGATAGACGCGCTGGTGCTCCAGCATCCAAACACACTAGTGATGTCCAATGTGACTACTCCCCCGACTGAAGGTTGATGCCCGGGATGGACCCCGTGGAATATTCTGATAGAAGCAGTGTAATTAACCGGCTTCCATGAAGATATGGCACTAGGAAGAGTTTCACGAACAACATATTAAGTCTATAAGGGGTCCCTGGACTAGGTGAAGAGTTTCGAGGAGGAATCCATAGAAGAGAGTACCAACATCCAATTATCCCATTTAGATCAAGGAGCAAACATCCCTGAACAAGCGATGAATGTCAGCCGCCCTTGGAAAGCGGGAATGCAGGGTAACAGCCAGCACATCCCCATTTTCCCCAAACATACAGAAGCGTGGGCCCTGGCGAAAGCGTCAGAAACAGGAATAGTGAACTCGACGTGAATTTATTCTCCTCAAAGTGGGGATTTGTAGTGTTCAAGACATCAGTGGACTAGCGTGTCACCAGATCTAGTTATCCGGCATCGGGTCCCACCAAGAAAATAGCGGGCCTAGCGTGAAACTCACCAGATGTTGGGGCAGTCAAAACATTTGGCATCTCGGTCTATGACGTTGTCAATGTGGATCCCTCTTACTACCCGTGGAAGATGGAATGGCATTATGGAACTGGACGTCAATTTCATTGTTTCATCACTAATGGCTTAATCTCCCTGCTTTTCAAGGAACCAAGCTTCTACGTTAGGAATCTAATCGCCACCCACCCACTAACACAGGGGCAGGGTCAATTCCAATGTGGAAACCCCGCGTGGCTCTACCACTTCTACGATGACCTCCACAACCAAAGATGTGGGCACCCACGCCCCATCTCCCCCTATAAAGTCATTTAACGAAGGGTGATAAGTAACATCGTAAGGCGATACGAGGAGGAGGAAATTATCCCGACTCAGGATATGGCACACCAGGATCTAGAGGCTTTTTCGCCTCATCACTACCGCCGCCCCCAAGGGCCGCACAGGGAGCCACTGCTCCCCACTCCAACATACAATCATTTTGGGAGCCTCTACCCAGAATGTATCGATGAATCTCTCCCCTATGCCGACAATGTAGGGAATGTCTGGTCCAACCCATCCGAGATCCCATTTCAGGGGGCCCCCACTATGTTGTGCCAGTGCTGCCACTCGATCCCCCGAGCTAAAAAGTAGGTAAGTTGTGTACCTGCACCACCGGTCCCAGTCTGGCTGACCTGGTGCCAACGTTGGGCACAAGCCGATTAGGACGCCTACCAAGGGGCTTTGATGTTAGTAACTACTATGGACCACACTATAACTGATGTGTGTCATCAACCCCCTGTGTATGCTGAGCAGGGGAAATTGTATACCTAGCCTAAATCGAGGCCCCAACTGCCCCACTGGCAGGCTGGGTCGACTCTCTCGGCCGCCAATGCAGGGAACACCTGTCATGGACCGACCTGCAGCAGTGACACCCAGTATTGAGGTCCTCCCCGTACCACCACCATGGAGTACACGGGTCCTCCCTACTTCCAAGTATTCCATGGAGGTCTGCCCCGTGCTAACTTCAGTCTGAATGAGGGACCTCCCCACGATGGTGACAATCTGTACGGAAGCCTCTCTCATGCTCATTATATTTGGTATGGAGTCATTCCTCCAGTCATAGACTGCCAGTGTGGGGACTTCACACATCCGATAAATATTTAGCATGGGGGGGCCTCCCCATGTCCTCAAAACTGCTGGAGAAGGTCCTCCTTGCCTCATATATCATAGGGGTGAAGGCTAGCTTCGCTTCACAAACACCCCGCACAGAGGTCCTACCAGTGTTTGGCTTGACTAGTATGAGAATCCTCCTCACACTGACACTATCAGGAGAAGCAATCATGGAGGTACTACTCGTGCTCTTATCAGCTCCAGTGGAGGTCTTACCCACTCCAGCACTTTCCATCGAGGTCCTCCCCGTGTCCCCTTCTATATCTGTCCCAGTGCTCCTCACACCCCAGATTACTTAGGCAGGAATCCTCCCCGCCCTAGAATCAGTACGGCCGAAGGTCCTCCTCATGCTGGGAATCTACTCTGTCCCAACGAACCACCCCTGAGTAGGAGGGCAGGTCGTCACTGCCAAAAAAAGAACACTGAGAAGATTCAGACTAAGATCAAACTGGTTTGCTTCTCAGATTCTAAGGTAGAATACGACTCAGCGATGGAAACTTCTCTTAGGTCCTCCATGCCAAGAGTCAGGGCAGAAACAAGGCGCATCAGCCTCATACTTTCAGAATGTGAGTTCCATCATATTCCCACCTCCCTCCGCAGGTATATCAAGGAAGACAAAACTTTGGCAGCTCCACGGGTTATGACAGTGAAATCACCACCATCATCACCAGAAGCACTCTCTACCTCGACTAGAGATCACAAAGAGCTATTCTGAGGACCAATAGTGTCCGAGCAGCAGCATGGTCCCCCACTAGAAGCCATGGTACCTACACCAGAAACTACGGTGGTCATCCCGTCTTACCGCGATATGGTGTCTCAGTCACTAAACTCTTCAGAGGATAGCCCAAGATGCAGAGGTTTATTAGCTCACTCGTTGTATTCTCCTCCGGCCAACCTACCGTCCTAGTAGTCTTCTTCGGTACCTTTACCGGTTCCCCAAACGCCACTGGTTGATGAGTGGAAAAATGAAGTGACATACCTTGAATCTGAGGTCAGGAGTTTTATGGGACATCCTCACATCAGACCATTTCCCTAAGATGTTTTGGCCGGTTGCAGCGTCAAATTTTTGTGTGTCAAAATCCCTCACCCAAGAGGAAGTCGAGTGTTTCTGCCAGACCCTCTGGGAAACTCATTTCCATCTTCTTCATCAGTGAGTGGCTTACCCTAAGAGCCAAGATCATTTCAAGGACATTGGAAAACAATGCCATATGATTAATTTGTCCGCACTCCCCGTGGCCTAATTCCCTGAGTCACAAGGTCGTTGTAGGGCCCTCCAGCTACAATGCGTCCGGGGCTTCAAAGTAATCCATAGGATTATAAAGGAGGATTCCCCCCATGTACAGATCTGTGGCTGGGGGTAGTATGCTTCCCTTATCTTCAGTCCTATCTGGAGCCAGCCCAATTTTCCAGGTGACATAAGGTATATGCCTCCAGGAAGGGTGTTAACATAGAGGACCTGCCGGAGGGTGAGAAAGAGCTAGAACTTCTTGGAGAGGACCTACCCCTTGAGGGAGTTTCACACTTCTTGGACCAGTCATGAAGGATCACTCACCAGCAAAGAAATCTACTAGGTCTTCTCATGCCCACCAAGGCACAAGTCCTCATCTAGAATTCCAAAAAGGTAAAGGAACACCTCGTAGCTTTCAAACCCTCCGAATCGTCTAGCTTAGTGCAGAAGACAGAAGATGACCCCAAAAAATCTGTGTTGTTCCAGAAACTCACCGAAAACGAGAAGATGGTTGATGACCTTCTTAATGAATCTGCTACAAAGTGATGGCCAAACTATGGTGATCATTGGCCAGGACAATATGGGCAAACATAACTTCCCCTTAGCGAACTGCCTCCATGTGACCCTGACCATCCTGCCCATGCAGACAGGGTTGAGGCCAGAGCTTACGGTAGTAGGGAACAATATTTCTCACCAAATCCTCTTGAACGGTGTGAAAATCCTCAGGACCCAGCTCAGGTTCCCCCAACTGCTCCACAGGTCATTCCACCAGCTGCTCTATGAGCCGCTGGGCATGTTTACCATGTTGAAGAACCCGCCAATGCACTAGTGGTCTGAGATCCCCATCAAGATAGGGACCCCCACCCATATGATCTAATGGCGGCACTCATTCTCTTTCTTGAGGTGTTGTAGAGTCGATAGGTGGAAATCCCGCCTTATGGCAAGCCTTATCTGGTGTGGTTCGAGGATATTCCAGCACCCCTGGGTTTTGGGAATCCCACGTTTCTCCCCTTTAATGGGGCAGGGGACCCGCCGCAACACCTAGCCCACTTTATCTCAATATGTGGAACCATTTTGGGAACCCCAGCGCAGTAGTAAGCTGCAAAACTCTAGTGTTTTGTGCATACATTGAAGGTTCTTGCTTTGTATGGTATAAAAATATCCCCATAGAATCAGTAAATGGCTGGGAAGGCCTCCGAAGGAAGTTTATTTACTAGTTTAGTTCCACCACTCGGAAGACGAGTATCATAGACCTCTTCAAGTCCCCGAAGAGGCCTGATGAACATGTTGAAGACTTTTTTTCCCAGTGGAAAGGGATCACACACTCTTTTGACATGACACTGACTCAGAAGAAACTACTAACAATGTGTGTAGGGAATGTCAAGATGGAATTGGCCCCTTCTTTGATCACCCAGAACTACCTCATGGGATTCTGAGACTTCTCTAATAAGGCCCAACACCTAGAGGAAGCCTTACATCAGACTATGTAGGCATGTCCATTGCCTCCTGCAATCCCCATGAGAAGGACCTCTAGGGCCGAGCTCGACGTAGTGGCCCAAATAGAGGCTCCCAGGTAACTAGAATTGTTACCAGTGGATCTGGCTCCGCAGCCTCATAAATACCCTCCACCTCAGGTGCAGCCTTTGGCCCAGAAGTGCCCAACTCATAATCGACAAGTTCCCCCGCATAATGCACCATCGCCGCCTAGGAGAGATAACCAGGTGCAACCACTTCGACAGGCTCCTCCAGCTTCTCTTCAGGGTCAAGCTACAAGGGCCCCATTCCATACTAGAGAAACCAAACCTACTTGTTCAACGAGGCTCAGGTCCTTGGTTACTTACACAATGCCTTGGAGCAGGGGATTGTACGTTTTCCTAAGTGCAGAAGGCCATAAGAGGCAAAACTCACTAATCGACCTAACTACTGCCCTTATCACTGGATCTTGGGGCACACTATCAAGTATTTACTGTGTTCAAAGACTAGCTTCAAGACTAGGTAGATACCAACATTGTCCGGTTAGGCCCTTCCCCATCACAGGTGGCGTGTATCTTCGTGAGGCCGGACAGCAGCAGAGACAGTGAGGGCGAGTGGAATCAAGTTTCTAACCATGGGTCCTAGAAGCAGGATGACTGTATGGATTATAAAAAAGTTTCTCATGACTACAGTGTTATCTGTGTGTTCTTTAATCGGAAAAATCCTTCAGAATCCGTAGCTACTACTTATGCATTATCATCTCAGACGTCCTGTTCCTAAAAGAGAAAACACCGACAACAAAAGGGAAAAAACTTCCCCCACTAATGCCATCATCATCCCATACTCTCGGTTACTTCATGACCCTGGATATGACGGTTCCTCCCAGAATTCATCTAGTAGTGGATAACTCTTCGAGTGACAGTCAAGGGTACGCCTTGGAAAATACCTTAGAGCTGGTAAAATCCTACATGATTCCTAATGATAAGGAGTTCCAGGAGGATCCTCCCAATGTCCCGATCCATTGTCATCATCAATGAATCTATGGCTATATGGGCCGTCAAAGTGCCTTGGTCAGTACTTCCATCCAGGATGTGCATTCTACCAAAACCAGACAACATGCTCAGTGCAGAGCTCAGTAGGCGCAACCTTCTCATCTAGTGACATCAGGACCTCTTTCGTTGTCATTCATGTTGTTGGATCAGGCAGAGCCACCTCGACTGCACTATGACTAACCACACCCTACAACATTCTGGTATCAGTTGCTTGGCCCTCATTTGGTAGTCACTCCACTGGCTTCGACTAGTGAGTAGTGGGATATTCCTAATACCAGTCAGTCACAGGTCCCGTCGACAGGGCCCACCATACCTCATGTCATATAGTGACCTCCTTTAAGCAGACGTTCACACCTGGCATAGAAGCATGACATCTTGAATCACCTAGCCAGCATTCCATCAAGGATCTCCATCCTTGAGGCTCTACGCCTGTCATCAGACATGCGTGAGGCCCTCGCCGAGGCTTTAAGAAGCCCCCTCTAGTTAGAGATGGATGTAGCAGCCGCATAAGCCTTTCATGATGAGGCAGTCAAGAATGTTGAATTCCATACCGTTGTCTCGTTCTTTTGAGAAGATGAAGGCTCTCCCATACAGGGGAACATTCTCCCAATGTACATCACTGGCCAGTTCAATGGCGTGGATATTTTCCATTGTCTCATGAACATGGGCTCTAGGATCAACCTAATCCTGACTCGGACACTGTGAAAACTAGGATTGTCTAAATATGATATGAGTCCCTCTTACCTAAGAATCCAATGTTATAATAGGACGGAACAGACCCCGGTCGACAATATCCTCTTGAAGACCTAGTTTGGTGGCCTAGTTTTCAGCACTGAATTTATTGTTGTCTCCTAGGATACTGCCTACAATGCAATGATGGGCAGGTTGTAGCTCCACATATATGCGATAGTTCCTTCATCGTACCACCAGTGCCTCATGTACTCCCTTAATGGTCGAGTGGTAATTCTTCAAGGTGACGCATCTCCCATTGCCTCTTATAAAGCTCTCTATCTGGATGTAGACTACTACAAGAGCAAGGACAAGCAGTTTTAGACTAACGAGGTTGAGCATGCTAGAGCTGCGACATGCCTATGGACAGATCTAGATGATTCTTACGTCTTTGCAATCCACCAATTAGAGGATACAAACCAAGACATGGGATTATGCTTCGTTGTTTCTGGGACAAGGTTGGAACACATTACCATGTCTAGGTGATGGTAGAAAATAACCACGTACTCCTATACAAATCAGGATCAGGTGATCCGAAAGGATCCTACTCCCATAAGGTATTGGGATGTCCGCCCCATGGCAACGACAATACGTCATACTTTCTTGTTCCACTGGGCTAGGATAAACCAGATCAAGTCGACGTGACACTACTTCTTTGACATCATCAAGAGTGGCCCCTTAGGACAAAGACCAAATGGTATCAGATTGAGAGCCTTCATCACTATGGTTGCAGTATCACAAGAGTCCTCTAATACAGTGTCCACTACCGTTCAGGCTGGTACCAGCCTCCCATTGCGATCTGTCGACACAGAAGCAACTCCTCCCATTGAGGATCTCTTCTCCATAAGTGAAGAAGAGGATTTAGAGGATGATCCTCCCATTTTTGAAGAGGGAGTTCCACCATGGTCGATGAATTGTTATAGGTGAACCTTGGTAGCAAGGCAGACCCAAAACCAACACTGATCAGTGCCACTATGCCCCTCGAGGAGCAACAATAGTACATAGACTTCCTTAAACAACATCGTGATGTGTTCCCCTGGAGTTATGACGAGATTATAAAACTATATCCTTAGGTAGCCATCCACCACCTCGGTCTCCCAGAAAATCATCACGTGTTCAAGTAGCCTCCCAGAAAGATGCACCCTTCTCATGGTGCCATAGTAGAGGCGAAAGTTTATAAGCTCATCAGAGACAATTTTTTCAAGGAGGTCCAGTACCCCCAATGGATTGCCAACATTGTGCCATTCAGGAAGAACAACGGACAAATCAGAGTCTGCATCAACTTCCAGGATCTCAACCGTCAGCGTCTGAAGGATGATTTTCCCTTCCTGTGATGGAATTGTAGATCGATGCTACAGCTAGGTTCCAATCCCTCTCCTTCCTGGATGGTTACTCCGGGTATAACTAGATCTGAATGCTCCCCAAGGATGAGGAGTCTAAAACCTTCAGGTCTCCACAAGGTACTTTCTATTACCAAGTCATTCCCTTTGGTTTAAATATTGCAGGTGACACCTATTAGCGGATTATGAATTGCATATTTAAGCCGATCCTCAGAAAGTTAGTGGATTGCTTTGTGGACGATCTGGTGGTCAAATCTTGCAAGTGTTAGGACCATCTCAATGACCTTGAGAAAGTTTTCAGGTTCCTCTGTTTCCTCCATCTGAAGATGAATCCATTGAAGTTCACCTTCGGGGTCACCTTCAGAATGTTTCTCAGCTTCATAGTCAGATATAGAGGCATTGATTTCAACCAAGAGAGGATCAAGGCCATCAGCCATATGTCTCCCCCAAGAAATATTCGGGAGCTTTGAGGCTTCCAAGGAAACTTAGCCTACATACACCTATTCATCCTGAATTTGGCCGGCAAGTGTAATCCCTTTTATTAGAAGTTGAAGAAAGTCACAATCTATGAGTGGGATAAAGAATTTTAGACTACTTTCGAGGAAATCAAGTAGTATCTTCTCTAGCCTCTGGTCTTAATTCCAATTTCTCCAAAAAGACATTGGTCCTTTATATGACCGCCCTGGAATGATCTCTTGGTGCCCTTCTCTTCCAAAATAAAAATTAGGTGATGGAGAACAATCTTTTCTACCTCAGCAGCATGCTGCTCGATACAGAGACCATATAATACCCTATTAAAAAGAGATGCCTTGCACTGGTATTCACAGTACAGAATTTGTGACATTACTTTCAGCACCACGAGGTACAGCTAGTATCCTGAGTAGATCCACTAAAGTATATCCTGAACTGCCCCATGTTGACAGACCATCTAGCTCGGTGGGCAGTGATTCTCTAGTAGTTCGGCATTACGATTTCCCTCAAAAGGCTATTCAGGGGAAAGTGCTGGAATACTTCCTTGCCGCCCATCCATCTCCTACTGACCAGTCCCTGGATCTTGATTTCCCTGATGAGGAGATCCTCTCGATAGACCAATCCACATTGTGCTGGCAGATGCACTTCGATGGTGCTTCCCGGAGCCCCACCGGCAGAAGGCTCAATGATCCCAGACTCAACATAGTAGGCCTTGGTATTGTTTTCATTACCCCAGCACAAGACATTCAATCGTATTCATTCCTATTGTCAAAAGGCTGCACCAACAATGAGGCAGAGTATCAGGCTCTCATCACTGGCCTCAAGATAACCCTCGATATTGATGTGCCCCATTTTAATGTGAAAGGTTATTCTGAACTAATCATAAAATAGATCAACAACGACTATGTTGTCAGAAATCCAAATCTCGTACCATTGTTGAAGTGAAATATCCAGCCAATGGCCCAGTTCTCATCACGGACTGAAGTTACTCATGTCCCTCGATCTCAAAATAGTCAAGTTGATGCCCTAGCCAGCCTAGTTGCATCACTCGCAGAGTTTGAAGAGGAGGATCTGATTATCCATGTGGCACACCAAAGATTCATTAGTACCGCCACCCCAGATGATGATGACATCCCATGGGTAAGAAATATTACCACTGGTCCTCCACATCAGGACCCTCAGGTCCCCATGATATCGTGGCTGAAGTGACTCCTAACTGGAGGACCTCCTTTTTTGAGTACCTCCAAAATGGTAATCTCTCGACAGATCAGGCCGAGCATGAGAAAATCTGATGCTGTGCATTGTAGTTCACCCTCTAGGATGGCCCTAGATGTGAGAAGATCCTCAAAAATCACGGTTTTGATGGGGGTATCCTCTGTAATATTCAAGGAGTCAATATTTCTCAGGTCATGCAAGATGTTCATGCTAGTTCCTGCGGGGCTCATCTGGTCGGGCCAAAACTATCCCACCAGATCCAATGACCGGGGTACTTTGGCCCTCCATTATTCATGACTGCATAGAGTTCACCAAGAGAAGTAATGTGTGACACATTCATGATAACTTTATGAATTGTCCACCATATCCTCTCTACTACACCTAGTACTCTAGTCCATGTTCAATATGGGGACTCGATGTCGTGGGACCACATCCACCAGCGACACCTCACTTGTGTAGGTTCATCTTAACTGATATAGATTTCTTCTCCAAGTGGGCAGAGGCAGTTCTGCTCAAGGAGGTCAATGCTCATTCCGTCATTGACTTTGTGAGCTCCAACATCATTTACCAATTTTGAGTCCCTCAAACCATCCTCACTGATAACGGCACAAATTTCTAGGAAGATGAGGTGAAGTAACTATACGCTAAGTACAACATCCGTTCTAACCATACCTCCTTCTATCATGCACCATAAAATGGATAGATCGAGGAATTCAACAAAACCCTCTCTAAAATTATACAGAAAATGGTTGGTTAGAATAAGAAGAGTTTACTGGAAAAGATCTCCAATTCCCTCTAGTATTATCAGAAGGCGACTCGTAATTCCACCCAGGTGACCCCATATTCCCTGGTGTACGGAACAGAGGCCATCTTGAACATCGAGATTCAGTTTACCTCATTTCACATAGCTGTCTATGATCAGAAAGTGTAGGATAAAGTATCACAAATCCTCCTGGATAAGCTATAAGTACTCGATGAGAATAGGCTTCGTGCCCTGAACAATATGGAAAGTCATTAGAACAAGATAACTAGGTCTTTCAACAAGAATGTTCACATCTGATTCTTCTTACAGGGCAACTTGGAATTGGACCTTAGGACACCAATGATACCGGACAGGAAACCACCCAAGTTGGAGCCCAAACGGGAAAGACCTTACATTGTTCACAAGGTCCACCCCAATGGTGGATACTCTCTGGTTACCATGGATGGTGAGAATATAAATCCTCCCACCAATACCAAATTTCTCAAGCAATACTTTTCTTGAGTCCAATGGTCCAGTGTGAACTTAACCTGTATGGTCCTACATGACCTTAAACTGTGAAACATCCTACATGATGTTAAACTATGTGTCTTCATGCAAGAAGTTAAAATACATCCATATAACTATGTATGGCTTGATTCCCATCCTTATGGGATATGTAAGAACACATAGATGCCTCGTCCTGAGTCCATCCCCATGCTCTTTTTGTGTGGGTACCCCTCCGGAGTGTAGTTCCTTTGGAGGATATCATGTGATGCAGCCTAAGTTCCTTTTTCCCCACTCACAGTAAGATTACGATGGTCATGACATGTTCCCCTCCTCGTTCTTCTAGTCCTCCCACATCTTTACCGCATGATGTTAAACTTCATGGACCTTTCAGAACTACATATGGATTGATTACCATCCTCATGGGATACATTGGACTGCCCAAAAAAATTTTCCATAGGCCGAGCCCCAAACTCTGAGAACCTCCCCTTTAGTCTTGTCCTGCATTGGAATATTCATGCCTTACTCATCCCCTACAACTCGGGTTTCCATCATCTTTTGTATCCGAAACGGCCCCCGAATGGCATGGATACTCGGCCCTAGGGATCTCCTACCATTATGAGCCAACGCCCTCGAGGACCTCGAATGAAAAGTTGATGTACGTCCCATGTTGCGAATAAGGTCTGTGGTCGACACTCATTTGTTCCCATTATAGGTCACACGATATAGATGATGTGTTTCGAATATGGTCAATAGTCATCCTTTTGTCATTTTCACTACCCCCATATGTCCCAAACATGGAGTGTAATGGTTTGTTCAGTCCTTATGTCTCTTCAATCTTCGATCTGCCTCGGGCAGGAGTGCGATTCCGGCTGGTGGTCTCTTATGTGATTGGCATAGCCTAGTACTAATCCTTGTTTCCCACACTAATCATTGTTCTTGTGGGATTAGGAGCTATGATTAGGTGATACCCGTATTAGTGGCCATATGGCTACAACTGGATAGGATTCCCAACCTCTGGTCCCTCTATCCTATCAGCCCCTTGGCCCCAGTTCTCACTTGGGAGTGTGCGGTGCAGTATGGACTAACATCCTTATTTACATCAGGATATTTTTCCATGCCACACATACCCCCTCTACGATATCCCTCCATTTATCATCCTTTTCGGAAGCACAGGCCCTATCATACTGAGAGAGCCCCATAATTTGGATTTCCATCATCTTATAGATTCGAATGGGGCCCCAAATGGCATGGATTATCAGCCCAAGGGATCTACTACACTTTCAGGACAATGTCCCCATGGATTTTGAGAGAAAAATCGATACAAGTCCCATGTTGCAAATACAGTCAATGGTAGATGCTCAATTGTCTGCCCCCAAACTCCGGTCACACAAGGGTGGATACTGTGTTGCGAACCTGGTCCAAAACTATCCTTTATCATCATTTCCACTCTATGGTATTCCATATGCCCAATTTTTCTCCCCCTCCATTCAGTTGTCCCATGCATATGACATCAAACTAGGCATCAACAGTCCGAGCTCCATGACCTTAAACTAAGAACACTATCATCTTCATTGTAAGACGTTAAAACAACAAGTTGGTTTTGACATTCTGTTTGCGTCCCAACCTCAGGTCCCTCGACCTTCTCTGGCACCTATCCCAAGTTGTCACGTAGAATTGTATGGTGTGATATGGGATTATGTCCTAATTCATGTTGGGTTACACATCATGCCGTACACATCCCTCATTGGGGTATCTTTCCCTTAATCACGTCCTTTCTGGTAGACATTAAACCACTTGAAATTTTATAGAACTACGTGCGGCTTGATTACCATCCTTATGGGATACGTAGGACCGCCTGAATGTCTAGTCTTCGGGTCCATCCCCATCTCTTAGAAACATCCCTATCATCCGGGCCCCTTGGCCTGCATCATTTCAAGGGAGGGATATATGGTGTGGTATGAGCTCATGCCCCATTCACTTAGGTATGGTAACAACCACACCACATACCTCTCTCTCCTGAGTTCCCTTCACTCCATTTCCCTATACTTATCTTTTTGAGTTGGCTTCCTTTCAGTCAGTTCCCTCGACCCGCTTCGGTGATTCACCAATGTGCCCAAGAGTACTCTGGTCCAACACCTAGAGTGTTGAATTCTACCTGGACATGATCTCACTCACCTTTCGGGATTTTTGTTCCCCTTCCTTATGGATTCCATCATCTTTCACATCTGAAGGGACCCCCAAATGGCATGGATTCTTGGCCCAAGGGCCCTCCTACCACTATGGGCCAACATCTTCGATGGTTTCAAACCAAAAATTGATACAAGTCCCACGTTGCGAATACGGTCAGTGGTAGACACTCATTTTTTGTTCCCATTTCAGGTCACATGATATGGATGCTGTGTTTTGATCATGGTCAACAATCATCCCTCATTATCACACCAACCTCATTAAGCCTAAAATGTTGGTTACATGATTCACATCTGCTTCCAACCCATCATGTCTAAAGTGGAGTTTCAACACTCTTGGTACTATCCTTCAGTGCACATTTGCACATTAGGAGGAAAAATCCACGATAAAGCGTTCTTCAGGGCATCGCACCGACTTCCCCTTTACGCTAATTCCATGTATTGCGAAGATCTATTCCACCCTTGTTTCCTACACTGAGTTCGACTCACATGGGCTTTGGGATTTCATTGAGGTCTGTGCCAATTTGGAAGAGTTCCGCTTTTCTATGGTCAGAGTTCTAAGACCTTAAACTAATATCTCTTTATGGTTCCTCTCTTCTATTCTTCCTTTTGATCTCTTACTCTTATAAGACCGCGTAGTGTGGCATGTGTGGGCTTATGCCCTCATTCACATCGGGTTTGCAATAGTTGTACCATGTACGCCCTTCTCTAGGAGTTAGTCCCTCATACTTTTTTTCCCACGTGACATTAAACTTTATGTTGTCCTGCATGATGTTAAAAGGCACCTTCAAGAACTATGTAGAGCTTGATTCCCATCCTCATGGGATACATAAGAACACCTGAACATCTCATCTTCAGGTTCAGCCCAACTGAGAGCTAACCTCCCCTATCCCATATCCTCTAACCTTTTGTGGCCCCTCAGACCGAGGTTTCTCTCTCAGAATCATACACGGTGTGATGTGGACCTCGTCCTCATTCACTTGGGTTATGATTTATCACATCGTGCACATTCCCTCTTGAACCTCATCTCTCCTATATAAATCCAAGCCATATGATGTTAAACTACGTCACCCGGTCCCATCACATGATCCTAAATTGTGACATTGTCATCCTGGCTGCACGGTGAAAAACGACACTACATCGTGGTGTCCTCAATCAAGGGGACATTGTGTTTGGTATCGGTCACACACAATACCATTTTTCAATGTCTACATATGGCTTGATTCTTATGGCGATGCTTGGACGTTTTTTACTAGGCCCATCGCTTCACAAAAAAACAAAAAAAACACACATTCACCCTAAGGGACATACAAGACCTATCAAATGCCACTTCTTTTGGTGTGAGGGCCAGACCTACACGACCTTATTATCTCTGGCACTGGTACCTTATCGATCCACCCCCAAGAACTACATGTGTCTTGATTCTAATTCTCACGAGATACGTTGGAACGCCCATGCACTTTGCCTCGGGCCCATCCCCACTTTCGTTTTTGGTCCATCAACCTAAAGCCTCCCCAAGGAACACATGGTGATTGGAAACCCATGTTCCTATTCATATCGGGTTTTATAATTACCTCACCATGTGTCTCCTACATTCCATACAATTCTTGGTCCATGATCTAAGGCCTTAAACTAAGATCTCCTTATACGTAATTTTCCGGAACTACGTATGGCTTGATTCCCATCCTCATGGGATACGTAGGAATGCCCAGACATCTCTTCTTATGGTACATCCCCAGAAATATAAAATCCAATCCCCTATTTTTCATCCTCTAGGCCAAAAACCTCTTGGGAACATGTGGTATGGAGAATACATTTTGGGTTCTCATTCACATTGGGTTTCCAATAGCCACACCATGTGCCTCCCATATCGTTTCCCAACCTGGTCAGAGATCTATGACCCTAAACTAATATGGGAACTGCGTGTCACATTTGGATACTTCACCACCCTATGCATAGTCCATTAAATCAAGCCTCCCCTTAATGGTCAACTCAATGAACTTAATATAGGAGTGTTCGACCCCAGGACCCTCATCCTTGAAGAGGGGCTCGACAACCTCTATCTGATACTTCTTATAGTTGTACTCAGATGCGTTTTGACAAAGAGCCCAAAGTGTGGAACTTTCAAGGGGACATCCCACCCTCGTTACATGTCCAAGATTCGTGAGACCGTTATTTGGATCCTCATCCTCTTCCAAATCCGAAGGGACCCCCCTTTATGTCCTGGTATCATGCCACATTGTCTTACCTACCGTCTTGGGCTAACATCCATGAAGACTCCAGATGACATTTGCGACAGTTCCCGTGTTTCGAACATGGTCAGTAGTCGACCCTCATCTTCCTTTCCCTATATTAGGCTAACGTAAAATAGGTACTGTGTTTCGAACATAGTCAATAGTTATCCCCTATCGTCGTGCCACCATCATTGTGGTCCAGATCTCAAGCATCATGATTCACATATTCCCACTTCCTTATGTTCAAGTAGAATTCCAACATACTCGTCTTTACTCCCTCGTGCATCTAGTTGCGTTATATAGGTGAGTCAGCATCATTGGGACATCATTCACTAGATTCCCTTCACCACTAACATGTTCCTTCCTGTGTCAGGAAAGTCCCACCAGTACTTCTTATTTCCCACATCGAGCACGACTCACGTGGGTTTAATAGTTTTGGTAGGACCTATACTAGCGCAACCATGTCACACATGCCTTTCATCGCCCTGCATGATGTTAAACTACGCTCCTAGAACTACATGCGGCTTGATTCCCATCTTAATGGGGTACATAGGAATGCCCGAATGCTTTTTTGGGCCCAACCTAACTTTCCCTTTTGGTCCCTTGACTTAAGGAACTGCCTCTGGGGATACGTGGTGTGATCTGGGTTCTAGGTCCTCATTCATGTCGAGTTTATGGCTACCACATCATGTACTCCCTTCTTGGGATCTTCCCTTTAACTCCACATCCTATCATATGACATTAAACTGCATGAGTCCATATTTCCTTGACACATGGCACTAAATGGAGGTTCTACCCTGAAAAAGTTCAGGATGCCCTATGTTAGTAATGGGATGCACCAGATTCCTTTCCAGATAGGATTTTCCCTATCATAATGGTACATTCACCTAATGTGCTCCCACCATAGTGGTGTAATTTCAAGAGTGTTGGATTCCATTTGAAAAAACCAACACTCCAACTTCTACACTTTATGTGCCCTCTACTCAGACCCTCATCCTCTTTCATGTATGGAAGAACCCCCAAACAGTTAGGATGCTCGGCCTATGGCTAGCCTGCCATCCCGGGCCAAAGTTCTAGAAGAAAAATGGATAATATTCTGCGTCAGGCCCCGTGTTTCGAATATGGTCAGTGGATGACCCTCGTCTGTTACCCCCATGTCAGGATAATACAATATAGATACTATGTTTCGAATACGATCAATAGTTATCCTTCATTGTCATGCCACCCTCACAATGTTCCGAACTTTGGGTATCGTGATTCACACTTTCCACTCCCCAATCTTCAGATTAAGTCAAATGCCCCTAGTGTTACCCCAATCGTGCACTAGAGAACATTGGAAGGTCGACACGTCGATTGTTATGAGGTCCTCGTCCTCCAATTGGGCCTCTCCCATTTCTTCCCAAAAATATGGATTGGTTGTTCAAATCCTGGATGCACAAAGCTTGGTCGGCACTCTTCTGTTCAGAAGGAATAACATGGTGATCATCCCCTATTTCTCACATTGGGCTCGACCCGCGTGAGCTTAGGGATTGATCACTGGGCATTTCACGAATATAACAGAGGCGTGTAAAACCAACACCAATAACAGAACTCATACATGCATCTGGCATCAAACAAGTCAAAGCATGAATGTACGTTCGAGGGTTTGTAATAATTACAACACCCGAGGGTCGATCACTTTCATGGATTGGTTAACCCCATCAAAAGAAAGTTGCAGCTCCACCACCCTATGGCTTGTGGAGTCTAGGATTTGGTGACGCCTGTTCAGCTCCTGCTCCTCCTCGGCAGCGATGGGATTCAATTTGTTAGCCGCAATCTGGGCCCACTCTACATTGGTCCAGATGATAGTCATTTCTTCGGAGGCTGGCTTCATGTGCTCTTCGGCCACTACCAGCTAGGCCTTCAATCACAATATTAACTCTGATTGCATGTTGAGGGAGGCTGAGTGCTCACATGCTCGGACCTGCAGCCGTTGAACCTCATTTTCAGCCTCTCGAAGCCTCGTGATGTTCACCTCTTTCCTCCGCTGCCAACCCACACCATCACTACGGGAAAAAGTGCTTTTTTGCGACGGGAATAAATCTCGTCGCAAAAGGTCCCTCCAAGAGGTTATTTCAGACGGGGGTAATGACTCGTCCCAAATAACCAACTATTTGCGATGGGATATCGCCTCCCGTCGCAAATAGTTAAGTATTTGCGACGTGCCCCGTCGCAAATAACCGGCAGTGGTTTATAGCCTTTTGCAGCGGGATGTCGTCCCGTCGCAAAAGGTGCGTCGACAGGGACTATTTGCGGCCGGTCCCGTCGCAAATAACTTTTTAACCACCGACATTAATTAATGCGGGCGGAGGTATTTGCGACAGGTCCTGTCACAAATAACCGGCGTCAGTTTATAGCCTTTTGCGACTGGATGTCATCCCGTCACAAAAGGTGTGTCGGCAAGGACTATTTGCGACGGGTCCCGTTGCAAATAACTTTTTAACCGCCGACAGTAATTAATGCAGGTGTAGGTATTTGCGACGGGCCCTGTCGCAAATAATCCCGTCGCAAATAATCTAACCTATATATACCCCCATCTTTTTTTCTCTCATTCCTCTCAAAATTTAGATCCTGCTTCTCTCTAAACTCAGATTTTAGAGAGAGAATTTTTCTAAGTTAATTTTTTTGTTCATGAAGAAGTTGTGAAGCTGTCTGCATCAATAGAAACTCAATCTTAAAGGTATTTATGTTTTTTTAATTTATTATTTATTTCATTTTTTTATGTTCATTTTTTTATTGTTAATTTGTTGTAATTAAATTAATTTTATATTGTTTTTTCATTAGTATTTATTTGTACTCATAAATTGAAATTTTTAGTATTAATTTTTAATAATTAGTAGTAATTATTAATAAATTGTAATAATTAGTAATAAATTGTAATAATTAGTAATAAATACTAATAATTACTAATAATTACTAATAAATACTAATAATTAATAATAAATACTAATAATTAGGAACAATTAGTAATAATTAGCAATAATTAGGAATAAATAGCAATAAATAGCAATAATTAGGAATGCATAGCAATAAATAGCAATAAATAGCAATAAATAGGAATAAATAACAATATCTAGAAATAAATAGGAATAATTAGTAATAATTAGGAATAATTTAAAATAATTAGGAATAATTAATAATAATTAGGAATAATTAATAATAATTAGTAATAAATTGTAATAGTTAGTAATAAATTGTAATAGTTAGTAATAAGTACTAATAAATACTAATAATTACTAATAAATACTAATAATTAGCAATAATTACAAATAATTAGGAATAATTAGAAATAATTAGCAATAAATAGAAATAAATGACAACAATTAGGAATAATTAGAAATAATTAGCAATAAATAGAAATAAATAGCAATAATTAGCAATACATAGCAATAATTGGTAATAAATAGAAATAAATATTAATAAATAGAAATAATTAGTAATAATTAGGAATAATTAGGAATTATTAGGAATAATTACGAATAATTAAGAATAAATACTTATAATTAGTAATACTTACTAATAATTAGTAATATTTAGCAATAATTAAGAATAATCAGCAATAATTAGCAATAATTAGCAACAATTAGCAATAATTAGTAATAATTAGCAATAATTAGCAATAATTAGAAACAATTAGCAATAATTAGTAACAGTTAGCAATAATTAGCAATAATTAGCAATAATTAGTAATAATTAGTAATAAATTGTAATAATTAGTAATAATTTGTAATATTTAGTAATAAATTGTAATAATTAGTAATAAATACTAATAATTAGTAATAACTACTAATAAATACTAATAATTAGCAATAAATACTAATAATTAGAAATAAATAGAAATAATTAGGAATAATTAGCAATAATTAGAAATAATTAGTAATAATTAGGAATAAATAGCAATAATTAGAAATAATTAGAAATAATTATCAATAATTAGAAATAATTAGCAATAATTAGGAATAATTTGCAATAATTATCAATAATTAGCAATAATTAGCAAAAATTAGCAAAAATTAGAAATAAATAGAAATAATTAGCAATAATTAGCAATAATTTGAAATAATTAGCAATATTTAGCAATAATTAGTAATAAATAGAAATAATTAGAAATAAAGAGCAATATATATTAATAAATAAAAACAATTAGTAATAATTAAGAATAATTAGTAATAATTAGGAATAATTAGTAATAAATATGAATAACAAGTAATAATTAGGAATAAATACTAAGAATTATTAATATTTAGAAATAATTTGTAATATTTAGCAATAATTAGGAATACTTAGCAATAATTAAGAATAATTAGTAATAATTAGTAATAATTAGCAATAATTATTAATAATTACTAATAAATACTAATAATTACTAATAATTACTAATAAATACAAATAATTAGGAATAATTAGGAATAATTAGCAATAATAAGGAATAATTATCAATAGTTAGCAATAATTAACAATAAATAGGAATAAATAACAATAAATAGGAATAAACTGTAATAATTAGATATAATTAGGAATAATTAGGAATAATTAGTTTTAATTAGCAATAATTAGAAATAAATAGCAATAATTAGCAATAATTAGGAATAATTAGCAATAATTAGGAATGATTAGCAATAATTAAGAATAATTAGTAATAAATAGGAATAAATTGTAATAATTAGTAATAAATTGTAATAATTAGTAATAAATGTTAATAAATAGTAATAAATAGTAATAAATAGTAATAATTAGGAATAAATACTAACAATTAGGAATAAATACTAATAATTTGGAATAAATAATAATAATTAGTAATATTTAGAAATAATTAGTAATATTTAGCAATAATTAGGAATAATTAGCAATAATTAGGAATAATTAGCAATAATTAGTAATAATTAGAAATAATTACTAATAATTACTAATAAATAGTAATAATTACTAATAAATACTAATAATTAGAAATAATTAGAAATAAATAGTAATAATTAGATATAATTAGATATAATTAGATATAATTAGTAATAATTAGTAATAATTAGTAATAATTAGTAATAATTAGTAATAACTAGATGTAATTAGTAATAATTAGATATAATTAGTAATAATTAGATATATTTAGATATAATTAGGAATAATTTGTAACAATTTGGAATAATTTGTAGTAATTTGTTACAATCAGTAATAATCAGTAATAATTAGTAATAATTAGATATAATTAGTAATAATTAGTAATAATTAGATATGATTAGTAATAACTAGATATAATTAAATATAATTAGTAATAATTAGATATAATTAGATATAATTAGATATAATTTGTAATAATTAGTAATAATTAGTAATAATTAGTAATAATTAGTAATAATTAGTAATAATTAGTAATAATTAGTAATAATTAGTAATAATTAGTCATAATTAGTCATAATTAGCAATAATTAGTCATAATTATATATAATTAGATATAATTGTCTTTTCTTGGTTGATCACCTTATAAGTAGCATTGCAATAGGACAACCCAAGTCATGTCCTTCTCATCTATAAGAATTATCTCACATGACCCTTTACATGGACCATTCTTCCTTGAAAATTTAGGGAAAAGATACTGATGTCCCCTAAATTTTTTAAGGAAGAATGATCTATGTAAAGGGAGCGAGATGATTCTTAAAGATGAGAACGACATTACTTTGGTCGTTCTATTGCAACACTACTTGCGAGGTGATCAACCATACAAGGACAATTATAGATTTTACATTGGACATGGCTGACACAAACTTTTTATTGCGCATGACCTGACAATTGGAGACCTTTTGAGATTTGAACATGTTAAGAATAGAGCAAAGCCTATTGTGAATATTGATAATTTTAATATTTTATTTTTTTTATTTTAAAAATATTAATATTGTTTTTTCATAAATATTAATAATACAATTTTTTTATTAGTAATAATTAGATATAATTATAATTAGTAAATGAAAACTTCTTGGATAATGAAGGGAAAATTTGTAATCATCTCCACAATGATGATTACCAAATTTCCTTTCATTATTCAAGCAGTTTTCATTTTTCTAAGTATTGATAAGTATTTCTAAATTAGTAATAATTAGAAAAAAATAGTAATAAATAGTAATAATTAGTAATAATTAGTTCGGAACTTTTAGAAAGAAATTTTAATAAATTTTAATAAATTCCAAGAACCTGGCACAATTTCCAGTGGATTGACGACACTCATTTTGCTCGATAACTTTTCTCCTTTCAACTCTCATCGACTCTAAACAATATGAAAAATGTGCTGCTACATTGGCATATTCAATCTCGTACACATGTGATTAGATATGCAATCGTAGGATCATATTTTTTTTATTGTTTTCAGGTGGTGATAGTTGGAAGAAGACGACTCATCGACGAAAATGGGGCTATTTTGTCCAACAGCTCATTTACATGCATCTTTATCACACTAAAATCACAATGAATAATCTGGTAAGAGATACGTATATTAATTCTTGTGCATACGAGAATGAATATGCATACCTCCGACCAACTTATTTACTGTGATTTCAGTGTGAGAAAGATGCAAGTAAATGAGCCATCAGACAAAAGAGGATCCGTCAATCCACTAGAAATTGTGTCGCCTTTAATTAATGGTAATTATTAAGAATTGGTAGTAATTATTTATCTTATTTTTTCAGATAGTATTTTTATAATTTCAAATTATTCAAAAACAGTGATGAATTTATATTTTGTGGAAAAATATGGAACAAGGAAGTTGACATCAGTCATTATTAGATGATCTCACTTAGATAAATCAACACATAAATCCAAATGGTTCTATTTTAAATCCTATATATATTGAGGGTGTTGAAGCTTTCTTAGCATTTGCATCATCAAAACTAGAATATGTTTCAGAAGGCACAATTAAGTGTCATTGTAAAAAATGTGCTTTGAGAATGTTTGGCACATTTGAAAATGTTGGGGGACATCTCTTGCAGTTTTGTTTTCAAATAGATTATGTTTTTTGAAATCAACATGGTGAATGTAGTTCAAGAGAAGATACTAATAACTTGATTCTAGATCCATCACAGTTCCAAAATTTAGTACATGATGTTGCAGGTCAATCTATTCAACAAAATAAAACTCATGATGATATTTATTTAACTCCTGAGTTGGAACCATCTGAATTGTATGAGTTGTTGAGGTCTGCAGAGGATGCATTATATCATGGTTGAAAAATAAGAAAATTAGAAGTGGTTGAAAAATTTATGGCTATTAAATTAGATAATGAAATGTCAAATAACTATTTTGAATAGATATTTTATTTGGTTAAAACACTATTAATTGAAAGAAATGTGTTGCCTCTATGAGAGAAAGATGTTGGTTCGTAATCTAGGCCTTAGTTATCAGAAGATTCATACATGTGAAAATGATTGCATCTTATATTCTGGTGAAAATGAGTCGTTGGATAGTTTTCCAACCTGTGGACAATATAGTTATAAAGAAGCTCAACCAGGGATGTCTGGATCGATTCCTATAAAACTGTTGAGATATTTCCCCCTTACACCCAGGCTGCAATGTTTATTTATGTCTCATAACACAACATCAATGATGTCATGGCACAAAACCAATATTTCAGAAGGTAAAAGCTTAAATCATACATCTGATGGTGATTCATGGAAACATTTTGATCGTATGCATCCGTCTTTTGATTTACAAGCCCAAAATGTGCGATTGGGTCTTTCTAATGATGGGGTTTGTCCGTTTGGTTCTTATAGTAGTCATTATTCATGTTGGCCTATCTTTATAACTCTGTAAAATCTACCTCTATGGATGTTGATGAAGGATCCCTGTATCTTTTTGACCTTATTAATCCCAGGACATCTGGAAAAGAATATTGATGTTTATTTGAAACCATTGATTGATGAGTTAAATTCATCATGGAGTAATGGTGTTAGTACATATGATGTTGTTGTGAAAAAAAATTTCACATTTAAAGCTGCATTGATGTGGATGATTAGTGACTTTCCGGCATATGGCATGTTATCTGGCTGGAGAACACATGTTCTAAAATCATGTCCTTACTGTAGGAAAGACAATAAAGATTTTATGCATGTCAATGGAAAAAACCATTCCATTTTGACTGTCATCGTAGATTTCTTCCAACCGATCATCATTTTTGATGGAACAAATCTCATTTCAGAAAAGGCACAATTAAAAGGGATGAACCTCCAAAAATGATCTCAGGTACAGAGTTAAAATCAGTTGTATTTTCATTACCTCCTATCACATTTGGGCCAACAGTAAACCAACAGATTATTCATGGCTTTTGTAAAGAACATAATTGGATAAAACAAATATTTTTTTGTGATCTCCCATATTGGTCTGATTTGTTGGTCCACCAAATGTTGGATTTCATGCACATTGAGAAGAACTGTTTTGATAATTTATTTCATACTATTTTGGATACACCAGGTAAGACCAAAGATACTATAAAAGCATGATTAGATCTTGCCCAAATTTACAGGTGACCAGAACTTGAACTATTTGAAAATGTCAGATCATAGAGGTTAATGAATCCAAAAGCATCTTATACACTTTCCAAAGAGAGTCGTTTATTTTTTTGTTAGTGTATTGCAGATTTGAGACTTCCAGATGGCTATGCTTCAAATTTGGGCAGATGTGTTAAGAATAGTCAAATTACGGGATTAAAAATTCATGATTTTCATGTTATAATGGAAATACTTATGACGATTGGATTCAGAGGTTTTTTGAATTATACGATTTGAGATTCGATAACAGAAATATCATATTCATTTCGAGACATTTTTACAGAGACAACTGACTACGATGCGCTAAGCAAACTGGAAGAAGATGTTTCTGTAATTATATGTAAACTGGAAAAAATCTTTCCACCTGCTTTCTTTGACTCAATGGAACATCTGATATTACATTTTCCACTTTAAGCTAAATGTGGAGGTCCAATAAAGTTTCGATGGATGTACCCATTCGAAAGATGCATGCAGAAATTTAAGAAAAAAGTACGTAAAAAAGCATTAGTTGAAGGCTCAATTGATGAAGCTTATTTGCAAGAGGAAATTGCTATTTTCTTCTCTCACTATTTTGAATCTTAATATCCCTAAAAAACTGAATGGGACAGAATGAGGGAAATGTTAATGATGAAATGGAAATTAATTTATCAGTTTTTAATCAGCCAAATATTGGCTTTGGTGGAGTTCAAGAACGATGGCTTTCAGACGATGAAAATCACAGAGCTCATACATATGTTCTGCTCAACTGTGAAGAAATGACAACATTTTTACTGTGAGTGCTTCTATCACTTATTCAATAATTTCTATTACAGTATGTAAAATTATTTTTTTTGTAGGTTATATGATAATCATATAAAGAAAAAAGTTCCAAAAATTACAACAACTGCTCTTGAAGAACGCAAACAATTTTTTTTCTCAATGGTTTCAAAAGTTGGTAACATAAATTATTGATGGTTTAATATCAATTCAGTTTACTATTTATTATATTGATAATTTTTTTACATATTTTCAGGTGTCTCAACATACTGATAAAATTGACAAGCGACTGTGTATATTGAGTAACCCACCATCCAAAATGGTTAAATATTATAATGCATATGTGATGAATGGTTTTAGATTTCATACACGTGAATATGGGGAATAAAAAAAACAATGAACAATAGAGTTTGTATGAGAGGATCACATCATAGAGAAACTGAAGTTGACTTTTACGACATTATGGATGAAATTATTGAGCTTTGTTATCTTGGAAAAAATTACATAACGATGTTTAAATGTCATTGGTTGGATACTGGGAGAGGCTTGCGTGTTCATACGACTCATGAAATCGCCAATATTAAATATAAAAGTCTTCTTGCAGTAAATGAACCATTTTTACTGGCTCAACAGGCACATCAAATTTATTACGCAAAGTACTGTGCTACTTCAAGAGACCTAGGTGATTGGTGGAGCATAATAAAAATGAATTCTTTGGAAAATCAATTCAATCAAATTGAATTTGGTTCTGCTGAGGTGAAAAAATTGAAAATTTTCAACCGACTACTCAAAATCCATCTTTTTCACAAAGAAATGTGAATATCGATGAGGACACCCCACAATTAAGGGTCCATGGTGATGAAGATGTTAATGATGTTACAAATGAAATTGAAATGACAAGGGATGATGAAAGTGAAACTCATATAGATATTGATGATACCAAGGAGGAATATGAAGAAATTGACATAGTTAGATATGCAGATGATGATGAAGGTGAACATTGACATAGTTAAATTCTAGTTATGATCATAACTAATATATATATATATATAATTATTTTCAACTATCTGCTAACAACAATCATTTTGTGTTTCTTATGGACTCTGATCTATTGTGTGAGTTAGAGGAGGCTGAGCTACCTTTGGATGAGGGGGATGTGGGATCATCTGACCCTCAGCCTACTAGTGGTTCAAGAGGTATATAGAGGGGGTGCAGTCTAGCGCGACTGATGATTCCTGACCCTATCCCCGAGTGACGTCCACGTCTTGGATTCAATCCACGCACACAGAGGTATGGTAACCTGTATATTTTAGTTAGATGTAATTAATTTATTTATATATATACTCATTTTTTTATTATTTATTCTTTTTTCACAGTTTTTCACATGTAGCTATTGGACAGGAGATCGCTATCTTGCGCAATTATTTTTATCAACCATGGACTACATGGGAACAGATTCCCGTTGATGTACAGCTTGACATGTACAATCATTGGCTGGTACGTAAATAAATAATATTTATTTTGAAATTTAATTTTTTAATAACTTGATATTATAAATTATTTTTCGGGGTTATGATATCACATTGGTGATAGAATGTGTGACGATATCCATGCAACATGGGAGGTGGCTATGGATGAGTGTTTGCATCAGTTTTTGCACAATTTGAGAAAGACATCCATTAAGAAAGAAAGAGAGACAGTATTTGATGAGTCGTGTAGATCCCACCGACTATAGTACAATTCATCTCAGGTTTGGGATGGATTATGTGCACACTGGTTGGGTGGTGGATTTCAGAGGAGGTCTTCATTAGTTCGAAAAAATCGTATGAGACAGGAGGTGACACATCGAGCTGGTTGCTGTACATTTAGTACGCATACAGAGCATCTGATAAGTATTTTTTTTAATTTTTTATATAACTTCAAATATAAACAGTTTATTTTATATTCATATAAGAAGCCGAGCATCTCGATATTATAGAGTACGATGTTTATCAAATGATGTATAGTGATCTAGCCACAAGAGAGATTAGAGGTGATCGCCATCATCAGATTGTGGTTAGTCTTATTTTTTTCAGTTTGATAATTAACTACATATAACATTTTCAAAATTTTAATTTCAAATTGGAATTGAAGGAGTCATATGAGGCTGCGACTTCTTAGACAAAGGCTGAGGGTCAGGACGAGGTGACTGATCAGACCAGTGCCCACCATTTCAACGAGGCGGCATGGATGCAGGCGACTCAGTATGGCTTTGAGAAGGGCCGAGTAGTTTGTATCGGCTCTCATGTGGCTCCTGGTACTTATTATGGTACTGCTGCGTTGTCGACATCCAACTTGAGAGGAGCTCGTGGAGAGGCATCATCTTCTGGCTCACAGTATCCGGAGCAGTTCCGAACTCACAATGACCTTATAGAGAGTTTGCAGAAGCAACAAGAAGAGATGCGTCAGCAGCAGCAACAACACGAGGAGGAGATGCGTCAATGCTAGCAGCAACAACAGCACGAGGATGAGATGCGTCGATGGCAGCAACAACATCACAAGTAGATGGAGTACATGCACTGCCTGACTCGTAGTTTAGGGATAGAGTTTCCTCCACCATCTCCTTCTGCTCCTCCACCTCCTCTAGAAGACGACCCCCAATGATTTTTATGTCAAAAACATTTGAATTTAAATTTTTTATAATATAAACTATTTACAGTTTCTGTCTTTTATATCGGTTCAATTATTACATAATTTAATTTCTAATATTTTATGAATTTTTTTGTGAATACTGAGATTATTAATATTTTTTATTTTTTTATTATTTTAATAATATATATATTATTGTTTCAATAATCATAATTTTATTAAATATATTTATTAAGTATTATATTTTTTAATATTTTTTTTATTTTACTAATAATAATAATAATAATAATATTTTATGATTTTTTTATATTTTTTTGTGAATATTGAGAATTTTAATATTTTTTTATTTTTTTATTATTTTAGTAATATTAAAATTATTTTTTCAATAATCACAAAAATATATTATTATATTATTATATTTTTTTTGTTAATATTGAGAATTTTAATATTTTTTTAATATTTTAATAATATTAAAATTAATTTTTCAATAATCATAATAATATTTTTTGATATTTTATTTTTTTTTGTGGATATTGAAAATTTTAATATTTTTTACTTTTTTTATTATTTTAATAATATTAAAATTAATTTTTCAATAATCATAATTTTATTAAATTTTTTTTAAATTTATTTATTATTTGCGACAAGATCTGTTGCGATGGGATCCCGTCGCAAATAATCAAAATAATTTTTTCTTAAAAAAGATATTTGCGATGGGATTATGGGCTCGTCGCAAATAAAAAAATATTTTCAAAAAGCATTTGCGACAGGATTATGGACTCATTGCAAAAAAAGTATTTGCGACGGGCCCGTCGTCAAAGAGATTATATATATATAAAGTATATAATCAGAGAGTTATTTGCAACGGTGAAGCTTCCCATCACAAAAAATATTATTTGCGACGGGCCCGTCGCCAATAATATTTTTTGCGACGATGTTTTCTGCAACGATCTATTTGCGATGGGGCCCCGTCGCTAAATCTTATTTGCGACGGGATCCCCTCGCAAAAAAACCGTCACAAATACCTTGAATTCTAGTAGTGAAAGGCCACAGTCATACTCCAAAATCTTCTCCGTCGTGAGATCTTGGATGAGCATGTGGGGATGTTGGGCATCCACTCCCCCAGCACACAGTTCGTGCAGTCGTGAACAAAGTCTCACCATCTGATCTATCCATTGTGCCTGGGGGGTGTCGTCAATGAAGTGCTTGATCAACTTCCATAACCAGAGACATACTATCTTACTATCCTCTTTTTCAGAAGCTGTCTCTTCCCAATCTTCGGGGTTTCTAGGCTCATATGCAGGGAACTCCCACAAGAACTCATCAGTAGGGTCCACATCTGGTGTTTGATTGATTATGGAAGGACCTGAGTTGTCCGATCGATATTCATCATCGGATCCGACATCAATAATCTCAGGCTTGGCCCCGCTAACGGTCCCAACAGTGATTGAGACCACCGTATCTTGGTCGGTCTGGATATCTGCCTCCATGACCACTAGCATTCCCTTGGGAAAGGTGTTGCTAGGAATACCAATCATCCTTTCCAAGGCGGCCCACACCATTGGAAGAACTCTTCATACCAAGAGGTGCACAGATGTTAGTTAACCTGATCGATGGGTCAAAATCATGAGTTTCGTAGAGGAGACTTACAGAGATTGAGTTCCTGGTCTCAGTCTTGGGTTTTTGCCATCAGGACCCCGAGTCATGGCCCTCCGTATATTTTTGGAAGGTTTGAAAGCTCTAGAGGATCCATCTCGGATGTCCTAGCCTAGAAGGATGCACTAATCTCCATTGAAGAAGGCATGGATCCCAAAGGCCCAGCATCTACATCCATTGAGGAAATAGAACGGGTTCTATTAATGAGGCCCTCCTACACTGTTCAAATGTTAGTAATGGGTCCAAGGTAGCCCTAAAGCAGATCCCGGTGAAGGGATTCCAGATTTTACCTCAAGAGACTCCGCAAAATCTTTAGGCTATGGGTTCAAATCACTAACTTCACCCTCCTCCAGTGGTCTCCCTCTACCGGAATCCTCCCCCCAAGAAGACATGTCTGATTCTTCTGGTAGAGGGAACCGTTCACTCAAATCAGTAGCCGATAACTACGGGGGGGGGGGGTGTTCGATCCAACAACACCTTCACCCGGTCTGTCATTGGACATGGGGCACCTTGGGAGTGCACAAAGTCCTCCAAATCTCCTAGGTATTTCTCCGCCTCTGCCTGGGACACCACAAAGCCGACCCTATTAGGGCCTATCCCCAAAAAATCCATCCTGAGATGGTTCAGGTGTTGCCACATATCGGGCGGACTATGGAATTGCATGTTGACTTCCCAGATGTCCCATGACTCCGGGAAGACAACATTCTCCATCATGTCTATGTGGTGCAGCCGCTTCCGCGGACCCTGAGTTGATATTTTATGGAATGGTTGGCTGCTTCAGCATCTCCCTCGAGTAAGCCCCCTCCCAGCTTTTGCGTACTACTTCACCAACCTGAAGACAGTTGCGGGAGGAGGTAGCTCATTATGCATCTTCCCATCCTCTCGCGCGAACATGAGCCACATTTACCTCATCACGCATGGATTCTCCTCATAGAGCACCCCCAAATAGACCTATGGGGTCAGTCACTGCATACATCAAAAATTTCATGGCGAATCGGTGCGGGGATTATGGCTCACAGAGAGTATCACGGTTCACTCTTGCCAACAGAACTCCACCTATAAATCCAATAGATAGGACTGGTGCTCTTCCGTTCCTTGGAAAGCATCAGTAAAAGAACCTGTTGGCAGCAGGAATAGATTAAAGATGAACTCCTCTAACTTCCACACTCGGTTCTGTACCGACGACACAGTTAGCTTGGTCAGAAAGCTCCCTACAGTGTTCAAGATGGATGGGCAGAATTTCGATCCTGGAGGGGAGATGGAGTTTAGATACTCATAGACCCCCCTGACGTGTGCCACTATTGACCCATATGAGAGGTGGAATGGTCTTCATATCCTATGTGGACTCTTCCCCTCGCTGATATACTAGAACATCTTGTACAACATAGAGAGTATCGAGATTCCAAGGTTGACCCACCTCCTGTCGCTAGTATGGATGCCATGATAAATTCATGTGGTTGTATGCCCATGTTCGTATCCCTCACTGGCAGGATCCAACCGCTGATGAGAGCTATGATACATGATGTAATCCTGACTACCGGTTGCTGCTCGGTACTACCGCTGAATCCCCACATCTTCCACTGGCAGTCCTCCAAGATCCACTATTACGAGTTCTCCTTGCCTCGTTTACCCCCCTTTGAGCAATTCTGAGGCCACATCAGAAACTTCCTATCTTCCTGAAAGTTCCGGAACTGCTTAAACCATCACCTGAAATGGATGTCTCTCACTGCTTCCTTGTCCTCTCCCAGCACCAGCTCCATCAACTCCTTCACCAGTGGTGGCATTTTCTCTGGATCCTCCAACGCACAAATAATGGGGAGTAATCCGTCATACATCTCCCCCAATATAGGGACCCCCAAGATCTGATGTATGTCCCATAAACTAATGCCAACCTCCCTGTGGTGTAAATGGAAGGTATTGGTCCGCGATGACCACCTACTCAACAATTCTAGAATTAGATGCCTCGGTTGGTAGATTGGAATTGAGAGGCCCAAGCCACCTCATACAAGCCCACTCTCCTCAACTCTACCCTGAACTCTTCACATGAGGTGCCTACCCAGTAGGTCTAAGCCTAGTCATATGTGAAGTTGCCACCCTGGTGTAAATACCACTCATTGGACCATCCCTTCCCCAGGTTCATTAGGGCCGCCTTCAAAATTTTCTGGTACACGGGGGGGGGGGGGGGGGGGATGTCTCTGGCTACAATTCCTTCCTGTCAACATTGTTCAGATGGTTGTACATGCAATCAACAATAATAGGCGTGAATTCCTCTCGGGCATGGCCATCAGCCACCCTAAACCATTGGCGCTAGCACGATGTGCTCCTGAACTAGTAAGTTGGCTCTTCCTTACATGCTTTAGGGATAAATACATCATCCCTCCGCTCGAATCCATACAACAACAGCCTCTTACAGAATATATAGTTCCTCTGTCTTTCCGATTGCAGCTCTATTAGATAATTATGGTCAGAGTGGATCCATATCAACTCCCCCAGACCCAAGCTATTCTCCATCTCCTCCCTTCGGGCAGTGTCTATAAGGACCCCTTGAAAGACTCTTGGCAAGTCATTCAGTTTTTAAGTTTGGGAATTCTTTGGGTTTGGTTCGTAATGATCTTTCGCATAGCAAGTTCGCGGAGCCCATTCAAAAATGCCTTTCATGGAGCCCTGCCTCAACCTTCAAACGCATGCCGCAAATCATTCCGATACAAAGTCAAAGAATTGTTGTGTTCCATGAAGCAGACGACCCAATTCACAGAGTATGTGGAGCTTCGTGAATCGAGAGATCCACAAGACAAAAACGCAGATAAGATAAAGGACAAAAGAGAGGTTAGCTCCCCTATTTATAGGCGAGTACCCTAGGTGATTCGTGGCGTGTTCGATCCACAACGAGCTTCACAGAGCACCCAGCCCGCGCGTGCCTCTCTGCCTTGCAAGCATCCATCATGAGTCAGTTTTGCGATTGACTGTGGAATTTTGGCGGTTGAACCTCCGACTTTGACCCTATTTTTCTTCTCGGCTCCAAGTCCAAAGGGGGGAATTTGTTGATTCCAAAATTAGGTAAATGCAAGAACAAATGGAAAGCATTTGGGGCTGCCTTGCGAAGACCGCTCGTAGAGCCCCCGTGGCCCAACGGTTGGCGCAACACTACCCCTTCACGAACCCACCGTGAATCAAGGAGGCGGGAGGCTCCGCAAACCCATTTGATGCTCGCGAACCCACCATGGAGTAAGGATTTGGTACACTCCACAAACTCATTTGATATTCATGAACCCGCCGTGGAGAAAGGAGGTGGGATGCTTTGCAAACCCCATGGATGTTCGCGAACCCTCCACGGAGGAACCTCCCCCTTCGCGCCAAGTGAGATCTACTTCAGGACGCCTCTTGTAAATAAATAACGGGCTCCCCTAGAGCCCAATGGATGGATCCTATGACCTTTCTCCTTCTTAACTCCCAAATTGTGAAGAAATATCTGCTCTGAGAACCATGATCTCTTCAAGGTATATTTCCATTGCAAAGTGCCTTCCCCTTTGCACGAATTCTGCCCCTCTTGAAAGAGGGATGCACTTCACGGAGCCCATGGGCCTCTGTGAAGGAAGGGGATCCCCAAGGGGACTAGGGTCTTCACGAAGAACTTATGTTTCACGAAGCACCCTCCATATACATATGACCATTATGCTAAGGTAGGGTCACTATGCTTCATGAGTCACATTGATTCATAGCACTATGCTTCGCAGGGCACCCCTGTTTCATGAGACATTGCTCCACAAATTCCTTTCTACTTCATGAAGAACCTTTCATATGCACCAATTCCTTATTCCTAGTCTAGGAAACTTCACTTTTCAAAGCACACCCCTTTGCGAACCCCTCCACTTCCTGGAGCACTAGAGATTTACAAGGATTATACCGACGAACCCCTTTTCTCTTTAACTCTTTTTACCGTGATGTCCTTCAGGTTTTCATGATGCAATTTCCAAGTCCCTTGGGCGGTGCTTCCCGTTGTGTTGATTCGCCTCATTCTTATTCACATAGGCACACTAACGACTAGTGATTCTTTGTATAGACATGCTCACGTGGACCCCCCAATGGATCACTCCATAACACCCCTCACCATGGAGTTGCTGATACCTTCCCTTACCCAAGGGTGGGTGGGTATCAGTAATGTAAGTCCCAGGGGTGTAGAGTGAATTCACCACGTCTGAGCTCTAGGATGTTAAACTGCCAAGGACCATCATCCTCATCACATTACTTTTAACTATGACCTTTCCTTGTGCGTCGCATGTGGGGTTCCCCACCTTGGACATTATGCACGCCCACTGGTCTTCATAGAAGTGTGACCATTCCTCACATAGAATGAGATTCTCTTTATTGGAGTGGCATTTGTCCATGGGGAAAGGGAAACTATCTTGTTGTAAGCCCCTAGCCTTTCTTGCCGGAGGCATCACCCCTACTCCTTCTATCTTCTCCCTGAACAAAGACCAGAGAGGGGGGGATAGGAACGAGATCCCTATTTTCTTCGGTGCCAAATCCCTCTCACTTTGGGCTTTGTCTCCACCCGGGCCTCCACCCTGGAGTAAGTACCAGTCTCCATATCCCCGGGACCGCTCCACATGTAAGCCCATGTTTCCTCTTTGGGTTGCTAACCACGCGTAAGTCCCTGTTTCCATTTCGGGATGAAAACTATGTGTCATCCCCATTCCAGTTCCCACAGACGCATGGCATGATTATCAAGTCTTTATTGCCTCTTTTTTCTCACACCGAGCATGATTCATGTAGGCTTAGACTAAGCATCGACCACGAAATCCTCTATGGGAATCCTAGAGTGTAATCCCCACACACCATACCGAACTACATGTACTTTTATCCTTGACAAGGCAAGGTACATAGTAATCCTCTATGAGGTTCAAGCCCAACACCCGGTCGTTCCGACCCCCTTCACGTCGGTTCACCGAATCCCACTCGTGAACTATGTGGACTTTGATCCTTTCCAAGGCAGGTTACATTGGAAGCCTCCCTGAGGTTCAAGACCACCATCATTTGGTTCTGACACCCTTCGCATCAGTTCCCACCATCCTTTGGTTCTGACCCCCTTTACGTCGGTTCCTAACATCCATTGGTTCTGACCCCCTTTACGTCAGACCACCTTCGTCCCATATGACATTAAACTGCATTCCCCCCTTTCATTCTGAATGATGTTAAACTGCATCAACCATCTTGAACTACATGGACTTTGATCCTTGCCAAGGTAGGGTACGTAGGAAGTCTCCCTGAGGTTTATTCCCACCATCCTTTGGTTCCGACAGCCTTCACGTCGGATCCCACCTTTCCGAACTACGTGGAATTTGATCCTTACTATGACAAGGTACATAGGAAGCCTCCACAAGGTTCAAGCCCAACAACCATTGGTCCTAACCATCTTCACATCGGTTCGCCGAAACCAATTCATAACTACGTTGACTTTGATCCTTGCTAGGGAAGGGTATGTAGGAAGCCTCATTGAGGTTCAAACCCACCATCCTTTGGTTTCGACCCCCTTCAAGTCGGTTCACCAAACCCTAATCTTGATCTACATGGAATTTTATCCTTTCCAAGGCCAGGTACGTCAGAAGCATCCCCAAGGTTCAAGCCCAACAAACACTGGTCCCGAACACGCCATGTCGGTCCACCCCTGTCTTGTATGACATTAAACTGTACGCCCCTTTTTTTCCCCATCCAGCGGTAAGAAATTGTGATCCCATACTCAATGTTAAGCCATTGTGAACCTCACGGAGAGGTAAGCTGTTGTGATCCACACTTAGTGGTATGTAGTTTTCAACTTTAGTCACCAGTAATCCATTGTCAACCTAAACCCATTAGTAAGCTATTATCGTCCACTTTGTTGGGACCCATATCTCTGGTCCGTCCCAGTGGTGTCAGATCAACCTCGGGTTGCTAACCACGTGAAATCCACAATATATCATTGGGTCACTGTCCTATGTACACACCCCGATCCTATACCCCATCCTGAACTATGTGTACTTTGATTCCCTGCCACGAGGATACATAGGAGGTCTCTTCGAGGCTCAAGCCCAACATCATCGTCGCCCTCAAGTCGACTCCATCTCATTCTCCATCCACTTCACTTGAACATCCATTATCCATCTTGATACTTACCCAGGCCACCACATCCCAGTGAGATCATGCCAACTCACCTCCTATCATCAGTGTTCCTTCTAGGGGTTACACGTATCTAACACACTCTAGTCTATGTTCTGATCATTCTGATCCATCTCTGATAGACATTAAACTCGTGACATACCCTGTGTTAAACATGGGAAGCTAATGAAAACCTCATAGAAATTCCTATTGCATATAATTAAATACATTTGACATGGGATTCCTTGGGCTTCTGTGCCCTTGAGAAGCCCTAAAAATGTGAAAGAAGACAGACACGCTAGTGATACAGTGTCCGGACACGCCACTGATGTCCAACATGACTAATCCCCTAATCAAAGGTTGCTGCCCTAGCTGGACCCCTTGGAATGTCCTGATAGAAGCAGTGTAATTAACCGGTGTCTATGAAGATATAACACTGGGAAGAGTTTCATGAACAACTTCTTATGTCTATAATGGAGACCCAGACTAGGTGACGAGTTCTGAGGAGTAATCCATGGAAGGAAGAACCGACATCCCATCATCCCATTTCGATTAAGGATCAAATATCCCTGATCAAGTGACGAATGCCGCCCAGCTTTGGAAAGTGGGAATGTAGGGTAATAACCAATGCATGCTCATCGTCCTTGAATAGATGAATGCATGCCCCTCGATGAAAGCATAAAAAACAATAAATTTGCACAATCAAATTTTCTTTTCATTTATTTATGATAACAGTTGGATCCGAAGTTCCCCTAACAATATTTTTTTGTAACAAAAATCATGTTAATCTATCATACCAGGATCTAAAGTATTTTTAAGGCCATATAAAGCATTATTATGTTTATAAACAAATTCCGATTTTTTTGTGTCTTAAAAGACATGATATTGTTCAACAAAAACTTCCTCTTGAACATATTCATTAAGGAAAGAAGACTTCACATCCATTTGAAAATGTTTGAAATTAATGAATTATAAAAAGTCTAATAAAATTTGAATTGATTATAGTATAGCTACCAGATAATGGTTTTATTCATAATATATTCCCTCTTTTTGATCATAACCTTTCTTAACAAGTCTTGTTTTATTTCTAAAGATTATTACATTTTCATCATATTCATTTCTGAAAACTCATTTTACTCTAATTACATAGGATTATTTAGGTCTTTCAACCATGGTCCAAACTTTGTTCCATTTGAATCCATTTATTTTATCTTGCATGGACTTAATCCAATATTCATCACCTAAATCCTCACAATGAGTTTTAGGTTTGAATTGGGAATGGAAATCAAAATACTCTATTTTATTTCTCAATGAAATTCTAGTCCATATGGGTTGATTCACATGACCAATGATACTATCACTAGGATGATTCCTAATATTCAAATGAATTGGGTTTGTAAAACCAGTTCATCAACATATTGTAGAAAGTCTTCCGAGGTGAAAAATTTAGAAACAATTTCTGGGGTATTCTCCCTATTATAATTTTATTGTATCAAAGGTTGATAATTAGTTTTGGAAAACACATCAGAATATGTAGGTTTTGATTACTTAAAAAAATAAATAGTTTCATCAATTTTAACTTTTATTGTTTCCTCAACAGTATAATATTTTTTATTAAAAACTATATAATCATTAGAAGTAGTGGAATCGCCTTATAATATACCATCATCGAATTTAAGTGATTTTTTTTTGTAAATTAGATTTTGTATTCAATATGAATATTTTCTATCCAAATAATCTAATGTTTAAAACTTTTGGTCTTCATCTTGTCTATAACTCATAAAGAGTTTTATTAATAACAGGTCGAATTAAAACTCAATTGTTATTATAGAAAACAGTACAAACAGCTTCAACCCAAAAGTGTTTAGTAATTGATTATTCACTAAACATGGTTCTTGTTATTTCTTGAAGAATATGATATTTTCATTCAAAAACACCATTTTACTGAGGAGTTCAAGGAGATGAAATGTTATGAGTAATGAATTTTTTACTACAAGACCTTTCAAAATCAGAATTTTCACATTCTCCACCACGATCACTATTAATTGTTATCAAGGGAAGGATTTTTATCCTTTTTAATTTTGGATAAAAAAATTTCAAAAATAAAAAGGATTCATATTTATTTTCTAGAAAATAGACCCCTGTGTATCTAGTATAAAAATAAACTAAAACAAATACATAGTACTTGCCACCAATAATTCAAGTTTGTGTAGTAGAAAAAAGATCCTTGTGCATTAACTATAAAGAATCAGTAGTTGATACTTCTCTAATATATCTAAATCTTGACTTATGTTGTTTTCCAAATTTATAAGGTCACAAACTTTTGAAGAATCAAATCTATGTTTTGTTAAATCCTTAACAAGTATTTTCTTAGTTAATTTGAAAAATTTCATAACTTTATAATTTCTTATCCTTCTATTCCATAGCCAAGATTTATCTTCTATTTCACTTAGGAAAGGTAAGTCTTGAATCCTATGGTATTCTTAGTTTAGTGTATAAACATTCTCATTCCTATGGACAAAAATAAGGAATTAATCCTTGGAATTGTGTATTACACATTTATCATTCCTAAAATTTACAAGGTAACCTTCCTCACGTAATTGACTTTTTCTTATATGGTTGTGCTTAATACCTTTTATAAATAAAACATTTTAAATTAAAACTTTTCCAAGTAGCACAATATTACCTATACCAACAATCATTCCTTGAGAAATATCTCCAATGGAAACTCTTCCACTTTTCATTTCAATAATATTTTCAAACAAGTCTTTGTTTCTAGTCATGTGATGGGAATATCCACTATCCATGTACCGTTCATTCTTTTTGTAGTAACTTCCTTTGTTTTTTATGAAAACAAAACATTTAGAAATTAGGAATCCAAAATTTCTTAGGTTGATAAACCTTAGAAAAAAATATTATGAATACACAATTGTTTTGAAAAATTTTCTTTATGAAATCATAATGGTTCAATTATATTTAATGAATTATTTTTATTCCATTGTCATCCTCTTTGAAACTTTTTGTAAAAGGGGGAGTTTTCAGAAAAAAAAAATTATACTAAAAAAAGTTTTGAATGAGTAAATCTCATTCTTGAACTATCACCTTGTCAATGGAGTTGTTTTTACATTTTATCAAATCCTTCCTTACAATTGGTAAAGTTTGACAAAATTTTCTTTAAAGAAAAAATCTCAAACTTTAGTTTTATAACTAAATTATTATCCACATCAACATCAGTATAATAAATCAGTTTCATTTCTAAAATATTTTTCTAAAAAATGACTTTTTAAAAATATTTATAATGATTATACTTTTTAGAATTATCTTTCTCAAGTTTTTTAAAAATATAATCAATTTCAAAAAAAAATTATAAAGATCTTTTGAGAGATATGATACTTTTTTTATCAAACCATTTATTCTATAATTTTCTTTCTTAATTTTCTTTATTAAATTAATATTAAATTTTTTCTAGAAATTTAGAAAATATAGATACTTATTCATATAAAGGTAAAGAATTATCTTCTGCTGATGATTTTTCTTCATCAAAAGAAATATTACCTTTCTAATCAGGATAGTTTTAATTTAAAGGTATATTTGTTAAATAATGAGAAGTGTGTAACTTTTCCATAATAAATTGATTTTTAGAAGGTATTATGACATAGAGACCAATATTCCTCTATCAAAAATTTTCATTGTCTAAAAAATCATAAGAAGAATATCCTCCACTATCACTCCATGAGTCATTATCTTCCAAAAATATCTTTTCTTTGGGATTTTAATACTTTTTCATATTTTTATCAGAATGTCTTTCCTTTCTATATTTTCTTTTGAGATTTAAACAATCAGGTATTTTGTGTCTATATATTTTTCATTTGTAACAGGTAACTTCAAAAAATTTATTATCTGTGTTACTTTTTTATATCGATACTGAATATCTTTCCTTCCAACAATCTTGTTCATCCTTCAAGTAAGATTTTAGAACTCATTTTTGAATGTTCTAATTCACTCAAGTCTTATTGAACAACCACTTTCTTTTACATTGACAACTTATATATATTTTCAAGAGTTTGAGCTTTCATTGGATTTTAAGTAAAATTAAAAGTGACTCCACCATTCTTTTCTTTCTTAGCATCTTCTTTCAGCCTACCCTCATACTAAAAAAGATTTCCAAAAAAATCATTGAGTGTAAGATTTTTAATCATCCTGGATTCATCAACTGTTGTACTATTTGATTCTAATTCATTTGGAATGATGTATATAATCATTTAGACAAGAATATAATCATCTAATCCTTTTTCCACTATATCTTGTAAACTCTTATTGGTTTTCATGAACCTTTTTTGAACATTAACAACCGGTTTACTATAAGGGAATTTGAAACCCTGATAATATTCTCTTAGAATGGATCTTATAGTTTCAATAACTTTCAAAGTACTAAAATGAATAATCTCTAGATTATTCCAAATACTGTTGATTGCTTCACAACATGAAAAATTAATTTATATACTTATAATCATAGAAAAAGGTAAAGTATTTTTTACCTTATAATTCAAATGATATTCATGTTTCTCTTGATTGGTAAAGGTTATAACTATTCAGACATTTTATAGTTTCCAGTAAACATAATAACGTTATCAACTCCAATGTTGAGTAAAAAGTTCCTCATTATATCTCTCCAGTATTCATAATAATTTCCATTAATTATTGGTGGTCATGTTGGATTCAAATTATCTATTAAACCAATATTTAATCCTTCCATCTTTAAAACAATACAAAAAATCTTTTTCCACAATACATATTAGTGTAGTAAAAAGTTCATAAAGAAATAAAACTTACTTTTAAAATAAAAGTAAATAAATATACATGAGCAATGGAATCCTAATCTAATACCATTTTTTGGATTGAAATGTTTATGTAGATGACAAGTTATAATGGGGGTGGGGGTGAATTTTATGTTTAAAAACTTTCATTTTAAATATATAGTTTAAAATAACTTAATATAATTGAATTAAAAAAACATATTATGTATTGAAATTATAATAAAAATAGGCCTTATAAACCAATGAATATCATAATCAAGTTTATTTTGATGTGTATTCCACATACCATATTTAGAAATTAATTTTATTCATATTAAGCGTGGTAGGTATTATAATCATAGTCGTTACGATGATCAGAGAAAAACAAAACAATGATTCTATCATAAAGATTATGTAATCATACTAAGTAATTAAAATGATCACAATAACAAAAAACTTAATTATGATTTAAGACAATGTAAAACAATTATATCATAATTAAAATAATTACTATAAAGTAAACATAAATATAAAAATGAATTAAATCAATTTCTATTATAAATTCATCAGAAATGAAATACAAGTGAATGAATACAATTCTTATAACCCAAAGAGTAGAGTATCCGATAACCTAGGATAAGGGTCCCTTTACTTATACATTCAAGAAATTATATCTTGCCCACACTAGGGTATGCCCTCGATATGATGATCGACTTTGGTCTTTCTACCTATCCCAGGTAGCCCTCGATCAAGAAGATGATTGGTTCCTTGATCTTCCTATCTTTGGAATCCCTCAATAGGAAGGTCATTGGTTATCTATCTTCATATCTATCATAAATTATCTTGAATTAATATATTGAGATTGTTCAAATGAATTAGTATTTATAGGTGTGCATCCCAATGGTCATCTTGAACTCTAACGATCATATTTTATTTGGAATTCTCAGAGGGACCTAGACACCTAACACTTAATATATGATATAAAATTTAAAACATGATAGAATTTTAATTAACATATACCCAAAAGTAAGAAATCATTTTGATTTAAAATATTCTTTAACAAAACGACCAAATTTTCTAGATACGATAAATTTAAATGAGTCTGCTGATTTTCATTACGAGATTAGATATGATTTATATCATTATAAAAGTATTATCACTATGACTGTTTGGACAATGTGTAGGATAAAATTAATATCTAGTGGTTATGATATAAATAATATCATGTTCTCATTTCGATATTCATGAAATGAGTTATTTTTATAATTCTCATGAGTACAATTTTTATCTTATGAATTATGAAAAATCATAATGATAAAATATGAATTTATTTAAAAAAATTCTTAAAATACATTAAACATAAAATAGTTAGTAGGTAAGAATTTTAAGAAATATTTTTGTGATTTTCAAAACAAAAGTAATAGAAGAGCCCAAAAGATACTTTTAACTCTGCATTCAAGTCATATTAGGTGGTACATATCAATATACCTTGTGCTATATTATTTTATATATTTTTTTAAAAAATAAAATTTAATTATAGTTGATAAATATTATATATAATTATATATTTATTATCATGGTAAGAGAGTATTAAAAAATTATTTGTAAGGAGGTGTTTCCAATGGGATAGTTTTATATAAAATCTCAAAGGATATTTCTAAGAAGGTGGATGGTTTTTATGGTAATGACGAAAATAATATTTCTTCATATAATGTAGAAAATGAATTATTTTAAGATCTGAATATAAATTATATTAATTAATAATTTCAATTTTATAGAACAAATATAAAGAATAAAAATAAAGTATATTAAAAAAAGGCATTACCAATATGGGTAATGAAGGTAATTCCTTTTGTATAACTGAATTTAACTCTACAAAATATGTCTCTTTTAATTCTAAAGATAATGGTTTAACTTTAATTGAATGGTAAAAGGATGATGATATAAAATATTAAAATTCATCATATAGTAATATTATTTAACATATAAGTGGATATTCAAGACATTATGATTGAAGTTGAATTCTTGAAGGATGAATGTGAAAATAAATGTGTTTATATAACAAATTTTAAGGAATAAAAGAAGAAGTTTATAAAGGAAATAATTCCTTTAAAAGATACTATTAAAATAATAAATTAGAAAATGGAGGATCAAAGTGATATAATTAATAAAATAATTTATGATATTGATTTAAGAATGGAAAAGAATAAACTCTATGAAGCATCAATATTTTCTCTCACAGAACAGAGTAAATATAAGATGAAGATTGTACATGATAAAAGGAATTTTTACTTTGATAATTTATAACATTAACTGAAGGAGATTGACTTGGGGATAAAAATTCTTGAGGGATATGTTCACATAGAAAATAAAAAAACAAATACGAAAGATTATCACATGAATACTAAAGTTTGTAATAAGAATTAGATAGTTTTAGAAGCATGAAAATGACACAACATTCCTTCTAAAATAGATGGAAATGTAATTTAGAGTAAAGTGGCATTATAAAGTGATTTTATGGAATATCAAGAAACCCTAGGAGTTTATGTATGGAATCTAGGTGTTTCAACATAATAGGAAGTCCTACAACAACCACATCTTTGTTGATTCAACATTATACGATGTATGATTTCATTGAAAGATGTTATATGTGTGCTAAATATGATCATTTGGTGAAATATTATAGAAATATAAGTGATGAATATTTTATGATGAGATCTTTTAGTCTTATGATAGGATGGATAAATGGATCTAAGGAAGAAAAGTATGTTTCTTTAAAGTGATTCATAGTGTTAGATGATCATAAAGGGATAAGGTAAAGGAGAATGAATTAATTGTCATTAATTGACTGTTCCCAATAGCTATAATGAAATAAAAAGAATCAGGTATATAGAGAAAATAATAATGAAGAACTTTCTCTGATAGAAATTATATAATAAAATAAAGATTCATGATTAGGTGGTTTCATCTGTATGACTATAAGGTAAAAAAACACTAGTGTATTTTATCTTTTACAGAGAGAGTAATATGGAAAATAATACAAATATGGTTAATTAAACGAATAAACTTATACTAAGGAGATGATTACTAAATTTTTTGAGAATACTTTTTAAGCTTTAGACATTTAGAGATAATGTTACATAAGAGGAATTATCTATATAAAAGATTAAAAGAATATTATAAGATAAGGGTTGGAATGTGATGGCCTACCATAATCCTAAAATTAAGGATTTTTGGACGAAATATTTCCCCATGCAATTAAATTATTTTTACTATTGTTTAATGTGGTGTATAGTTTAGGGGGATATATGATACATGGGGTTACATGTGTTGAAAATATAAGACATGCGATGTGTTGGAAACTGAATATGTGCGTGAGGATTTGAAAGGGTATAGATAAAACATGATGAGTCATAATTGTTGAAGTTCCTAATTAATATAAGTATAAATAGAAATATAAATTGATATTAGGGACCTGATCTAAATCAACAAGTTGTTTAAAGAATTTTTTTGGATTTCTAAGATAAATATGGAAGTTTCATGTTGACATAAAGAAGAAAAAATAATATCCATAGGGATATAATGTTATAGAGGTTTCAAAAATATATATAGAAGTTTTAGTGGTGTCAATATACTATTAAAGATATATAATTAACAACAAAATGTTTATCAATAGGTACGAGACCACTATAATAAATGGAACATATATTAGTGGATATAGATTCAATTATATTAGAACTCGTGTTTATTTTTTATTTACTAGAATGTATGGTATTAGTTGATTGTTTTATAGGATACAAATAAATATATTGGAATAATTTATAGTTACCAATTATTAAATTTTTTATGAATAAAAACTATCTCTAATCATGGTGTCAAGAGACCAAGACATTCAAGGGGAGTTCATAATGAGAACTCAAAAAGTTGGTTTGTCTCATTTGAGAAAATACAATCCCTATAAATATTAGAGGGAATGGAAATCAAGTGGTATCATATGTTTTTTACAAACTAATGATATTAATTGATCCAAAATATGGTATGTACCATATAATGGTATTTTATTGTCTAATATATTGACGATTTAGTGTATGTGTGATTTAATCCAAATGAAGATTTTTTGAAGAATAAAGAATATATATCTACATAAGTTTAAATAAGTAGGTGAGTGGAATGGAATAATTTGAGTTTTGTTCATTAAAAAATTATTTTTTACACTTATTTCTGATTGAGTAGGTTTATATAATTTTTCAATGACTCATTTTCCAATGGAAATTTCACTCTCTGAAAATAATTAGGTATACTGAAGTTGTGGAGGATAAAGTATCTCATAGTTTAAAAGGTTTCAAATTTTGAATTATTCTATTGGACAAATGGTTCATAGTATGAAATGAAAATATATTGAAAGGTAGACTAGTGCATTGAAGGAACCCCTATAGAGTTTATAAAAATAGGGGGTAGGACTTAAAAGAAAAATATGTATGAGAAGAACCATTTCATTATTAATGTTAAAGGGGGAGTGGAGATATTTGAGATGAAGTTTTAATTTTGACATCAAAGGGGGGGGGGGGGAGAAAGCACAGAATCATGAATCTATAACCTTATAGGTATTTTATGGAGGAGGTATTCATGATATCATTGAAAAAAATATATGAATGGAGAGAGTTTTGGAACCAAAGATTTGTTTGGTATTAGATTTGTTATCAATCATAGGAATCCTATAGTATGTATGAAAAATGGGTAGTCATTGAAAGCTAGGTGATGTTAGGTGCACATGGAAGAACCAGTGGTCAAATAAAAACAAATATAATGATATTACTATATATTAAGGATGATTTTTTACATGAGGTGCGTAAATATTACTTGATCATTTTCAGTCTATAAGTTGTTCTAAAATATGTGATTTAGGTTTTTTTATAAGATAATTTGTAACTTTGGAAGAAGTTAGAATCTTTTGAGTAGTTTGGTGAATGAAATATTCACTATTAAATTCACCATCCCCAATTGAATCTAGTTAAAAAATAATGCATATGGTAATTGATAGTGTGAAGATGTAGTGTATATTTTTGATGGTTTTCAATTTAGAAATTCTTTTATTGGAAACAATGAGTCTCTTAAATTATATGTTATAAGACACTATGGATATTTGCGAGCACTTCATTAGAAAAATATAAATTTGTGTAATATATTTGGAAAGGGTATCACATTTCCACAAAGGGAAGTGAATTTTGTAAGTATTTTTGCTAATCAAAAAGGGGAGTCTTGTTTCATGGTCAAGACCTTGTTGAATTGAAAACAGATAATATTTTGGTGACACACCATATAATTTACTATTTTTAAGTTCCAAAGTTCCTATACAGAATTAGGAACCACGACACCAGTGTTTTGGTTACCATGGAGGACTTATATAGTAAAATTTGAAGTCGGTTCTTGGAGAAGAATCATGCTATAGAGAACATGTTGAGTATCTGGATTTCTATAAATGTAGTTAAAATAGGTAGATAAGTATAGAATAATCCATTTTGGTGATCATTTCTCTAGGAAGAGTGTCACATCATGGAAATCATTACAAAATGTCATGGTCAGTGATGGTTCAATCAAGTTTAAGTTTCAAAATGGCTACATGATTCGGGATATGAGGATATTATGTCATATAGCTCAGATCACATATGTTAACTAGAGCCATAAATGGTAATTTCAAACATCACCTTGTCATGATGAAAACAAAACATGGAGAAAAAATATATCTTTTAATCAAATGGGGAGATCATGTAGAAATATTTGAAGTATTTATTAAAAATAAAGTGGAATGTTTTTATCCACACTAAAATTTCAAGGGACATATAGAGAGATAATTGAGATAAAATAAAAAAGGTATGATATACACCATTTATGGTATGGTTTAGAAATTTAAAGGTCTTATTTAACTACTCATATAAATTCATATAGAGGATGGTGGAAAATATTTTAATATATGGTTTATAAGAATAGAGAGTGGAGCAGAATTGTATATCCAAATATGAGAGAAAAAGAAGAGAGGAGCCTGGACATATTAAATATTTGGTTTTTTTCAGGATAAGGGGAATTAAAGAAAAACATGGAAGTTCCAGTGATCATATCTGGTTATTATTGAATGAAGAGAGATTAAGAGAAATGGATTAAAAAAATTCATGGATAAAGAAAATGATCACACTCAATAAGGTAATTACAGTCTAGAATTATATTCATATAGAGATGAGGAGTATTTTTTTGTGACCTATGGAAGACAAATATTAAATCCTAAAAAAGGATTTTTTTCATTTGGTTTTGGAAGTGGAATATACAAGACTCAAATCCCTATAATGAGTTGACCTCATCCAGTTTGAAGAAGAGGATACCAGTATATGTAGAGAATATCAATGTATATATTTGGAAGATTAAGATGCATGGAAACTCAATGACCAATATTGAATAGGAAGAAACTATCATGTATTAAAACTATTGGAATATAAGCTTATGTATATGAACATACCAATCCCTCCCCAAAGTAATGCAAGGAAAATAAAAAGAGGGAGTGGCCCTTGAATTGACAGTGAACCTTTCCTAAACCGTTTGTAATAACTATAATGAGTAATATTACTCTTTGTTACATCAAAATTCAATAAATTAATAATTCTTAGATTATCATTAGTTGTAAACCAAGTAAATTTCTTTCATCCTATAAATGATTTATATTTATACAATCAAGATTGAGATTGGGTGAGGTTATGGGAAAATTAAACAATTAATTAGTTAAGAACCATTTATACTAACATGATAAAAAGATCTATAAGGTAAAAAATCAATGTAACACCCCAAGATTCCACGGTATTATTCTCTTTGAATAATACAATAGATTGCGTTGTATGTATATCTGAGTTCGAGCACACCACGACCAATCAAACTGGCTGTTTAAAAGAAAGTTATGAATAGTGATATCCACTTTTTGAAATTTTAAAAAATTTATTTTTAAAAATGGAATTCATTTTTGGATTTGAAATATCAAAATTATCTTAAGGTGAATTTATGGTATTTTTCTGAAAACTTTCAATTTTTGATGAATAGTGAAAAGCACTGCATTATTGTTTAAAACCAACTTTTTTTTAAAAAATATTTTTAATTTAAAAATATTTTTAATTAAAAATAGATAAATAATTCCTATATTATTCCAATTTAATTCATTGGAGTCATTTTATAATAACATGAGACATATGAAATTTTATTGAACTTTTTAACGTCTTTTACCCGGCACATTTGCAAATTTGCATAAAAGGCCATTTTACCACTTTTTTGAATTGAATTTTAAAATTTTGAAACACACAGTTGTAATAAGTAAGTAAAATTTGGTTTAATATGATGAAGAAATTTTTTGGTGAATAATAACTTTTGACTTTTATTTACCAGAGTTAAAAGTAAATAGGGTAATTAAAGGTGAAAATAATATTATAATATTATAAAATTACCCCAACATAGGTTCTAATTCTATGTGATAAGTGTTTTTCGACCAAACCCAACCTTAGGACAAAAATAATATCCTTTTTGATGCATTTGGGTAAGATTAGGAAATTTATTATATTTTATTTAAAGAAGAGGTAAAAGTGTTAAATTCAAACATTGATAACTAAACCATTTTTAATATAGAGTTATAAATAAGATAAATTCAACTATAAATATAAATTAGAAATATCAAAATATTTCATAAATCATGGTATTTTATTTATAAATTTTAAACCCTAAGTAATTAAATTTATTTATGACACAATGATAATGTAGTAATTATCTTATTAATGAAATATTAAAATAATTGATATTATAAATATTAAAATAAATGTAAATTGAAACTTTGGATGCCATAAACGAATTTTCTAGGTGAATATGACGTGTTATTGTTGACTAAATGTATTTTTTTCGAATAAATCAATTTTTTATGACTTTCACAAAAACCAAATACTAAATAGTGTCAAAATTAACACAAATGAGTTTTAAAAAAAATACTATTTTATTAAATGATATAATATTCCTAAAAATATATGATTCAGCTAATGAACTTGGGTAATGTTATATATGTCATTAATTAACCACTTGAGGTTCTCTTGGAATTTTATACAAACTATATAAACCATGTAGTATAAAAATAAGAGAAGACATGGTAAAAGTTAAACTATTTGACTAAGAGTTAAATCTATAAGATACGGTTAATATAGTGACCTAAACTTGTCTAAAACCTTTTTTCTAAGAGGATTTCAACCCATCCCCACCTTATCCTCATAATAATTCCATTTATATCTTTTATAAATAGAAAATAGTTTTATAATAAAATAATATTTCAAGCTTTTCCTAAAGTGCCTCTCACCTCTCTTGTAAAACGGTACTTCCCCTTCTATTAAATTCACACCTCCAAATCCATTTAGCTAAGCCAAAACCTGCCAAAATATCCTAAAACTACCCTAAATTCATCCTATAGGAATTAATTTGATAATAAAGCCAACATAATGATCCCTTTTTTTCAAATAAAAAGGAAGTACCTGATGAAGAGGTAGTTATTATCATCACCTATTTCAAAGTTATTTTCTTCTTCCACTTCCTCTTTATTTGTTGTATACATACCAAAATAATAACTCCAGTAAATTATAAAAAGTGTTATGTTATTATAAATATGGTACAACCATATTCATTATTCTATCTATCCTATGAATGAAAAAGTCACCATATATGCGTACATGCGACTTGTCGTCTCCACGTTGTTGTGTAGTCTGTTATTCAATACTTTATTATTTGAATGGGTATAATAATGAGTATAATTTATGTAAAAAATAATTATAAAATGTTAATGATTCTGTATATATAATATACCATACAATTACATATGATTTCACCATCAATAGAATGATATTTTTTCTCATGTATATGTACGACTTACCGTCTCCACGAGGCGATGAGATTTCATTCCCCATCATAACCATTTAAGAATAATTTTCATTTGAAAATAATGTTTAATAACATAATATCATTATGTATATGGGTCAAATACATCCTATCTATAACAAACATGACTTACGTAACAAAACATATAACGAAAAAGGAATCAGTTAACACCCGAAACAATGATACTACTGAAATATTATTAACAAAGAAATATTATAGGATCATATATGATATCATATTCATGTATATACTTCTTTTATAATTTAATAAAATTGATTTAACTATTAAAAAGGAGTTTAATGTACCCTAGTCTAAGGAAAAGTACAAGGTAAGGGTTAATTTTACAATCTCTTTATTATCTGAGGTTGTTTATACGTATGTATCCGATTGGACTTTTTATCATCCACATCGGTGTTTCATAAAAATATATTTCAAAACATTTTTACTATTTCATAGACTATGGGTTAAAGTAATTTCTACACTTTTTTAATTTTTATAAATGTTTTTGAATGGAATCATTCCGTTGTTTTCCAAATAAGGTACTTTATGACCTTTTTGAAAAATTAAGGAAAGAATGTTTTTTAACTTAAACGGAGGGTGTGGCTATTTTACACCGTTATAAAACCTTCAAAGCTTATCTTAAATGATTATATGAATATTTTCAAAATAAATGTTTTCTTTTGTAATTATATAACTCTTAAATGATTTCAAAGTAGAAAGAGATATTTCTCTCAAATAGTTTTTGGATTGATTTCATCTATGTAAACATCTATTGTTGGATTTTATGTTTTATTGAATTTAATTTATTATGATACAATATTCCATACTATATTGATAGTTTTATGATATTTTTTACTGTGGTTATTATATTTTTATACCATTCATGGTTTATTGTTAAAGTATTAACATTTTGTATACTAGTTTTATACGTTTTTTTATGTTATGTTTCACACTTTTTATATGAGGAACACATTGGAATTAGTAAGTGAGAGGAGGGGACCTCTATAGCCCCTTGATTCATCGATAAGTCTCATGAGAAAAAACAGTTTCTAAGAACAAGGCCTTGAAAAAATTTATATTTAGGGTCTTAGCACGAGGCCTTGACTTTGCGGTTAAGATGTCCGGAATTATGCATTCCATAATTATGAGATTAGAAATTGATATTACATGTGATTATTAGACTAGTAGAATATTCATGTGAATAAGTAAATGGAATTATTTGATATATATTTTCCATATTATGCTGAAGTTTATGTTTAGAAGGATTTTGTGTTAGTCCTATACATTGCCTTAAATTTTTATGCTTATTTATGATAATTTCCGCTATATTGATATCCATACTGAGCAACTGAGATCGCCCATTTCGTATGTTTTATTTTTCCTAGGATGTGAAAAATCATATTATAACTGAATTTTAGAGATAGGATAAGAGATATGAGTGTGGTCAAAGGAGACACAATGTTTCATTTTCATTTCATAATGTAATGTAAAAATTATGAATGTATCTAGTACTTCCAAGGATACTAAACTGATCGATATTTTAGGACATGATCTATTGTGATCATTACAATGTTATGTAACAATGCATCGACTCTAGGTAACTTGGGTTGAGGCATTATAGTTGGTATCAGAGGAATTTTAGTCAAACATTAAAATCTATATTTAGAAAAACTCTGATTAGAGAACATTACCCTAAGATAGAATTTGATGATTTGTATAGAAGAACATCCAAATTTTTTGGTAAAATAAATATTATGTGGGTTTTCAAAGAAATACTTCACTATCTGGATACAAAAGGTGGATGTGGTTCTAGAAAATATGTACCAAGGAGTGAAAACTCTAACAAGGAGTCTCTGGCTTGACCTGGGGTACCCTGGTACACAACAACAGGCCTTACTGTGCACCTAGTTTGACACTCCTGGGGGATATGCTTAGGATAATTCACATTTTCTTCAAAAACCATTATGAAGGATTTATGAGTAAATAATTCCCTAAAGATTTTTTTTTGATTATGGATTATATTTATAAAATTTTCAATTTATGTTATCTATTTTACAAGTTTGGAATTATGCATTACGATTCATGAACTAATCTAGTGTATTCCATTGTTTAGAAATGGTGCCAAGTGAAAGGAATGGAAATCTTATCAATGCACATAATCCATATAAGTATTTCTATCTTATTCAAGATAATTATAGTGGAGCTGGGGATGAAATTAGTGCTGATCAGATTATAACCATACTAGGACAACTCCCTCATGTTATGAATAATAACCTTACTCGTATAGAGCACCCTGGTCCACAATGCTGAGGATCAATGTTAGACTGCTTCATAAGGAAATAACCACCAACATTAAATGAGACTAAAAATCCATTTGAAGCTGAGTAATGGATAAGTTCCTTATAGAAAATAATTTATGCTTTAGGGAGTATCAAAAGGGAAAAAGTTTCCATATCAATTTATCGCCTCTCAGGAGATGTTGATCAATGGTGGTCATTAATTTAAAATACAAAGGAGGATGAAGAAGTATCAAATATAGAATGGAGGGAGTTTAAAGAGATTTTATTAGAAAAATAATTTCCTCGTGAACATCAAGCTGATATAAAATGGTAATTTCTAAGTCTGATGCAAAAAAGGATGAGAATGTCGCAAAGTATGAGGAGAAATTTACAAGGTTATCAAGTAATGCTACCGATTATATACATAAACCGAGAAGTAATATTGATTGATTCTTTGATGGGATAAGACCATTTCTCTATTGAGTATTAGTCTCACAATCCTTCTCATTGTACAAATATATAGTCTCACTTGCTATCAAGATAGAAAATTAATTCTCTATGTCTTATGACTTTAAAGTGAAGCTTGAGAAGAAGAGATCTGATAAACACTCTAAAAAATGAAATAAGGGGAAGAAGGGAAAATTTGAATTTCCATCCTATAGTAATTGTGGGAAGAAACACCCTGGTACATGCCAAAATGGGATTAGAGTTTGTTACATGTGTGGAGAAAAAGGCCACCAAGCTCTTGATTGCAAGGGGAAGAAATAGGAAGTCAATGTTCAATGCTAAAATTATAACGAAATGAGGAATTATGAAAAATAATGTCCTATGCGTCAAGTAAACTTACCTCAAATAAGGCCAAGGGGGAATGTATAAATTTATATGATCACTACTGCTGAGGTTAAAGTTCCGAATGATTTGGTGGAAGGTACTTTAATAGTTTCCTCAAAATTATACAAATCTTTATTTGATTCGGGATCATCACATTCTTTCATATCTTCCCAGTTTTCCAAGAAAATTAGATATTACCAATTTGACTTATTAAGGGATTTTTAGTAAAAAAATCCTAAAGTAAGTATCATAGCAACAAAGTTTTGTCAATCAGTTACCGTTATGTCATATAAAAATTATTTTTCTGCAGATCTTATTGTCATACCCATGATTGAATTTGGTATAATCCTTGGTATGGATTGGATTTTAGACCACGATAAAAAATTTATTATAATAAAAAGAAGGTAACCATTTTTGATGATGATGATTATGAATACCTTATCTTTAGAGAAGAAACGTCACCATCTAATTATCAGATAGATCGACCCCCGTTAGATCTAATAAATTCAATTATTGGAGAGGATGAGAGTGAAATAACTATGGGTGAGTAAGTTAATGTTCAGATAGAGGATGTACCTATTGCGCAAGTATATGTAGATGTGTTTCCAGAGTATTTAACTAGATATCCTCTAGAATGATAAATTGAGTTTTATGTTGACTTAATTCCTAGTTCAAGGCCCATATCAAAGACCCCTTATAGAATGGACACTGTGGAGTTAGTGGAAATAAATAATCAATTTGAGTAATTGAGCAATACAGTATTTATTCACCCTAGTGTTTCTCCATGGGGAGCCCATGTTCTTTCTATTAAGAAAAAAGATGGATCTTTGAGGTTGTGCATTGACTATAGGGAGATCAATGTAATAATAATAAATAAAATGTATCCCCTACCTTGCATTGATGATTTATTTTATCAAATTCATGGATCTCAATATTTTTCAAAGATTGAACTTCGATCTGGATACCACCAGTTGTGCATGGAAGGAATACATTCCAAAGATTACATTTCAAACCAGGTTTGGGCATTATGAGTTTAAAATAATGCCTTTTGGACTGAATAATTCACTCTCTATTTTCAGGGATCTAATTAACAGTGTTTTCAAGTAATATATTGATGAATTTGTAGTGGTATTTATGGATAATATATTGGTATACTCCAAAATCTACGAAGATCATGAAAATCAATTGTGCACTATTATGAAAACTCTTAGAAGAAATGAATTATATGGGATGTTTAGAAAATGTGAATTATGGATTCAATATATTTCTTTTCTTGTCCATATTGTCTCTAATTATGGAATCTCTATTGGTCCTTCAAATACAAGGGAAATCCAAGAATGGCTAGCACCAACAAGTATAATTGAGGTACACAGTTTTATTGGTTTAACAGGTTATTATTGGTGTTTCATCCAGAATTTTGCTCGATTGGATGACCCATTAACCAAGATCACATGTAAATGGGTTAAATTTGTCTGGAAAAAATAGTTTGAAGAATGTTTTGAAGAATGAAAGAGAATATTAGTCTATTCTTGTATCTTGACTCACCATTGGGGGAAAGATGTGTTTTTTATTTATAGTGACACTTCAGAGAAAGTATTGGTTATGTCCTTATGAAGAACGAGAGAGTTATTTCTTATGAATCACAGTGGCTAAAAATTTATGAACAAAACTATCCTACTCATGATCTTGAGTTAGAAGATTTTATATTTTTTTCTTAAGATATGGAGAAAATATCTCTATGGTGAAAAATGTGAGATATATACTGATAACAAGAGTTTGAAGTATATTTTCTCATAGAAAGAACTCAACATGAGGAAAAGGCGATGTCTTGAACTACTCAAGGATTATGATTGTACAATACACTACCACATAGGGAAGGAAAATAAGGTGTAAAATGCTTTGAGCAGAGAGGATCATGGAGTTCTAAACAAGATGATAGTTGAAATGGATCCTATGTTCATGGATCTAGTCAAGATGGAAATAGGAATAATCATAGAAGGTGAAACATCAATAATTTTTCAAATGGTTTCCAAAAAATCATTACAAGAAAGGAAAAAATTTCTCAGATTGATGACGAAGAGTTTCAAAAGAAAATTAAAGCAGTGAATGATGTGAGATTGGTTGAATTCATATACGAAGATGGAATTTTGAAATATGGGAAGAGGTTTGTGTTCCCGATATACCTAATCTAAAAAGGGAATTGTTGGATGGTGCTCATAGCACCAATTTATCTATACACCCTAGTAGCACTAATATGTATAGATAATTGAAGGAACATTCTGGTGGGACAACATGAATAGTGAGATTGCTGATCATGTGTCAAGATTCTTGGTTTGTCAACATGTGAAGGCTGGAATAAAAAAACCTAGAGGAGTCATGAAACCTCTTCTCACACCTGAGTGGAAATTTGATGATATTACAAAGGATGTTGTCATGGGGATACCAAAGACTCCTCGAAGGAATGATGCAATATGGGTCATTGTTGATCATCTTACCAAGTCAGCACATTTTCTTGATATAAGAAAAGATTTACCACTTGAACATTTAGCTAGACTATATATTAATGATGTTGTAAGACTTCATGGTGTACCCCTATCTATTATTTCTGATCGTGATCCCCATTTTACATCAAGATTTTGGAAAAGTCTTTAGAAATTCCTAGATACTAAACTTAGTCTGAGCACTTCCTACCACCCTAAAACTAATGGAAAATTAGAATGGATTATTCAAATGTTAGAAGAAATGTTCAGATCTTACTCACTTTACATTCAAGGTATGTGGGATCAGAATTTACCTCTGGTAGAATTTTTCTATAACAATAGCTTTCATTCAAGTATTCATATGGCACAATATGAAGCATTACATGGATAGAGATGTCACACACAAACTTCTTTGAATGATATTGGGGAACAAAAACTCATAGGCCCAAAACTTGTTGAGGAAATAATGGAAAAGGTAAAGATTATCCAAACCCACATCAAAGTAGCTCAAAGTAGGAAAAAGATCTATGCCGATAACAAAAGGATGGATTTGGAATTTCAAGTAAGAGATCATGTTTTCTTGAAGGTATCTTCATGGAATAGTGTTAAACGATTTTGTGAGAAGGCTAAATTAAGTCCCATGTACATCAGACCTTTCGAAATTCTAAAATGAATTAGAGTTATAGCTTACCATATGGAAATGCCTCCAAGCCTCTCCAAAGTTTAATGATGTGTTCCACGTATCACTATTGAGAAAATTCATGCATGAACCAACTCATGTACTCAACTATTATGAAATATAAATGGAACACGATCCATCTTATTGTGAAGAGTCTATCAGAATTCTTGATACCAAAGAACAGTGTGGAGAAACCAGATGACTTGTCTGGTAAAATTTCTTTGTAGAAACCATAAAAAAGAAGAGGCAATGTGGGAACCTGATGAACTTATGATGAAGAACCACCCGAGTATTTTTATACAGTAATATTCTAGAAATTTTGAGGATGATATTATCTGAAGGAGGGAAGAATGTAACACCCCAAGCTTCCATGATACACTTATCTTTGAACAATACAATAGCTTGCACTGTACGCAGCTATGAGTTCTAACACACCACGACCAAAAAAACTATCCTTTTAAAAAGAGGTTATGAAAATTAATTATCACTTTTTAAAATTTTATAAATTTTATTATTAAAAATGGACTTCAGTTTTGGATTCAGAATATCAAATTTAGTTTAGGGTGATTTTTAGGTATTTTTTTGAAAACATTCAATTATTGATGAATTGTGAAAAACACTGCATTATTGTTTTAAAACAACTTTTTTATTTAAATGATTATTTTTAATTTAAATTTATTTTAATATCATAATAGATACATAATACCTATATTAGTCCAATTTAATCTTTGTAGTCATTTTATAATAATACTAAACATATAATTTTTTTTGAACTTTTTAACGTCTTTTACCAACCTTCTAGAAACATTTGCAAATTTTCATATGACTTAATTTTACAGATTCTGTGAATTTAATTTCTAAAATTTGATATACACGGTTGTCACTAGTAATTAAATTTTTGTTCAATAGGATGAAAATAATTTTTTTTGTGAATAGTAATTTTTGATTTTTATTTACCACGGTTAAAAGTAAATAGGGCACTGAAAGGTAAAATAATATTATAATATTATATAATTACCCAAAAACATTTTCTAATTCTATTGGATAAGAATTTTTCGATCAAATTCCACCTTATGACCAAAATAATATCCTTTTTGATCCATTTGGGTTCAATTAGGATATTTATTATATTTTATTTAAAGAAGAGTTAAATGTGTAAAATTCAAACTTTAATAACTAATCCATTTTTAATATACTGTTATACATAAGATAAATTCGAATATAAATATTAATTAGAAATATAAAAACATTTCCTACATCATTTAATTTTATTTATAATTTTTATACATGAAATAATTAAATTTATTTATGACACAAATGATGATGTTGCAATTACCTTATTAATGAATTATTAAAATAATTGATACTATAAATATTTAAATAAATGTAAATTAAAAATTTTTATGCAATAAATGAATTTTATAGGTTAATATGACATTGTAGGGTTGATTTAATTTTTTTTTCTTTGTAATCAAGTTTTTATGACTTTCACCAAAACCAAATACAAAATAGTGTCGAAATTGACATAAATGAATTTTTAAAACAAATGATGTTTTATTAAATGATATAATATTCCTAAAAATGTAAGATTCTGACAAAGGACTTTGATAAGGTTATATATGTCATTGATAAACCACTTTAGGTTCTATTGGTGTTTCATTGTAACTATATTAACCATGTAGTATAAAAATATGTGAAGACATGGTAAAAGTTAAAATATTTAACGAAGATTTAAATCTAAAAGATAAGGTTAATATGGTGACCTAAACATGTATAAAACCTATAAGATGAGAGGATTTTGATCCAACCCCACATTATAATTGAAATAAATCCATTTTTAGCTATTATAAACTGATAATTATTTTATAATAAAATAATATTTCAAGCTTTTCCTAAAGTCCCCCTCACCTCTCTTATAAAAGGGTACTTCCCCTTGTCTTAAATTTACACCTCAAAATCCATTTGGATCGGCAAAAACCTGCCAAAATCTACTCCCAAATTCCCTAAATTAATTCTAGAGGCCTTACTTGGATCATAAATTCATCATATGGAGCCCTTTTGTTCAAATCAAAAGGAAGCACCAGAAGAAAAGGAAATTATTTTCATCACCACATTCAAAGTTATTTTCTTCTTCCACTTCCTCTTTATTTTTTGTATCCATACCAAAATAATTACTCCAATACCTTATACATACTATGAAATTATTATAAATATGTTATATCTATATTCATTATTTTATCCATCATATGAATGAAAAAGTCACAATACGTGTGTACATACGGCTTACGTCTCCACGTTGAGGTGTAGTTTGTTATTCAACAATTAATTATTTGGATGCGTATAATAATGAGTGTAATTGAAATAAAAAATAAATATAACATGTTAATTTTTATTTATATATAATATACCATCCAATTAGATATGATTTCACCATCAATATAATGATATTGTTGCTTGTGCATATGTACGACTTACCGTTTCCACGACGTGATGAGATTTCATTCCCCATCATAACCATTCAAGAATAATTTTTAATTTGAAAATAATTTTTAAGAACATAATATCATTCTGGATATTAATAAAATAAATCTTATCCAAAACAAAAATGACTTATGTAACTAAACACATAAAGGAAAACGAATCAGTTAACACCTGAAACAATGATACTACTGAAATATTATTAACAAAGAAATATTACAGGATCATATATGATATAATATTTATGTATGTGGTTATTTTATAATTTAATAATAAATATTTAACTATTATTTAGTAGGTTAATGTACCCTCGACTAAGGAAAAGTACAAGGTAAGGGTTAATTTTACAATTTCTTTATTATCCGAGGTTGTTTATACAAAAGTATCCACATGGAATTATTTATCATCAACATATGTGATTCTTAAAACTTTATTTCAAAATATTTTTACTATTTTCTAGATAATGGGTTAAATTAATTTATACCCTTTTTTACCTTTCATAAAATGATTTATAAGTAATATTTCCATCGTTTTCCAAACAATGTACTTTTTGACCTTTTTGACAAATTAAGGAAAGAATGTTTTTTTAACTTATACGCGGGATGAGGATATTTTCCACTATTATAACACCTTCAAAGCTTACCTTACAAACTTATATGAATATTTTCAAAATAAATGTTTTCTTTTATAACTATTCAACTTTTAAATGATTTCAAAATAGAAAGAGATATTTCTCTCAAATAGTTTTTGGATTGATTTCTTCTATATCCACATATATTCTTAGATTTTATGTTTAATTAAAGTTGATTTATTATGATACAATATTCCATATTGAATTGATAGTTTTATGATATATATAAATATAGATGTAGTATTTTTATTTCATTCACGGTTTATGGTTAAAGTATTAACATTTTGTATATTAGTTTAATACAAATGTTTATGTTATGTTTCACCCTTTTAATATGAGGAATGCATTCGACGTAGTAAGTGATAAGAGATCCCTGTTATTACCCCTCGATGAATCGGTATGTCTCATTAGACAAACTAGTGTCTTGTAACTAAGCCTTAAAAAATTTTATATTTAGGGTATTGGCACGTGTCCTTGAATTTGTAGTTAGGATTTCCAACATTATGAATTCCATCATTATGACATTAGCTATTGATATTACATATGATTATTCAACTAGTAGAATATCCATATGAATAAGTAAATGGAATTATTTGATTTAAATTTTCCATATTATGCTAAACTTTATGTTTTAGTCTTATACATTGCCCTAACTTTTTATTCTTATTTATTATAGTTTCCGATATATTGATATCCTTACTGAGCATCTGAGCTCTCCCCTTTCTTTTGTTTTATTTTTCCTATGATGCGAAGAAGTATATTATGAATGACCTATAGGGATAGGCTAAAAGATATGAGTGTGTTCAAATGAGGCATAATTTTTCCTTTTAATTTTATAATGTAATGTAAAACTTATGAATGTATCTATTACTTCTAGGGCTACTAAACTGGTCATTTTTTAGGGACTTGATCTCTTGTGATCATGCTAATGCTATGGAATAATGCACCAACTTTTGTTAACTAGGTTCAGGGAATTACAATAAAGTTTAATTATATAGTGTTAATTAGGTAGCACAGTAATTTATCCCCCCTCTCAAGGTGCCTCAGGTTGCAACATATTTTTCATTTAAACTTCATTGTCCAAGATCAAAATCTATAGAATAAAAAAGATTTAAAATAGTTTATCTCCTAATGAATTTATAGATAAAATTATCATGATTAAATAACAATTCACACCCCCTATTCTTTTCTTTCACTTTATATTATAGTTAAAAACATAAAAGATAGATGAAATAATACTAAACTAATCGGGTAACACTTCCCTTATATGTTGGTTTCTATTTTTTCATGGGAGTTTTTATCTTTATCCCCGGTATTTATCCCTCTTATATATCCTTTATAAAAAAGAATCCTATTAGTTTTTATAAATGTGAATTATTGAAAAATAAAATGAAAACAATAAATAAAAAATCCCTACTTATTGTTGGGTCTCATTCCATCCAAAACATAGATTTTAATAAATTTTTGTAGGTTATCTGTGGAAAAATATCCTTAGTTTTATGAGTGTGGTTTCTTAAGAAGGAACCAATAGTAGTTGGTTTATCCTAAAATCATCTACATGTAATCTTCCACCTTGTGTGAAGGAGGATCTATGGTATCACCCTTCATATCAAATGCTGAAGTTATCCATTTGATTTCATCATTTCTTGAAAATTATATTAATATATCCAATTTATTCTTTATGTAAGTGATTCAATTAAAGTACAAGGTGGGCAGTGAAATGTTTGGTGTCTATTCCTTGAGTTGATAATTTTCTTCGTAGCCACTGGCTACTTCAAATTTGGATTCATTACCCTTCTATTTTCCTCATCATTTTTGAAACCCCTAATGTAGATGTGGCATGATCTCTAACAGTGTGTACATTTGTTTTTTTTTCTTTATCTTCCATATATTGTGAAAATATCCATAATATCTCTTGTAAATCATGGATCCTTTTTCTATACTAAAATAGAGTTTCAATGTTCTATCTTAATTTGAATGATAGGATGTAGTTCAATCAATTAGAAATACCCTCTATATTGTTCTCCTTGGTTTCCTTAATTTGGTCCAAAATTAATTATATGTTAGAATCAATATCAATGTTTTCCCTTTCTATGGGAGGTGTTTTCCTCTATCATGATCCATTTCAAAGAAAGAATATTTTTCCAGTTCCTCCACACATGTCATATAGTATCTTTTATGGATCATCCCACTAAATTTTATTTATATTTCCTACAAGAAAAAACTAGTAAGTGAATTATAATTATGGTGGGGTCAAATGAAATAAGATATATGAAATAAAAATATAAAAAGGGTGATTTAAATGATTTGGTAATAATGATCTTATTTATTTTGATATTTTTTATTTTTCTATTTTTTTGTGGTTTTGATGTTTTTATTATTTTTCCCCAAAACACTTGTGATTAAAAATATTATCCTTAACAATGATGCTAATTGTGGATGGTGGAAATGTGTTATTTTGTAACAACACACTCCCCTTATTAAGTGCATAATAATAGCAATGGTTTTTGAGTCATATACATTGGTATAGGGGGACATCACATGTGTAATTAATTGGTTTTTATAACAAAATTGTAAAGAATTTGGTTATTGATAATATGATTGGAGGTTTAGTAGTATTAAAGTACACCTATCCTATAGTTGACTACCTATATGCTAAACCTCACCAGGGTTACTTTCACAACCAGTGAGATTGGAAATCACCCAAATTCACCTATGTCACTCAATTATTTATGCTAATGATATGAGAAACAACAGTTATTTCCTTATGACAAATATCTTAATAATTTTAGAGAACTTGAAAAATATACTATAGATTCCCATGAGGTTTACTATAAATACTAATATTGGTTCATTAGAGAATTAATTGGTAGTGTTTTTATTTCTACTACCCCCTTAGTTTGGGTAACCAGTTTGGGTTTTCAAAACACTTACTGATGTATTTTTCACTCACTTTTGTGAGGGTTTTACTCTATACACTACCCTTACCAAGATATAAATTATCTACTTTGTTCTCTTATGTATGTTCTAGCTCTTATTTTCCCTCACACGCATAATTCACTCTTATGTGAAAGCGAACATATCCCAATGGTTTTCAATGATTCCAATATCATCATTTTGTTCAAATTATAATCCTTCAATTCATACTCATAGAATTTTTAAAAAGGAATATTCAATTAAGTTCAATAATCACTATAAACATAATAGTATGACATGAAAATGGAAGGATAAAATATAAAACAAACTGTAAGGGAAGAGAAGGCCCATTAGATAATCATAAGGATCTATGTGCATGGTCCACCCAATCCCATATATGTTCCTCTAGCTATTGTAAGTATCATTGTAAGTCTCCTGTTGATCACCATAATCTAATAATTTTCTTATATGATATCTTACATGGGGACTAATTCTTTCACTATTTCCTCATTTATATTCATATACACAATCTTTGATTTTTATTTTTGTCCAACTTGTGTGATTTAAACATGTTTAAAATGTACCTTGGTTTAATTCCACCTGGAACATACTTCCCTTAATATTCTAGTATCTTCTTATGTCTTTCCCAACTTAATTATACAAAGAAAATTAAATATCAAAAAACGGTCATTCCATATAGTGGTGTTTTGGTCCCATTTTGTGATTTGATGTAACAACTTAAATGAAGGTTATCCTCTTGTGAATGTTAGTCACATGGATAAGATATTTTATCAATTGACAATAAATAAACTCCTTGTACATTCCATTAATCCCCCATGTTAATTAAAATGAAATGACGCATGATTGATGCTCATGGGTAATGGAATTTTATATTATGAAAACTAAGCATTGTAGAATGAATTTAAATATGAACATAATGATATTTTATGGCATGATACAATTTCTAAAAATTAGTTTAGTGTTAGGTATTGTCATGAGTCAACATTATCTCAATAACAGATGTTACATTGAGGCTCTACATATTATTGGATAGCTAGTATAGTGTTGGGAGTAGTTGTGAGGCAACATTGGCTTTCCCATGACCCACACTGTGACATTTGAACTTCCCCATTGATAGAGTATCACAACATTAAGGGTGTTGGAGGGAATTTATATCATGTGTTGAGGATTGGTTTTTTGTTGACATTTAGATGTCGAGTGTAGTTTCTTCATGGGATAGTGTTGGCATGTAGTGCACTCTCATGGTATGATGAGAGGATTTGTTAGCACCGTTATGTACTCCCATGATTTTTTTCATAATAAACTAGGTATTAATTGCACTATTATTAGTTGGAATGGTTTTCATTTTAACTTTAATGCCTTCTCAAATGAATAAGCAATAACACATTGGTAGTCCAACCTGGTGAAATTCTCCATGTTTTTAGGAATCATATTATTTTTATTAATTATATGTTTATAATTATAAACTTTTTTAGTTCAAACAATTTTATGTTGACTAGAAAATAATTCATAAAATATATGAATTAAAATAACAACACATTATTTGTTCATAAGAGGAACATTACAACAAAGTCACATAAAACTATGCATTACACCATTAAAAAAGAATAAATCAATAAGGGAAAATAGATAAGAAAGAATAAAATCATCACGACTAGGAAATATCATTGATCATATTCAACCTTGAGGATCACCAAAATCTAAATAAAACCTATAATTAATTAGTGCACCATAAAAGGAGAAATAATTATCTATAATATGAAATAGGAACCATGCCTTGCGAAGTGAGATTGGAATGAACAAATTATTTTGTAAATATATATATATGAGTGAAATATGACCATTATTAATATGGTCGTTGGAAGTATGGTCATTGGAAGTATGGTCATTGAGAATATGGTCATTGTATATATATCAAATAGGTAAACTAATCTCTTGTATTATTTAGTAGTAAATTTAAAATAATATAAATCTCAATGAAATAAAAAAATGCTATTAAAATATTATTAATATAAATATATATTTATGTGTTACATATAAGTAATAATAATATTATATTAAAATATGATATGATGTATAAATAATATTCAAATAAATATTTCAATATCAATGGAATACTAAAATTATATTTAAGAATATAAATAACTAATTTTAATGGTGTTTGTTAAAGCGTATTTAGTGAAAAAGAAATATTTTTTTAAAAGAACCATTTTTTAAGTATAGTATATTCTATCATAAAAAATTAAATTAAAAACTATTAATATATTATTATATAAAAATGATTAAAATTATAAATTCATATGAAATAATATTCAGAATGCATAATGTTTTATATTGTTATTTTTCAATAAAAGTAGATAATCTGTATATTTTGTATTTAATTATAAAGATAAATATATTATTTTTAGAATTTAATTCTATAAAATGAAAATAATTTTTTAACTCATAATTTTAATATTATATTAGGGTGAATTTTTTAGATTTTTATAAAACATTTTATTTTTAGTTGAATATCACAAAATGTCATTTTTACAAATACCATGAATTTTATAACACTATTTGTATATAAATATTACTTGGAGATTCATGAAAATCTTTTATATACTAAATATGTATTTTATAAGTGAAAATATAAATTATAATTTAGTTTTTTAGTTTATAATCCTAGATTTGATATATTTTAATTTAAGTAACGTTTTCTCTAAAATTGGTTTAAAAATACTATATATTTATTATTTTAGAATTAATTTTTATCTCTTTTAAAAAATAAATATAATAAAATGGATTTAAAATTTTGAATTATAAGGTCCATATTATGTAATAAAGTCAACTTTATTTTTAGGAATAAAGGATAAATTACTTATGTAAAAACCAGTTACCATAGTAAAATCTGGAATAGTAAAAGTAATAAATCTTGGGGTAAAGAGCTAAAAAATATCTAAAAACATGTTTATAATAGAATTTTTGAGGGTTTATTGACCTTATATAATCCTAAAATCCATTAGTTTCTATTTTTTGAGCCACTTTACATGGAAAACATGTGCTCTCTTTATATTATGTGGAAATATTTACAAAAGATGTCATTCTCACTACATATAAAAGGGGCCTCTCACACCCATTAAATAAAACATCAAAAATTAGGTTTCCTTGTGAAACTATACCATTATTACTTCAAATGGAATCATATTTTTATTAGGATTTTTGTCACAATATATTATCCAAATTCCCCCATTTCTAAGAATTACTTCCAGAGAAAGTTCAAAATCTCAAAGTATTTACTTCTCACTCTCTAATAATTTTCCTTCTATATATTTTTAATATAAACATTTATTAAACAGTTATAAATTATAAAATTATTAATAAATATATAAAAAATTATTTTTATGTTTATGTAATATACATTATCCACCCCTTCCCCTCATCCCTTAAAAAAGTGAAAACCAAAATCGTGTGTATGCGTAGACTACCACCTCCATGACACAAGGTGTTTTTTTCTTCACCTCCTTACAAGGATAATCCTAATAGGGAATTTAATATATTATTATGATATTTATTATATATTTTAGATGATAAAATTATAAATCAAGTTACTCCATTTCCCCATTCTATGGAAAACAAAATCATCATCCATGCGTACGTGTGGACTACCGCCTCCATGGAATTGTGTATTCAGTATTTCATTACCATATTTAATGCTTGGTTATAATATGGGGTTTAAGGGATAAATATTATTTTTATGAAATAATTAAGGTATTTTAATTCTAATTGGATAATCTTTTTACAATATTGGAAATAAATAACTGTTATAAATTCAACCATCAAAAAAGTGCACACTATGAGGGAAAAATTATTTATTATGTAATAACTTCATCTAGTTTATATTGTTTTTATAATTATTTAAAATTTTGATATATCACACTAATTAACACTAAATAATATAATTATTCTTCTTTTATAATAATATTACTCTAAATCACTTCATAATCATCCATTAAATATGGTATGTTCTTGTTTGGGTTCATTTAACCACCAAATTGAGAAATGCTATAAATTAATATCATGGATGGATATGAGAATTAAATAACTGAAAAATATGATATAAATAATTAAATAATTATTTTTTCTAAAATTTAAACATAAAAATTTAACTCATTATATAAGAAAACACCTTCCATTTTCTAAGAATCATTTAAACATGGTCATCACAAAATTCATCATTAAAGATCATAAAAACTCCCATATATTGAAATTATAACATTATAAAAAACAATTAATCATCCATTATAGTGCCTTATATGATATAGGAATGATGATCTTATGGATAATAATATAGAACAATAGTGCCATTGGAAAAATTATTCAAAATGTTCAAGATTAATCACACCAAATATTGAAAATAGATAGTAATTAACTAATATACATGTAGAGAATAATTATAAAAAAAATTTATAAAGTGAATAGACTTGAATATGATTATTAAAGATGATATTAATATATTCATTCTTTTTATATAGTATCTTATATTTTATTCATGTAACAACTTAAAATCTGCAGTTTCAGATTTGGTGCTAAAAATAAAAACTTTACATTCCTAGCTTTGATACTGACAAATGTAACCCTTTTTTTATAAAAAACATAAAATTTCAAAATTAAATATTTGATCACTTACAATACCTATGACCATTTAGGTTTAGGGTTTTATAGAATTAGTAAAATCACTTAATGACTTGGATTCATAAAAAACTATCACATAATGATCAACATTATCTCCCACTATACCCAGCTTTTATTATTTCAAAATAGGTAATCAACATAATCCATGTGTAATTAATTTATAAAATATTAATTTAACATCTTTCATCATCACATAAGGAAAATAAAACATAATAAGGGTGAGATCAAATGCTCAGTAAGGGTAAATAAGTGAGATTCCCCTGATTCTATAAGTATAAAATAAGAAAGAGGGTATGAGAACCATGAGCTTATCATTTGATATAAATACCCTGAAAATAAAATATCATGATATTGAGTGATGAAACAAATCTTGTCTGTTTATAATACATGGGTCATAATGGAATCAAATAACATTAGCTTTAAGAACATTACATAGGCAAAATACATTAATTTTTGGCATACTCATAGGAATATAAAACCATTTCCTTAATAGTTAAGGATCATTTCCAAGACTGTTATAGTGGATTGGTTTCACTCACCAAACCATTTTAGTAGCCACTTTTCACTCAAAATACTATCATAGTGGATTGGGTTCATTCACCAAACTATCGTAGCAGACAAAGTCCCTTACTGAACCGGGTTTACTACCTATTCCAGTCTTGTCTATCTCATGAGATATAAATATTTACCCAATTATTTAAGGGATATATAGGCCCCAAAAATCAAATAATGAAAACATAAATACTCAAGAAATAAGAACATAAATAATTAATCACATCAGAACCCATGAAAAGAAATTGGTTTCATTAACTTTTCACCATAATTATAAACCATCCATAGAACTAATAAGAATAATTTCCTTGGATGATATACCCAGTAAATAATAAGTAACATCAAATTATTTCATCTTGGATGAAAAAACAGTTTTTAAAGATAATTTTGAATAATTATTGAGAAAAATTACATTTCTATTTAAAAATAATTTCTTTTTTTTAAATCCATTCTATTATAAAGGAAAAAATTTTATTTAAAAAGAATTTTTTTAAAATTTAATGGAATATTCAAAGAATTAAGGCTTCATTATGGTGGGAAATTTCACTCATTATTTGTATGAAATAAAAACATTCCTCCGATATTTCTTTTTGAAAAGGTCACAAAGAACCTCATTTAAAACATTAAAAAAAGATTCATTTCAAACCGTTTTGTAAAAATACAAAAAATAGTAAAGATGATTTTTAACAATTATAAAAGAATAGTAAAAATATTTTTTAATTTTTTTAGAAAACATGGAAATAAAAGATAAATATTCCCTGGCAGGTACTTAAACATTAAAAATCCTAAATAATGATAAGATTGTGAAAAAACCCATACCACTTTATTAACTTATGAACCGTAATCCCCATGAAATAAATAAAATAAAGTAAAACTTTTAAATAAAATTAATATAAATAGAATAATGATATAAAATATCAAAAATGGAATTATATACACCAAAAAAAGGAATAAGTGGAGAATATATAATATATCTCACAAATATAAAAAAATGAGATGAAAATCATTTACCTCATGTCTTGCCTTTCCTCGTTCATGTTCAAGCATCCTATCTAATATGTATGTATTTATTATACATATATTATAATAAATTATTTATATCTATCAAACCATCTATGATTTATATTTAACATTTTATCACCCATTTATTAATAAATTTTTATCAAAATCATTGTTCTGGGTGATAACTACTTCATTTCCAAGCATGTTTCAGTTTGGAAGTCATGGTCCTTATACATTGATCATATTTTTATAATTTCCATAATTTTTATCATGTTATAAAAATAATATATATTCATTATATACATATTTATAATCATTTATAAAAATAATAGATAGAAAAATTAATTACATCATTTATGTAGAAAATAGGCCATACGTACACATGAAAGTTATATTCTATTTCTTAAGGATAAAAAGAAAAAAGGTAAATGATAAATATACCTTAAAAAAATTAATATATAATTAATAAAATATATATTAATTTTATTCATCCTTGTTACCATAATGTAAAATAGAAATGAAAAATTATTCACATCGCTTCGTGGAGGTGGTAGTCCACACATATTCACGGGTGACATTATCATTTTCCAACTATTTGGAAGGTAATAACGTAGATATTATATTTCATTAAAGAATAATTATTTTGTCATAAGTATTATATATAAACATTAAACCCATCATAATAACCATCCATGAAATATTATGTTGTGAAATGAATTGTATCACTACGTGGAGATGGTAATCTGTAGTATGCCTGAGCGATAATTTAACTGCTTATTTGATGGGAAAGAGGGTGTATATAATGAAATAAACTTATATCAATGAAATTTAACTTATTATTTTTATAAAACACTTTCACCACATACATATTCCAATAATAACATAATTCTCTTAAATTAGTATTGAAATAATTTATATTAATATAAATTAAGGAACCTATACCGATGGAATAGTATCCAGACCATTGGAATAATAACATGACCACTAAGAATAATATTTCAGACACTAGAATAGTAACCTCATATATTAAAATATAAATAATTTTTTTTATCTTATAAATGAAAATATGATATAATTATATCACAGTGTAAGTAAATAAATGTTTTAAAAATGATAAATTAAGTGTTGGTATTTTTGTTAAGAAGAAATGTTTATTTACAATCTTATAATTAATATAATGATTTAAAAGAAAATTTATTTTAATAAAATAGATTCATAAATTAATATTGTTTTATTATAATCAGAACTTAATTTTATGTGGCCTTAATTCATTTTTCAAAATGTCATAAAATCAGTTATAATATTAAAATCAGTACTTTTGGAATAAATGATGATTTTAAATAAAAATGAATTTACTCTTATTTGTAAAATTCTTTTCATAAAATGGATTAAATTTTTTAATTATTCATGTTGAAAAATGGTTTGGGTTAATTTTTCGGATTTTTCTAAAATAGTTGAATTTTTGGTGAATAGTGAAATATGATAAATTATAGTATAAGATAAATACATGAATTATTGAGTCATGGATGATGTATGGATGAGGTAAGAACCCAATGGTTCGAAATATATTTAATATTTTACTTTATTTAGTCCCAATAATCAACACTATTGATATTATTGATCCAAAATAATTAACTAATTTATAAAAAAATAATAATAAAACACCCCTATCATCCCCTATAAATATCACCCTTCACCACCTCTTATCCTCACACATTATAAGAATTAAATATTGTATAAATTATTCCCAATTACCTTCCAAATCCTCTTCCACATGTTCAAAAATTATTGGTCTAAACAAAATATCAAACCCAATTTCCATAAGGAGGTTCTCATAGAGAATAAATTCATGAGATAAAATCATCTTTTGTTATCTTTTGTTTTATTTTATTTTATTATTGTCTCCTAAAATATCATATAAAAAGAGGAATTATAACACATGTATCATATATACAATGAAATTTGATTGTGTTATTTTAATATCTATAATCAAATCTCTTCTATCACTCGGTTATTCCAAAAATAATAACATCATCTGTGATGTGTCAATTCACCGCCTTTATTGACGATGATTTTTCATTTTCCATTTGTGCCTTCAAGGTTGTTCATTATACCATTAATGTGGTTAAATAAAATATTAGTATACATATATAACTTTTATCATGTAATTGAACCAATATATAATCATGATATTAAATAAAATGATACATGTTCAGGATGGTCATAAAAATAACCAAAATAAATTAAAATATTTTCGACAATGTTTTATCTAATAAATCATCGTCATACCATACAAAAAATTATACATGAAACCATTTGAAAATTTTAAAGTTAATTAATAAAAAATAATTTCACTTCTATTTAATTAATCTCATTTTACGTAAACTTCCATAATTATATACAAGTAAACCGATCATGAATCCATGAAAACAAATGCTCCCAAAATGTAGAAATTGAACACTATAACTCATCCGGATGGCCATAAAAAACTTAATAAAATTAAAATAAATAAAATACATGTAAAAGGGGTTATTTATTTATTAGTTAATAAATCTAATTTTATTATCTAGGATATTAATGTGAATAAATAATTCATACATAAGGTAAGGGGATTCTCGAACCTAACTTCTTTTCTTTGGGTTATCCATCTTTCATTCCAAATCTCAGTATGGATATTATTTTAATATTACTAAAATATAGTTTCATTTTCCTCCCATTTTATTTTCTAGGAATACATGTTTCCAATCCAAATTTATGAAATATAGAAATATTTTCCAAAAGAAATCTTCTTTGTAAAACACATTTTGAATTCTCTTGAGTTGTTTCTTCTTCACTCATGAATAATGAATATTATACCAAATATGTTTTTCACTTTTCATTTAGGAACCCCAATTTTATTCATGATTTATGAAATAATTATGAAACCCATTAATTTATATGGGTTACTTCATTACTTTGATATACATTCTATATGGCATGCATGATTATGTTAATATTATGGTGTGACAGGTGCGCCTGAAATTATATAGTTCTCCAATGTATTTGGTAATGTTATGTATCTCATGAGATAATGTGCAATATTCATTAAAATTATGATATATGTTTTCACTATAATGAATTTATGATTATTCACAAATGATAGGCATGAACATGATGTTGGCTTTATTCACAACTATGTGTGGTCTTTGACCACTAAGACATGATGTTTTATTTTTATACATTTCCAAATATCATTCCTCTATCCAATTTTTCCTCTCATGATTATGATGATGATACTATGAATATGTTATGCTTATTATTATTATGCTAACCCATGTTATATTTATTTAGGTCCTCATTTATCCTCTTACAGAGCTTTTAGCTAACCCCTTTCTTTGAAGTATATCCTCAGGTGACTTCATGTACTAAGGATAACATGAGATTTCAAAGGACAAATAAGAATAATTTAAATAATTTTTTATGTTTTATTATCCATAAGTGATATATAATCCAAATTTTACCAAGATACTAAATCTTTTGATCCTATTTTTTACCGTTATTATGTTTTTTATCTTTAAAATGATGTAATAGTTATATAAGAAAAAGTAGGATTTCTATAGTTGGTATTAGAGCACAGTTTAGTTAATTAGAGAATTAAGATTAGATGAAATTAGTGAAAACCCATAGTATGAGACTAATTATATATAAGCATCCATGAAGCTAGTTTAAAAAAATCTAAACATAGGGATCCTCCAAGACATGACTTTAGAATTAATTGCATAGAGGAATAAATTATTTATTATAGAGTTGTTAACTTATGTTTTGTTCAAACCTTTTCTATTTTAGAAAATTATAGGAACTATGATAAACTAGGACAACAACCTATGTGAGGGAAATTTTAGTAATTTATCTAATGAAATCCTCAATTCCTTGGGTGGTGGAGTTAAAAATTTCATGGGAGATGTTTACCCATCTATCTTATAATATGAAAAATAACCTAAATAATGTGGAATTTCCACATTTACCTAAGTGGGATTATCTGGATATTGAATATTTTATGTAGAAAAAACCACTAACATTTTGTTTATCTTCTGATCCACTCATCTCAGAACTGTGCTTCAACTCAATTTAGAAGATCTTTTATGTTCTTTATTGTTATGAGAATGATAAAGTCACTATGTCTATTTATTATTTGAATAGAGAGACTGATAAATGGTGGGAATTGATTAAGAACACCAAGAAAAATGATAAAAAAGAATATATGGAGTGGGAAGACTTTAAGAAAAATATTTCTTAAATAGTATTTCTATTGAACATATTTGTAAAAATATGGATAAAGAATTCATAGAGGTAAAGAAAAAATAAGTTGAATTTTTCATGGATTATGAATAAAATTTTATAAGGTTTTCAAGGTATGCCTCAGGTTTTGTTATTAACAATGATATAAAAATATATATATTCATTAGTGGTTTAAAAACACACCTTCAAAAGGCTCTAGATATTTGATACATCAAGAGTTATATAGATGTTTTTTGATGTGCCCTCAAAATGTAGATAAAGTTCAGAGAATGGTCCCATGTATATGAAGATATGAAATGAAAGATAGAGTTTTAATATGGATGATCTAATAACAATGGTGGAAAGAAAACTCTACCACTCACATGTCAAAAATGTGGGAAGAAGCATCATAGTAATTTCCTCAAAGGTATGGGGAAGTTCTCAAGTGTGAAAGAGAAGGACACCAAGCTCATAAATGTCAAAGAGATGTAAAGAATCCAGAAAATATGATTGAGGAAAGGATATAACCACTAATGGTTCAATGATTCAACTATAGGTATAAACGGAACTATGAAAGTCAGTGCACTAAACCTCAACTCCATGAGGGTAATCAGTGTCAACATCCACCAAATGCAAAAGAGAAATTAAAATCTTATGCCATCACTAATGATGAAGTGGATCAAGAAAATAAAGTCATCCAAGGTACACTTCCTATTCACTCAATAATGGAAAATTTCTAATTTTATTTTAGTTCTATACATTACTTTATATATTGAATGATTTCTATAATTATTTAATCAAAGCCCTGATACCATGAAGTAGATATGTCCACAAAAATAGTGATTGGTGTAATCATTTCAACTGAAGTGTTGGACCATTTTCCTGTTGGTGTATGTGGGAATATTTTTCTAGAAAATATCATAATACTTCTCTATGTGGAATTTGATACTATAATGGGCATGGATTGGATATTTTTTTATAGAGAACACATCAACTATCAGGGAAAGGAAATGTATTTTCAAATTCTGAACCATCCCTTGATCCTCTAAAAATGAAATTAATACCATGAATCTCTATTGGAAAATCCCTCAACTATGTGGGTGTTGATTCCCTGGGAAGAATCATACCTCGATCAAATGGTTTAGTCAAAGGAAGGTATCATCCTGGAGTAAATTCCCATTGTGAGGGAATGATGTGATGTATTTACCAAAGAGTTACCTAGAATTCCCCTAGATTATGAGGTTCTGTTCTTCATAGTACTTATTCCCAGATACACTCCAAACTCAAAATTCCCCTACACAATATCCTTGATCAAATTGGAGGAGTTAAATAAGAAGATACAAGAGCATTTAAAAAAATGGTTCATACTCCCTTGTGTATCTCCTTGGGGTGTGCTAGTTCCCTTGGTAAAGAAAAAATATGGATCAATGTGATTGTGTATCGATTACAAATAACTCAATTAGATGAATATAAAGAACAAGTATCATCTTCCAACAATTGATTATTTGATCAATAAACTATGAGGAAATCAATACTTATCAATTGTGTATCTTCATTTTGAATATCATCAATTGAAGGTAAAGAAGGAAGATATTCCAAATACTATTTTTTGTATATGGTTTGGGCACTATGGGTTTCTAGTGATATAATTCAGGCTTAATAATTACCCTGAAATATTAATGGGTTTGTTTAATAGATTCTTTAGACACTACCTTGAAAAAATTTTGGTAGTGTTTATCGATGATATTCTTATCTAATGCAGGAGAAATTATGAACATGAAGAACAAATAAGGATTATAATAGCAAAATTAATGAAGGAGAAATTGTATGTCAATTTTATCAAGTGTGACTTTTGGATATAGAAAGTCATATTATTGGTAAATGTGATCAAAAGTGAGGGAATTTATATGGTCCCTTAAAAAATAAAGGGAATTGAGGAATGCACTAGACCCTCTAGTGTAATGGAAATCCATAGTTTTCTTGGATTAGCTGGGTGAAACCGATTTTTTTGAGAAAATTATCATGATTGTCTATCCAGCAAAATAATTTAACAAGGAAGGGGGTAAAGAATGTTTGAATGGAAGAATGTGAGAAAATATTCAAGGAGTTAAAGAAGAGGCTAATCACTATACTTGTAGTAAGACTACCAACATGTACAGAATGTTTTATGATATATGTTGATGCATTAAAGAAAGGATTGGATTTTTTACTCATGTAGAATGATAAAGTGAATGCATGTGCCTCAAGGAAGTTGAAGATCCATGATCAGAACTACCCAATGTATGATCTGGACTTACCACCAATGATCTTCACTCTAAAGATATTTGGTGGCACTATCTCTATATTGAGAAGTCTGACATATATAATGATCTAAAGAGTCTAAAGTATATATTCACACAAAAGGAACTCAACATGAATCAAATAAGATGGTCAGATATAATCAAGTACTACTTCTACTCTATTAATTACTATCCAGGAATGGTTGACAAGGTAGCTAATTATCTTAGTAGAAAAGAACCTTATACTCTATCTATGTTGCAAATTGAGAAAAAACCCTATATTCATCGATATTAAAAGGATGGATTTAGAAATCATAATATTATAGAATGAATACAACCTTTCCCAAATTATTCAACAATAATATATCCAAGATAATATTAATGATTCACAAATGGATGATCTAGAGTTTCAAAATAAGGTGAATTTAGTGAAGGAACAAAAGCTACACGAGTTCCACATCGATTATGAGGGTGTGACTTAGTTTGGAATGTGGTTGTGTGTTCATTCATTACCTAAGACAAAGAAGTAATTTTTTGATATTGAATATATCCCAACTTTACCCATCCATCCTAGATGTACCAATATGTATTGTGATTTTGAGAAGGCTTCTGTTTGGAAAACATAAATAAAGAGATTGCGAATTATATCTCAAGGTGCTTGGTATGTCACAAATGTAAAGTAGAGCCACCAAAGTCCAAGGGGATGATGAAACCATTAATTATACCAATGTATAAGAGATATAATGTCACTATGTAATTTGTTAATAATATCACAAAGACATCCAAAGGAAACAATGCCATATGGGTCATAGTGGATTGATTTACCAAGACTTCCAACTTTATCACTATTCAAAAAGATTTATCGCTTGAACAACATGAAGATATATGTGTGAAGGAAGTTGTGAAGTTTCATGGGGTTACACTTTTGATCATATTTTATCATGATCCAAGGTTCACAAATAAATTTTGGAGATGTTTTCAACATGCATTGAGTAAAGAATTAAATTTCAGTATGGCTTGTCACCCCCATACTGATAGCCAATCTGAAAGGACTATTCAGAATCTTGAGTAAATTCTAAGAGTCTTATCAATGGAATTCAAAGGTGGATATGATCAACATCTCCCATTGGTTGAGTTATCATGCAAAAAAAAATTAACCCATGTATTCATATGGCTCCATATGAAGTTCTATATGGTAAGCAATGTAGAACTCCAACCTATTAGGATGAAGTTGGAAAAAATGGTACTTAGACCTGATCTTGTGTAGGAGATAACAGAGAAGGTTCAAGCCATCCAATAGCATATGAAATATAGTCAGAGTTATAAAAAGTTTTATGTTGCCAACCATTGAAGGGTCTTAGAGTTCGATGTTGGAGACCAAACCTTCCATCAAATATCACCATGTAAAAGAGTCATGTGGTTTGGAATGAAAGGGAAACATAGCCCAAGGTACATTGGCCCCTTTGAGATCCTTGATCGTGTAGGAGTAGTGGACTATCAACTTTTACTTCCACCAAATGTGGATCTATTCCATGACGTGTTCCACGTATCTCTCATAAGGAATTACATACCTGACCCCTCACATGTACTAAAGCCGGAGGTGGTACAACTAGAGAACGACCTCTCATATGAAGAGTAACCGGTAATGATCTTGGACTGGAGAAATAAAGTCCTATGTAATAAGAAAACTCACTATATCAAAGTGTTGTTGAGGAATCATTAGTATGACTATGTGAAATGGGAACTAGAAGAAGTAGTAAAGGAGAAGTACCCTCACCTATTTTCATCTTAGTTTGTAAAATAATATTTCAAGGGAGAAATTTCAAAATTGGGGAACAATGTAATGACCCAAACTTGTATCACTAAAATTTCCCTTCTTATATTTATAAAACAAATACAACACATAAAAATTCCAATAAAAACATCATTCTCATAAATGAATATTGAAATATGTAATATTTATAGGAATTAAGGAACCTATTCTAATGGAATAGTAATAAAGCTGTAAGAACAGAAAAATTACCCTTAGGAATAGTATTCTAACTCTTAAAATAGTAACCTCACCTATTAAAGTATAAAGAAAATTTATGTATCTTATAAATGAAAATATGATATAATTATATCACAGCGTAAGTAAATAAATGTTATAAAATCGATAAATTAGTCATATTTTTTTGAAGTGTGAATGTTTATTTAAAATTTTATAATTAATAAAATGATTTTATAAAATTTATTTTTCATAAAATAGATTCATAAATTAATAATTTGTTTTATTATAATTATGAGATAATTTTATGAGACCTTAATTAATTTTTCAAAATGTCATAATATCAGTTATAATATTCAAATCCGTATTTTTTGAATAAATGGTGATTTAAATTAATAAACAAATTTCTCATATTTGTAATTTTTTTTATAAAATGGAGTAAATTTTTGAATTCTACATGTCGAAAAATGGTTAGGGTGATTTTTTTTGGATTTTTCTAAAATAGTTGAGTTTTTGGTGAATAGTGAAATATGATAATTTATAATATAAGATAAATACATGAATTATTGAGTCATTGATGATGTATGGATGAGTTATGAAACCATTGGTTAAATGTTTATTGAAATCCTTACTTTATTTAGTCATAATAATCAATACTATTGATAGTATTGAGCCGAAATAATAAACTAAGGGATAAAATATTCAAAAAACACCCATCTCCACCCCTATAAATACCACCCCTCCCCACCTCTTCTCGTCACTCCTTATAAGCCTTTAATATTATATAAATTATACCAAATTAACTTACCAATACTCTTCCACACATTCAATATCTATTGTTCTCCACAAAATACCAAACCCAAGTGCCTTGAGGAGGTTCACAAGGAGAACAAATTCAAGATTTAAAATCCTCTTTCATTTTCTTTTAATTTAATTTATTTTCTTATTCTCTCCTCACATATCCTATAAAAATAGGAATTATAAATCAAGTATCATATATATAATGTAACTTTATATTTTTAATGTAATATACATCATTAAATCTCTTAAATCATCCTTTTATTCTAAAAATGAAAACATTATCCATGATGTGTCAATTCACCGCCTTTGTGGATGAAATGTTTTCATTTTACATTACCACCTTCAAGGATGATCATAAAACCATTATTATGATCAAATACAATTTAATATACATATTATATCTTTTATCATGCACTGTAGTAAATATGGAATCATGATATTAAATAAAATCATACGGTCTGTGGTGGTCATAAAATCGCAAAATAAATTAAAACATTTTAATCAATGTTTTATCAAATGAATAATCCTCATACCATATAAAAAATTATATACTAGGCCGTTTGAACTTATTTAAGTTCCTTAATAAAAAAAATTGTTCTTCTGGAGAATTATTCTCATGTTACATGAACTTTCATAATTATATAAAAGTAAACCGACCATGAAACCATGAAAATGAAATCCCCTGAAATGATGAAATTGAACTCTATAAATCATAAAAAGAGCCATAAATAAACTTAATGAAATTATAATAAATAAAATACATGTTTAATAGGTTATAGATTTATCAATTAATGAATCTAATTTTATTATCCAGGATATTAAAGTGAAGAATGAATTCAAACATAAGGTAGGGGATTCTCGAACCCAACTCCATTTCATTGGGTTATTCCTCTTTCATGCCAAATTTCTGTGTGGATGTTATTTTAATATTAATAAAATAAAATTTCAATATCCTGAAATTTTATTTTTTGGGATATAAATATTTCCAATATTATTTTATGACAAATGAAAAGATTTTCCTAAATAAGTCTTCTTTTGAAAACAAAAATCGACTTTTCTTGAGGTGTTTCTTCTTCGGTCAAGAATGATGAATCTCATACAAAATATGTTTTTCCATTTTTATTCAGGAACAAAATGTTTATTCATGATTTATGAAATCATTATAAAACACATTCCATTATATGGTTTACTTCATGACTTTGATTTATATAAGTTCTATGCGGCATGCATGATAGTGTTAATGTTATGACGTGAGGGGTGTGCCCAAAATTATATAGTGCTCCAATACATTGGATAATGTGATGTATCTCATGGGGTAATGTTAAATATGCATTAAACAGATTCTATATTTGTTCATAATTATGATGTTATGATTATACATGTATGATATGTGTGAACATGATGCTATATTTGTTCATAACCATGTGTGGTATTTGACCACTAAGGATTGATATTTCATTTTTATGCATTTAGAAATTCAATGCCTCTATCAAAATTTTCCTATCGTGATTATTATTATGATAATAATATTATTTTATGATGATTATAATGATTATACTCACCCTTGTTATATTTATTCATGTCCATATTTATCCTCTTACTGGTCATTTATCTCACCCTTTCTTTGATGTATATCCTCAGGTGACTACATATAATAAAGAGAACATGATATTTCAAAGGATAAATAAGAATAATTTAAATTATGTTTTATGGTTTATTATTCATAAGTTATTTAAAGTCATATTTTTTCCATGATACTAAACATTTTGATCTTATTTTTGTGATGTTATTATGTTGTTTATCTGAAAACTGATGTAATAGTCATGTAAGAAAAAGTAGGATCACTGTAGTGTATAATGGTTTTTTCATTATAATAAAAATTTCATAACATTCAGGATACTGAATTTATTATTTTATGATAGGTATAATATATTTAGAGTATTTAAAGAAGAGAAGAAAAAAATTTATCGGTAAAAGAGTGATTACCTCTTCTTCAAAATGACTCCTTTAGATCTCCTCTAAAGACTTATATAGTTAGTCTTTTGGGAATAAAATCATATCTAAAATGCATATAAGGTAGTTCATAAGATAATTATATAGATTATTTCCAAGATAGAAGGCTCCAGGTGGTGTAAATAAGTGAGGGAGGTGGTGTCCTTTTATAATTTAGGTGAGGTGAAATTTTGGAATTCATTTAAATAATATAATATAATAAGACCATTCTAGAGAATATTAATTCAAAATTGACATTAATTAAAACCTAACATAGGATATAGTTTAAATTTAATCAAAAAATAAATTTTTTATAGTTTGATGTGCTATTTTACACTTTATTCATTTGTTTAACCCCTTAATTAACCAATTTTATCATTAACTATGGTAACATATTTTTCACTCTAAAAGGTTATAATTTTCAATATAAGGTAAATATTGACTCAGAAATCGGTAATGGAATATATTTTAGACAATATATTATCCCCTTTTTCCTTATTTAATATTTTTTATGATTTTTATATATTTTAATAAAATATTATTTTCATAAAATATCACTAGTGTCGATTTTGATACTATTCATTACGTTGACATTAATAACATAAATAAAACACTTATAATTTGAAAAAATTAATTTTAAAACATCCAAAACCAGTTATGGTTTTCTATAAAATTCATGTATCACCTAAATTATCTCAAATTATATTTCTTTTAATATTTTTAAAATCATTTATTTTATTTTCATATTAAATGAATAATTACAACATTCGTGTTTTGTAAGAATTTAATGTAATTATTTCATTACTAAAAATTAAAAATAAATTTCCATTATGTGTGTAAATATTTTATATTTTCATATAATATTTATATTCTAACAATTATTCTAGATGATTTCATATTAAAATATTACACTTATTGAAAATAAGAGTGTGTCATTTTGACTTTTCATTAAATAAAATACTATAAAAGTCATAATCTCATCCATCTGGCACAAAAAGGTCTTAAATTATACCCTTTGGTTATTATGGTTGATATATATTCATAAAATAATATTTAGTCAAGTGTATGGGTCATTTAATGGTTATTATCATTTAATTTTTACATTTATTAAAATCATTTTAATTATTTTCCTTCTGCTTGCACATGCACTACCTTGATGTTGAGTAAGAATTCAAGTAAATTATTTCATGTATAAAAATTAAAAATAAACTAAGATTATAAAATAAAGTAATTTGTCTCAATATAATCCTTTAAATTCATTGATTAATAATTTTTTATCTATGTCAACACATTAATGAAATTTAAAACTAAGAGAGTGACATTTTCCACTTCATTTCCTTTAAATAATATATAGATCATTCTTGTGGAAACGTGTCCATTAAATGAATCAGTTTGTAACCATAGGTTTTAATTCATGAATTTAATTCATCCAATAATAATTAGGATGAAATATTATGGCCTTGTCACTTAGTTTTAACCACGATTAATCTGATTTAACTTTTACTAAGGTGAAAAAAATTACTAAGGTTACTATTCATATTGAACAAAAATAAAAAAGACATATTAAATAAATTTTGACCTCATAAATAAAAATATGAAATCCATTTATTAAAAATTCAAAACAGAAAAGTGGTTGAATTTCTTTTAAAAATAAAGTAGAAAACTTTTTATTCAGAAAAATGAACTTTTAAAGTATAAAAATGTTTTTATTACAAACTAAACTTAGAAATTTATTAAAATAAAAATTATTGGGTGATTTATAATATAACTAATTTTAATTTCAAACCATTTTAAAATAAAATGGAAATTTTTAAATGGTTGAAACAAAAATACAATTTTCAATAAAAAACATCATTTTTAACTGTTCACTATAAAATATATCATATTAAAAAATATAAAAATTTTACCATAAGATAATTTTGATATGATAATTTAAAATATTTATTATTTTTAAAAAATAAAGCTTATTATAATATTTTCTCTATAAAAATCATTTTTTTAAGAAAACATAATTCTGAAGCCTAAAATAACATTACTAGAAATTGAGTAATTATTTCTTATTCATTAATAAATAAATTGGTACTGGGTAGGTACTTTATATATATATATATATTTAATAATTTTTTAACACTATTCATACCCACCAATTTAATGGCATGGTTATGATGATCATATAATTTAATGTTACACATTTTTTTAACCTTTTTGTTGTGTACAATGAAAGGTATCGAAGAAATAAAATTATTTAAAGAGAAATATTTCATAAAAATATCAAGGTGTAAATTCCCCCCCCCCCAAGTAAATTTCATCCTCACAATTTTTGATTGTTAATCAAATGTTTTTTTAATTTTAGAATACATTTATAGAAACCTATATCACAATAAGGGATAATAAAATTTCATCTTGAAAAGATAAAATGGTAAGTAAGAAGTTAATCTAGTATTTAACATACTAGTTTTCCAAATATAAGAAAATAATAGTGACATGAAGTAATTTACAGAGACAATTGATCACAAGAAAGTGAATAATCATGATAAAGTTAACAATCACAAAATCGTACACCACAGATATAGAAAAGACCATCAATTGATCAAAATTGAAGTTTATGAGACAACAATTTTATCTTAATATAATTTTCATCAAATTTAAAAACTAATTAACTACCTAATCAATTGTCATGAGAAAATATACATACTTGAAAATTACAATTTCATCCATTAATCAATTTTCACCATGTTATCATACTTTTCATCAAATGATGAGTATTAAAGATGAATATTTCATTTCTAAAGCACTAAAATCAACCACTAATAGATATCATAAAACATAAAATAATAATAATAAATTCTTATTGTCTTTAGGCATTAGAAAAAAAACCAAATGTTTAGAAAAAGGCAGGATAATTACCAAAATGAATAAATCTCAAATGAAGAAAAAATTATTTTAATCCCCAAAATTCAATAGTAATACACAAAATGTAACTTATATCATTCAATAAATAACTATATTTAAAATTCCTCAAAAATATTTTAGACTAAAATTGAAATTGAAAAATTAGAAGGATTTGATCACATAGTATTCCAAGATAAATTTAGTAATTATCACCCAAAACATAAACGAACTAAACAAATAATCTACTATACACAGTAATAATTTTCATAAATAATCTGAATCACTAGATTTGAGAATTTTTCACCAGACCTTCAGGTTATCCTTATTCTAAAACTATAATCCTTATAAAATTTAATGAAATTTGATAATCATACTCAAAAATAACCTTAATATTTTCAACATTTAAGATATTTTTTTACCTCAATGGTTAACTCAAACCTCTCATTTATCATCTCAAAAAAATACAATAACCCATAATTACCCCAAAATCAAATATCTTGTAAACCCTAAAGGTTATACATAAATAGAAACTTATGTCCAAAAAATGAAAATATAATTCTTCCTAAAATAAAATTTTCACATAATAAACATAAGGGTTATGTATAGATCAAACTCAATAAAAACATCTCCAATAAATATTATTAGTCACCTTAAATTCCATCACTTAAAACCACAAAAGGCGGTGTCTAAGACTACGAACTTATGATCAAACTCAAACTTATATACCCATGATTATATATATAAATATTAAGATAAGTTCATAGAAAAACCTAATATTCTCAAAATTTATCTAAACCGTACTCTGATACCAACTATAAAGCCCCCAAATCCACACTTTTGTATTTTTTGAAAAAAAAACTTTTCAATTTTAGATTTGTTGAAAAAACAAAAAAACCTTTGATTTTTGGATTTGATATTAATAAATTTGGTCCATTTTTTCATCAAAAAAATAAAATTTAAAAAGAAAATATTGGACCACTAATAGTACCTATGATTTTTTTATGTTTAGAGTTTTATATAGTTAGGAATAAAAACTTAAATACTTGGATTTGTAAACATTTGTCTCATAATGATCAACATTATATCCCACTATACCCAACATTTTTTAGTTCACAACAAGTCATCAATGTCATCTATGTTGAATCCTTATAGACCTACTTTATTTAACATTATTCCTAATAACCAGTGATGTAAAGACCCAGAATTTACGTGGAATTATTTTTCTTAAATACATGGGAATTTTAAGAGTCTGAAAAAATTGATGGCGTGTGATTCTGAGGCCCGGTGCGCCCGAAATAAATTTATGATGTTTGGTTTGGGTACATTCAGTAAACGTACGAGTGGGTTTTTTAAAACTTTTGAACTGGTGCTCAGAATTGAAATCTGAGGGCACCGTTGAACTCGTAGTGATGGTATTCGCTTAAGAAGACTTTCACCTTGATGGTGGATTGTTGGAAATAATAGATAGTTTTTGGGTTTTTAATGAATGAATTAAATAAAAATAAATTTGTATCTTTATTTTTATTTTGGTTGGTTGAAGCCTCCATGTGGAAGTTAGAGGTGGGGACCACCACACATTAACCTCCCATGAGAGGGTATGGTGGTGGGGCCCACCCGAACCTAACCTTCTCATCATGTTTAATATGGTGGGGACCACCTGAGGTTAAAACCACTTGAACTCCCCATTAAGTTTGGAGAAACCTCTTGAACTCCCCACTTAATGGTGCCACCACCCCCTCCACCTTAATGGAGCCAACACACAAGCATTTATGGTGCCAAATCCTCCACATTAATTTTGTGCCAAACTCTTGAATTAATTAATTGGAGCTAACCTAATTAATTAACTCATTTGAATTTTGTTCCAACAACTAAATAATATATAAACTCAATCTATTATTTTGGGGTTGGAATTGGTCTTTTGCTGGAACTTGGGAGAAGATAGAAATGCTCTCGGCATCGAAGAATGAAGAACACATTCTTCCAATGAAGAACGCCGACAAAGATCTCCTTCAAACTTCATCCTTGGATCCTACTGACGTGGGACATCTTCAATCGACCTATCCTCTGCATCATTTTCAATAAGCCAACACATCTCGAGATTGGAAGTGTACAGCAGGCGCGACGAAAAATGATCTCCATCGTCTTCTTTCTGTGACTTCATCATCGAACAATGATAAAGGTCGGGGGTTAATTTTATTTAAGTTCCATGTTCTTCCTTTATTTCAAAATGAAGAACAAGGATGCTTTATTTTTATGGGTGGATTATTGTGGTTCGTTCTAGAGGACTGATTGCTATCACCCTTAATGCGGAGGTTGAGGGCCAAAATAACATGGCCTGACACCCTCTGTCGATCTATTTTGTGATATCCTTGGGCATGACGACGAAATGACAAGGCGACGAAGGCGGAGAAGACAAAGGCCATGCTACCCGTGGCCTCTGTGACCCGCGCCGCCCCCGTAGTGTCCCACACCACCATAGTCCGAACCAGCCCCGACTGAGCCCCCACCAGCCGCACCGCTCGTTGAGCCGAGCCGCTGCCCTAAGCCAGCCTGCGCCTCGCCGGACTGCCCGACAGCCTCCCGGCTGCCCTCCGGCCTACCCGACCACCTCCCGGCTGCCCGAAATCCTTCTTCGTGGGACTTCGTGATAGTTGATGTAATGAAAATCTTCTTGAGGAGTGAACCCTCCCGGAATCAAGCATGCTTTGTGCGGAACCCTGTAGCTGGCTACGCTCGGACTTCTGTTCTTGGATCCTACGTGGGTTCGACAACTGTGACTACTGTTCCTAGATCTTACCTGGGTTCAACAACTCTGACTAATATTCTTGGATCCTATGTGAGTTTGATAGCTCTGACTACTATTCCTGGATCCTGTGTCGGTTCCACAACTCTGACTACTATTCTTGGATCCTGTGTGGGTTCGAAAGCTCAATCTACTATTCCTGGATCCTTTGTGGGTTTGAATGCTCTGATTACTGTTCTTGGATCCTATGTGGGTTCAACAGAATATATGATTTAGGGTCTATATATAATCATCTCTATCTCTCTCTACATAAGTTGTATACATGTTTGAGATGAGTCAGTAACTTTGTGTTTTCCTCATGATTGAGTTGGATTACTTGATAACTTAGGTATATGTATGGGCATATACCTAAGTGGGGTTATCGGTTGATTTCATACCTTGTGGTTTATCCTTGTAGGATTTTGTGATACCTTGAGGGTCTTGGGGTCCCTACTGAGTATCGTTATACTCACCCCTGCACCAGCTATGCCCACACCTTGTTGTGTTGGATGCAGATGACATACAGTGCTGACTGATGCTGAGAGTTCCAGGACTGGAAAGTACCTCGAGGTGGACCTAGAAGCGTGATGGTTCACGGAGGAGACCGACGGATATGGAGTGCTTAGGAGGCGATATATACCTACCATTAGGGTAGGAACCACGGAGGATGACTCAGTGGCTGTTTTTCATATTACTTCAGTTGTACTTATACCTTCAGTTCTTGTAGTTTCCAGTTGGGATTGTATTCTGGCCCCTTTTAACTTACTGTACTCACTTGTTGGTTATTCATTTTTCTCATGATCATATATGATGCGTGTGTTTACAGGTTATAAAGGAAATTCCTTTCCAGTTTTAGGGAATTACACCTTTGGTGCTAGTTGCCAGCCCCTGGCCTATGGAAGTCTAGCTTGGGGTAGTCATGGCATGGGCCCTAGGGGACGGTTCCTGGAAAATTGATATCAGAGGAGTCAGTTCTACCGTAGAAGTTAAGAGTCTGATCTTTTCTGTGAAGCAATAGTGTTAAGGGTACAGAGTGTGGTTTTCAGTTTAGGGAGTCCTGTGTTGGTGCGTCGGCCGACGTATCAATACACCGGGACCCTAACTTCTGATTTCCAACTCAGTGCATAGAAACACTGATTGAGTGTGTGTTTTGAATAGTTTTATTTGTGATATCTTTGATTTAGCTCACTAGGTATAACTTTTTGACCATGTCACACCTGTTTCTTTTTAGGATGCCTCTACACAGATAGCCAACCAGGGTTCTAGGCTTTGTACGAGATGGTAGGCCATCGAGTAACGATGCCTCGGTGCAGGGCTCTATCACAACAGAGGCACCAGTGGTACCACTAACAATTTGTCCACTGATGCATCCAGCCCCAGTAGCAGAGAGTGCACGCTGCCTGAGAGAATTTCAGAAGTTCCAGCGCCAGAGGCCACCCAGGTACAGGGGTGAGATGGACCCGCAGGCAGTTGAGGATTGGCTGGAGGCTATGGTGAGAGTCTTCAGACTGGTAGGGACACTAGCTGACCTTATGGCGATCCTTGCCACGAGTCTCCCCAGGCAGCAGCAGGCAGATGGTGGAGCCTAATTCTTGAGGTGCATGACGAGGTGATACTACTCTGGGTAGACTTCGAGAGCCTGTTTCGGGCATATTTTGTCT